>CM068879.1:688750-1370000 GCA_035149815.1 Branchiostoma lanceolatum | reverse complement strand
AGTAGAGTAGAGTAAAGTAGAGTAGCTAGAGTAGAGTAGAGCAGAGCAGAGCAGAGCAGAGCAGGGCAGAGGCCAGGTAGCGACTGTAGAATTCCAAGTTGGGCCACTCTTTGTATCAAAACGATCCGACACACGCATCTAAGAAGATCACCTCTAACGCCATAATTGTAGGTGATTTGGTGCCCTTCAGGAAATCCGGCTATATTATGATTACAGTTCTGCTAATGTACGGGGCTACTTTAGTACTTAGGCCATTCTTCCACTGCATCCGGACTTACATACAAGCTGCAACTGTCTGATTTTGTGTTCCAGATACGTTAAGGCCCTTTGATTTTGTGGTATACAATCTCTATGGGCTGTCAAATTTAACTTGCTTATTTGGTTTTAAAACACTTTTGTAATCATAGCTTGATGCAGACCTAGATGAAAACACAAACAACCTGCAAGAAACCTTTCTTAGAAAGAGAGAGTATGTTGCTAGACAAGGTGCTAACGGCTACATGTCTGGTTACGGGGGCGACACCTGCCATGCATAGAGTGGTTGAACAACAAATGTGAGTCTCCGAGTCTTTGTTTGTTTGCTTGTTTTGCCTTCTCCCACCCTGCTATCAATGGAACCTGAATTGATTAATCGGTATAACTACCCTTTGGCGTAACACACAGGCTTTGCAGGCACGCAGCTGACTATGTTACACTGAACGACCTGTCGTGCCTCAACGGGTTATCATCTAACACTAACTGCCGTTTGAATGTATCTCGTGAAGAGTCCACTATCGTGTTTGCTTACGAGTCTCAATCTACAATATGTCGTGGCTTTGGTTTCAATATTTGTTTTTTTTGTTGTATCTGTTTGATTGTATTTTGTTATATCCGTTGTTTCGATGACGCGATACTAACATAAGCCACCAGCTTGAGCATGCCGTCTTCAAGTCCTGTAATCAAATGTCATGTAATAAAAAAAGAAATAACAAGAGTCTTAGGACCCAAAATCTCCATGAAACTTACCTGTTCCCCCCATTCTATATCGCTCAATGGTATGACCCGCGCGCAAGATGTTGGGGGCTCAGGTTCCACAGTGACCCACTTACCTGTTCCCCCCCATAGTAACAGCTGTTCGTAGTGCTACAATGGCCAAAACTGCAAATATAGATTTCCCCATTACTTAGGCAACTTAAGTCCAATTTGCATAATTTGCACTTCATTGTATACAACCCTCTCTAAACTACCTGCCAAGTAAATAACATGAAAATCTGTCGCTCCTTTCTTCAGTTATTCTCCTTTGAAAATATTTACAAACACGCCATTGCAGTTCCAGTGACACATACCAGGGGGCCCAAAATCGACCTTGACCTTTCTCCTCCCAGCACCTACCCACATACCAAATATCATTTCAATCCATCCACACGTTCTTCAGTTATGCTGATTTTAAGCTTCCGGTGACACATACATACAAACACGGTGACACAAACATACACACACGCGCACACACACACAAACACAATAACTTCGCATGATTTGAACTTCAGTGTGTACATCTCCATCCAACCTACCAACGTACCAAATAACATGAAAATCTGTTGTTCCTCTCTTCAGTTAAACCCCTTTAGAACATTTTTACAAATAGGCCATTGCAGTTCCAGGGACACAAACCAGGGGGCCCAAAATCGACCTTGACCATTCTCCTCCCAGCGCATACCCACATACCAAATATCACTACAATCCATCTACACGTTCTACAGTTATGCTGACTTTAAGCATACGACGACACCCATGCAAACGATTTACCTCCTTACTTATGCAAATTCGGTCTCATCTGCATAGTTTGCACTTAAGTGTGTACAACTTGGTCTAACCTACCTGTGTACCAAAGAACATGACGATCTGTCCATCCACTCTTCAGTTCTTCTACATTTAAGATTTTATCAAATACGCCATTGCAGTTCCAGTCACACATGCCAGGAGGCCCAAAATCGACCTTGACCTTCCTCCACCTAACACCCACCCACATACCAAAAATCATTTCAATCCATGTACAGGTTCTACAGTTATGGTGACTTTAAGCGACCGGTGACACAAACATACACACAAACACCAAACGCAAGCAAAACAGTACTCCATGAAAAAGCCTTTTTTCATGGAGATAAAAAAATATGTCGTGATACAAGTAGTTGATATTATGAAGCCATATCAGTTTCAACCCTTCTCCACACAAGACGTCTTATCTGACATCCCCTCCGTCTTGAGACGCCCCAGGGAACTCATTAAGATTTGGGAATAGCTGACGACGTAAAAATCAGACGATAAAACCAGCCCGAGTCTCGGTGTGCCACTCGCCCCTGGCCCTGTGATATATCAGAACACAGGAATTCGGCTTCCTCTGACAGCTGAGTTCATTTTTAAGTATTATTTCAAGTCAGAATAGGATGGCGATCATCTAAACTAAAGACAACACTTTGGACAGTACTAGTCCTTATTAGTTTAAACGGCCGGGTGTACGTTTCATTTCCGTGCTGACGCTAGCCCCGGGGGATTTAGTAGTATACAAGTATCAGAGCACAGAATCCAGTTTACTTTGACAGCTAGAGTTTCTAGACAGTATAGGACGGTGCCTTTTGAAATGTTAGGACAGTCATACTTGCACCCTTAGTTTAAACGGCCTGGTGTGAGTTTCATTCCAGTGCTGAAACTCTCCCCGGCTTCTGTGGTATATCAGAACACAGACATTCGGTTTCCGCTGACAGCTAGAGTTTCAGGTATTCAAATGAGCACATAAAGTTGACTTATTGGTACATTGATGACAGGAAGATGTTGTGAAATGTTGTCAAGAGTAAAATATCTGGATTTGTAGTTTCTGCAACGTGGTACCGTTGTCCATCTGCCCCAATGTGCCCCATTCTCTCTCTCTCTCTCTCTCTCTCTCTCTCTCTCTCTCTCTCTCTCTCTCTCTCTCTCTCTCTCTCTCTCTCTCTCTCTCTCTCTCTCCAATATTACGACTTTTATTCCCCATCATATGGGGGTTGGAGTCTTGGACGTGCTTGCA
Source organism: Branchiostoma lanceolatum (assembly GCA_035149815.1). Classification (NCBI taxonomy): domain Eukaryota; kingdom Metazoa; phylum Chordata; class Leptocardii; order Amphioxiformes; family Branchiostomatidae; genus Branchiostoma; species Branchiostoma lanceolatum. The sequence continues at coordinate 1,366,960 of CM068879.1, read as the reverse complement.
CATGGATGGGAGAGCCCCAGAACTCCTCATCAAGTGCAAGTCTTTTTGTAGCAAGAGTTTTTACGGCTGGATGGATCTCTCTCTCTCTGTTACTCTTTAAATTATGGCAAAAGTCAGTGCGCGCATACATGGAATTCATACAATCACGATCACATGGGCTCACAAGCCCGTATGAGACACTTTTCCATCATTAGCTTATTGTAAGTAAATTGGGATGTAAACAGGACAATGCACTATTTATAGGCTGAAAGCTAAAAATCTTTTTTTTTAAGTCTTTGCAAATTGGCCAAAATCAATGCGCGCAGTGATGTAATACATACAACCAAGCCCCTCTAGCCTAACATTCCCATGTGGGACACGTCTTCTTGTATTAGCGTGTTCATCTGCAGTACAATACAGTCTTAATGGGTACCATTATGCAGTGCTGGGATGGCACAAGTCTCCCGGAGCACAGGGAATTATGTCCATCATTACCATCTCATCACAGATACAAATCTTGCTGATAAGATTTTTTCATGTCGCACGAATGATGGATCTTTTGTTGTTGCCCCTATTCGCGGCAACTCCTTGTCGGTGTGCAAGTTGTACACCTGTCGGAAGAACCAACATTTCCTCTTTGACCCGCGGACACTGGCTGGATTCTCTTCGGGCCTCCCAGCTAGGAAGCCTTCCCAACGACCGCCGGGCCCTTTTACGATCCAGCCCACCGACAATATCAGAATTTTCATCGAGGTCCTTTAGTTAGATAGACCCGACCTTCCCATGGATCTACGACAAGATTTTCCGTCAGCAGACAGCTGAATATTGTATTTTGTTCGACACATCCACGAATGTCCTTAAAACTCGTCGCCTCTCGCTGTCGTGAACTTACCGTATGCAGAATGTGATCGGATCGTTAGTGTCTGTTATCGTGCGCCATTGCCATGTAAAACTCAGCACAATGCAGTCTTTATGTGCGCTATTATGTTGTACTGGAAGGACGAATGACACTCACACAAGGCGCCCGCGGCACGAGAAATTATCCCCATTATCACACCTTATCTCTGGTATAAATCTCACTGATAAGGTTCTCACGTTGTGAGAATGATAGATGGTTTCCCCAGGCTTCACAAAACAAGGACAGAAATCACACACAATGCTGCAGAAAAACATCCATGAAGCACAATAAAAGACTCTTTTTCTGAATCATCTGACCCAAAACAAGTAAGGGGAGAGCTGATAAAGGTAAACAAACTGCAAACGTATTAAGAGTTTTACAGTGATGCTCGTATTAGATCGGGACGAGTACGTACACATAAAAACATCATTCAAGAAGGCTGACCATTGTTCGGTTTACAAGTGCTACGGTCAATGACCTTAGAAAGAAGTGATTTAAAAGGTTGGGCGTCCTAGCAGCTTCCTTTGTCACTACTTCCTTATTTCTTTCTAAATGTAGACTAACGATACGAAACGGTGTTATCCTGACGAATATTTGCTCTACATGAGAGCTTGGGGTCGTGATCATCGGCGCTGAACACATCGTCCTACACGAAGTAAAAGACTAACGAAGATGATGAAGGCCATGCAGACGAATGCGCTTAGGCTGGGTGCCATCTGATTACTACCGGAGCCCCGGTCGTAATTGGATGGCACCCAGACTAACCTACACTAATACAGTGCGACAGTTAGGTTAGAACACAGCAGATGTGTTATTTCCACCACAGCCCACCTGTTGCTCGCCTCCCTTAACATTTACACAGTCATAATCAGACGATAACACCGCACAGGAGGGGAGACCGCCGGCCCTTACTGCCCACGTCGTGTGCGTGGTAGCCTGGGTGCCAGACTGTTTTCCAGGGCCTAAACAGGCTCTCGGCTCCAGGGCCAACATTAGCCTGTGTTTACACAAGCTTTCGCTGGCGGAGGTTAATGGATACAGTCGACCCGGCCACTAGGAGCGCGATTTAGTCAGGCTAGGGCCAACGTGTCCCCGAAGAAATTCTACAACAGGCCTGGAATCCAAACCTATTATAGCGGAGAGAGACTCGGGAGCTATAACAGGTTTGGATTCCAGGCTACCCCTGATGCTGAGTTAGGTGCAAGCCCTAGGAGCAGTCTGGCACCCAGACTAATATTTCAAACCATAGGTAACTGAATCCCACCCCGTAAAATCCCCCGGAGTGCGCTAATTGATCTGGGCGGGCAGACAACACTCCCTGTACCGAGGAGATCCCGGGATGCCCGCGGTGGGCTGGGCAGTCTGAATGGCCTCTCTGTTGTCCAGGGGTCGACCCGACTGGTTCCAATTTAACAGTAATCTTTGCCCCAGTCGTTCTACAGATGAGTCAGTGTTGACACAGGTTTTCTCGATAATTACCGGACAACCGTCCTTATCAAACTCCGTCTCAGGTGTCTCCACCTGACCAATGTCTCAGAGCATCTGTTCTTCGGACAGACGAGTCTTCTTGGGATCACCAGGGCAAGCCTTTTGCAGTAGCCGTTTAGCCCGGCATCCAAACCTTTTATAGTTGACGAGTTTCATTCGTCGTATTTGCCAGGATATTTGCGAAAAAAGACGAAAGAGTCTTTCGCAAATGCCCTGTGAAGATACTCTATAAGAGAAATCATAATAGGATTGGTTACCAGACTTGCATTTTTCGTCTTGTTGAACAGCTCCCTTTGTTTGTACAATTGTATCTCCAAGCAGATCTCCAACTAGAATCGTCATATATATAGGCCAAGACAGTGTCCATAATGCCACCTGAGGCCTACTGGGTAGCCTACATGTAGATCTGCCTGGAGGCTATGTTTTATAACTATTCTAAAGAGTTTATTCGTACCTGGATGGGTGAATATTTCAGGTACTATTTGTCTCTGTGTTGTACGCAACCCCGCTGCTTCGCCATCTGGATCAAATTCAGTGGATCATAGCTCGGACATGTTGTAAGGTATTTCATTCGTCATTTCGGATGGTGACGTAACGCCGGTGGCCTCGTGTATGAGGTAGATTCGGGCATAATCCTCAAGCGTTAAACCTCTGCACGTAAAAGAACCCAACACACTTATCGAGAAGAGTAGGGGTGACCCGATGTGCTTGGCCAAAAACGCAAGCCGTGGCGAGGCCGAATTGCACTACCACTAGCTACTTGAAAAAGCATCATTGAAGATATATGACTGCTTTGCCTCTTACCTGTTGCTGAATAGACCGCGGAATATTTTCTGGGACACACGATCAGGTTTAAACAGATGTTTTTAGTCCGGCCGCCAGTTGTGTGGTGTTGGCCCTATCGGTTCCATCTAAGACCTTTGAAGCTATTATCGCGTCTCGACAATGTAACTCTATGCCCTTTCTAAGGGATTATAAGCCTATATATGTCGAACTTCTGTATAACAAATCCACGCACGGCACAGAAACAAGACATGTTTCATAGTTGGCATCCACACAAACATTGATTTTGGTGTTGCCCGAAAAATAGAGTTCCGTTGGACAAACTGGTTCACAACTGATTATGGACCATTATGCGAAGCCACAAGTCGGTCAAGAAGTTGTTTTACGTCTTAAAAACTGTAAGAAAAACAATCTCAATAATGTCGTAATTGTAATGACGTCACAGTCAAAAGTAAATGCATTTCACTTAGATTTATATCAAAGGTCCATGCCTGTTACAAAGGGCTAGCCCTGCTAACAGAGACAATACAATACATAGACAGAAAAACAATTGATAACAATACGTATCTTCACTGTTTGTGAGTTCGTCCGCTTTTATCCCCCAATGCCCCATCATCGCTCCCCAGAGGATGTCAACCATGAAATCGAATTGGTTTGGCCTAAAGACCTTTTCCACGCTCTTTACTTCCCACCGTCGGAAACAAAGTCCGTCATCAGAACAATTAGGACTTTCCTGCCCGTGTGGGTCCGTCTGGTCCTGACATGCTGATGCTTCTCTTACCAGCTGACGGGGAGAGTCGGTAATGTTCGGGCGGGACAGGGGAGGAGGATAGGCTCACAGGGGTGGACCATTAATTGTAATGGGGACGTTGCTGTTATACATTGAAAACCAACAGCTAGGGTCATACTTTAACTAGCCTGGACGCCATCCTGTTTGCCCTGAACACAGTCTGGCACCCAGGCTATCTTCTAGTCCAACAGGCAAAGGTGAAGTGCTGGTGCAAACGCCCCATCTTTTTTCGATAAGCGTGGTGAGTGGAGATTGGATAGTCGCAAAGGGATGAGGGTTGGACGTTGGGTTAGCTACCCCTAGCCTGAATTCAATCAAGCCTCCTGTGACCGCTCGCCGTCCTGTAATCGGCTCCCAACCCATCCGCGGGGAGGGGAGAGAAACCCCCGGACAGCTGGAGTTTGCGTTATACAGACTAAGCTACCCCACTCTGTAAAAACGACCATTGCTACAGAAACCGTCCAAAATGATCCAAAATCTACCAGTGCTGTGAGTCAAGACCGACTCGACGTCCTGGTGAGGAGCTTGAGGCTCACCATAGGATCTCCAAAGAACATGGCATAAACGATACTACCTAGACAGTATACTTAACAAGGAGAAAACACTCGACAAGGCAGTACAGCAGCGCACCTCAATGTCCTCAATATGACCCACATTTAGCCTCTACCAGATTCCGCGGATCGCTGGAAAAATAGTAGAAATTGGCCTAGAGTGAATAGTATGCCAGGGGTAGTCAGCTATGCAGAGAAGTTCAATAGGCCTAGCTGACTACCCCTGGCATACTATTCACTCTATTAGGCCAATTTCTACTATTTTCCCAGCGATCCGCGGAGTCTGGTAGAGGCTAACCCACAATGACAATATTACATGGATCCGTGTGACAATGACAATGCCCGCCTGAAGAAGGGAACTGAAGTTCCGCTTGGATGTTATCCTGGCGATTGAGTAATGATGTCCGACACCTAAAATGACTAACACGGCAACAGTCTGCCCCGGGTCAGCACCTTTACCTGCCCCATGTGTCCGGAGGGCGGAGGTCAGCGCCAGGTTGGACGGGGGACGACCGGCGCAATCCGCGGTGCAAATTGCCGTGACGACCCGCGAGCTGTAAATCATCGCTACGGGGTCGCACCGCGCGTGTCCCGACACCGCAAGGTCTTAGGTAGCCCTACGGGGGCAGGCCTCACGTGTTCTCGACACTGAATGTCGACATTTAGCCCTACGGGGGCAGGCCTCCCGTGTTCTGACGGGAGACAGGTCACGCTAGGGGGGAAGGCCTTACGTTTCCCGACACGGAACACCGGCAGGTAGCCATACGGGAGAAGGCCTTCCGTTTCCCGATACTGAACGTCGGCAGGTAGCCCTACGGGGACAGGCCTCCCGTGTCCCGACGGCCGACAGTTAGCGTGGGGGAAGGGGGTCTGTGTCAAGTACTAGTGAACAACTCAACAAGCTATGAATCGAACAAAGCACGCAAAACCTACTCATTGACTCAAGACTCACACCTGTAGGGCTGACTTCCGAAATTCTTACTTCAAGTCGCCTAGTAAAGGGCTTGATCAAGGCCACATTCGTCTTATGATATCTTTGTCTTAAGACTTTCAGCAAGACTATGTCAGACCAAACTGTCGATGCGATGATGATCTACAGCAATCTACGCATTCTTTCCGCCACAACAATTTTGGACGACACATCATCACCAATTGTCCCAAGAAAGTCTTAAATTTGCTGTCGCATCAAAGGTGACCGGGCCTATCGGTGAAAGGTGAAACGTACACCTCAGGACAAGAATTCGCTTTAAGAAACACCATAGAATCGGCGCCAAGACATAAAAAGTCTTGGCCTTGAGCCCCAAGGGCACTTTTCTTTACGAGCACCCCGAGAAGGCTTGTTAACATGTTTGCAGCTCGTAACATTTTGGCGGTATTCCAGACATAGCCCCTTTTTAGAGTAGGATACATATTTGGGACATGGCTTGGCCATCGGGGACTGACTCTCCGATAACAACACAGAAAATAGGACCTACGAAGTAAGTAGATAGTCGTAAGCAAACGGTTACACACACACATATACATACAAGCACACAGACATGCGCGCAGACACACAGACAGACATACATACATACATACATACAAGCACAGAGACACATAACGTTACACACAGACATACAAGCACACAGGCACAAACACACATACAAGCACACATACACACACATGCAAGCACACAGACACACACACATACAAGCAAACACACACAGTGAGACACACATACAGTGACCCCGCGCGTCTGCTTGGAGATAGTTGTGAACGGCATCGGTCGTTAGTTTTCAATGCCGGACGTTAGCTATATGAGGAGAATGTTGACGTCATCACGACTGTACGCACTGCCTTATCAACTCAATTGAAAATGACGTCATATCTAGGATTGCGTGTCCTTGACAATTAATCCGTCCTCGATCCAAAACAAGACATCAAAATAGCGTCTTCAGTCAACACAACACAACAGTAAAACAGCTGGGCGTGATTCACCCCCACAATCTTATCATCCTGAGCAGTCTTCCAAGAAAGGTGTCTTAGAATCGTTGACATTTTAAGAGATTGTGTGTGAAAGACTTCCAAAATATTTTGTTTACAATCGTGCTTTAAAATCAAAGGTCATGTATTGTCCGCCCAGCTGGTGATCATGCCAAGTTGCGTAAGTCTATAATGAATGAAGACCTTTATTGCACATTTCTGCCACACTTGGCTAAGTACAGGTCACAATGTGTTACTTCCGTGACGCAAAATCTTCCACAAAACACTTTTACGACACTCAAGTTAAACATATGTTAAATGGGGATCTTATGGCATTCAGCGGGTGATTTTGTTTGTTTTTAACAAATATCCTTCTCCAAAATACGAGTGGGCACTCTTCCCTGGGATTGTCCGTCATGGAACTGTCAATGATGTCTAAATGCTGTCTCTGTTGGGTTTGACTTTTTCTGAAACAGTGCATGACGAAAGATCCTACTTTTTCTGTAATGTGTGGGTTCTGTAATTAAGAGGAGTGTGTTTTTCTTTCCGTCCAGGAACGTGGAGAAATTATGATGGAATTTGATGGCTTCTCCTGAGCTCTCTTCTTTCGTGATCGCAGAAGGAACAGTTTGAAACAAATATTAGGCATATACGGATCCATAAAAACACAAAAGAGAACAAACAAAATCCAAGGGACTGACCAGCAAACCCCGTTGATACGTCAAGAAACAAGACTGAATCTTCCAAAATATTTTGCTCGCGGCCCCAGCTGGTTATCATTATGACATGTGTGAGGTGGTTGTCAATATTATTCGCGCCTGTGACCTTGGCAGTGAACGTGACCTCCTCCACGCTCTAATTATTAAAGTAACCTGCAGTTGACCTTATTTACAACACGCCCCAAAGTTGGACATGGGGCGTCTAGTTTGGCTCAGTAAGTCGGTAGTAAGGCCTTGGATCACACACTGAAATGTACAACATTGCATCCCAAAGACTAAATTGCAGAGTATTCTACAACATGAACATTAACAGTAAATTGCAGAAAGGCTCAATTTCAGAGTATTCTACCATACTTATTAAAGACACCTCCTATGTTACACTTGCAATACGAAACCAAAATTGGATCTGTATAAGCTATGAGTATTGACCATTAAAATATGATCCATGGTGTTAAAGTATGATTTGAAAGACAACAAAACACACGAAACTTGCAAAAAGCACGTCTTTCAGGAGCAAGGAAATTCGTTTGAGCTTCATCAGATTTTTGGTCGCCCAATGATCATCTCCTCATTAGAAAGAGAGTATAAGTGAGTAGGATATCAGATATGATCAATAGATTCAATACTATCAGAATTGAGTGCTAATTTCTTCTCAACCAAAAGAAACGTCTATCAGACAATGGTGACGTCTGCGTTTTTCTCTGGGGTTTGTGTTGAAAAGAACAAATTTTGAAAAGTGGTTATCGTCCCAATCGTGCCAAGACGCACCCTGACTCTCATCGAAAAATGAGATCCGGCCGCACTTGACTTGCGAGGGGAGAGACCGCCGGTATAGTCTGGTTGTAATGTCAGCATTGTAGTCTGTGGGGTTCTCTTCGGTACGGACTGATTAACACTCTGTCCTTGCCGATGGGTTGCAACATTTTTTGCTACAACGTGACGCCCTTGTGGCATTTGCTATGGATGCATGTCTTTCCCCATTAGTTATACATGTCGCTAAACACACTGCTGTTAATAGGGCCTTCCGGCCTTGTCAATCAAACCTAATATCCAAGGAGATGTCGTGGTGAAAAAAAAAAAAATCACATTTCTAACGTTTTCTTTCTGCCCCGTTCTCATCCCATTTTACAGAAAAAAAACTGGCAGTCAGAATATATTACAACCTTCCCTTCCAACATCTACTTGTAGATAGAATCATGCACATGTGACCTTCAGTACGTCACGAGGTCACCGCCACGACAGGACAGAACAGTCCCATTGTTCACCTGCCGCCGCAGTCAGGGAATCTCTGACGAGAATCTTGTGAATTTCACAAGCGACTTGACACGAACAATTGTGTCGTAGGACACCTCACCGGTGCGCTGCCTCAGGCTTCTCGTGCGGTATCTACCGCACCGATCCACGGACTGGTGACATTGGTATTATTGCCGTGTTTCAAACTACATATAACGTTAGGTAACCAACTGTGGAGGATCCCCCAACCCCAAAGAAGTTCTGTAATTTTCACACACATACACACACACACACACTGGACTCCAGGCTAGCCCAAACTAACTCCATAAGCTAGCTTCGGTGATGTCTGGTAGAGTCTATAACGAGGGCGTGACAAAGGGAAGAAGTCGAGCACCCAGTGGGGTCATAGTGCACGGGAGGGCCCTAGTTGGACCGACCCCATGGTGCACTCTAGTGTCTTCTGTTTACAACAACTTTCAATAACAGGTTCAGGTCCGTTCCGGGTCGGGAGTATCTGTTACAGATAATGGTGTTGTCTGTCAGCCACCATGAGGTGGTCGCGGGCACATTTGTCGTGCGAGTTAACTCTGCTGGGGGTAAGGTATTCAGAGAAGTCATCCTCACAGGATCATCCTTTCAACAGTACGAATTTTTCCTACTCATCCTGTCAACAGTACGAATTTTTCCTACTCATCCTGTCAACAGTACCCATCCCGTCAATAGCCTCAGACATAACTCAGCTGTTTTGTGACGATACAAATTGTCGTAGAGCCTTCACGTAAAGCTCCGTCTCGAGCCTTGTCAACGGTGGGTTCTGAAAACCGTAAGACTGATGACTGGAGAGGGAAATGGAAGAGACTATGCAAGGGGCGTGACGAAGTGAAGACGTTGACCACCATCGGTCCGGAACATTTGTTACAGGTGCTGAGGTCGTCTGTAAACCACACAGAGGCAGGCACGTAATGTCCATCTGCCGAAGAATCGGCAATTACTGACATGTATCGGGTCAACCGACTGTAAGGTTTTCAGACAATCGCACACCGGGGCATGCCCCTACTCTTTTTTCGAAAGGTGTGGTGGGTTCTTTAACGTGCGTGGGATGTGGCTCTCCCCAAACACGGGACCTCCATTTAACGTCCTATCCGAGGGACGTCCCTAACCTGGGCTACATTTACACCTGAGTGAAGTGAGGAAGGTCGTGTATAGTGCCTTTCCAAAGGGCACCAGATCGGTGACCTGGTAGGATTCGAACTCGGGACCACTTGGTTCAGAGCCGAACGCTCTGCCGTTGCGCCACACGACCCTTACCTGCATCAAACTGCGCAGAGTGCAGGCCCGACTCTGGTCACGGGTCACACGTTGTTACACTATTAGACACAACCGTCAACTTAATTTAGCGGGCAAGTACAAAGAATAACACGGTGTGTACTGAAGCGGAAAACAGACCGAAGCGTCGAAAAGGTCCAGACTTATTTGATTAAATCTAAACCTGCAATCATGACACAGGAGTAACGACCTGAGCTACCAAGGACGAGAAGCATTGTGCTGGACTATTGAGTGAATTCACTTCATACAAATCAAGGCCGCCTAAAGTTGTCTATGGCCTCGCTCCCGAGGACAATTTTTGAAAGAAAAATCTCACATGTTACTGTCAAAAATTAAAAAAAAGGAATTTATAGACTTTTCTAAAGCAAAGTGACAACTTTCTACAGCACACATCTTCATGCCAACCATGGTGTTCTTGCGCTGCTAGGTTGTAGCGTAACGAAGTTGACAAGGCACTAGGGTGATTTATACATGACAGAATCACTAAGGACAGCAGATAGCTCTTATCCTCTTCTAATTGAGCGGAATTAATTCGCACACCGAGGCCGCCCGTGTACTCAAGTAAAGTCTGTCCTGACCACGAGGCCGATTTTCACACGAAAACCTTGTTAAAGGTATCACATTACCAATGTCTCAAAACTCCAATGATTTTCAACGTACGATTCCTTGAACTTTTAGACTGCCAATTGAGTAGATTAAATTTTCTGCCATTCAGTGCCTTGGATGTCTTTCAGCAGCACCGAGCTCGAGGTCACTTATTTGAGGAGGAAACAACTAGCAGGGGTGAGTGATTGCGTGTATTGCCCCCCCCCCCTCCATTTTGTAAATGGAGAAGTTTGAAGAAATAAAGAAAAGTGGAACCTCGGTGTTGTTGTCACTCACATATCACCAGACCGTTCAGGGAGAGAAAGTAGGGCTGAGGAAAAAGCGACAAGATTCCCTACTTTTCCACTACACATCCTGGAAAGCTGAAAACAGGCTGAAACAAGTGGTATAGATCCCTCAATCTAGATGTCCATGGATGGGTACAGGATGGGTGCATACTAAAAGCTTCGTGTAAATAGACCTACAGCCATTCACTTCATCTGGCTGCTCCGCATTATTATCCAGATAAGTAAGTAATTTTATTTGCAAGTTCTTGCCCGAGGGCTAATTGCAACATGAAACAATACATAGTAAGGGCACACTGTACAGATTGTGCGAGTTAACAATGTTTACATTATCAACCACTCACTTGATTTGACGCAGTGTCAACTATCCCTATAATTACTAGGGACAAAGACGTCCGTACAACAACATAGTTACATTCTCCGTGTCAACAGTGGTGAGGCGCAGCTAACCTTATCAAGCGTACAGACGAGTGGACACACAAGCCAACATCCATTTTATAGCAGGCCGAACAAAGATATGCGACTGTGCAATAGAAACTATTATCAGACGCTGAAAACATCCGCCAAGTCATTGTAAGCCTTCATTAGAACATTAGAAGGCCGTTCGTGACGGACAACAACTTTCCCCGGCGCTACAGATTTTCATCGACAACAAAAACATCATGTTAAATAAAGAAGTACATGTATGTTCTTTCAGTTGCCAACCTTCCATTCATCAAACAATTAACCCTTAAGCTGCCGCTCCCGGTTACACCCGGGATACATATTAGGCATATCTACTGTTGGTTTGTTTGTTTCAAGTCCGATGTGTCCAGCACGACTACAGTGATAGGGATTCGAGGCAGGCCCATACACAGCTGTGCTGATGTAGCACAAAATACCTATTTTGGAAGGCTGAATGTTTATGTTATTGGCACTTATTTGCCCATTTTCATTGATTTTCATGTAGCAGATGACAGGATGTCCCGAAAATTGCATCCCTCTGCGATGTCGGGGAGGTGAAAGGTTAAGTCCTCCAGGATACTTCCCCGAGCATTCCCCCATAGGTTGCATTGCCAGTGACCATAGTTAACTGTAGGAAAGACTCACCGTGAAAATCCCAGCTGTCTGCAGACGACGTCAGCGTCAGGCTTCCCCCAATCATCGTCGCAGACGGTCCCCCAGGTGCCGTCGTGATGCACCTCCACCCGCCCCCTGTGCGTCACGCCGTCCCCGCCGCCTCGCAGCCGGACCTCGCCCGTCCGCACTCTCAGTCGGCCTGAGGGAAACAACAGAGTCAGACCGGCATGGTGCACCATCCTCCTTCCCCTGTATACATGTATGTCTACACCGTCACCAACCCCCTCCCCCCACCTACACCCCCTGTGCGCCACACTACCCCCGCCCCCTCGCAGCCGGACCTCGCTGTCAGCGCTCTTAAACGGCCTGAGAACAGATAACAGACCCTGACGACATGGTACACCTCAGTCCCCTGTATGTCTACACCGCTCCCTTCCCCCTAAGCGTTTTCTACACCGTCCCCAACCCCCTCCCCCCTCTACTCCCCCTGTGTGCCACACTACCCCCTCGCAGGCGGACCTCCCCGTCCGTGGACTAAATTGGTTCGATATCACTCTCTTTCACTGTGATGGTCACATGTCACTCATCGCGTACACAAGGATCCAAGTGTCCCCGTCTGTATACTGTGCCAGCCTTCCTGGGCTTGGCGGGTCCAGAATATGGTTGTAGGGACCACGAAGGCCGCCGACGAAAATGATGTCATCAAAACATTTCCCTTATATAAGCTACATGTCACTCATCTAGCATACCTGACCCATGTGTACGTATAGGTAATTGATGTACCAGATTCACCCGTCGTCTTGAGTTGGGCAGATACAGAACTCGACACGACTTCAAAAGGGACCACAGAAGTGGCAGGTGAAAATGATATTTTGGAGCAGCTTATCGCAGCACCTCCCTTCAACCTCATGTCACTCAACATGTTTAGCTGCATCCCCGTGTCCCGGTATGTATGCTGTAACAGAACTCTCAGTCGAGAGAAATAGAATTAGATCATCATCATCATGTCGGGCGGGTTGCCCGGACTATTAGTCAACCCTCTTCCTCCAGTCCGGCAGTTGCTACGGTCCGCCATTACGTGCTCTAGATCTTCGGCCCTCACCACTACGTCCCCAGCAAGTTGGTCAATGTAGGTCCGTCTGGGTCGCCCGACACTGGAGTGTCCATGAGTTGGTGACCAGAGTAGGAGTTCGCTTACAAGCTCATCTTTGTTTCTATAGCTATGCCCTGCAAACCTGACCCGTCTCCCTCGTATGGTTGATGATACAGTTGGTAAAATTCCATTTAACTCGATACGACTAAAAAAGGACCAACATTTCCCTTCGGTCACCTTTCCACCTTTCAACAAACAAACAAACAAACAAACAAACAAACAAACAAGACGGAGATATGACTGAGCAACCGTGCAGAGACCAACACTGGATTTGTGTGACCCTCGGTTTCATTATTGGATGATGATGCATCTTACTGAGTTCCTCCCATTCCAGACTATACATTGTATTGTTCACATGACCCTTACTTCTTGACTCCACATAAGTTATCAGGCATATCTGTGTGCAATCTGGATCAGATGATGCTTATCTCCAAGCAGATGTTGGGAAAATATCATTACATTCTCGGTCTTGTTCCAATTGACACACAACAAGAGACGAAACTATTAGCTATATCCTGCTGCAGACACAGCGTCATCCTGTCTTTCCTACGGACAAGGACCTGTCTTTGTACCGTCTTCCCATCCGAGACAAGACAAAACGAACGTCTTGGTTCTGCCTTGAAGTGTCTTTGTACCGTCTTCCCATCCGAGACAAGACAAAACGAACGTCTTGGTTCTGCCTTGAAGTGTCTTTGTACCGTCTTCTCATCCGAGACAAAACAAAACGAACGTCTTGGTTCTGCCTTGAAGTCTCTTTGTACCGTCTTCTCATCCGAGACAAGACAAAACGAACGTCTTGGTTCTGCCTTGAAGTAATTACAGCCTTGTAGACGCTCCTGTTCAAGATGACCTCTGGCGTGTTCTTGTGACTTGAAGTGTTTTGGGGCGACGTACAAGTCTTGTGATCTTGCCTACAAGTGTGCCCATGTGTCTTGTCAAGTTGTCTACCTTTTCTCAGCCAACAAAGGAAACCTCCGCGCTCTTGTCACGTCTGACGTAGGTCGACCACTTGTCAACAATGAAGAGTCATTTTCCACATTTTCGTGGCAGGGGTTTACGTTCGTATTCAATTGTATGTGTCTTGTTTGGTGTCTTCTTTTGTAATATAGTCAAACCTGCCCAAGAAGACCACCCAGGGGTCCGATAAAATCGGGTCTATGTGGACAGGTAGACTGGATTCCTAACGCTTGTGTCAATAGCTTTTGACGCAATGCAGGCTTCACCTTGGTACACCGTTTTCGCAGACTGTTGGGTGCTGTGTCACCGGAGCCAAGCCGAGTTTGAGTCTTAAATTTCATTTTTGACTTTTCTGTGGTCTTTGTAGACCAGTGAAAAACAGTCTGGAATCCCGGCAGCTTGTTTCGACATTGTGACCACATGTGTAAGCCTCTACCAGGCTCCACAGGAGGCTAGAAAAATGGTAGAAATTGGCCAAATAGAAATCTAATACACCAAAGGAGTTAGCTAGCCAGGCTAGGTCACAAACTGTACTCCTAGCCAGGGAGTACAGTTTGCGACCTAGGTCACCTAGGTCACTCCTCTTGTGTATAATCTGTCCAATTTCTATATTTTTCCAGCGACCTGTGGAGCCTGGCAGAGGCTACACATGTGTATGCAGGGTCAAGTTTTTCTGCAACACCGCACCTCGCCTCCCTGCCAGCGGGCATCCCCATCACTCGTGCCCGAGCCAGGCGGGGTGACGGCTGGTATGCCCGGGCCGACCCCACCAGTGGCCACCCCTATCGTTTTCCCGGCCTCATGGTCTTCCGAACCACCCTAGTGATCCCGTTTCGAGACCAGAAGGTCGCAGGTTCGAATCCCAAACTCTAACACGACCAACAAGCTTCCCTTTCCCTTCCCCCTAGTGGTCTACGACCTTCATACGCTCGCTACTTTGAACCTCCAACCCCCGGGTCACACCACCGGCCATATCATTGCTTTCATAACCACCCGAGTAGTAGTAATCAATAATTACGTTTGACCGCCTTGCTCGTTTCAAACATGACCTGTGGCTTGGGGGCGGATGGAACCGGGTTCTAATCCCAAACCCTACCACCACCTGGTCTAACACGCGGCTACCCCGATCGCCTTCGCTGCCCGCGGCCTGTATCCCTATATCATATCATTTTTTTTCATTTCATGAGATTTGTGGAAAGATTGACCTAACAGGTGACTATAGTCTTTTCAAGATGTCGACCCGGAGACCAGGCCAGTGACTCCGGGATGGACCCTTACTCTTTTCGATACGTGTGGTGGGTTCTTTAACGCAGCTCTCCTCAAACATGGTACCTCAGCTTTACTTCCCTTCCGAGGGGATGTCCCTAACCGAATCTTGGTACTCATTCTCGCCTGAGTGAAGTGAAGAAATAGATGTCCTGGCCCATAGCCCGACTACAGACCACCCCAATTGTTTCCCGTTGCCCTTGGCCATCACAGCTTCCTTCATATATTTCCCTTCTGAAGCAACATGTTTGCATCCGTTCTCCTTATCATTTTCCATGCCTCACGGCCGTCATTTCGTAACTAAAGTAACCTAGCGTCTAGACCACACCGCCCAGAGGTCGCGGGTTCGAGTCCCGGCCAAGCCGTCGGTGTTGTGAACCTCCCAGCGGTCACCGACAACAACTTAAATTTCACGCTCCATTTCTGCCGGCAGCACAGAGGACACAGGGCTCGAAATTCATTTTTGGGAATTCACCTAACCTACGAATTCAGGTGCACAACGTTCAACATGAAATAAGGTAGAATGTCAACAGAACGCGATAACAGACCCTACTGCCTTTCTTAAGAACTCCACTGTAATACCATGGCTTACTTCAACATTTGGAACAAGTAATACATCAAAGTACAACAAGGTTATATTACTTTTTCTGATATCGAAATTTAAGGATTATTATGTATACCAGAGTCCAATAGTACCTTTACCCCGTAGCGTACAAAGATATCTAGGCACCCTGGTGAACTCTCAGTCAAAAATCAGATGCACAGCTCCAATCTTTGGCGCCCAAACGTGCACATGTACCAAGTATTCCGAGAACCATAGTAGAATGGAACTCGTTGTCACCAAGAACTGTAGGATAAATAGGTTTAAAGAACGGTTGCAGCAAGATGTGCAAAGACTAGGTGTGGCAGCCCGTTCAGTGTAATATAACCAGCTGCTGCTGCGCCGCGTGCCTGCGAAGCTGGTGTGTTACACCGAAGGGCGGTTATACCAAGTACACATACAGATATTTCGAGCCCCGGGATATGTGTCTGGGCCCTGCTATAAGCCAGGTATGACGGCTGGAATTTGTAAGTGATTAGCCGGTACGATTGGAGGTGACCGGTGCTGGGACGATTACGCGTCGGGGCGTGACGCCGGGGCAAGGGCAGGGCAGCGCAGACGGCTGAAGGGCAGGGGCAAGTGGTCTTCAGTGCTGGGCCGCCTGTCTGATTCGATTCTGTTTCTTGACACGATTTGAAACCAACTGGATGCGCTCCTAACTGTAGAGTAGAATAGACAAGTAGATCCATACAGCCAGGTAGGAAGATACCTTCCAGTTGAGGCCGCTCGTCCATTTACTGGACTGTCATTCCAGGCTTGTGTGGGCATCCAAAAGGCCTTGTAGTTGTATACTATTACTATCTAACTATATTCCCGCTCACATTTAGCCTGGATGCCAGACCATCGATCCCTACAATATCTATATCTCGCGGTCTAACTCAGGGGTTTGTTGTAGAATTTCCTCGTGGGCATGTTGGCCCTGTAGCCGTGGAGTTCACCAAACCACACACCAAATATCATGACAATCCATACATAGCTTCTTGGGTGTTGTTGTTGTTCAGCCACAAGCAAACAACCACCTCAAGGCGAAGGTGAATAAGATCTGGAAAAATAACGAGACTGCAAAGCTCCGGTACTAAATGAAAACCCATGGATGTTGATGAAAATAACATGATATGAGTGAAGTACCGTGACTGACAACTGAAGACCGAAGACTGGGCTGAAATTAGGAATTTGTAGGGTGAAACTCTCTGTGCTGCTGGGTAAATGTTTTAAGTTTAAACTTAGCTTGGCATACAGGATCATATTACTAGACATTCTGCCTGCAGCTCTGAGCATGTTTTGACTCGGGAAGAGGCGACCCTGACACTGTAAGTGTTTTGAAGCAGCTTTTCTCTATTTGCAAACAACGTGTACGTCTCGGTGTACACTTTTAATGCCAATGTTCCTGTTTTTATACAGTTTAACCAGGAAGGTTTAAAAGATTAATTTCCCTAGGCCCAAGGACTTGTCACTCTGATGTATGATCTCCGTACAGGCGGGTCAGAGGTCAGACCTGCTCCTCAATACCGCCTTTCGGCTCTTTTACAACAATCGTCTTTTATGCGCGGCGGCCTTTCTTCCGGCAAAGCAAGCAGGACTCTATTCAACCTCCCTGGAAACAGCGAGTCCCGTGGTTGAACCCGTGAGTTCCACAGGAGTGTTTATCACTCATTGTATTTACCCCTAGAACGACGACTTTGCAAAACTTGTAATCTAGATAGAATAAAGATCGAATGCCGTTCTGTGGTAGAATTTAGACTACATAGCAAAGAGAGAGATGGATACAGAATCTATACAGAGTTGTACAGATTATATTTCCTTATTATGCCCAGTTTTAAGTGTACACAATCAGGAAAATAAAGTACATTTCCTTATTATTTCCATTTTTAAGTGGACATAATAAGGAAAAATCATAAAAGTACTTAAAATACTTAAAAGTACTCTAGAAAAATTCAATTTAAAAAGAAGCGACAACCCCTCCATCACAAAACATATTTGTTCCTATATTTCTGACACATCTCTGACATTTCTAAAAAGTTGAATTTATCTACTGTTAGCTAGTGCACATCGTACTTATTAACTGTGCGCATGTTTTGTTGCGACCTGTACTTAGACTAATGAGACAAAAATGTACAATGAAGGTCTTCTAGTTCTGCTAGTTCACTTTAGTGACGCTGAAGAAGTGTGATGGATGTCACTCGAAACGTCCGGAAATAAATCTCCGAATTTTTATCCAGTTGTAGAGTTTGAATTTCTCCTTATATAATGAATGTCTTCATTCATTTAGAATGTACAAGTCTCTACCAGACTAACTACGCCGGCTATAGGGAGAATATTTGTCAGGGTCTCACTTGTAGGCTCCGTTAGGACTGCATATTGGACCCTCTCTCAGTAGCCGACTCCCTTCATACAATTCACTCTATTTGGCCAATTTCTACTATTTTCCCAGCGATCCGCGGAGCCTGGTAGAGGCTAAGAATCGACCACCTTAACTGGAGGTGAGAAAACAGGTGCGGAACACCTTTACTTGTTGTCACCCCTAACAGGTACCAAACAACGGCCGCCTTGTTATCACTTTCAGACAATTAGACAAGCTAATAATCTAATAAGACTGTTTCATTCAGAGGGACGGCAAATTATCCCCGAGGGAGTGCTACAAGAAATAAATGCTGTGGCAAAACAGTACTCTCCAACCAGACCCAAGGGATTGCAAAGACCGTATCCAACTGGCAGAAGGAGCTTGTATTGCAATCCAAGGGTTGCAAAAGCGACTTCTTTCTGCCAGTTGGATACCGTCTTCGCAACCTATAGATCTGCTTGGAGATTAGCAAAACAGTCCATAGAACTAGAAGCAAAGGAAAATTTTTAGAGGCTATATGACTGACAGAAGCGTCCATCATTGAGGGTCTACAATAATCTTTACAGTGGAATTGAAAAAAAAAGACCAACAAAAAACGGGAGAGATTCTCAGAGAAGGTAAAGGTGGTCCCATAGCCTTTTTGAGCCCGTAGGGGCAGTGGGTTGTTATCCACTGTGTGTAGGGCACGGTATTGGAAGGCGGAGCCCATCCCTCTCCTTTCACCGCCTTTTACCTCACCAACCGACGTCAGGTACCCATTTTACACCTGGGTGGAGTGAGGACCGTCTTGTAAAGTGCCTTTCCCAAGGACACAAGATCGGTGACATGACAAGATTCGAACCCAGGACCTCTGGGTTCTGGGCCAGCCCAAACACCCGGCCGTCTATACGTCAGGATCCAAAAAAAATTGAATTTTGTACAGCGCGCTAACGACTACCCCAAGGATTGCCTCAATTTGCTGCCATATACTAGTGTGTGCCATATCACAGGGATCGGCCCATGTTATCAGCAAATTTAGATAAAAGAAATTTGTAGGCACCAGACAAACGCCGCTGAACAACAAGACAAGCTGAACGCAGAAGGAGATTTACTTCAAACACTTCTGATCCGGCTTAGACTTCCTTTAGCTTTAACTACACAATGTGGGGAGAAAAGAAGCAGAAAAACAGGAGCTTTACATTTTCAACAGCGAGGATTTCACCGCAACTGGTGGCGCCAAGCCTAGTCGTGTCAAAGATCATAATCATTTCTCCAAGCAGATGTCAAGAGGTAATACCGCAATGTTCTCAGGCTGTCTGCCCACATATAGGGTGATACAGGACTGCGATCCGACAGAATCATCGACTCTGCTTGTAGAGATCGCGATCGGAGAGTCTGTCAATACAGACTCTGTATTGAAACGTCGATTCTGTAGCCTCCATCAGGCCTTCCCACGGGCGTAGAATTCGGCAAAAAGAAGGAATAGTTTGCAGTAGAGTGAGGGTCATTTTCGCCCGCGCTTGCAAATGAAAGTTGAAACCCTCTGGTGGCCAAACTTCCCTGGCAAATATTCCTCCCATAGCTGGCATGGTTAGTCTGATAGAGACTACCTATTCAGCCAGAATGCAGTTGCCATGCATTACAATGACAGTGAGTCAGTGACCCAGAAACGTAGGGACATATTCTAGTCCGCCGAGAACGCCCGCAATGCCGGACATGTCAGCAGCAGTTCTTCAAATGAAGTCTGTGATGAGGCGAACTGATATCTGACATACCTGTCATAGTTAGTGAATCACCGCTTCTTAATCGGCTGCACCCAACAGGAAAATGGACATTCTCTACTTTGTTTTCTTGTGTTTGTTTTAGAGTGGGAAAACAAGGAATTTCAAACAAATACAACGGGGTACTGTTTACAAATTAGTGTCGTGCGCGGTATTACACGAATTCACTCTCAAATTGTATCGTATCCTTTGATAAATTGGGGTTGTTTTGAGCATGCAGACAAAACGCTGATCCTGTACTTTAGCTTAATCTAGTATTACAAAAAATTCATGGAAAGCTATTTCTTTTGGTTTTATGTAGTTATTACACTAGTCCTCGATGAACTTAGGCCGTTGTGGCACAAAGTTACATTAAATTTCTTCGTTGTACACTTATCTATACGAAGAAGTGAGAACTAAAAAAAAACAGCAGCTAACTCAATTCGTAGGTTTATAAGATGTTGCTCTTAACACCGACTTGTATTTTCTTGGTACGTCTCCGACAGAACGCGGTTTCCTCCTTTTCTGTGTAAAACACGAACCTTCTAACCACAGGGCCGACTTCTTTCACACGGGCACACTTGACCTGAATCGCCTCCAAGAAAAACTTCCTCTCGCCCGTATCATTTCTTCCACCCAAACTTCCCCTGAGTCATAGTCAATCGAGTTGACCTTTGGTTCCCTATAACGATCGTACAGTTAAATTTGTTGCCACAAAGTACAGTAGGGGTATCCTCGCCAACTTATATAGCTTGAAACAGCACTTGCAGCTAGATGTGTAAAGGTTAGGTGTGACAGGTCGTTCAGTGTAATATAAGTTAATCTATAACCAGCTGCTGTCGCGCCGCGTGACTGCGAAGCTGGTGTATTTCGTAATATAGATTACAGATACAGAAAGACAAGTGGCGGCAAAATTTCGGCCATCTATTGCCTCCTGGCAAATTATTAACTCGAACTTTACTTAGAAAATATCTACTATTTTTCAGCCACCATAGAAATCTTCCGTGACTAGCTTAAGAATGAGAATTAGGGTTGGGACGCGTGGAGAAAACGTTAAACAGGAAACTTCGTTAAGAATCAGAACGGATGTTGTTGGACCCCCGTGAAGCACAAGTTCACGTTGACCCGATGTTTGGCCCACTTTGAGTGACGACAGTTTCGCCAGGAGGCGACACGCTGCGAATCCCTGGTTTGATAAATAAGCTGAAAATAACTGAAAACTGTTGGAGCGGCGAGGGGCCGTGACCAACTGAAACACGAGGAACCAGTGCCTCTATTCTATGAGGATGTCTTAATGAGCCAGTAGCATTTGTTGATATTGTCATCTTGCAAGGCACCTGTTACTTCTTAGAGTTTTGTGTCCACTAGAAAAGAGGAAAGACTATAGTTGGGCCGTGGGAAAATGGTGGCTTTGGCGGTCATCGTCCACAGACAGACAAACAAACACATCGAACAACCGCGGTCAGCCGGGAGGGGTGGCGCATTCTAGCATGAACCTTTTGAGTGCTATGTACAAACACAAAATTGTTAGCGCAGTCAGAATATAAATGCTTCTAACAATTTTTCACTATCAAATTAAGTTTGATATTCCTCGTTTTCTTGAAGTCTGTAAATGAATCATTGGTAGAATATTTAGGGATTGTTCATGTGTTGGAGTTAAGCGTTTGTCAAGAGGAGACTTGATCATCACAAGGTCATGGGTGATAACGCGAGAGGTCAGGTGTGAACGAGAGGTCACGACCTTTCGTGACGCGACCTTCTCAGCTTTCCATAATATTTTGATGGCGGGAGTTCAAAACAAACACCGGTCTGCGTACATGACGTAAGCGTCATCCTCTTCAGTTCTGGGCTATCCAGAAACTGGGAGAAGGTTTGACGTAATCGTGACGTAATAAAGGTCGATGAGGTCACGTTCGATATGGGATTCCCTGGTGACGCCATGTTACCCTTACAGACATGAGGGAGGGGGTGTCATTGTACGTTCATTGATTTATAAAGCAGGTGGGGTCACTTGAAGTTGCATAAGCACTAGAAAAATTCCAAGTAATACATCTTCTTTCCAAGTTGCTTTATATAGAAATTTCGAGCTTATGTTGGTTGCATTGAGTAACTTGACATGTACACAGCCTACGTCATACGTATATCATATAAAGCATTCAAACTATTGTGTGGCGCCAGTACAAATCCAACGTCTATAACAGGGTCATTTGATAATCATCGGGGACTACGCATCTTCTATAGACCATAGCACAGCCTTTGATATGTAGGCTTTCATGTCTGTTTGGGGCGGATGTTTGGGTTCCAAAAATAGCTAGATCTCTGGAGATTAAAGATCTCCGCTGAAAAGTAACAAGAATTTTCGACATTGTCATGAAATGCTTTTGTGGCACTCATTCTAATGATACAAACTAATTCAATGCAACACATCAATGCAACCTGTCCACTAACGCGTACAGCAACGCACATCAGATTCAGAAGTTAGAAACATTTCTCTTACCTGCTGCGACCATTCGGCTCCTAAAATGTCGTATTCTCTCGTTCTGTGGAGAGAAAGAGAAGGAATCAAATACTGTAACTTTATTACACATTAAGTTGCTTAAGTCATACAGCAGATTATAATTACGTTGTGAACATCAATATTAGTGTATACCCATATAACATATACACATGATACTGGTGTATATGTAAGACTAAACTAAGGCTAAGCACTATACATGATTGACGTCCTTTCCCTTCTTACATGTAATACAGACGAAAATGAATGTACAGAGAAATGTATTATCTCTTACATATTGTTGGTAAAGACGCATATAGATTTGAATGTTTTTAGTTATATACACAGGGAATTTAAATAGAAACTTATTTCGCTTCTACCAATCTTGGTTGGGCTATAATACCTTAGTTGCATAAGCGAATTTCACTGTTGACTGGGTTCCAAAGAACACAACCGAGGTCATGGGACACCGGGTGACGTCACGGGACAGGTATACGTAACGTCAGGTGAGTGTGCCGATATAGCAGCCCAAAATAAATGGGTGTATGACAGTTTGGAAGGAGGAATATCGACTGAGCTTGCCTGGGAGATTAGATGTCTTCCCCTATCCTGTTTTGGTTGATTTCTACAACTAGCCCGCGAGGTCTGGTACAGACTAGTATGTGACAAAGACCTAGCCTCTACCAGGCTCCAGATCGACTGGAAGGAGTAGAAATTGGCCATATAGACGGTATATGATTCCAGTAGAGCGGCAAACTGTTCTCCTATAGCGGACTAGCTCCTTGGGCATGATATCTGTCTATTTTGGCCAATTTCTACTGCCCCCTCTGGAGCCTGATATAGGCTGCTTTACACACGCACGGGTTGCCCGGAGCGAGGTCGCTCTGTCGTCTGTCGGGTCAGGGGTCATGAGACGACACCTGAGGTCTGTTAGCAGCTGGTTCGGGTTGCGCCTTTCCCAGCCGATCTCATGACTCAGAACCAATCCATTCCCTCCACAGACACACCTCTGTAGCCGCAACCAAAGTCCTCCGGGGGCTTAGAAAATCGTACAAATTGGCCAAATGGTGACAGAAACCTTTATAGGAGAGTAAGCCGGCCATATAAAGCCAATTTATATGCACCTGCAGCAACATCCTACGACACACCATTCACCCATTTTGACCGATTTCTACCATTTTTCGTCCCCCAAAGGCCAAAGTGCCTGTTGGAGGTTAAATACACCCCAGCCCTGCACGGACCATTACTGATTTTACCCCGACATCGGAACAAATCAGGTTTTAATTGGCGACAAACATGTCCTCAAAACAACTAACCTTTGACCCTTTGTTGTCATAGAATACTGAGACTCGACAAGGGGATTCTGTTCGAATGGTTCTATTCGATTGTTCTATTCGAGTAGCGCATTCTCGGTCGCAACCCTTTGTTGTCATAGAATACTGAGGTTCTATTCGAATAGTTCTATTCTATTGTTCTATTCGAGTAGCACATTCTTGGTCACAACCTGAGACTTTTCCAGCCAGAATCCAGGCACTGGAAAAATGCAAAAATTCGTAAGCCTGTTGTTGCTACTCTGAGCAATTTTTTTCTCCCTATTCTGAAAATTTTCTGCTGTTTCTTTTTAACAAACGGAGACTAGTGGGATACGAGGAGGGTTGAAGTTACAGAACCCATATTGTGTTCTGACAGGGGGAGACATTTCTTCATGGCATGTCTAATCAAGTGGAGTGGAATTCGTGCCACACAAATGGCGGTCTGGTAAAGCTGAAATCGGCTGGAAGGAAACATACCGAACTGTTCACCCGCCTTCCACTTCACCTTGCTATTCATCGATAAACTTAAATGGACGGTCGAAATTATATTTCTAATCTCCAAGCAGATGTAAGGGTAGAAGATGGTGTGACGTTTTCTGACTCCTGGGCTTCTCTGGCCAATCGGTAGCCTCTGTCAGGCTCTAGAGGCGGCTGAAGAGAGTCGGATATTGGCCAAATAGACAGATAACATGCCAGAGGAGTTAGTTCACCATAGAAGAACAGTTTGCCGCTCTGATTCGACTGCACTCCTATTGACTAAGTCACAATAGTGGACTTACTCCTCTGGCATGTTATCTGGGGAAGCCCTGCACCGTCAGAAGACGTTACGATCTACGATCTTCCGTCACCCCAACATCTGCTTGGGGGTTGACTTTCTAAACGACTCTCACCAGTCGCCACAACATCATTTCTGCCTCTCCCACCAGGCCTGATATTGAGCGAAGGTCTGCCCCAAAACCACAGCTGTACCAGGGTTGGGATAACATGTTTCCATGTTTAGCGACCCGGGGACGACGTTTCTGATCCCGTGCCAAGAAGCCCTCGCCACAGATGTATAGATGCCCTACTTACTTCAAGAATGAAGAACACTCCGTTGCCATGACGACGGCTGAGGGCCGATCAGAACGTACGTCATCATTTGTGGGCCGTCAGCACGCCGAGGTCCGGGTCGGAGGTTGTTTTCGTTCTGATCATTTCACGTCAATTTTCCTCCCCACAACAAAAAGATTTCCCCCCACAACAACAACGACGCGAGTGGATTTCGTCAGATAATTTGAGTCGACTCCGGATTGTGTTGTGCCTGCCACGAACACAAGGTTTTTACCGGGCCTAAGTGAGTTTAGCGAGCTGAATACGCGGAGTGAATAGGAGAAGGGATCCCGCCGTGCGACCCTCACGGCCCGAGACACAAAACTTTCTCAGCCGGAACGCTCATAACTAACGCGTCGTGTGTGTCGAGTCGACCCTCGAAAGGTCCAGACCACCCTCCCTCCCTCCCCGACTCTTGCTCAACTCACCTGCGGTACTGTTCTCCCCTCCGCCCGCCGGCCAACCTCGGAACTCACGACTAGCAGCAGAAACAAAACGTGTGCGACAGAAACCATGATGTGTGTTGCTCGTGCGTACGCTCTCCCGTGTGTTGTGTGTATGATTCAGACTGTAGTAGGCTGGCCGGTTCCCGACCTCGCTCCCACCTACCCCCGGTGAGAAACCAATGACGAACCCGCTCGACTAGTGGGCCGACATGCCCGCGGCGATACGAATGCCGGCTGGGCGGAACGCGCTCAGGTGAGGGTACAGACGACACACCGGAAACCTGTGAACTCAGCACACCTCGTGTTGCCGTCACGCCGTCACGACGTGTTGCAGGAAGTGAGGGTGAACGCTGTTAGTGTTACTGGAAGACCCTGGAACAGTGCACCGGCCCGTGTACAGAACCCCGCGCGTGTTTCTTCAGTAAAGGCACAGAGAATAGGACCGGAGCCTTATATACACCGGGGCACTCCCAGACACGTCAGAACGCAACCGGAAACCGCATTAAAAACGCCCCGAATCATTTTTGAAATATTTTCCTAAACGTTCCTTTCCAAACAACTTTCCATTGTCGTCGCGTTCCGAGAACCTACGGTCGATGCTAAGCCTTGTTTTTGGACGAAAGCCCACGAAACTTGGCCGCATAAAAGAGTCGTATCCTTGTTCTTCGTCCACAGTGGTCTTCCCTGGTCTGTGTGGTGCGCTACGATCTGAGAAACACCGGTACGGATCTGTTACGGGTTTGTTCGACACGAAGGCGGGCAGGTCCGGCGATGTACCGTCAAGTCACCGTCTCGCTCCTTATGGAGTTAAATATCCCATCCACCTTGCTCTTGTTAACCTGTATCCGGCCTTTCAATCATGCGCTGTAGCGTGAGACACGGAGAGAGAGCGGGTCACAACGCACGGGGCGTCTTCTCACTCCTTCCCGGGGCTAGGTCCGTCTCACCCCGCCGGGACACGCTGGTGCGGCCGGTGCTGGACTCTTAGTAGTACGTCTTCGGCTTGTACGTGTTCTTGAAAATACGCTTGAATCCGTGGAGATGCACGAGATTGACGCGACCCTTTTCAATGATTTCTTAAGAAGCTGAACTCCCAACCCCGCGTCTTCCTTCAGCGCTGTTGACGAGCTGTGAGAAATACAGGTCAGGTTGTCCCCAGCACACCTTGTCTGCATTAAGGCGGGCGGGGAGAAGTCAATAAACTGGGTCTCGTCGTCGGCATTAGCTCGTGGCCGAGCATTGTATCCGTATCAGATAGACGGCTGCCTCATCTAATTTAACACTGTTCTTGGGTGAAAGTGTCTGGTGTGGCTGCCCAAGCCCAGGGCTGTGTAGAAAAGTCGAGGGCATTTTGTACAGCGTAGGATAGGTGGCGGAGCGAGGCTGGTTTCAGCTTCAATTCACGGTAGCAAAATTTCACGGTGTAAGGAAAACGGACATTTTCACTGAACTTTAACTTCACGGTGGCAGCAAGTGATTTACCGAACAGATGTGTGAATGAATCATAAATGATTACAACAGTTTTTTTCACAGTGATGATAAGTTCACGGTACAGAGGTGACCATGAGAACAGTGAACATAAAGTTACTGTGAAATAAACAAGAATTACTGTATGTCTTTCAAAAATCTTCACTGCGTACATGGCTCGGTTTATAAAAACGATACAGTTAGCATTGAGAACAAAATATGTCCAACTAATCGCCCCTATCTATCTGCGTTATCAGTTCTTTTCCTGGTGCCGTGCCCATCATTCTCTATCTCCGTAAAAAGCGCAAGGAAAAATATCAGTGACCGAAGCATGTTAATATTGTTATACATGTAAACGGAAAAGGATGTGGTTTTAGCTGGAATGAAATCAGATTCTATTACTTGTCTGTGCCATGATCCCATGGGCCAGTTATCTTTCAGGACGTCCGCGGTAAAGTCAGGCCTAGAATATATCATTATGAGATGATCACACCAACTTCAGGCACCTATCACTACAGAGTAAGAGGGTAGAGGCGTCGTCACAGGCACTCCTTGTCGCTGAGCGACTCTGCTATTTACCAGCTCAGAAAAGGACAAGAAATAGCAATGCCTTAAAGTATCAGACTTTTCAACCTAGGATTGATGTGTTCAAAAATTCATATTTTCCTAGAACGATCGAAGAGCGGAACTCGTTGCAACCAAGTACCGTGGACGCATCCTTATTAGAAAGCTTTAAACAATGCATACAGTAAGATATGCGAAGGTTATGCTAGGGTCACATTTCCTAACCAGGGCCCGGCCGGGCTGTTTACGGAAACGAAAAATCAAAGTGTATGCCCATGAATTTGCACAAGCTATGCTCTTGAATAACTTTAGGTACGTTTTGTGTTTTTTTAATTTATTTTTATCATACTTTTCGTTCACAAAGACAGCCCGGCCGGGCCCCGGATGGGAAATGTGACCCTAGCATTAGACGTGACAGGTCGTTCGGCGTAATATAACCAGCTGCTACTGCGCCGTGTACCTGCGAAGCTGGTGTGTTACACCGAATGGCGGTTATACCGGCTATGTAGATACAGATACAGATTTTGCTGGAGGGCGATCACCAAGCAGATGTTTGCTGGCTGCTCCGTTTTTCTGACACCACGGTATCGAATACGATCTTCAGTCCCTACCAACACCTGTTTGGAGATCACGTGAACGGTCCCTTGGTCTTGCTATGGCCCGCACAGTGATGCAATACATGCAACAATATGTGCCCATCTGTTTAAGTTCTCCCTTCCTCTTTCCTCCTCTCTCTCCTTCGGTCTTTCTATCTCTCCGTTTGCCTCTCTCCCATTTACTCACTCGCCCTCTCCCCCCCCTCTCTCTCTCTCTCTCTCTCTCTCTCTCTCTCTCTCTCTTCCTCTCCCCCTCCATTCGATTCGCTCCCTTCCCTTCCCTCCTCTCTCTCTCTCTCTCTCTCTCTCTCTCTCTTTCTCTCTCTCTCCCTCTCTCTCTCCCTCTCCCCCTCCATTCGATTCGCTCCCTTCCCTGCCCTCTCTCTGTCTCTACGTTTCTATCCCTGCCCTCTCTCTTCCCCTCTCTCTCTCTCTCTCTCTCCGTCCCCCGTCTCTCTGTTTCTCTCTCTTCCCCTCTCTCCCTCTCCCTCTTTCTCTTTCGCCCTCCCTTCGTCTCTCTGTCCTATACCCTGCAACTGGGACGCGTTCATTCCTAGTCTTCTATCATATGATCATATTGACGGTCAGGAATGGAGTTAGGTAAGTTGTCTCCTGTACCGCAGACCACTTGTTAATGCCAGCACCCCTTTCCAAGGCTGAATTCCCGCCAAGTTGACGGCCCGAAATTCCCGTCGGAATTCCGACACTGCGGCCCGCCTGGAGGAACCCTCCGCTTGATACGGCCGGGATGTTGTGTTGTGTGTTGTCAGTCGTCGGGTCTTGTCTCCAAGCAGATGTTATGGTGGACTTGACGATGGAAACGTTGTTGTTACTAGGCTTTTTGAGGCTGTAATGGTTGTGGGTTGTTGTCCATTGTATCTAGGGAACAGTATTGGAAGGCGGAGCCCAACCCCCTCTTAGCTTCCACCGCCTTTACGTCCCCAACCGAAGTCAGGTACCCATCCGAGAGAACGTCCGTAGAGTCCCATTTCCACCAGACGACGAGACCGCAAGATTGTTTTTTTTTTTAAATTTGTTTATTCAGAAATAACAGAGACAAAGACTAAGTGGCGCTGCACACAAGTTATAAAATTTATTTGCCAGCGCCACTCAACAAAGATTGGTTGACCCTTGATTTCATTCTGGAATATAATGCAAGATGCACATGTTAGAGTACGAATTAAAAGACAACTAAACACACAGAACGTTTTTAAAATCGTTCTTTGAAATTCGTGGAGCGATCTGCCAAATCTTCGGTCGCTCAGTCGTTGCAGCCTCTAGCGGAAAGGGGGTGTAACTGCAGCTACGTACCCATTTTCACCTGGGTTAGAGTAAGAGTGATGAAAAAGGTGTGAAGAGTAGTTATGCCTGTTCTACCGTGCGTGGTGAAGCATAACCCCGCCCCTCCCCTTAATAAGGAAATAAGCCCTCTCCCAAAGACCCCATCAGCTGAGGATTAGCAGGATAAGGCAGATTAGATGAGGAAATAGTCTTACAATCAAGAATGTCTTTAAGGATTACTCTAAGGCTCAGCAGGAACACGTGTTTTTTTACTCAATGTAACCACGTAACTAGACCCAAAGGCCACTTAAAGATTACGGGTTACATGAATAGGAATGAAACAGCATGCACAATTGTGGAGCATGCAGTAAAGTTTTTTGTTTGCTTGTTTGTATTGCATACCCGGTAAACCGCATCAAGGCGTAACACACCAGGTTTGTACTGAAGAGTACAAGCTGCATATCCGGACAGATTTATATGACCCACACACACCGGGAAGGACCCTTACTCTTTTCAATAAGTGTGTTGGATTCTTTAACGTGCTTGAGGTATGGCTCTCCTCAAACACGGGACCTCCATTTAACGTCCTATCCGAGGGACGTCCCTAACCTAAGCTAGGTACTCATTTTCACCTGAGTTAAGTGGGGAAAGTCGTGTTAAGTGCCTTTCCTAAGGGCACAACGTCATCGGGACAAATCAGCGAACCCCGGATTCGAACCCGGTATCTCTGGGTTCTGGGGCCAAACGCTTACTACTAATGATATAAAAGCGACATTTCGAAAATCCACGAGGAAGCCTGTTATGTCTAGATTCAAGACAGGTGACAAAAACAGTACCTTCACCTTTTTATTCTGACCTATTTCTCTTATTCATCCAGCCTACACATACAGCGGCAGTGATTCAACTTGTCGCATTGAGGTCACCTGGTGGCGCCGAATGGCAGCCGCTCAGACCCTTGCGACTATTCCACAAAGTGCAAGTGTGGAGCAATATGTATCTTTTGGTTATGTGTATCATGAGATTGTAAGCCCTACACCAATTCAGCAATAGATGAATTTGCACGGGTAATTTCTCATCAATAAAACTTTGCTGTTGTTTGTTTGTTTGTTCGTTTCATTGAGTGCGGGCTCTCCAAGGTGAACACAAACTGTACGTCTATATTTAAAAAATCTCTGGAACAGTTTCACATAACAATGAAAGTCGTTGAATTTTCTGATTATCAATGAAATTCTAACATTGTACAAGATTAACGTAGGGGCAAAGTTATGATGAAACTTTACCTACTGTGCATGGCCTATGGAAATAAATTAATGACAATAACTGATTGAACTATTGCAAAAATGTCAAAACAACAATAGTGACGTAAATTCATGCAGTTAACTCTACCTCGGCTAGAATTATTGCAAAGACTACAAACAACAACAGTAACACTTGGTATAGCTTCCGTTGCAGACCTCGGCGAACTTTTTATTTTTCCAGTTTTCTGATACGTACCGGGTTTCAATTGCTTTGATAGATATGCTGGCATCACAGAGAATTGTCTCAGAGCCCGATTTACGATTTGAACACGGTGAACAGGTTGTAAAAAAAAAGATGTGAATGTATTTAGGAAAAAAAGGTCTGTAATGGAAACCGCACTCGTTGCATGTCGGTCGAATGGCAATTGTACGATGCACTAGTGGCTGAACGTTGTCCATTTCTGTCGGGTCTCATTTGACCTGACCTGACCTGACCTGACCTAACCGAACATGTCGCAGTAGGCCAGGACGAAGTGAGCCAGAACGATTGACGTCATCACACTGCCGGCAATGGTAGCAACACGCGCCCCGGAGTCTGTCAAAGGGTACGATAGGGAAAACGTAAACGTTACTCAAAGGGAAAAGAACTGTCATCATCAATACATACACATGCATCACGAAATATTTAATTACTGTTCACATAGATGAAGGATCTTTCAAAACGTTTAAACTGCCTCAGCCCATTACAATCCCACCAGTACAGCCATGTGTGCTTACCGCCATTAGCTCCCGGGGCTGCAGTTTCTGCTGACTCGCCAGGAGGCATCGTTGCATCAGGCTGCACTTCATTAGCCAGACCGGCAGGAGGCGCTGAATTGTCGGCCTGTCCTGTGGGGTCAGAGCGCCACGAGGCGTTGTCAGTAGGGGTGGGTACCGGTACAGAAAATTAAGTCCGGTTCAGGTCCAGGGAATCAGATCAGGACCCGAACCTGATTATATAAGTATAGTATATAGTATATCAAATATTGGACAGCAAGACACGGGTACAGGCCACTGTGATGAGTGATAAGAATTACGCGCAAATCCTAGATCAGACTGATATAGTTATTGCAGTACACAAGTAAATGATATGCAGAGTGGAAACGGAGATCTTACAAAGCATATAACATTTTAGTTTTGTGGAAACGATCACTGTGGCCCCACCTGGGCTCCTCAGAGAATTCGGCCCGACCCTGAAAAGTAATTAAATCATGACACACAAACAAGCGACACCGCCTAGGCTACATCAACAAAATCCCGTGTACTTGAAAATAGCACAGCGTAAGCCCGTGCCCCGCTGACTTCACGGCCACGCACACGGAAAAAAGTCAGTCGGTGGTTACGTTGTTTTCTATGGTCCATTTTCTGCTAAACAAACACTCCGAGACCCCAAATCTTAATCGTTTATTTTTAGCTTTATTTGTAATGTGTTTGACAGCTGTGTGACTGCTTTCTACAGGTCGTATATCTTTCGGCGTGAGCCGCCACGCTACGCAGTGATTCTCTATGCAGCGCTAGCATAATGACTCTTCCTTTTCTAATCGGTCCAAAATCCGGGCCACTGATTTCTTTTCCGGGCCGGACCAGTCCAGCAAGAAATACTAGTACCGGTTTCGAACCAGTACATGGTACCCACCCCTAGTTGTCGGGTCAGGCTGCAGTACGGTAGCCAGATCGCTAGGAGGCGTGGTCGGGTCGGGCTGCACTGCGATGATGATCAGATCGCCAGGAGGCGTGTCGCCAGGTTTCCCTTTGGTGGCCAGACCGCCAGGAGGCGTAGTTGGGTCGGGCTGCACTGCTGTAGCCAGACCGCCAGGTGGCGTAGTTGGGTCAGGCTGCACTGCTGTGGCCAATCTGCCAGGAGGCGTGGTTGGGTCGGGCTGCAGTCCGATGATGATCAGACCGCCAGGAGGCGTGTCGCCAGGTTTCCCTCTAGTGGCCAGACCGCCAGGAGGCGTAGTTGGGTCGGGTTGCACAGTTGTGGCGAGACCGCCAGGAGGCGTAGTTGGGTCGGGCTGCACTGCTGTGACCAGACCGCCAGGAGGCGTAGTTGGGTCGGGCTGCAGTGCTGTGGCCAGACCGCCAGGAGGCGTGGTTGGGTCGGGCTGTCCTTCGGTGGTCAGACCGCCAGGAGGCGTTGTGTCGCCCGGCTGCAGTACGGTGGCCAGGCCACCAGGGGGCGTCGTCTGGTCGGAATGCCCTGTAGTGGTCAGACCGCCAGGAGGCGTTGTGTCGTCAGGCTGCACTGCTGTGGCCAGACCGCCAGGAGGCGTTGTTAGGTCAGGTTGTCCTTCGGTGGTCAGACCGCCACGAGGCGTTGTGTTGTCAGGCTGCAGTGCGGTGGTCAGACCGCCAGGAGGCGTCGTGTCACCATGTTCTTCTGTGGCGGCCAGAGCTTGATTGACTGTTGTAACGTCAGCAGTCTCTGTTGTGGTTTCGATGCCGTCTGTAGCAAAGTCAAAATGCGTTTTAAGTTGCGAGGCAGCAGCCACTCCATCGCACTGTCCTTTGATTTTAAGTCAATAAAAACAGTCAATATGCCTGCCACCTATTCTGACCAATCCCTGTTAACCACACTGATTGCTAATTCGCCATAGGTAAAGACCCAGACAGATAAGTGGCCATCTTGGGAACTCTCTCCAACCTTCTCGACATTCTGTTTTTCTCAGCGTTTCACTCAGTGGCATGTCCGTCCATTATCCTCCGTTGCCTATCCCTCTTTCTTCCTCCCTGGACAATTCCTTGTATGATAGTTTTTGCTAGTCCCGATGACCGTGAAACTTGGGCGTGACACTTCAGTTTCCTTATCTTCACTGTGGTTAGGAGGTATTGGTACGGACTGATGTTTTGTTTGACTCTATTCTGTACTTCAGCATTGGAGATGTGGTCTCGGTATCGCTGTCTTTGTTATGCGATTGCAAGAGTCAAGGCAGTTCCCTTGAAACATCACACAAATTTTTATTTTTTATTTTTTACTTTCTGGGCAAACTCAAGTAACAATGCATTGGTAAACTGATGAACGAGAGAATCTTCTGGGAAGTATATACCATGAGCTTAAGTAGTTAAGATAATTGGATGAATCCTCTTTCTTGGAACATAGTGTTTAGGCCGCCTTGTGGAGACTAAAAACCCATTGGTGGGCGTGATAGCACTATGTTCCACGAAAGAGGCTTCACTTTGACTATTACTTATTCCACTGCCAGTAGTCATCAAAAGAGTGAACAGGATGCATACCTGCATTCGTCTGACAGATGAATGGCTTGCTTTTGCTGCACTGTTTAATGTTCCACGAGGATCCATCCCCCACAAAGCCGACACAAGCTCCGCGATCTGCTCTCGGTTCTCCCGGATCCCAGTTGGTATCGTCCGATGACGTCAGAGCCTGGCCGTCCTCAAATACCAGCTGCCCATCACTGTCGGCAGTCAGCCCAAGCCAGCGACCCCTTGCTGCTTCTGGTAGTTCAGCGAGAAAGGTGTTGGTCTCACTGTCCTTCGGGATGGCTAACATCCCGCCGTCTGCTACACACGTCTGGCTGGCCTCGTCGCGCGTCTTCGGCTCCGTGAAGCTCTTGTAGCAAACTCCGTCAAAAAGAGTGTAGTCTGCTATTGGACAACCTAGATGGAAAAGAAAACTCACAATCAATGAATCTGTAGCCATAGATGACTCATGCGTCACTTCTATAACACGTAATCAGAGGCAAAATAAGGCGCCTCCGCGGTTAATGCTAGGGTCACATTTCCAACCCGGGGCCCGGCCAGGCAGCTTGTGGGAACGAAAACTATGATATAAAAGACAACAAAACACACACGACTTTTAAAAAAATTTCCTTACCATACGTTATGTATATTCTTCATATGTACTTTTTATTCTTTGTTTTCTCAAACAGCCCGGCCGGGCCCCGGTTTGGAATTGTGACCCTAGTCTAACGATGCCTTGACCCCAATAGGGACCCAACCATGTTTGAATGGGGGAAACACGGAATGCGTCAGAAACACAAAGCCAAAGACATGCAGGCTAACCAAAAACAATTTCCCTTCCCCCAGAGGTAACAGTACCTTCTTTACGGGTTTACATGAGTTACTACAGCCACTGGATATTTGACAATGATATTGAAGAACAGGGATTATAGAGGAACGCAGCAACAGTTGTTGTTTTTCTATCACCATTAAATCAATCCTTAGCTTTTCCGTCAGTTTTGAGTACTTGAGAACAATTTCTTATGGAAGAGACGTACCTGTCACCACATAGAACGTGAGGAGGATCACCAGACCGACGGTGCACCACCTACAAACGCGCCCGGCGCTCATGTTGTGGCAACTTACAAGCTGAAAGGAAAAGAAACAATACAGATTTTATGTGTGTTATCAAGTGCCGTCACAAAACGTTTCTTTTTAAAAGTTATAGCTATTGTATGGGAATGCGTCCATTTAACGGTGTTTTCCTCTAGATTTTTTTTCTGATTTTGTCGTTGATGAATATCCTTATTATGTGATTATGCTTTTAGTTTAAAATCATTTGCAGTGAATGCGAAAATATTGGAGATATTATGAAGAAAACCTTGCGGTGACTTGGACTGGGCTCTAATGTGCCAAACTTCAATGGTATGTGTGCACGTGTGTGTTTGTGTATGCCGGGTTTTGCGATAGTGGTGATACAACTACAACAACAAACTACTTGTAGGTTCTTCACATGCTGTTCTCACTTTTCGAAACTTTTCCTGTCTTCCACCACGAACCACTACCACAAATCTTATTTTGTTTACAGCATCAAGCCATTCGCCTTCTACTGGCCTCCGTTTAAACGACCATCCTGTGAAATGTGTTTAACCTAAACATTGAGCATTTTTAAAACTTTCCACTGCCTATAGAAAAAACAAAATCCAAACTCGGCCATCATTACCTGACGTAGCTCTAGCTTTGGGATAGTTATTGTCTCTCTTTTGTTGACTGCTAGGAACTTCTTTGCAATCAGGTTCTAGGCACGAAATTTCAGCAACGCCGTTATTAATTGAAGACTCAGCTGAGTGAGTGAAACACACGATCCTCCTGGCACGAGATGCGTGCTTTCCACTTTGCACTGCGCATGTGTGATTGTTAAAATCCACATGATTAGGTTCCAAATAAGGTACCTGGTATGTTCGCTTCGACAAAGGTATGTAGCCGCTACCATTTATAATGTCGTCAACGCTCCCCTGTTTTCAGTCAATCGAAAAAACACACGAAAAAAACGAAGTGCATACATATTATTTTATCTAAGTTATGTGGAATATGTGTCTGTGTTATCTATTCCGTGTAAGGGGAAATGTGGAATAATCTTCAAACTTTTGATTGTTACTACGAAATG
The DNA here is from genome assembly GCA_035149815.1 of Branchiostoma lanceolatum. Classification (NCBI taxonomy): domain Eukaryota; kingdom Metazoa; phylum Chordata; class Leptocardii; order Amphioxiformes; family Branchiostomatidae; genus Branchiostoma; species Branchiostoma lanceolatum. The sequence continues at coordinate 1,331,354 of CM068879.1, read as the reverse complement.
TGCAATATTATAAGTTATAAAAGCTTTTATCTTGTTATTTCTACATTGAATGTAATTCAGTGATCTCACTGCGAAGTTCAATAAATAAATCTTGAATCTAGTTTTTCTCTCTCGCGGTGCTGATCATAAAGAATAGCAATAGAGATGTGACAAAGCGAAATGTTTGTGTTAGAGCCCGTTTATACTTGTGTGTATATTCAAGTGCATATGAGTTTGTTTTTATTTAGGTAAAGTTTGCTGTGCATTGTGGTTATCGAACCAAAAAAATGCCGTAAACTTTACCTAAAGCCAAACAAAAGTTAATGCGCAACTCATACGCACTTGAATTTTGCTATGTTTACTACTATGTTTACTATGTGAACTACGAGAAGTAGTTCCCTTTCTTCATATGACATGTTGTCCACTCTTGTGACCTGTTACGAAAGAAACAGGGACATTCTAAGGTATGGCTATTTTGATTGCCAATTGCTGATCAGAAATTAAAAGAAACACTATCATTGCGAATAGTTAAAGTTATTTGTCCACAATAATAATGTACTGCTGAAAATTGACCAAACTAATGGACAACACTAAAGGCCCGTTAATACTTGTGCGTATATTTAATTCTGTATGAGTTCCGTATTGACATTTTTTGGTTTAGGTAAAGTTTGCGGTCGAAGAAGTCATTTTGTGTCGGCACGATAATCAGGCTGCACAATAGCGGGTCAAAGTAGAAAACAAATTGTTCCTCGCACATTTTACCTAAAGTAGAGAAATTATAGTACGCAACTCATACGGACTTGAATAAACTCACAAGTGTGAACGTGAAATAAACTAGGCTAAAAATCAACTCACTTTGCTCCGGCAAGATCAGAACTCGGCGATGTTTATATCTCGTCGGTACTCCAGAAGAACTTAATGGATGTTGTGGAAGCATGCAATCGTCACCCTGCGATTGTACGGTTTAACCAATCGTTGAGCCTCATACGGACGGACTTGGTCAGTTTGCTAGTCAGCTGACTGTAAGCATCCAATCAGCATCCTCCTTACTTTCAGATACGTTAGTACGAGGCTTCTGCGTATCTGTGAGGCAGCACATCTATAATTTACTCAGGCATCTAATTCAGGCATCCCCAACCGTGGGATTAAGCATAGCCCCGTCCAAACGTGTGCATATATTCAAGTCGGTATGAGGTGCGTATTGACATATTTGTCTTTGGTAAAGTTTGCGGCGATTTCTTTCTCGCAAACTTTATAATTACCTAAGCCAAAAAATGTAAAAAGGCAACTCATACGGACTTGAATATATGCACAAGCAGGAACGGTCCCAATGATGGAGTTGTCGATATACACTTTGCATACACAAAGAAATTGTCATTGTGTGACCTGTGATATTGCAGACAACGTGAATGTTTACAGTTTCATATACATTAGCACCATAGGCTTACATTTTCTCATACGACACAAATAAATGTAATAAAAATGATCGTGAGCTAGACGCATAACTGCGAGACATTAAAATGAAAAAAATATTTTCGTGCGTCACATAGGCTGTCCCTTGGCAAATATTTCTAATTTCAGACAGCTTTAAATTAGTAAAAATAACGTAACAGTTGTTAACTTAACTTACTCTTACCCTCTAAGAATGCGGAGAAACAAAACTTCACGTCATAAGAAAAGTCCTACTCCCGGATAATATTGGGTTTCAGTGAGTTAACCAATTAAGTCTGGAACGCTTGATTAGAAAAGGGTCATACGTCCCAGAACGATGTAAATACTGAAATATTGATAGGCCTGAGTTTAACATCGTCGGAAAAGCCCCTGACTAGACACGCGGCACGTTGGTGACCTCGCTGCGTCCTAAATTGAATTTGTGTAATAAAACTATATCATGTTTGTGTGAATGGTGTTCAGCACCAAGGACAGGCCATGTGTGTGTGTATGGTGTTCAGCACCAAGGACAGGCCATGTTTGTGTGTGTGTGTGTGTGTGTCTGTGTGCGTGTGTGAATGGTGTTCAGCACCAAGGACAGGTCATGTTTGTGTGTGTGTGTGTGTGTGTCTGTGTGCGTGTGTGAATGGTGTTCAGCACCAAGGACAGGTCATGTTTGTGTGTGTGTGTGTGTGTGTGTGTGGGCGGTGGGGGTGGTGTTCAGCACCAAGGACAGGCCATGTTTGTGTGCGTGTGTGTGAGTCTGTGTGTGGGCGGTGGGGGTGGTGTTCAGCACCAAGGACAGGTCATGTGTGTGTGTGTGTGTTTGTGTGTGTGAGAGTCCGTGTGTGGGCGGTGGGGGTGGTGTTCAGCACGAGGGACAGGTCATGTGTGTGTGTGTGTGTGAGTGTGTGTGAGAGTCCGTGTGTGGGCGGTGGGGGTGGTGTTCAGCACCAAGGACAGGTCATGTTTGTGTGTGTGTGTGTGTGTGTGAGTGTCCGTGTGTGGGCGGTGGGGGTGGTGTTCAGCACCAAGGACAGGCCATGTTTGTGTGTGTGTGAGAGTCCGTGTGTGGGCGGAGGGGGTGGTGTTCAGCACCAAGGACAGGTCATGTTTGTGTGTATGTTGTGTGGTGTGTGTGTCTGTGTGGTGTGTGTGTCTGTGTGTTGTGTGAGTGCGTGTGTGAATGGTGTTCAGCACGAGGGACAGGTCAAACTTATGTGAATAGTATATTTCACGAACTACGCTCTTGACATACATACAGACCCAGACCACAGTCACTCCAGCAGGGCACAACCGAAAGCATAACCTTCTTTCGAAGGTAATAAACTGGCGTGGTCTTACAAGAAAAACATGACACCGAGCAGTTTGTTTCCTTCATCGAACTTTACTTCCATCCACACATCATCATTCAAGTGTACAGTACAAAATTCTGCCAGGAAGAAGCGAAAATCTGCAACAAACTTCACTTGGAAAAACACAACACAAATGTGATGAGGCTGTAAAAACTAGAGGTGCTAAACATTAAGTACCGCTAGCCATAACTCAAATCTAGACTAACTTAAAATATATTTCTTATTAAGATGACAGATAACTGATCCTATGCAAAAATATGGCAGTAGCTTTAACAGAAAATACCTTCAACCCAAGCAGCTGAACAAAATATCTTACACTCGTTTTGGTTTCCAGAGAGATTGCATTTACACAAAAAAGTCTACTTATCATCTAGTTTTGACAAAATCCTATCAAAAATGCAACAGTGACACAAAAACATGGAATCTGCTTGCTCTAATATTAGACATAGAATGTCCCGCATTCCTAACATAGCAGCTACAATACACAGGTACAGACGTGAGTTTTAGGCCACACGGACACAATTTGTTATTTCTCATATTTTGGAAACACAACGCTGAAGTTGCAGATCAACATGGAAATAGTCTGCGGAGAAAGTCTGTACCTTGGTACACACAGTTTCTGGTTCAAGCCTTCCTCTTATCTTTTCTGTTCTTATGTTGACCTCTTGTTTTGTTTTGGCCACACGGACACAATTTGTTGTTTCTCATATTTTGGAAAGATAACGCTGAAGTTGGAGATCAACATGAAAATAGTCTGCGGGGAAAGTCTGTACCTTGGTTCACACAGTTTCTGGTTCAGGTGCAAGCCTCCTCTCATCCTTTCTGTTCTTATGTTGACCTCTTGTTTTGTCTTGTTTCAAACTGTTTTGGAACGAAGGAAACCAATTGTTGCAGCCTATTTTCTCTCAATCATTAGTATAATTACTTGTGACTTGAGTTCAGCCTGGATACTTGCCTGGTTATGATAGTAAGGCATACGAAAAAAATGTGCTTCCAGTTACTCGACCAACCCTCACAAAAACCTGCCAACCCTAGCCCTTTTTCGGCCGGCCGCTGGTAAGGGACATGAAAATTTTACTTTGACATCTGAGTTATGAAATTCAGAACAGACATCATAATGTAATCAAAATCAACAAAAAAAAAGAATCCCTACCTACAATTCTAATTTTTTCAGTACCGTAACCGGAAACACAACATATTTTTCCTAGGCCTAACAGAGAAGACAAGGGGTGTTTACACAAGCAGACATGAACCTAAAATGGCAACCAAGGATAAATCTGAACCTCTAAATACACAAATTTTCATTTTTCTACAATCATATAATATTCCCCTCAAAGTTTTAGAGTTGACAGTAACAGTTATGATTTCATTCTAAGTAGATACCAAAACATCATCATTGCAAGAGTAACTTAATGTCTACGGAACAATTCAAAAATACTTCTTCTTTCAACTTGCTGTTAATATGATTATGTACATCAAAAGGTAAACAAACATGTAATGTGTCTGGACATTTTCCAGGTTACTATGATATTGATTGCATAAAACTACGAGAAGAAAATGGACATGCAAAAATCTGTGAGACCACAATCTTGGCTACAAATACCTTGAATATCTAAGTACTATCATTAAATCTAACCAGTGTTCTCGTAGTGTAGTGTTCATCTGTGGAGGTGGTTCGTAAGATCTTGTGCAAAATTGTCAATCAGAAAATCGGTCTACCACATTAACATTGGTAACTAGTCTACTAAGTCAACAGTCTTCAATAGAAAGGACTGTACGTCTTCATAGAAGACAGAAAAACAGGCAATGCACATTCGTTACACTGATTTTTAGACCAGCGCAGACTTTCATAAGTACAATCATGGAAGAACATCACTACAGACATGAGGTACATGTAGTCAATGTATTCGTGTTTTGTGGTCACAAATTCAAATTGTTTAAAAAAAACATAAAGAAAACTTAGGAGAAAGTGTATTCCTGGGTTGATACGTTTATGAAGGTTAGACATTCAGGATTTAATTCCGGACGTTTTGAGTGACATCCATCACTCTTCTTCAGCGTCACTCACAGGACAGTAACAGTTCCTATGGTGTTGTCTTACCATAGGAAATATCCTAACATGATTCACATTTTAATGACGCTTGCATACGTTTCTTACGAGTTAGTGTCCTTGACATGTTCAACCGGTTTTCCCAGTAAAGAATTGCTAGCATTGTATTCGTTTTGCCAGTTCGTTTTAAGGACGCTGAAGAAGATTGATGAATGTCACTCGAAACGTCCGGAATTAAATCTCCAAATTTTTATCCAGTTATAGAGTTTGAATTGTCTTTATATATTCCTGGGTTGATTCGATTTGTAAATTCCGATGGACCCACTCAACAGCAGTACATTAGGAGGAATCTAGCTCCATTTGTCAATTACTGTATTGAACAAATTTTTCACTGCATCAGACTTTGAATACAAACACCTTCTGAAGAGACTCCAATCACACAGTGTTGTATCCGAATCAAGGTTTGACATTGCTATTTTACACCTGCAAGTTGCTACAGAGAGCATGTAACACTGTTGCGACTATGTAACACCTACTGATATATGTAGCAAAAGTCACATCACTGGTACCTTCAGTTTCCTAATTCATAAGTTCAGCATAGCTCAACAACTAACATGGTGTCATGTATCCACAGGTTACCATGGTAACCCATGTAACAAACATTTCAGGACTGTAGCAATCGTTTGTAGACATTTACAGTAAGACACTTCTACACTGCCACAGTCTGACAACATTGCAACATTTTGTCTTTTTCAATAGTATTTACAACAGCAACATAGATCATCGGCCTTAGTTCAACAGAGAACAAGAGATGTGACAAGAAAAATTAAAATAAACCTGCATTTTGACACAAATGTATCGAATTGTACTGTGATGTACAGTGTATGGGTGTGGCCAGTTTTGAGACTGTTTGGGTAAAGTTTGTTTCCATTCTTTGCAAAAATGTTTCAATCTGTTTGTCAGGACGTTAAGAAACTGTAAAATGATGTTACAGCACGAATCACTGCATCTTTTGTAAGAATTGTTTTTGAAATCATACTGAATAACATATTCATGATATTTGTACCGATTGAGAACAAATGTTCGATTCCTCACCAAAAATCTTTCAAAGACGACCCTTAACTCGCTGTAAGGCAGACACGTAGAAAACATACTATACACAAGGCCTTCACAATTTGTCATAACCATCACTGGCGCCAATTGTTACAACAGATACAAGCATTATATGGCTTTTCATACAGCATACACCAGGAAGCACTGAACATAAGACACCGTCATTGCAAAGTCTTGGCAAAAGTCAATTCTAATGAACTTACTGCTGTCCTCCTGAATGGAGTTTAAACTGTAAATGCCAACACAAAAATTGGACTTACCCAAATTTTCGACTGATCAGCTCCAGTCTTTGTCAAGGAGTGAGCAATCCACTGCTTCTGTGACGTCAGGTTATGCAGATGAGACACGTGACTCGGAGAGCAGTGGATCATAGGTTGCAGAAAGTCTATGGCGCCCTCCGTCTCTGTTGAGGGATGGTTGTAATGCCCGTCACTCCTTGACAAAGACTGGAGCTGATCAGTCGAAAATTTGGGTAAGTCCAATTTTTGTGTTGGCATTTACAGTTTAAACTCCATTCAGAATGACTTCTACCAACACAGATGAACTTTCAAGTGAACTTACTGCTGATTCAATGTTACAAAATAGTATCGTCTCTGACCAGTCAGAAACTCATCAAAATTGTACAACCAACATTGACCAACATTGCCCTCAGATATAAGAGCAGCAAACGAGTGCAACTGCACAACAGTCAGATAAAAACGAGAGAACATTTCTATTACTGTGACAATATTACACTACCCAAAAGAGCACAGAAAGTGCATGATTGCTTGCAGAGTCTCTCAGCTTCTTGAATCCGACTAATATAACCTTCTCCATACTGCCTAGCCAAATAAGCAATGACAATTCTGTGCCAAAAGGCAACATTAGCAGGAAGAAGGTTAAACTGCACTAACACCATGTGCATACTTGCAACGAATCTGAAAGTTAACGTTTCAGCACAGCCGCTGTCATTTTCCCAAGAACTACAAATGATATTAACGTTTCAGCACTGATTTGACTTGCACATTTGTAACAGAATTTAATTTTGCTTTCAATGGTGAAATGTTAAATTGAGTGCAGTACATTTCACACCAAGATGAGTGGATCTGGTCTTGCCAAACCCTAAAAAGCTGCTTCTTGACATCCCCCTGATTAACAGTGGCACAGTCCTTATTTCCTTTATGATTCTATCAGGCCTGTCAGAATGTGGAGCAGTCCACTCTTGAAATGGGGGTGTCCAGGTTGACCCTAGCACTTTTCCTGTTTGGACTTCTTGGAGTTTGACTCATCGTACATGGCAGCAGGGATCTCATCTATCTTAATGAAGTCCTGAAAATTCAGAGAAATATGATATTTAGCAAAATAGGTAAGGATTTCTTTCCAAACTATCAACTGGATTCACTAACAATGTTAAAGGTTTACATTAAGTCATATCAAAACTTAAATTTCAGCCAAACAAGCAATTTCAACTGTTGCATCAGAGTCTTCCAGAAAACTTGCAATGCAAAATTACTTTAAAGTCAAGCATTTTAAGCACCTTCTTTCCTTCATACACTCAATGTTAAGCCAGGGGGATATGTTTTGGAGGTGTGGTCACTGTAGATTTGTAAAACGATAAAAGTTTATAATCACTAATTTTAGAATCCATTATTACAATGGCTGTATTGGTAAATAGTTATGAATTGATTGAAACTCAAAGTCAAAGAGACTCAAATGTACATTTAGCACAAACAATAATCTGATTCAGACATGATGTAATTTAGAAAACCGTTTCCTTAATTCAAAACAAATATTTCAGCATCACAAAACTTTATGAGCTGCCTGCATTTTGCTAACAAAATCTACAGAACCATACATTACAAATCGGTTGTGCTGTATGGAAAAAAAACACATTGAGACACTCCCCTAGGGCTTTTCATTGACAAGGCCACACCAATTCAATTTCTTGGTTAACAGATTTTCATTTAAAAAAAAAAAATTTTAGAAAAAAAAAATTCTGTTTTGATGATTTTTTTTTCTGCAATTTTTTTTTTTAAAAATAAAAATCCGTTAGCCAAGAAATTAAATTGGTGTGGCCCAAGTGCGTGATTGCAAAGACACCACACAAACAGAGGAGTGACGTTACTTGTTAGTTGTGCGTTTGTGGGTTTGACGTTTAGATAGACATTTCAAACATGACGGCGGGAATCTCATGCAGGTGGATGAACTCCTGTGGGGAGGGGGGCAGACGGTGGCACGGGTTTAGTCATGGTGGCACGGCAAACAAACAAACAAACAAACAAACGAACAAATAAAAAAAAATTGTTATTAACATACTTAAGGCCACACCAATTTAATTTCTTGGTTAACAGATCTTTTTTCTTTTTTTTTTCTAAATTTTTTTTTGGGGAAAATAAAAATCCGTTAACCAAGAAATTAAATTGGTGTGGCCTAACACGAGTACATACAAAAAAAGACTATTGTTCACAGTTACATGATATCTCACAAGCAAAGCAAGTTAATTATTGTTGATAATGATACAATGATACATTGTTTACAACAATACCATTTTTACAAAAACAACACAAAACAGATGGTGCACAGGACAATGTCATAAATGAATTTGACAACAGATGTACAGGCACATACAAATGGACAAACAGCACATGAGAACCTCATGAAAATCTATCATCTTGTGTGGTGGATGGTCACTCTTAGGCCACACCAATTTCATTTCTTGGTTAACAGATTTTTATTTCCCCCCCCAAAAAAAAATTAGAAAAAAAAAAATTCATTAAAACTTTTTTTTGGGGGGAAAATAAAAATCCGTTAACCAAGAAATTAAATTGGTGTGGCCATATGGTGCAGTTTCATAGTGTAACATCCAACCGTCCACCTGAACATACAATTTACATGTATGGCTTTCTGTCATGCCACTACTGCAAATGATTCTAATATACCTCAAAAGTCGTTCCATAATATGATTTGTAATATGCCATTTTTCTAGGCCAACTGCAATCCACTGTTACAGTTACTGTAGCACTGTCTATTGCACCATATAGCATCAGATCAGATGTACCCTGAAAAATGATGTGCCTAAAGAGATCATCTCTCATGCAATGTACCCCAGTATAATGTACTCCAGATCCTGTATATCTAAACTGTGCATATCTGGGGTGCTGCACTAGAGATCTCCCAAACGCATTTTTTATTTTTCAAAATGAAAGATATATGAAACCATCTAAGGTTCCATATAAGGAAGATCTGACCTCAGCCTTTGTGATGACATCCTCCAGCAGTCTGACCAGGTCGATGAAGGTCGGCCTGTCCTCTGGGTCATCTTCCCAGCACTTTCTCATGATGTCATAACTATGTGCACACAAAGTGACGCGTAAGCACAAGTGCACAGATGCTGTAAAAGCAGGCCGCTGTAAAAGTACACGTAGTTCCACAGGAAGGTTTGTCCATCTTCAGGTTTGAATGACCAATTTACTTAGACAATGTGTTAGAGAAGACTACAGTGTCTACTTACATGTACATGTAGGATGCATTACCAGTTACAAGGAGAAGCAGAGACGGACAAAATCCTGTGAGTTTTTTCTAAGTCACACTGTTTTGTTGGTTCATGTATTCTAAATAGCTGAAAGCGAATATCAACATGGCATCGCTCTGAAAAGACAGATTGTACCTTTAATTGGTACCTTCAGCGAGTGAACATTGTTAGATTCAAGTCTACCTCGGAGTCCTTACATTCTATTTTCATCTTGTTCTCTCTACTAGTACTTAATACAAAATGAACTGTGTTGGCACAAATCTAGCTTGTAACCCTTGTCCTGCGGGACCCATATATATATGGGTTGCACATTACAGAGCCTGTATGTGGGTCCCGTATATGCACGGGTTTGGGGTATTTTCAAGCTGAATGCATCACACCACAGTAAAAACGCACCAAATGTGGAAGTAACTATGCCACAGCAGTGCAGAAAAAGCCAAAGGAAAATGACCTTATCAAGAAATCAAATCAATAAAATAAACTACGTAAAAAACACCAGCAGGACAAGGGTTAAAATGTTTAGACCAGAGGTTGGTGTTTGATACTCACACTTCCTCGTTACAGTGGACAGGTTTGCTCATCCTGAAGCCGTTCCTGAGTCTCTCCATCATTGCAGGGGGCGACAGGCCGGGGTAGGGGGTGCACGCTGCGGGGGGAGGTAAAATCTGGTCTTAGCCCACACCAATTTAATTTCCTGGTTAACAGATTTTTTGAAAAACTGCTAAATTCCAAAATTAACATGAAAACAGAATCTCAGAGCAAAGTTTGTACATGTACTTTGGTGCACACAGTTTCAGGAAGTGAACAGGGTCAGGTGCAAGTTTTCACCCCAGCCTTCTATTTTTATGATTTTTTTTATGTGCTAAAATTACCCAAAAAATCCGTTAACCAAGAAATTAAATTGGTGTGGCCTTAGAATAAAAAGCAAGTGATTTTTTCAACCCATGTTTCGGTGACAATCTGTCACCTTCCTCAAGGTAATTCTGACTGGTTCACATTGCACTGCAGCACAGGTTGTGTAAAAATCTATGTTTTACTTGTACAAGAAGTACAGTTGCTTGACAATGAGTAACTGTCAGTTGGTGTTACTTACCTAATGTAAGGACTTCCCACATGGTGATGCCGAAGGACCAAACATCAGACTTGACGGAGTAAACGTGGTCGAACAGGGACTCTGGCGCCATCCATCTTAGGGGGAGACGGCCCTGGGGCAATGAATGAATGAATGAATGAATGAGTGAGTGAGTGAGTGAGTGAGTGAGTGAGTGAGTGAGTGAGTGAGTGAGTGAATGAATGAACTTTATTGTCGACAATATGGCAACAACAATTAAGTACAATACTACAAGGCTAATCTATCCTAAAAGTAGAACTACAAAGTGTTATCAACAACAGTATATGTCATTGAGTTACAATGAATAAATATGTAGTCATGTATGCATGATTTGCTCTCGCTTTAGGCATGAAGCACAAAGAAATTGACCGATGTAGGCAGATATAAGAGTTAAAATGATAAAAGTACATAAAAATATCAGTCTGTGTTTTAGATAGGGTGAAGTTTGTCTATGGTTATGATGATGACAACCTTTTTTGTACATTCATGCCTATCAGGCTAAGACTTAGTACAGACATACAGATAAGAAAAGTCATAATTCTAATTACGACAGTTTTTTTAGACTTAAAAGTATGTATAGTGACACCAACAGGACGTTTGATACTAATCAAAATCATGGATTCCGATGTTCCCAAGTCGGTTATCAGGCTAGCCCCTGAAGAAATCCTCAGTTTGAAACAGCTGCTGCTGACCTGGGTGCTGCTCTCAATCAATTTCAGTTGTTGAGTGGGGTGTGAATGTAAACGAAGTGGTTGCTGTATTATAATGAAAGCTCATCTGTGTTGGTAGTGATCATAATACAATGCTAAACTTTCTTCCAACACTAAGGTATTCACGGATCGAATTTTCGACGACCACTATCACCTTCTTCAGGATCAATAATGACCAATCACTGCCGAACGTAAACTCGCGAGAGTTACGGACACGTGACTTTATTGACACGTGTCATTGCGGATACGTGACGTCAGCAATTGGTCAAACGTGCCAGGAAGTTTATAACGCCCACCGTCTCTGTTGAGTGAAGTGGTTGCTGGTTGGGTAAGTCCATTAGTTGCTTAGCAGAGGGTCTTAACTATGTAAAATCGGACAGGACTGTTTCAATGTGGCTTGCCTGCAGGTGGTTGCCTGTTTAATATAGCACATATTGAAATCTGTCCGTAAGTAGAGGACTCCCCTAGCTTTCTGAGAAATGCACTCGGTGCATGACACGTGTGTATGACTTGCAAGTTGGCACTAGGCTCGACATTGCCCCTGAGACTGTTACTCCTTTACTACATCCTGTATGACTAATCTTGAAGATGTTGAGAAACGTATAAAATTAGGAACACAGTATGTTAGAAAGACAGACTGGGATTAAGGATAGACAGGAGAGGACATGCAGAGTGACTCGGAATAAAGATCTTCCCCATCGGCCACGGCAACAACTGGAGTCTGTCTTCACTTTCCATCGGAGGACCTCTATCTGCGATTTCCTTACACCTGCACCAGTTGGTTGCCCAGCCAAGTTTGACTGTACATTGTACTATAGCCCCTGTTCATCACCCTGTTCATTACCTGTGTTTTCTGTTCATACTCTTCGTTGTCTGTGTCGTACACGTCTCTGGACAGACCAAAGTCAGAGATTTTGCAGACCTTGTTCTTGTCTATCAGCACGTTTCTGCTGGCTAAATCTCTGTGGACAATCTGGAACAAAAAGAAAAAAACCATTAAGACAAGTTGATGAAGGTTAGACATCCAGGTAATAAGATAAGCCAAAAATACTAGTAGTTACTCTTTCAACAGATTTAATTGATATGCCTCTTATCCAAACATTATGTTATGTTATGTTATTTTGAAACAGATGTTTTAGACAGCATCCGCTATCTTTTGTCAGTAACTAAGACCTGGCAGAGACAGGTTTTATACCAAAACTCTGAATACACGTAGATACGTTAGTAAGCTTAAGACAATATAGGACTAACCCTTGGTGGAAAGTCTGAATTGTACAAAAATAAAAATTTCACAACAATATTTCAGGTAGCAAGATATCAACTTCCGACAACCTTTGACCCCTTGCTGACGTCACACATGCATACAGTCTCATGACCAGGGCAAGTGGGTCAGACAGCTGAAGAGACTGAGCAATTCCGTCAAAAATTCAGTAATACCAATTTTCAAAGCTGGCAAATAGATAAATCTCTCCAAAACAAAAAGGCATAATCAAGTTATGTAACTTGATAGTTTATTTGTGTTGGTAGAGATTCCAAACGAAAAAACATGATTACAGACGAACCTTAAGTGATGCTACATGCGCCATTCCTCTCGCAATCTGCCATATAAACGAGGCGAGGTCACGTGGGGTCAGTAACCTCTCGTCGACCTGGATATTGGCGTACGTCGAGTCTCGCTTACTCCGGCATTTCCTTAGGAAGTTCTGCAGGTTTCCCAGGGCACAGTACTCCACTATAACATAGACGGGCTCTGGAAGTGAGGAGAAAAAATTGTAACTTGCACATTAAACCAGCAAGTGAACATACATATAGTGTATAAACTGTAACAGTATGGAGTATGGAGTGATGTATGTACTTGTGGCCGATAGATAGATAGATAGCTACAGTAAGTAGGAACCCAGGATTAATCCAGAGCCTTGGTGAATTCTGATTCGCAAGTCCTGGTATGAACAGGGTCTTACTACACTGTAGTGCTGCGTACCGGTACTGTGTACCTATAAGCATGACAACGTTGGGATGAGGCGGGATGAGGCCTTACCTGTTTTTGTGCAGTATCCTATAAGCATGACAACGTTGGGGTGAGACCTTACCTGTTTTTGTGCAGTATCCTATAAGCATGACAACGTTGGGCTGAGACCTTACCTGTTTTTGTGCAGTATCCTATAAGCATGACAACGTTGGGGTGAGGCGGGATGAGTTTCATCATCTTCAGTTCCTTTAGGAGGTCGTCCTTCGCATCTGCTGACGACCCGTCTGTAAAAACCAATGGGACATGTCAGGACCAAAAATTACACATGATGTATAATGTGTCTGTCAGGGTGGAGTTGCAATCTTGCAGAATCACCTATTCTTGTATGTATTATCTATTTATGACTGTTGATAGTAAAGTCTAACGACCACATCCAAAAGATGACCATCGGCACAAGACGACCGCTTTCGATTTTTCCCCCACAGACACAAGCATTAAGCAATGTGTCCAGGTCTGGACGACCACTCGTCTTTTGTGATCGCGAACACCCCTAAACTGGACCGCAAGCTACCGAAACGTTATCTAAGACGACTGTGTCATTTCCAAAAGACGACCGGATTCTATCAGTCCCCTGGGTGGTCTTCTTAGACAAGTCTGACTGTACATGTGAAAAGTTTCTTTTTTTCTTAGTGTAAACTCTTATCTGTGACCCCCTCCACTTCGACCTTGTTGATAAGCCGCCATGTAACTGTATAGTGACACCTGTCTATTTTCTGCAAGTCCCCTAAGACACAGATTTTTTTTTTTTTTTAACGATCTCGCTCAATGCAAGGCCGTAAGAGGGCACTTCTTGGCATTGAACTAATTGAACTAATGTGGCATAGGTGACAGACAGCGGTGTGTGTTTGTTTTGAAGGTTTGTAGGTTGTATTCGGAGGGAAAGCAGTGGGCTGGGAGGGAATTCAGAGTTTTGCAGTTCGCGGAAAAAAGCTGTTACTGTAGAATGACTTAGAGTCTAGCAGAATTTCTCACCTTTGGTCGTCTTGACGGCCACAGTCATGGGTTTGTCGGCGCCCCCCACCCCCTGAGCCTTGGCCTTGATCACTTGACCGAAGTTCCCTCTGCCCAGCACCCTCTCCAGCGACAGCTTGTCCCGCGGGAACTCCAGGTCTCGGATCAGGTCCGGCTCCTGGTAGTAGTTGCTGGGATCATCCTGGAAAGGTAGAAATTATTGTTACAAAAGGAAAGGGAAAGTGATTTCAAACCAGTTTAGTCAGGCTTTTGATAATACATGTACTGTAAATGCATTTAAATTTGCATGGTTTTTATTTCGGGGTAGGGAGAAAATGGTGTGTTCACAGTGGTTTTAATTTCAAGACTTACGGTATAAAATGTACTCACCCCTGGTAGTAGAGGCATGGGTGAGGCAGAGTCCTGCGCTATGGGGGGGAGGTAGTCCTGTACAACACAAAACAACGCAACACAACACAATTATTCAGCACTTACAACCTATAACAACACAACGCTACATCATCTGATCTTCTTCTTTTGATTTCTGTATCTGTATCTGTATCTATATAGCCGGTATAACCGCCATTCGGCGTAACACACCAGCTTCGCAGGCACGCGGCGCGGCAGCAGCTGGTTAGGTAGCTGCCTTCAACATGCTGAAGATTTTGCTACCTATACTGGGAGGCCTGCTGGAAGAGTGACTCCAGACTATATGTATAGTTTGAAGCTGTCAGGCTGGACAAAGAGCAGCCTGTGCCGACAGGTACATGTTGGTTGTTCGCGGAAAGAAAGATTGTTGTCTGTATTGAGTATGGCAGACTTACGTCTTCAATGGCTCTCATCTCCATGTCCTTGTTCTTTAGGTACTTTGGCGTCCACGGTAGTTTCTGTAGAGAGGACAGAGGTGGATGTACAGGTACTGTTAGTATTAAGCAATAAGTTCTTGATACAGATGTGTGTCTATGCCACGCTAATGCAAAGGAAGGAAGCATTACTCTTTCAAATGATACCTGAATTTATGATATTCCAAGTGCAGTACTCACCCTTTGCCAGTACTTGCGTAAGTAGTACAGCAGGCCCAGTATGACCATGATGAAAACAAGGATCACAGGAAGAACTATGGCCACCAGAGGGATGGGCTGGGGTGGAGGCGCTGTAGCTGAAAACAACAACAACAAGAAAACAGCCTGATCATTTTGTTTGTTTGTTTTACGTCTACAATAAACTGGCTTGATATAGGTGCTGTTTTGTACAGTAGGTACAAGCTTCGTGAGAGGACGGAAAGGCTGGATCCACTTACACCGAGAAGGTGTGTGTTTTATGCCGAATGGTAGTTATACCGGCTATATAGATACAGATGGACCACTACTCTTTTCAGTATGAGTGGTGGGTTCTTTAACATGCTCGGGTGTGGCTCTCCTCAAAGACGGGGCCTTCAACTTTTACATCACATCCAAAGCCGAAGCCTGGTACTCATTTTAAACAAGGGTCAAGAGAGGAGATTAGATGAAAAGCGACTTTCCCATTGAAGGGCGCAACATTGGGGCCTGCTAGGGATTTGAACCCAGAACCTTTGGATTCCAAGTCAATAACCCTAACTAACCACAAGCCACCCTGTCACCTTAAGACCATCTTGCCACCTACGTCAAGCAGCAGTAATCCCAATTGATAGCACAAAGTAACATTGTTAAAAGTTTTCTGTACCATGTGGTGTTAGTTCTCGAGAGTCTGAAAAATTAAAGATGAAAAGACTTGTATGTTTTGTGGTACAAGTTTTGTACATGTGTATGTACATGTAAAAGGAGATAGGACAAAATAACAGCATGTCCGGAAAATTACATGATAACAATGGGTTACAAACAAGCCTTGCATGTTTTATAATTGAATCCTACACTAACAAGGCCCAAAATCGACCTTGACCTTCTTCTCTCCATCACCTACCCACATACATGTACCAAATATCACAATCCATCCAGAGGTTCTTGAGTTATGCTGACAAAAGTCCGGAAACCCAAACCGTGCAGGTTGACAGCCATGATTGATTGATTGATTGATTGACTGACTGACTGATGTACTAACTGATCTTACCCCTCTCCAGCACGATGACCTGCGTCTCCTCGCCGTGCAGGTTGACAGCCAGGCACTGGTAACTGCGGAAGTCCGACGCCTGCACAGACTTGATGGTGAGTGTACTCAGGATGCTGGTGGGCGTCTCCTTCTGTCTCACGGAGTAACGGCCGACCTGCGGACAACAAAGATCATATAGATCAGATTGATGTATTTATTGATGTATTTATTGATGTATGTATTGATGTATTTATTTATTGATGTATTTATTGATCAGGATGCTGGTGGGCATCTCCTTCTGTCGCACAGAGTACGAACCAAACAAATTCCAGGGTTAAACATTTGCTTATTTGCATACAATCTTTACGAGTTAGTGGCATGTTAAACCGTTTTTTCCAGTAAGAAGTACTAGTGCTGCAGTACCAAGGTCACATACAGGGGGCCCAAAATCGACCTTGGCGTTCATTTTCCCAACACCTGCCCACATACCAAATAACATTAAAATTCATCCAGAAGGTCTTGAGCTATGCTGACTACAAAACCCAGAAACACACACACACACACACACACACACACACACACACACAGACAGACACACAGGCAAGTCAAAAACAATATCTCCAATTTTCATGGAGATAATAAAAAAATTGACAGTAGCTACGAACCGTTCAACTTTTGATGGAGTTGCTCTTGAGTTATGCTGACTGCAAGAGTCCGGAAACACACACAGACAGACAGACAGAACACACACAGACACACAGACAGACACACATACAGACACACACAAAAAAAAAGTCACAGTAGCTACGAACCGTTCCACTCTCGATGGAGTTGCTCTCCCATTTCCAGGCGACCCGGGTGGCCGGCGGGTCCGACTCGACCTCGCACTCTAAGGTCACGCTGCCGTTCTCCGTCGCGGAGAAGATGGTGTTCTGTTTCACGATCTGTGGGGGGCCTGGGGGGAGAAAGGAAAATGAATCTCAGTCCAGAAAACTAAACTACATCATAGTACATGCACATTTAGAATGTAGTATTCGAATGCTGTTCCTAGTGGTCATATATACTAGGTACATTTTTACATTGAAGTACTAGACTTAATACTAAGTCAAGTATTAAGCCTAACCCTAACACTTTGCAAAGACGATGGAGTTCTGTTTCACAATTTGCTGGGGGTCTGGGGGGGGCGGGATTCTGAAAGGAAAAGAATTTCAGTCCAGAAAATTAAACTTACTCATGTAGAATGTAGTATCAGAATACCCAGGCCACCCAAGAAAACACACATTTCAATGTGAAATGTGAAATACAACACGGAGTATTCTGCATCACCCTCGGTACCAGCCCTCCCGTGGGCCGGATTGCTCTCCGGCCGTCGGGCGATCCTACCCGCGGTCGGGCTGGTACGTCAGGTGATGCGGAATACAACGTGTTGTAAAATCATTATGCAGTGTTGCTACCTTTGACATCCAGTCTGAACTTGGCCGTGGAGTCTGGGAAGTCCTGTATGGATGACCTCGCCCGGCAGATGTAGGACCCGTCATCCGTAAAGTTGATACTGGAGAAGTACAGGGGGTCATCGTAAACCTGCAGGGATGGAAATATGATAATAAAATGTAACGCTTCTTGGTGGATGTCAATGTGCTAGATGTTGGCACATTGTCGCACCAAATCCGTAGTGCGTTTTTGGCACGCATTTTGATAGGTTAGCCAAAGAGGCCGGGTGGGCGTCACTCCACCGTCAGGGAAGGTTGTGTAAATCGCCTTTCCCAAGGGCACAACGTTGGGGCATGGCGAGTATCGAACCCGGGACCTGTTGGTTCTGATTCTAACACTCTAACTGTTGTGCCACACCAACGCCACTAGGGATGGCAATTTGCAGGCAGGAGTTCATACACAGGGCGTCCAAAATTGGGGTGGGTGGGGGTACCAGACTTCTTCGATGGTTCTATATATGGGTATTGGTTTGCAAGATACTGGGGAAGTACAGGGGTCGTCGTAAACCTGTAAGGCGGAAATTTGAAGGCTTGTGGTTACAAAGTGAAAGTAGTTTCGAACCAGTTTAGCTCACTGAAGAGCTATTCTTCCACTGGTCGTGACAGCGAAGACAGACGCTATGTACGGTATTTACAAGTTCAGGGGAAATTCCCCTAGCTCTTTTTGACAAAGTACAATTAATGTGCAGTGGACCAGATCTTCAACACGCTCCAGGGGCTGGGGGTCACCAGAACCAACTGGAGGGTCTATGCCGAGAGCAGACCAGCCCTATGCATGTCTGCAGCCGCCATGCATCAGACACTGATGCCTGCGAACAATTGATTGATTGATTGATTGGACCGCGGCTTAACGTCCCATCCTCAGGACTGAGGCCCTTTCCAGTAGATCATGTGAGCGACAACAGCCGGGATTTGAACTCACAGCTTCTTGGTCCAGAGACAGAGTCACTAACCACCGGACTTAGCTACTGCTAAAGTTGTTGTTGAGTTAGAGTCACGTCAAGTTGGAGCTGTTGACTTAATAGCAGTTTACCTGTTATCTGGAACAAACAAGCAAACAAACAAACCTCCTCAGAACCGTCGCGGCTCCACCGAACGGAAGGGGTTGGGTTGCCATCGGCAACACAAGCGCGGGTGAAGTTTTCTCCAACCAGAGCCTCGGCTTTGTTCCAGACTTGGCTTGCAATTGAAGGGGGGTCTGGGAAAGAGGAACAAAGTACAAATATTTCAGTACAATATAACTATACAAGTTCCACTTTTTATACTCAAGCTAAAAACAAAGTCAGACCACAGATCCAAAATCAAAGAGACAGTTTTGATAAAACCTAAATTAGTTTTTTTTCTAGGAAAGAATTGTAAGGGGAAGCATTACAAGGGAGCAGAGTGACCCAAGGGGGGTTCCCCCTTTCAAAGTGTTGAGTTTTGGAGAATTTTGTTAAGTCAAAATGGGGCATTCTAAGGCTTCCTAATTAAAGAAATTACTGTCAGACATGTCAAGGTTGAAGACTGTGCCCACATGTGCTCCCCAGGGTATGGGGGCATAGCACACCTGCAAACCCGTTTAGAAACTTCCCTCTCTCTCTCTCTCTCTCTCTCTCTCTCCAGTTTTACGTCTTTTGTTCCCCATCATCTGGGGGTTAGACGTGCTTACACATGGATGGGGGAGCCCCAGAACTCTTCATCAAGTGCAAGTCTTTTTTGTAGCAAGAGTTTTTACGGCTGGATGCCCTTCCTAACGCCAACCCAAACCCTATTGCTGGGCTTAGGATATGGGAAATACTTGTAAAGTGCCTTTCCCAAGGGCCCTACTAAAAGAAGTACACCTGTAGCAGAGTATGCTCTTGACTTACAGAGGATGTCGAGGCTGACAGCAGTGGTGCTGACACCGAGGCTGTTCTCCGCCCTACACTGGTACGTCCCGTGGAATGCCCTTGTAATACCAACTATTCTCAACAGGTGGTGCTCTTCATACAGCCTGTGAAGGGAGGACAATGTGGAAAGTAAGAAATGATGTTAAGGCCACACCAATTTAATTTCTTGGTTAACGGATTTTTTTTATTTTCAAAAAAAAAAATTTTAGAAAAAAAAATTCATGAAAACAGAAGGCTGGCCTAATATTGAAATGATAGCAATGGTTTCATTTTTATGGTCACCTCTTCAGTCTAAACCACAACACCAGAAATATGCATTTCCATTGTAACTTATCGTTGCAAACTTTAAACACCGCAAAACTCTACACTCTTTAAACACTACACAAAACTCCTTATATAATCTAGTCCCAACAAAAATTAATGAATTTGTAGTACCATAGTACAATTATTTTTTGTCCCTTCTTTTTCAAACAGGAAATGGTGAAATGGTTGGCACTACACATAATCTATGAGAAAGAGAGGCTGCCGTACTTGTGGTTGGGCGGCATGGCTCCCTCCAGTCTCTCCCAGCTAACGGTGGCCGGAGGGTTGCTGTCCACCCCGCACCTGAGGAGGACGTCGTCCCCCTCCCGCACCTGGGTACCCAGGGGGTACGTCATGTGGGTGGTGGGGGCATCTGGAACAAACCACAGCAACAAATATTTTACTTCCTGAGAAATAAACTGTTCTCCAACTCAAAAAAAAATTTCATTCACCAATTCAATTCTATAATTTCTGTTCTAGCCCAGTCCATTCTATAATCTGTTCACATTCCATTCTATTCTATTCTGTCCTATTCCACTCTATTGGTTCTGTTCTGTTCTACTCACATCTGATGTCCAGCGTGACTTTCCGTTCCCTGACCCCCACGGGCCCCCGGTACAGCGCCTGGCACCTGTACGCCTTCGCGTTGTCGTACTTCGAGACGTCCAGCACGTAGTTCAGCACGGCGGTCGTCGTGTCGGGCTGCCAGACGGACGGCTCGACTCGGGACAGCTCCCGCGACCCGTTGTACCACACCAGGGTGGGCCGGACGTCCCCCACAATCTGGGACTCACATCTGTTCGTAAAAGCACAAAGAGAAACATGTTACGTTTGACAAGGGGCGCATCTAGGATAGTCGGAACAGGACTATTTTGTGAGCGGCGTGAAGGAGGCAATCTACATCAGGGCCCATCAACCCTCTCTGAACCGCGACAGTGGAAGGTTTCGTCTTCCCGCCTCTTTTGTTTCACTGCTGAGGTCATCACGCTTCCGGCTTCCTGGCGTTCATCGCAGTGAATTAAACATCTGAGGAAAAGGATTGACACAGTATACACCTATACCTTCAATTTTGTAGATGCAGATTTGAATCATTTACTACTCTTAGACGAGAAAAATGAAGAGAGTGGAGGATGGCTTGATCATGACGTCCTGTCCTGAGGACTGTAAGACTCAGTGGAAAAAAATCCAGTCGGAACTCAAACTCTCAAGCTTCTTCTTCAGAAGAAGGGTGGCTAACCAATGTTATTGTATTCTTTAAACTCACCGTAAATGTAGGGTCTGCCCGGCAAAGAGTGGGGGAGAGTAGCCAGTAATCCTGGGGCCGTCGGGGGAGTCCAAAACCTGGAGTCGAACTTTCGACAGGACAATGTCGTAGTCTTCTGTGGTGGGTACCTCACACTCGTAGTCTCCGTTATCTGACATGTACACCGTGTCCAGTCTGAGGTTGGCATTGTCCACAACTGTGGCTCTGTCTGTGAGAAATAAAATAAAAGAGTTTAGACACGAAGGAAAAGAAACTGAGGAAGATGGCATAGTCTTCTGTGGTAGAAACTTCACACCTGTAGTCTCCGAAGGGCGGTTATACCAGCTATACAGATACAGAAGCTGGTGTGTTATGCTGAAGGGCGGTCATACTGGCTAATATACTATATAGATACAGATACAGAAGGTGGTGTGTTACGCCAAAAGGGTGGCTATATCGGCTATACAGATACAGAAGCTGGTGTGTTATGCCGAAGGGCGGTTTTACCGGCTATACAGATACAGAAGCTGGTGTGTTACGCCGAAGGGCGGTTATGCTGGCTATACAGATACAGAAGCTGGTGTGTTATGCCGAAGGGTGGTTATACCGGCTATACAGATACAGAAGCCAGAGTGTTACACCGAAGGGCGGTTATACCGGCTATACAGATACAGAAGCTGCTGTGTTACACCGAAGGGCGGTTATTCCAGCTATACAGATACAGAAGCCAGAGTGTTACACCGAAGGGCGGTTATTCCAGCTATACAGATGCAGATACAGAAGCTGGTGTGTTACGCCGAAGGGGGACTATCATCATCATCATCGGTCGACCCCCGGGGGGGGGGACGGGGCAAGTCCATGCACAACTTCCGACCACACCAGTCTATCTGCCATGGCCGCACTAAGGTCTTCCAGGACTATACCGGCTATAGAAACCATCCATCCCACCTGAGTAGTTTCCGAATGCAAACGTCCCGCTGCTGCTGTCGTGGTACAGGAGGTGCGTCCTCTCCTGGTCAGCATCCAGACCCTCCAGCCGGTACCAGTCCACGGACACGGGCGGCTGGTCGGAGACGTACCCGCAGGACAGCACCGCGGGGTAACCCGCCAGGACTACTGTCGTGGAGGAGATCGGCTCCTGGGTGCTCCCTATAGAGGAAGAACAAGGGAAAACAGTGAGCATCAGCTGTCGACGAAGGTTAGACATCCAGGTAGTGAGATATTCAATACAAAAGTTTAATTTGTATAAGGTATTCCGCTCCTGGCTACAGCTTGTGGAGGAGAAACAAGATGAAACAATAAGCGTAATATCATGATGAGCATTAGATTATCCAAGTGAAACAATGACAACTCATCTCTAAAACTGGATCAGATTTGTAGACTTATCGAATCATTGCTATCCTATTTAATATCATATTAAACAATACTATATACATTAGCATAACAATATAAGAAAATGCTATTATAGGGAAAAGAGAATCATCTAAACTGCTATTCTCCTACTGCTCACTAGGGGGAGCTGTGGCACATCACATGTACACTATAGAATGACCGCGAAAGAAAAAACACACGAACTGAAATGCATTTACAGTACATAGGTACAGAGTTACTACAGACACAGGTATACAAATCTGAGCTATTGACATCCTTGCCCCATGATTTCCCAGACACACCAGACTAACATTATTGCTTTTTTCTTATTACCGTTGGCAGGTTATTGATTTTAAATTTG
This sequence comes from Branchiostoma lanceolatum, assembly GCA_035149815.1. Taxonomy (NCBI): domain Eukaryota; kingdom Metazoa; phylum Chordata; class Leptocardii; order Amphioxiformes; family Branchiostomatidae; genus Branchiostoma; species Branchiostoma lanceolatum. Next base: position 1,308,408 of record CM068879.1, on the reverse strand, counting down.
GAAATGATGGATGTCTCACTTATTTTTAGCACAACTGATATTTCACCAATCTAAGGCAGACACAAAGCCTGGCTATTGACAGATAATTGGTTATTCAGCGAAATGTAATAATGGAGACAACGCAACAATAGTCAGACGGCTACACCAATTCATCTTCCTGGTTTTCTGAGTCAGACATTTTTAAGGGGGAAGTCATGATCAACAAGAGCACAACTACTACTACAAGAAGAAAATAAATGCTTAAGACTAGGAAAATTTTCATATGACTACTGGTACATCTACAATTTGTTGATCATTTTATCTTTCAGTTCCTAGAACAAGCAAATCAAATTGAAATGGCCCCATGAGAGAAATATACTGTTATAAGGGCTGAACTTGGCAGCCAGATTCCCCATTACCAGCAGCTGACTAATGCCCTTAGCCCTGCAGGGAGCCTGTCCCCTTAGGAAAATATCACAATTTGTTGATCAGTATTGTTTTTTTTATAATTTTTCAGCTCCAGAACCTGGATATGATAAATTGATATGGCCTAGGAGAGAAATACTGTAAATGTGTTTAAGTTCGAGTGTATTTAATTTAGCACTAAGGCGAAAATGGAGTGTTCGCGGTGCTTTAAGTTTGCAGCAGCGCTATAAGTCATATACCACTACAGTATGGACAAAAATGTTCGCGGTGGGCTTAAGTTCGCGGTGAAACAGTCGCCGCGAAAACCGCAAACACAAAACCACCGCAAACATCTCTGCATTTACAGTATACAATTCTAGGGCTGTACTTGGCAGCCAGGTTCCCCATTTCCAGCAGCTGACCTGCCCTTCGACCTGCAGGGAGAGCCTGTCCCTACTGGTTAGGGCAGGGATCCTTTACAGTGTGGGTGGCTGGGGCAGTTTCTCCAATGCCTGTCTAAACCGTTTAACTTTGGTCACTTTGGGTTTGGGAAGTTGTTTTCCAGACTTCAGGGGCTCCGCGTTGAAAGCATTAGATTCAAACTTTTCACCATTCGTATAAAGAAAATTACTAAGTTTCTCCAAGAAAAATTAAAGTTTGATGTTTAATATGGTACACAAAAACACAAACCGATGGCATCTACATGTAAAGCATAATACCCCCTATCTAAAGTACAGCCAAATAAATAAATCAAATCTAATAAAAATCTACTATATCGTTGATAAATGATATCAATTTCAAATGTATAAACATGTTCTAGATCTACATCTACATCTTCATTGTTGGAACCCCCAAATAGCCCCTTCAGGGGCAAAGTAGGGGGGGAGTTGAGGTCCCGGGCTAAGGCGGGCAGGCCTCCAGCCTGGCACGGAACGACTCAACGGTGGGAGCCATATGCATCACAACCGTGCCAGGCAGGGTATTCCACTGGGGGATGGTACCGGAAAGAAGTGTTTGTATGAATCGGTCCTTGCCTGAATGGTGTAAAACTTGAGGTCGCAAACTGTAAGTGTCTATGAACATGTGTGCGTAGGAGCCAGACCCAGGCAGCAGGCAGTTGTGGGTGGTTCCCTCCGGAATGCCCTGCCTACAGAGAACCATTATAGAGAGACAAAACAGACCCTGGCAGATGGAAGGAGCCTACGTGTATGAGTACATGTATGTGTGCACTGCTGCAGTACTGGGAAGGGGTAGGAGGTAAAGTTGCTGACAGGTTGCAATATGGGAGGTTCCTGCTCAAACTTGCGTCACTGGCTCTATACAGACCCCTCAGCCTCGGGTATTCCCCTGACTGTACATGTACTGAGTGTGGCTTTTGGGAGACCCTCTTAAAAAAGAGAGCTTGCATGGGGGGGTCCTGACAACGCTCTACACTAAATTTGGAGGGCCGGCTATGTAATACGCTAAATTCAGAAAGCCTCCCTACGCTCTACGCTAAATTCAGAAAGCCCGCTCTACGCTAAATTATGGAGTGGTCGGCAACGCTCTACGTAAAATTAAAACGGCCGATAACGCTCTACGTAAAATTAAAACGGCCTATTACGCTCTACATGAAAGCGGCATGCAGGCCCTCAAAAAAGGCAGAGGGTGAGGGAGAACTGGAAAGCTATGAGGACCTGTACAAGTCTAAGTCCAATTTCTATACAACTTGCGATATTTGTACATGTAGCTCCCTCCAACATTTCCTCACCAACTACAAAGCATTGTACATGGCTTTAGAGCTGTAGCGAAGTCGCATTGCACCACTGGCTAATGAAGAAGCGCCATGCTTCGTCCTCAGTCTGAAGTTCGACTCCTTTGGAGAGACAAAGCAGGCAGGACGAACCACCTACGTGCACATGTACAAGTAAGGCAACACCATCTTAATTTCTTGGTTAACGGATTTTTATTTTCCCCAAAAAAAATTTTAGAAAACAAAATCATGCAAACAGAAGGCGGGGCCAGACTTCTGTTTTCGTAATTTTCTATTTTTCTAAAATTTTTTATTTTTTGGAAAATAAAAATCTGTTAACCAAGAAATTAAATTGGTGTGGCCTAAAGAAGACAGTCAGTATAAAAAGTACAAGGGAAGCAGAACTGCTGACAAGCTGTAATAGTAGTGGGTGCACACTCCTAAGGTATTTCCTGCCTGATGCCTGCGGTTTTAGAAAGACTAAACAGAAAGACAGGGCTACCACCTACTGGTAGAGGCATGTGTCCAAGTCCATGTACATGTTCATACATTTGTATGTCGGCTGTCAGAGTGTGTTTGGGGTGTGGGCAGTAGAACAAGCCAGCTGGTACGTTACTTTCAACAACGTAACAAATACTCTTAACCTTTGCACTCAGAACTCTTAGGTGCATGGATCTTTCAAAAAAAAAAAGAAAGAAAACACCAATGTTTTTACCGATATTACCTTAAACATTGATGATGAAATTCCAGCGATTGAAAAGTGATAGCTAAGTTGCTAAAACTAAGTTATTGATGAATGTCAACAAATTAAGAATTACAGTACTTCCAGGTATACTAGTAACATATACTGGAGTATTACAAAATGTGCTGAGGAACTGAATGCTCAAAACTGTTGAAAATAATACCCGGATATTTTTTTCAGGCTCTAACTAAGGATATTTGTGGAATTGAGCTTAAACATTGACAATCATCATTATTCGTTTTTTATTGAAGTGAAGCAATCACAAAGTCTAGTTTCCAAATACACATTGTCCTTCGTTGCTAATCTTCCTGCTAAATACATTCCCGGAAGTAAGCAGGACAGCTTCAAGTTGTCTCTTGTCAGGGACAAGGTAATTAACTGCACAACGACTTCTCTTGTCAGGGACAAGGTAATTAACTGCACCACGACAGTCTCCAAGTCTCGTCCCTGTGGCTTTTCCACAGTTCCGATGATAAATCAACTGCACCAGAGCGAACATGTTCCTACCCAAGGCATACAGATGATGAATTAGCAGTGCACAGAGGTGTACCCGGCGCAGACTGTGTATGAAAGGAAACATTTCATGAATCGCTGGGGAGCAGCTGAGTTGATGGTGAATAAGTGAGCTTCATGCCTTTAATGAAACTTAATCTACCACATCGGTAAGGCTATTGTCATCTCAATTAAATGGATCACATCTTGTGTTGATTTCAAATTTGATGTTAGGGGGGACAACCTTACTTTATACATGTACTTATTGGAATAGCTGATGACACAATGTAAATTCGAGGCAAGATTGTGATGTGATTCTCTTTTGTTGTATTGTTATCTATACGTGGACTCAACCCCTGAAATCTTCGTCAGCGAAGCCAAGCCAAGAATGTGCTTATGATGTCGTTTGTACGAGCTGCCTTTCTTCGAAAAAATTGATGGCAACATCAGGCTCTGACGAACTGATTTTTAAAGAAATTCTCCTTTTTTCCAGCACAAGCCCAAGTTGGAAGTTTTCAATCATCACTCCTCTTCCAGGTACAAGTCAGATCAAGAATAACTACTGTCCCTATGGAGTCATTACGAAGTGAAGTGCAACATCCACATTTGTATCCCTATTCCCACAACTCTAATCTGTGGAGTATACAGGAAACTTGGGTTGCTCCTTAGGCAACCTTTCACAGTACATAAACTAGATCCTCAAACAAAATACTGTAGCTGAAGAAACCTGGGCTGCCCTTCTGTCATTTCTTGTACTTATTCTGCAAAGGACAACACATCTACATTTAATGCCACTTGCCATGGACCCACATTCTGTCAAAAGGAGCAAAGATAAGTCATCACTTTTCTTCCATGTAAGACATTGTAATCAAGGCAACTCCTGAAGGTTCAAAACCTCCTTGCTCCAACAAAATGCTGTAGCCCAAGAAATCTGGGCCGCCCTTCTTGTACATGTATTTATTCAAATTGCAGCAGGCAATACAAGACAAACCAGGCAGCAGTAGCTGATATCGGGCGTCTAACACATGCACTTATTCTGCAAAGGATAACAATCTTAATTACTACTTCTTTAACGCCACTTGCCATGGCTCTACTTTCTGTCAAAAGGAGCAACGGAGTCATCACTCTCCTTACATGCAGGACTTGTGATCAAGGCTAACCGCCTGGTCCCCACAGGGCCATTAGACTTAGAAGCAGTACACATGTGCAACATGTAGGATAACTCCCTATTCCCAGATCTACAATCTGTGAACACACCACACTCTACATGGGCCTGCCAGCCACTTTCTTCTTGTCTTGGGTCGTTTTCTCAAGGAATGGGCAACATCTCTCGACTATTAAGGAGGAGGGTGAGCCTATAAATATGCAGATGGTTCCTGTGAATAATGCAGGGATCCAGAAGGCAGTGCGACTTGGTATCTTGGAACCATTTCATGGTCTTTAACAAAAATAAAACATTATGCAATAACTATGTCTTAAACGGAAAAAAAGTCTTAGTCTTTTTGTTTATCCATTCATGAAAAATACTTATAAAAAGAGTTGATTAGATATTCCTGGTGAACCATTATTGTTACAGAGCTAATCTATAATATACATAATGGTAAGACAAAAAGTTGAAGAGGAGTGTAAAACCTTGAAAATTTGTCAAAAGCAACAATCTTTACCTAATTTCTAGCATCTTCCCAAAGAGAGAATAATTGACCATGCAGTGTCATAGCAGGCAGCAGGAATAAATACTAGCAAGCATGTTCACCCTACCCCATTATCCTCGCCAGCTTATCCGTCACCATCCTTCCCAGTTCACCGGTTATGTAACTGAGACTAGCGACCCCCGAGGAAGATTTACAGAGCTATTCTGGTCATCAGACACAGGGTCACCACCACCATTAACGTCATGGCGACAGTCGCCTCGGAGACGGCTTAGCACATCATGCCATACATGGGCTGGCTCGGGGCTTACTGTTACTGGGGTTACTGTTACCGGGGGTTACTGTTGCCGGGGGTTACTGTTACTGGGGTTTACTGTTACCGGGGGTTACTGTTGCCGGGGTTACTGTTGCCAAGGCAGCTAGGATAGAGTACCTGTGGTTTTTACGTTTCCGTAGTTATAATTACCTTCCCAAGGAAGGTTTTGTTTTCTGTGCTTGTGTTTGCGAGAAGGCGGGTGGGTTTGTTTGCGACCAAAAAAACACACACACACCCCAATGAAATGGTATGGGTACCCTGCAACGTCACAAAATCAAGATGGCGGCCACCACACATGCCAACGGATCCAACAAAGGTTTTGCTACGCAAACCTGTAAATATTACAGGTTTGTCCCTGTCCCTTACATGCCCAAGACTTAACTGAATGCCACACAGAAGCACTTTCCCTGTAACTGAGTACAGCAAACCTCTCAACTGAATACAGACAACCACAGCCAAGTCTGAACCACAGCTATTTGTATAACGACCCTTTCCACATGCGCAGGCCTTTAGCAAACTCACTTATCCCTGCACAGAGACAGATGGAGGTAACATTAATACCTACCTGGCCGTGGTACACTCAGGATAATGTTCTAGTAATGTTTGCACTTACGGTGATACATTGCTTAGGTCCTCACACCTACATTACTTGTGGCCATTTAAACTTGGCTCTCCACTGTTGCCCATTTTTTTTTCCGAACCTGAATCCAGGAAGTAATAGTAATACCGTAAATGCAGAATGTTTGCGGTGGTTTTATGCTCGCGGTTTTCGCAGTGACCTTTTCATCGCTAACTTAAAACCACTGCGAAAAGCCGTTTCATTGTGTGGCGGCAGCGCTACTATTGTTTCAAACGCGAACTCAAAAGCACCGCGAACACCCCATTTTCTCCCTAACGGGAAATCAAAACCCCGCAAACATTTCTGCATTTACAGTGACTGTAGCACCTATACAATTACAATACTGACATTCCCTTACAGAAAGTCGTTGCAACCTCAACTACGCTCTGGCAACAAGCCAATCAGAGATGGCAGACTTCACCCCCAACCCATACTTTTTCTTAAACTTTCCAATTCCACACATACAGACGAAAAAAGCAGCACCAACCATACAAACTCTTGGAACATTGAAACTACTACCAGCGATCTGTTGTTAACAAAAGAACCAAGTTCAAGATTGACAGACCAATTATATCATGAACAAATATAACTTTGGTTGTTCATCAGAGTGATCACTGTCAAGTGGAAAGGGGCTCTTACTCAAAATAACATTCGTATCGTTTGTAATTAAATAAAAGTGATTCTGTACTTCTTGCTTCTTTCTCTGTAAATCCAGGTTCACTGTTTTCACGGTCACCTCTGTACCGTGAAATTATCATCACCATGAAAAACCTATTGTAATCATTTATGATTCCTCCACACATCCGTTTTGTAAATCACTTGCTGCCACCGTGAAGTTCAAGTTCAGTGAAAATGTCCATTTTTCTTAAAGTTACACCGTGAAATTTGCTACTGCGAAGATAAAGACAGTGAATTACAGTGCCTCTTAAATTCAAGCTACTGACATCTAGCTATATTAAAGTATAAACATGACTGTAAACTTGGCCATGATCGCCCAGCCACACTTGGCACTCCGTCAGAATGTGTAATGAGTGGCCATAAAAGAAACCAATGCATGCAAACTACACATTCAGGCCACTGACATCTATTTGTACAGAGCCATCAGACGGCCATTCGAACTTGGCCTTCTAACATGTACAGAATTGCTTTCACATCTACAGCTTCAAACGATGAACTGGCTCCGAGGCAATCTTTCTATGGATAGAAAAAGCATTTCAAGTTGGAGCAGCTCAAGTTCAAGGTCATGGCATCTCCCTATACAGGCCTTTTGCAAATTAGGTCTTCAACAGAGATTGCTGTGATTTGTGGTTACAAAAGGAAGCCAGTTAGAGTCGTTTTGCTACCTGACCCTACATACTAGGTACACTGTACAATGTATGAGTGAAGAAGTGACAACCAAGCTATACATGTAGGAGGGCCTGCATGCCCCTTTTACGTAGAGCGTAATCGGCCGTTTTAATTTTACGTAGAACGTTGTCGACCACTCCATAATTTAGCGTAGAACATTGGGGGGGCTTTTTGAATTTAGCGTAGAGCGTAGGGAGGCTTTCTGAATTTAGCGTTTTACGTAGCCGGCCCTCCGAATTTAGCGTAGAGCGTTGTCGGGACCCCCCCCCCATGCAGGCCATCATGTAGCTTAGTTGTCCGTAAATAATATCTGTATGTCGTCCAGTTGTATAGATTGATCTGTCTTTAAAAATCAAAATTGGCTCTTCAACAGAGATGCAGTTATAAAAGGAAGCCAGTGCAGTTGTCTGTCTACCTGACCCAACGTTATAACTGTACATCACAAAGGGCTGGCCCGGGCTGGCCCTGCTGACAAAGACAAGACATTGACATCTCTGAAAACAAACTTAAGAGATTGCGAGTTGGCTCTTTAACAGAAATGTTTAGCTGTGATATGCAGATTTAAAAGGAAGCCAGCACAGTTTCCTGTCTGCATGACCCTGATGTACTTGACTGTCAGCCAGACAACCAAACTATTCTTTAACATACATTGTACTTTCAAGTTACTGCCTTAGGCTTACCAGCAGACCAAGTGACGGGCAGATGTATTATAGACTGTCAGTTCAAGCTAATGGCATGTCTCTATAGAAACCTGTTTCACATGAGGCTGAAGAAGAGTGATCATGGATGAGGGCCTGCATGCCCCTTTTACGTAGAGCGTAATCGGCCGTTTTAATTTTACGTAGAGCGTTGCCGACCACTCCATAATTAAGCGTAGAACGTAGGGGGGCTTTCTGAATTTAGCGTAGAGCGTAGGGAGGCTTTCTGAATTTAGCGTATTACGTAGCCGGCCCTCCGAATTTAGCGTAGAGCGTTGTCGGGACCCCCCATGCAGGCCCTCATGGATGTCACTCGAAGCTTCTGTGAATAATTTCTGTATCTCATCCAGTTATAGAGATTCACTTATCTTTAAAAAAAACATAACAAATTGGCTCTTTCACAGAGATGCTTCTCTGTGATATGCACTGTTATAAAAGGAAGCCAGCTTAGTTGCCAGTCTGCCCCTACTGTCCATCAGCAGTGACCCAGCACCTCCCTCCACAACACAGCTGTCAGGCGTGTGTCAACACTAGTGTTAGCTGCAGGCTGGGGTTACAGCAGGGCTGATTTAAGTGGAGATACGCTGATGATATACCCAAACGCTTTCAACATAGAACTTCCCTATAGTTTAGTATGACTATAGTGTAAATGCATTTAAGTTCGTGTGGTTCTTATTTCGTGCTAATGAGTGTTCGCTGTGGTTTTAAGTTTGCTGCAGTGCTATAGTCACATACATTTACTGCTACAGAATTGGACAAAATTGTTTGCTGTGGTTTTAAGTTCACAGAGAAACAGTCACCGCAAAAAACGCGAACGTAAAACCACCGGGAACATTTCTGCATTTACAACATACAAATGTAGTTTATCGTTGTGAATAATGTTATAGCATAACATCTGTACAAAATCATCAAAGGATAAAAGATGAATTCTGGCATGTAAAATATTCTGATTTGCTATGTTCTGAATAATACGAACAGTTCTTGTTGCTGTGGACTTGCACTACTTTTATCTTGTCGTCTTGTTCATCTGACCATGACATTCAACGTACCTGCAGTACTAAAGAAATGATGACATCATACATTCCAAGGCTTTACAACCTTGACTTATCACGGCTTTATATATTCCCACTACACCATTAAATTTTCATGGCACACATGCACAGGTACGGTTTCCACTGTCTTTACATCACCTGGATGGTTCGTTGGGTCACTTCAGGATACATATACGTGCATGTAGGGTTGCAGAAAGTAATGTTTTTGGAAAGATTCCAAAAACAGCAAAAACCGAGAATTTGCTATGGTGAAAAACTTTAAGATGAAGATATGTTGATATATGTCAGAGCTTCAATGAAATACAGTAAAGACATGACAGGTTGCTTGTCAGCATCAATGCTCAGAGGACAGACAGTTCTAGTTGAGTGGGTGGTTTCAGGAAGGCAGGAAGCCGGAAACATTCCTCGCATTCACCGAGTCCCACCTCACATTTCTGGTAATGTTTGTCCTCCACATGGACTATACATGTACTTCCTCCATAAACAGGGTGGATAAGAAAACGTTTCGAGTATGTTTAAATGTGACATGACACTTCCTCCTGACTTATAGCTCACTGACCTGACCCCACCCCTCAAAATTCAGGTCAGGTGTCGGTACTAGCTACACATTAATCTTGAAAACATTGATTGCAACTGACTTCATTAATCAATTTAAGTTAAATCAAAAGCAAATATTTAACTATTCTAAGAAATATTTCTAGGTGTTATTCACTCCTTGATGGCTACATGAATATCAGATGTTTCTTACCTAGGGAGCTTTCTTTGGACTGTTAATGCAAGGGTACACATGCCATTGGATAGTATTGAAATTTTGTTGTTATTATTCACATTGTAGTGCCTAGTGGCACATACATGTAGGTCAGTATGTTTCCTTGCTGTTTCTGTAGCAGGGTATGTTTTTACAGGGAGGCCCGGGTTTCTAGTCCATCCTCTTTACAAAAAAAAGGCACCTCCTCAAGTGCATGCAGGCCCCCCATTTCTACATCCCTTCTGAAAGACGGGTGCAGTCCCAACCAAGATGTCCTGTCCTGGATTTGAACTGGGTTCTCCCAGCTAGCAACTAATTGGAACCAGGAGCTCAACTTTGACTCACTGTGAGGCTGCTACCAGTTGAGCTATAGGGACGAATTTAATCAAATATTCAAATGAATTTTACAGAATCCATATAAACCACTTCAAAGAAACATACGGAATTCATACAAGTTTTAAGGAATACATGCGATCCTCACTACTCCTAAAACTTGTATGTTTTCTGTAAATCTTGATTGAATATGCCGTAAAATTTGTAGGAATACTTAATAGGCACCCCTGAGAAACGTCTCTAAAAAGATATCCATGTACCTGTTTATACAGAAGCACCTGAGTGCATGAGAAGTCCACACTCTGACATTCCTGTGTGTCTGGGCACGAGAAAGTGTTAACGTAACATCAAAGACTGGAGACCACAAGACAAACACCACTGTTTCCTTTCTCACCTGGATACTTTTACCTGTGTGCTGTTACCTGTCAACAACTCACCTGGTGAGAACGAACACCTAGGGAATAGGTGAACCCATGATGTACATTATAGGTCGACTTAAGTTTATCAGTTAAAACAATAAACGATCTATGTCAGTATGAGTGCACACTAAAACTGAAATGCACACAGGTAATGCACAGAGCTGTATCTCAGAGTCTATAAAAATCTTCTACCGTTTTGGATTTTATTGCTTTCCCCATGAAAAGTGTTAATTAAGATTATGACATTCTTGTACAAACTTGATGACAAAATAGAAAAAAACCCAGCAAAATGGGAAAAACCTAGTAACCTACAAGTACATTTTGTAAATGCTAATGCAGCATGCCGATTAACATGCCAATGAAGAACGTAACTTAAATCTTAATGTATGCCATTAAGTAGTAAAGCTAGTCTTTATACAGAGAACCCAAGTTCACAGTATCACACAGAGTTTGTTTACACAGAGAGTTACTCAGATGCCATGTTTCTAATACTGGTACTGTAGTACAGTACTTAAGGAAGCATCATAGTGTCAAGTTCAGACATACTCGAAAGGTCTTCCTTTCCATCCTGTTTCTGATTTGAAGTGGAAAGAATGAGACCATCAGCCAACTCAGTCCCTGTCAAACATTTCATGACCAGCTCATGACGACCTGCCCACAGAACCGTTTAACGACCTATCTTAGCGACCTGCACACAGAACCGTTTAACGACCTATCTTAGCGACCCTCATGCATTAGACACGTCTGACCCCACTGCTGGTATATGATGTCTCCATTATATATCTCAGGGCTTGAAATGCTCATGTGCACCTTTCATTGGTTCGTTTCAAGGCATCCTCATTTGAGGTGAAGCCTGATTCTTTTTCAAGTAGCTAGTGGTAGTGCAATGTGGCTTTGCTACGGCTCGCATTTTTGTCCAAGCATACCGGGTTACCCCTAGTCTTCTCGATAAGTGTGTTGGGTTCTTTTACGTGCAGAGGTTTGACGCTTGAGGCTAATGCCTGAAGCTCCCTCATACACGGGCCGCCGGCTTTACGTCACCATCCGAAATGACGAATGCAATTATCCCTTACAACATGTCCGAGCTGGAGTCGACCCCTAGGATCGAACTCGGGCCCTAGGATCCACGGAATTTGATCCAGATGGCGAAGCAGTGGGGTTGTGTTACCACTTGCTCCACGGGGACATGCTTGTGTACCCAATTGAGCTGAGCTCCTAATTTTTGGCTGTGGGTGCAACAGTGCACCTACATATTTTTGTAGGCTATAGGATAATGTACTATTGTATACTAGTATACAGAATATTCTTAAAATGCAAGTATCACAAAAAGCAATTGACATTTGTGGTACTTTGTTTGATATTTTACTCCGATGAAGGTTAGGTTTCCAAAATCATGATAGTCCGTTTGCTCGAGTAACAGTTACTGTTATTTGGTGTTATGTTTTATTTTTCAAGATTTTGAAGTTAGCCTTAGATAAGTTAGAATTACAGATTGAAGTTCTTAAGAGAGTCGGTAGCCTTATACTTTGTAATTACATTTTGCTGACATTCTACTTTATGCTGTGCACCCAAAATTCTTTCTGTGCACCTAAATTTTTAGAGCACCTAGCTATTCCCAAAAAAGAATTTCGAGCCCTGATTGTATATCTCTGCATGTATGCCCACCCATGATCATGAACAGTGGCCGCTCACAACAAACTTGCTGGGCAGGTCGTAACTCAACCTAATTTTGGTGCTCAACAACCAGCGCTCGCTAATTGCCAATTTGTGCAGGCTGCACCGTGCATGACGGACAGGTCACAGCCTATGGACAGGAGAATCTTAAAAGTTTAAGAAAGAAGTCAAGAAAACAAGGTCAGGGCAAGGATCATTTGTCTAAGAAAGGAAGTCAGATGAATACCCTTAAGTTTAAATCGTAAAGAAAATGTTACATGAATCATCTACAACAATTATACCATGTACACATTGATATCCTAATAGTGTAGTAAGCCTACAACAGAAGCCACTATTCAGACAGCTGTTTTCCACTTATCTAAACTAAGTTATAATATCTGTTGGCAACACCAGTTTCCTTCCTTGGTTTTCAGATGTTGCAAAATTCAGAATACAGAGGCCTGGGGGGAAAACCTCTTTGTGAAAATGGACAACTGATTCATTTTAGTTTGTGTGTATGGGAGAACTTGTGTCTTTTTGGGGGAATAAACATCCCGAGTATGATGCCAAAACTGCCTTAGTTTGTACTTTATTGTTAGTCCAGAGGATTCAAACTAAGATTACTTTCACTCCCTGAACCGGTGTCTCCAGAATCCAAGATACATACTGTAACACAGACTTTGTTTTCATGTTGATATTCTAGCTCAGATTTTAGATTCCGAGAACCTACGAAACGTCTTGTTTTGAGATGTACAGTTTACAAATGAGTTTAATCAATCGTTCAAAACATTCTTTTGTGTAGACCAATACACTATGACTCACTGAAAGATCTCTATTAGTCATGACATTTTCCTCATTGCCTGAAACAACTACGGATTTACTTCTGTCAATGAAAACCTGTTGTCTGCTGACTGGGCCTCTACACAGTACACTGTGTTATTGTGATGTTGTAATGTGACTAATTGAAACACTCTGAGAGAAAACGCCTTTGTTTTGTAGAGATCTTTATCAAAATCTGTCTGGACCCAGTAATAATGTGTCTTGCTTTGAAAACAACCTTACTCTAACACTGACAGTGGCTGAGACTGATTGTGAGAATCTGATTTCTGATTGTGTGATTACAATTTCCGAGACAAAGAAACAAGAAAGGTGAAAGTAAGTATAGGGATTTAAGATGCCGCCCTTGAGATAACTTGAGATAAACATATGAGGCACCTTTATGATTATAGGTTAAAATCTAGCAACTTTAGAACAAACATCTTGAACATTCAGTTTCTATCAGTGCAAACTGCATCCATAAAAACAGCAAAGATTACTGGTACTTATGAATATGATGCATCTAAATCCAGCATGTCTTCCCCCCAAAAAAGATTAATGATTCAACCATAACTTCAAAGCCTTCCTGTTAACCAACCAACCAACCAACCAACCAACCAACCAACCAACCAACCAACCAACCAACCAACCAACCAACAACCAACCAACAGACAAACCAACCAACCAACAACCAACCAACCAACCAACCAACCAACCAACAGACAAACCAACGGACAAACTGACTGATAAATCAACCAACTGACTGACAAACTGACAAACCAACCAACAAACAAACTGACCAACTAACCAACCAACCAACTAACCGACCATCATTGACAGCACAGCTCCCAGCTGGTGTAATTCCACTGTCAGATGATCAGACCCAAGAGACAAAAGTTTTAAACATTCTGACCTACTTTCATTTCCTCCCTGATGCTGGTAACAGGTGTGAAAACCTGACGAACAGCTTCGTTCCATCCATGCTGTGATAATCGGTTTATCTAAACAGAGACGGATAATCTGTGGGTTCCTGTCTTACGCACCTTACAGCCGCTTGCGTTCTGCTGACAAATTGTCTTTATTCATAGAAAGATGTAGGAGTGTCTGCATGCTCTTTTCCATAAGGTATATAAGGCAGCCTATTTTAGTTTCCAGTAAATAAGCCGTTGTAGTAACGTTATTTGTAGCAAGGTGACCAAATGTTGCGTAAATGCCATCCTTGATTTTAACGTACATGTAATAAGTAAGGGGTTGTTCTGAATTCAGCGAAAGCGTTGTTGGTATTCCCCATGCAGACCCTCAGGTAAACATGGTCAAGCTGGTTTCAAAACCTGTAACTGTATACTATAATAAATTCAGTGGATACCCTTTCACTTTTTCAGTGACATTTTTGTGTTTGTTTGTCAAAACAAAGGAGCTCAGACCAATAAATCTTTTTGATATTTTGTGATACTACGAGGGTACATGTAGTTCTTAGTCTAATAAGGAAATGGAAAGGTTTTGGGGCCCCTAGCAGATTTCTTTGGTACTGCAACAGAACTGCAGTTCACTACATCCTTGCTGACTTATACTACGACTAAGCTAAAGACGCGGATCTCATAGGCAATATGCCTCTTATCCGAACACTATGTTATGTTATGTTATGTTATGTTATACACAGCTGTTCTGGCTCCTTTTACCGAAAATAATTTCATCAGGTTGGTAGAACATAGGATATTTGGAGTTTCTTTTAAGGAGGCAGTATGGATCAGGAAGTCATCACCAGTGATGAACCGCTCATTTGGGTTTACATTCTCGCCGCAAAAGCGCCACCTACATCGGCTACTTATAACGGTGAGAAGCAGTACTCCAGTCTGACAGACACCGAAACGTTAGCAGGTGAGATTACCTGGTTGTGTTAAAAGAAACTCCAAATATCCTATGTTCTGGTTCTGCTGTCAGAGTCAGAGGGATGCAAACATGTGATTTGAGTCAGGGCTGGAGACAGTCAGTCTAGCTTGTATCAAACCATTATTACATTTTACCCCCGGTAAGGAGGTTACAAATGTATGTTATTACCGGTGTTGGCTTCTCCGTAGCTTTGTTGTTTTGTGGATAAGGTGAGTAAAAATGAATGGATCGTCAGAATGTTTTCAAGATAATTTTTTATATCTTAAGATTTTCGATTTTCTAAAGATTTTAAATCAAATTTTTAGATAACAGAACACATTGTCAAGATTTGAATCCTGCAATATGGAGGATAACTACAGTGTATGCTGCTCAGATACTAAAAACAAGCTTAGGTCACACCATTTTAATTTCTTGGTATTCTAAACAAAAATGCTAGATTGGAAAATCAACATGAAAACAGAATCTCAGAGGAAAGTTTGTACTTTGATGCACACAATTTCAGGGAGTGAACAGGGTCAGGTGCAAGTTTTCACCCCAGCCTTCTGTTTTCATGATTTTTTTGTGCTAAATTAAATTGGTGTGGCCTTAAGGTTTCTAAACAAGATTTCAAAGCTCAAGTTGACGACCAATACTGCCCAACAAGACTCAGTCTACAACCAGGCTAGGTGTAGCATGTCATGAGAATACACCCCTTGCCAAAATGTACCCGGGTATATTCAAGCCAGGGGTGTATTCTGGCCTGCTACACCGGATATATTAGACCTGCCTGATCCCAATCTAAATGGGGCCCTACAGACATCTGTATAGAGAAGTAATAAACACCTACGCATGTTTCAGCCCCTTTTCCAAGAAACATCTATGCCCACTTACCCATGACTTTTGCCACTAGCGGCTGTTCTCATACATTTTGAGTACAAATAACGTGTCTTCCGCCAGTGACATCAATCTAAATATGACACTGTGCCCTGAGTGGTACGGGAAAATGCAGTATAAGAAGGTTTCAAGCAATTACACCACACTCTGGGTGCATGTCCCCATGTGCCTGAAAACAGCTTTAGAAAAAGGGCAATTTTTTGGCTCTTAGATTTCAGAAAGATGAGTTTGTTATCATAATTTCTTATATTATGATTTTTATATACTAGTACTATTTACTAGTTAATAGTTATAGTCAAGAAAGACTGTTAGTGATAATTACTATAAAAAAATAACTGAAGAAGCCTACAGTACTGTAAAAGCTTAAACATCTACACAGTAAAAATCCTCCAAGTAGTACTGAAGTGAATAAAATATTAATAAGGCCACACCAATTTAATTTCTTGGTTAACAGATTTTTATTTTCCAAAAAAAAAATTTTAGAAAAAAAATCATGAAAACAGAAGGCTGGCCCAGCCTTCTGTTTTCGTGATATTTTTCTAAATTTTTTTTTCCGCAAAATAAAAATCTGTTAACCAAGAAATTAAATTGATGTGGCCTAAAGACTGGTCATTGAACCCAGTTCTAATTGGCCATCAATATAAATCCTTTGCAGTGAAGACATGCCAAGAGGAATCGGCTCTGGAGTTGGGCTCTGTTCATAATAATAGAGACTTACTCCTCCTTGTTAGTACTGTTTGGTTTTCCACTGGATCAATCGATTACATGTACATGACTTTGTAGGAACAGACCATTGTTGGGAACCCACATTTGTATCCTGGTATCCAATAGCCTGGGTGCCATCCTATTTCTACCGGGGGCTCCTACACTCGCTACCCACAAATACCCTTAGGGTAGCAAGTGTAGGAGCCCCGAGTAGAAATAGGATGGCACCCAGGCTAGGTATCCAAACCTACATGTATCATAGCTGCCGAATCTCTTTCATGCGAAGAGGACGAAAGAGGCTCAGCAACTATAATTATAGGTTTGGATACTAGGCTAGCATATTTGTACTTAATCAATTTGTTGGGGAGACGTTAGGCAAGCAGAGGGGGGAATGATAAGAAACATTTCTGACCCTGGGGAAGAGTAATGACAGTTTTGGATGGTTACAAACAAATCTTTCTGCAGGGCCTTTTTTGTCCCAACTTTTTCCCATGACCAAATATCAAACAACTCACTACCAGCACACATATAATAGCCCATTAGTTATGGACAAGAGAGTTGTTAAAGTGGTTCTAAAGTCCAAACTTTGCAGTCTTACAGGGAAATTACACTTGCAAGTAAAAGAAGTGCGGCCGAATGGCAGAAGCTCTTAACACCTTCAATTTCAGCCCATCACGCTATAAGCTCCTTGCAATTCAGCCCTGGGCTACAAACAGAGGCCCGCTCTCTCCCTCTATACACAATACCCTCTGTGACATTAATACAACTCAGTTCTTTATGCCGACCCAGACATTTTGCATATCCCGGTGCCATTACCAACCAAAGCTGTATTCAGGGCGTTGCCGACAGTTTCTGCAAAAGGCTGATAAGGCACCGGTTCGACCAAGTTCACTGTTAACAGGATTCAAAACAGCTTAGTCAGGGAAATACCAAAGGGTGGAGCGGTGTTAGGAAGTGGGATTAAGCTGAATCCCAGTAATCCTGTGGTATTATATTTAGACATGGCAGGACGGTGCTGGTGTGTTATTACACCAGGAAGAGCAGATATCTGTGATTTGTAAAGACTCTCATAGCAAGAGTTTTGGCACGGGAAAAGGGATATCTCCAAATTTTGGAATTTGTCACCGTTATTTTGTCACTGACTCAGATTTCTGGAAGAGTTGTGCAAATTAAAGAGGGTCTCGAAGAACTGTTGCAAAGAAAGATCATCTTTACCTGCTGACACTCACTCATTCTTTCACTCTCACTCTCTCTCACCCACTCATTCACTCATTCTCACTCACTCATTCATTCTCACTCAGACACTCATTCTCTCATTCACTCATTCTTGCTTACTCACTCACTCGCCCACCCATGCACACACCCACCCACTCACTCACCCACCCACTCACTCACTCACTCACTCACTCACTCACTCACTCATTCACTCACTCACTCACTCACTCATACTCTTGCACTACCGTTAGGTGTAGACACCTTGAAAAACCAAGTCTTCAAGCAAAGACATTACTGTTGTAACAATATGTAGTTTATTGCTTAGTTTATCTAAAGTAAGCATTCATCTAAAAGCACTTCCACAAATGCTCTAAAACTACTGTAACTGTTCTATGCAAAAATGTACCGGCAACTCAACTTATCTCCCAGACCATAGAAGAAAACACCTGCCATTCACCCATAAAGGTCCTCCCATTCTGTAGCAGGAGAAAAACCAGCAACCTGCCTGAAATACCAAACTGTTCTATGAGTCCCTTGGGGAATAAATCACCTGAAAATGGACAGACAATTGCAATAATTAACTGGGAGACGCAGCCAGCAAGCGGAAACCTCCGTCCCTCAACATGAAGGCACCGCAGCATACAGATTCAAAAGCCCTAGTAGAAGGCCATATATCACATAAGATTGCAGCCATGCGACAAGACTCAACAAGTGGCATATCGGCAGTTCTGCTCTTGCAATATCTGAGGCACAGATACAATCAGTTGAGGTAGATGGAATTGAAAGGAATATATATTACATACGTAGCCTGCGGGTGAACAAAATGGTTATGAATCCATCTTTATGACGTCAAATCAAAAGAAATTTTGCAAAGGGAGTTGGGCATTGAGAATACGGTACAGAAAGACACAAAGTGGGATTGGGGAAAGTGGGAGACATACCGGAACAATATTTCCACAGAACAAAAACAACCAAGTGAAGATACTCAGGCCTGCACTAACCTGTATATACCCAGTGCATGTAAGGTGTTGCTAAGCCATCAGAAATACCTGCACAGTTCCAATTTTACCTGCACTAACCTGTATATACCCAGTACATGGACCAGTACAGGTTAGGTGCAGGTAGACATCAGAAATACCTGCACAGCTCCAATTTTACCTGCACTAACTAACCTGCATAATAATGCAGATGGTATTTCCAGACCTATTACTGATATACAAGTGATGAGAAACAAGTATATATTCCACCATGCCTGTTCAGGTTGAGAGGACGATAAAGCGATTGTTACCTGATTACAGGGTGCAGAAGAAACAGTGTAGCCCTCCCCAGCATGGATCAGTCCCAGAGTTACCCTGCCCCACACAACAGTGTAGCCCTCCCCAGCATGGATCAGTCCCAGAGTTACCCTGCCCCACACAACAGTGTAGCCCTCCCCAGCATGGATCAGTCCCAGAGTTACCCTGCCCCACACAACAGCTGTTCCCCGACCAAGCTTCTTCCATCACTCAGCTTGAAACTAGTAATTTGGGGCACAACCCAGACGCTCAGGTTTCTATGCAGTGTCTTCAGCTACAAGTACTGTTATAACATTAATTCAATGGGCAAAAATATCTAACTATACAGGAGTTAAACTTCTGTATGTCCCTATAGCTCAACTGGTACAGCCTCACAGTTGAGCTCCTGGTTCCAATCAGTTGCTGACTGGGAAACTCCCAGTTCAATCCTGGGTCAGGACATCTCAGTTGGTGCTGGGCCTGTCTTTTGGAAGGGACTTAAACTGGGGGTCCTGTGTTTGAGGAGTTAAAGGGAAAGGAGTTCAAAGGACTAGTGACTGCTCACAGTAAAAATATACCCTGCTACTAAAACAACATGGAAACTTCCTGACCTATGCACTACTAGGCGCTACAAGGGTCTGAACGAACAAATGAACAAACGCTAACTTGGAATTGGGGATTCTGTCCAGGTTAATAATGTTCACCGACAGTATACAAATGGATATCTAACTTCATTAAGTTCTACAAAAAGAATTACAAATGAAAGAGTTGCACGTTACTGGTGAAACATCACATCAGTATAGATTTCTTCTCTTGAATGTTGTTGAAACAGTGAACGATTGAGTAGAAACCTTAATCTGTAAATTATCTTCATTCTAAGATACTCTCAAGGAAATGAAGCACATAAAAAAGTAAACAAGCTATATGATAGACCCAATTCTCTCTTCATCAAAACATCATGAAAAGAATGAATTATTGGTGCAATTAGCTTAACATAAGGAACCCAGATTACCCACTAATTACTACAAACATCGAGGCTTTCAAAGGGAAAAAGAAACTGCGTGATGCACTCATTGTTATACAGAACAACAGGTACGAATTGATGGCTTTGTGTGAAGATTGCATTACCATATGTAAGAAAATAAGGCGGAACTCAATTCATACAGCAATTTACATAAAAATACTTTGAAGTACCTCTCTGTAGCAACATCATTATCCGTGCAGTTTTGCGCTGAATTACGGAGGTTTTTCCCAACTGATACAAATACGTCATACATAATACTAATACAGTTGGGAAAGAATGCACACTTTCAGTTAAATCTGAACAAGTGACCACCTCTAAGGACAACTTGGCCATTGTGACCACTTTTTGGTGGTGTTACCTAGATGATTTTTCTCACTGACACAAGCAACAAGAATCCTGTTCATAGTGACCACCTGTCCACACAGACCAGTACACTGAGTGGTCTTCTTTCACAGTTTTAACTGTACTTAACTAAAATATAGCCCGCCAAAATTGTTCTTAGCTGTTGAGACGTGTAATTACCATGGACAGTATTTCCTGGCAGACAAGGCGGCACTAAATCCTGGTCAGAAATCAGGAAACAAACCAGCTAGTTTGAAGGCTATGAAATGGCACAGGAATGTTTGTAATTATAGCAGTGTTCTTACCTGACTGTTTATGAACAACATGGGAGTTACAAAGTCTGCTACATGCATATCTACTTCTTTTGTGGGCACAACACTTGAAATGTACAAGGTACACGGCTTTACATGGACTTCAGAATTTTACTCAAGCCCATACTCAGACTAGTTTCACCTTGGCTTATGTGTAGCTTTCTCAATGGTTAAGTCTCAAATGGGACATCATGTTATATACTGTACTGAAAAGTATGGCCAACACACAAAGCATCACATTGCACAGAGATTCCCATGGATGCCAGGGATCCACTCAGGTGGTCTTGCCCGAGGCATTCTCCTCACACAAACTGCCCCCTCGACCCCTTGCCCTATAACACAGCACCTCTGGTGGCACTTCATTAACAATCCACAGGGAATACTTCTGTACACACAACCTGCACCAAGTTTCACATACCACACATAACTCTATATGGTTCTGATATAACTCATTAGTCATACAGTTAAACAATACTGTCATCAACAGGTGGTTGTAGGTTGTAGTCCTTTTTTTATAGTCAAGCAGCTTGACTGAAGTACAGATTTATAAAGGTATATTCAAAGGCCTTCATGTACATGTACACACTATGGAATCTCTACTTGTCTTTGACTAGGCCTCTAAACAAGCATAACTTTGGTACTTCTATAGTAAAGTAAAAAGCTTTTAAAGCTCTCTTGAAATCATCTTCTTCCAAGTAAAAGACCTAAGTAAAAGCTACTGTAAGTGTACCTGGTAGCAAGTTGCCATAGAACGGTAGCAAAGAAACACTTGAAAGACACTACAAGGAGAAGATATGGTAGAAACTTTCCAATGGTAAATGATAAAGACACTGTAAGTGTTACGACATTTCAGCAGCTATGTAAGTTTAAGTAGAGAGGAGTGTGTAAGGCAGAGGTCTGTCACCAACCTGAGTAGTCCCATGGATCCTCTGTTGGCACCGCCATGACTGAACATTGGAACAAACCATGTAGCACCAGAGGGGGGGGGGGGCTTGTCACTGAAAGACACCCGGTAGATTTCTAGCGGGGACTAGGAGATGAATAATTTATCAGGGCCCGCGAGCCGGATTCATTCACTTGCAGATTAGGCAATTTGCACTAATCTATTCATCATTCACATTACAAAGAATTTCTTGGTAGATTTTAATTGTACGAGCTTCGCTTGTGGCTTAGGGTTATCATTGTCAGAATAACATTTGTGTGAAGCATTTGTTTTGGGTTTCAAATGAATGTAATAGGGATCAAATGAATGTTATTGTGATCAGACAAACATTTTGATTAAATCAAGATTGAAATACATAAGTGAACGTTTTATTCCATAATACGGTATAGCCCGTCGCGTCATACTTTAGAGAAAGCATTTTCTGCCGTGTACATGGAAGCTAGCCTCTACCAGGATCCGTCCTATCGACACAACTGCTGGGTCTATCGGCTTTCGTAGCCAGGACGTCTATCTCACACACGAAGTGTGGAGACAAAATAACCAAGTCTGTCGCCATGACCGGTGAATCGGAGAGGCGGCGCTGGCGGACTCCGGACCCGTTGTTTGGTGATGTTTGTCGGAAAATGAATTCAATGTCTTCTCTCCTCGGAAGTCGGTGATTTGGGGCCTCACAGTGCGCCACGAAAACTTCATTCAGAACCAGATTTCTCTCTATATTTTTGTGCCCGGCCCGTCTTCGATCGCTTCGTCTTGGTGGAAAATGTCGGGTCCACTTCACAAATCTCAGCGTCCTCAGGATCTGTTCCTTCTCGGATCGACCGCTCCATTAGCGCGAGTGAAGCGCCATTGAAGGTGTAAAACTTCATCTTCACCGTTTCTACCCGTGATCTTTCGAAAGGATGCTAGTTTTGTAGCGAGGGCTTTAAAACTCCCGGTGCAAAACTAATGATCACGCGCTTGGCTTGGATATCTGACGGTGACAGTCGGTGACCTGTTAGCAGCCATCTGATTGGTCCCCGCTCGTCCCCGCTAGAAATCTACCGGGTGTGAAATAGTGTAGACGGGGGGGGGGGGGGGGGGGGTCTTTAAATTCCTGTTTTTTGTTGCCTTCGCCAAGAAGATGATGTTTTGGGTGCCATTTGTGTGTGTGTGTGTCTGTCTATCTGCTTATTTATCATGTAACTCGAGAAGCTGTAAGTGGATCCCAATGATAATTGGAAGGTGAAAATGAAGGTCAAGTTTGATAATGGGCCTACTAGCAGCTTTCTAATGTACTACAGCGGAACTTCCGGCCTTTTGTCATTGAAACTATAATGAGAAGCTCCTTTGTCTTCTTTCTTTTTAAACCTATCTTTTTTAAATTCCAAAGAAGTCAAAGACGTTTTTGTCACGAAATTGCAAGAAACAAAATATGATGATAATTCTTAGTTTTGTTTGGATATTTCAAACTCAAAGGCTTGCCAGTGATATTTTCTTTGAAATTGTATTGTAAAACTTTAAAAACAAATTTGGGACACATTTTGAAATAAAAAAACATAATATCATGAGGATTGAAATATCAATACTGTGACAGTAACTGGGAATTCTAAACGTTGTCTTTGAAAAGCTCAAAGTACAGTAACGTTGCAGTAATTACAGAATACGTCTTATGCAAATAATAAAACAAGGAAATTTGACAGGAAAAAAGCTAAAGATGAGGTCAAAAGAGATCATAACTTTCACAAGTTTGAGATTTCTTAAAGAAACATTCAAGACTTTAACCAAGACATCAGAAGGTCTCTCCAGACGAAACACACAAAAGACAGTGGGAGATCTATTGCCTGAGCCAACAGGGGCTGACCTCCGGGGTAATTTGCATGTCGCCCACACCGACACAATGGCAGGACATGGTGTCGGACAAATCAGGCCGACCTGCCGACTTGTCAGCTGAGACTGGGCACCGGTAGCCTTCACCAGGCCTCGTAGATGGCTGGGAGACTAGTAGAAATTGGGCAAATACCAAAGTGAATAGTATGCTAAGGAAGTCGGCTACGGATAGAGGGTCCAATCTGTCATCCTTAAACGGAGCCTGCAAGTGAAACCCTGGCAAATATTCTCTCTATAGCCGGCGTAGTTAGTCTGGTAGAGACTAAAGGCAGGATAATGGTGTTGGAAAAATCAGGCAGAGCTGCGGACTTGTCAGCTGAAGCTGGGCGCCGGTACAACTACAAGTGCAGATGTGATGGGAACGACTGACAACTTGTACCTGGCACTCAATTAACTAGGTTAAGTCTCCCTGAGGGGGGTGTCCCAGTGGTGTAGTGGTCTGCGCCTTTGCTACTCTGCCACATCTGGTTCAAATTACTTGGACCAGAAGGTAGGGCACCTCAGGACAAGAGGCGTATTGAGTCATACCAAAGACTTTATAAAAATGGTACATACTTCTGAAACAGTATGGAAGTTAAATACACTCCACCGCCAGTGGACTAGCCCCCTGCTGCAGTGATTGCACCACAGTGTGGCCCCAGGGCTATGAAACGGAGATGGGCACCGCCCTATACATCAATTATGGTGTGGGAGGATTTTAACTTTTAACTAAGTCTCCCTGAGACCCAGTGAAAACTCTGCAAAGGCCATTCACCAACCAATCACTCCACAATAGCCCAACGAAAAATATAGCCGTATGCCGATGTAGCACAAATTTAGTTTATTCATCAAATAAACTGGAAAAACTCCTCCTTCAAATTTGGTTCTTCCTTGCACACCTGTCGAGCCTACATTATTCTCACCTTTGCCAAGACGTGGGAGGAACTGTTTCCCAGAGCCTAATCTCAGCTGTGAGAGGTTTTATCGACACAGTGTGCAGAGAATCAAAATGTGGACAAGACTGCAAGCCTGAATACTTATTCTTTCCTCCCTCATTTGCAGTATATTGAGATAGCCAGGCCTTCCTACAGGGGTACGGATCGTAGAATTTGGCAAAAAAGTTCAATAATTGGCCAGGAAAGTCAGTCCACGGGAAGGTTAACATTTCTGCAAATGAAGACCAAGGCTAGGGTGGTCAAACTCTCCTGGCGATTATTCTCCCTATAGCCGGCCTAGTCAGCCTGGTAGAGACTGATATGGCAAGGCTAGAGCAAATTAAAGCTGCATTACTCTACTACAAGTACAAAATGTACATGCTTCACCTCAATTGAGAATGACTGCTATTACACTACATGGCTCGAAATTCATTTTTGGAAATAGGTGCACTGGTGCACCCAACCAAAACAATTAGGTGCACAGAAATAATTTTGGGTGCACCACATAAAATAAAGTTGAGTGTCAGGAAAACATATTTAAGTTTAACACTCTTCAACTTCAACTTCAATCTGTAATTCTATAGCTAACAAGTAATGCACTACAACAAAGGTTATGTTACTTTTTCAGATACTTGAATTTCAAGAATGTTTTGTATACCAGTGTACAACAGTATCCCTACCCTATAGCCTACAAAAATATCTAGGTGCACTGGGGCACCCACAATCAAAAATTAGGTGCACAGCTCCAATTTTGGGTGCACACAGGTGCACATGCACCCAGTATTTCGAGCCCTGCACTATGGTAAACCAATTTGTTTTTTCAGGGTCTTGATATCGCGGTGGAAGGAAAATGGAGGTTTTCGCAGTTGAAACAATTCTGTAGTACAATGATAATGATTGGAAACGCATATTCATGGTGTCATGAATTTTGCAAAAATAAAAACTACGCAAATATTTAAAGATTTACAGTATTCTCTTCTAACTTTTATTTGCAGCAGTATATTGAGACTGTAAATTTAATCATTTTCAGGTAGAAGGTTTTTGCAGTGTTTTAAATTTCAGGCAGAAAGAATTCTGTTGCACATTCAAGATACAATACATTTAGAAACACATTGCTCACCAAAATGAAAATGAAACCGCCAGAAATATTGCAAAATTCAAATTCTTTTCTCCTCCCTCATTTGCAGTATATTGAGAGGCCATATATCCCCTGTTATTACTGTAGTTTGCTGCAGTGCACAGGTGATATTGGTTGATCATGTGCAGGCATGCATGTAGTGAGAGTGGGAGTAGCGAGGCAGTGGTGTCAAACTGTTGATGTCTGTAAAATGTACTGTGTAGATGATACAAGCGCTGGTAGAATATCAAACCACAAACATGTACATGTGGATCATTGATAAGATTTGTTTAGGTTCAGCTTTTACGTAGGAAAAGATCTTTAAAGACATTGGCATGCTTTTGTTACCTTTCTCACCTGACCAACCACAGATAATTTAGTTTATTTTTACTATTATAGTGTAAATGCTAGTCCAGTCTACAGGCTCTAATCTTTTAGACTATCTTTTAGACTGACTGAAAGTACCGTATACTATAAGTGCAATTGATTTACTTGCTTGTTTTGTTTGTTTGTTGACAATGATACCTCAACAAACTAATGTAAAAAATGGGCTAAATCTATTTTATCAGTCAACGATTGATCCATGTTCGATGATTTAATTCCCTTTTGAAAAAAAGACCTTGAAATTCCCTGGCACTTTTTAGCAACTTTTCACTATCGCCATTTACAGGTAATGATTTTGCTTGGACAATATAACATGAATTAAGTTAGTAAAACAAGGATATTATCAAAGTAACACAAGCGCAAAATCAGGAAAATAAACATCACTAACTTAGTCTAAGTCACTCAGTCACAGTTATCATAAAATGTACCCCGTACATTTCCATGCCATATTTGTCCTGTCACTTGCCATAAAAACGGTAATCAATAGTAACAACGTCTGCTAAGCTGAGACCTTTATCAGTCTGTAGCAGCCCCCAGCTCTGTTCAATAATGAGGGCCTGCATGCTTTTCTCCATGAGGCATAGCAAGCTATTTCAATTCACTGTTAATCATAGGCGGCCCACTCTACATGATTCAACTTTAAGCGTAGTCAAGAAATTATTGAATTATTTGAATCATTGGTTCGACTGATATTGGTCACTTCATACTATTCCATGAAGCAAATCATTTGTTATCCTAAATTCATTAAGCATGATTGACAAATTTGTCATATAATATGTCACTGTGAAATGTCAGCTTACCCAAAAATCAGCATACGGTTTTATCAGTGTCTGCAAACAATTCTCCGTGAAATGAACTTGCTACTACTATAAGTACTAGTTTAAAGCCTTACGCAAAAACTAGAACTGCTTATCGTAACCAATCAGTGTTCCAAGTCTTCCCAAATTAACCGTCAAGTATTGTTGGGCCTCCTAAATTTACCGTTATTATGGCATTAGCTTTGCCAGGATATCCCATGCAGACCCTCAAAACTATTGGCAGTCTCAATATTGTAGTGTACATGTAATATTGGAAGTGCATTTTTATGACACCTTCTTGGCAAAGTCCCATCGTAAGCAGATATTCAATCTGCACAATGGCAAGAGTGGGGATCTATCATTATGATACAGTATTGTAAGGCTGAACTTTCAGCCTTAGGCTTGGGAATATTATTACTCTGATTTTTGTCACTGTTCCAAAACTTTTCAGGATGGAAAAATTCAATACCATAATGTTATGTATTTAATGCAAATTTATGATAATGCAATACGTAATGTCATTTTGCAAGCCTAAACTTTTAGCGGTAGGCTTGGGAATATTACTCTGATTTTGGGCACTGTTCCAAAACTTTTGAGGATAGACTAATGTACATTTGTAAGTACACTATAAAATTAATAGGTTCAAAGTTATACATCTAATGCAAGTTTAAGATACACCATTTCCAACCTGAACTTCTAGCTGTAGGCTTGGGAATTTTATTCTGATTTTTGTTGCTGTTCTCTCAGTCTTATGTCTAAAATCTATGATTGTAACAACAACAAGAAGAATAACTGTCATATATCTCTGCAACAGTAATAAATTGAATTTAAAGAAACCATGATGAGGAAGGCAGTTGACAATGTCATGTTATATTTATATTTTATTAAACTTTCTTGTACATTAAGCAACAAGTTGAATGATAAAACTTCAAGTTACATGATTGTGAGTAGATTATCCAAGTCATAACTGTCCTTTCAAAACTTACATGACCAGTATCATATCACTAAACAAATTACATCATCATATTACAGGTACCAGTTATGAGCGAAGCTACATAACAGTACATGTGTGTGTTCTGCAGGATGGCTCATCCTCTCAAGAGAAGGGATCTGAAACTGAACGTTCGTACTCTCACCTCTCAAATAAACGTACCGGTACGTTTATTTTTTTTCGCCAATAGTTCCACCCTGTACTTTCTTATTCTAGACGGTACGTTTATTATTTTTTGAAAAATTGAGGCTTTGCAAACCAGAAATCCCTCTAAAATCGTAAGTTAAGGTTTTTCTGCCCATATTTCCCCGGTATTTTTGCTCGTAATTCGCTATTTTTCGGCCTACCGGCGTTGATTTTCTCGCCGCTTTGACGGCCTTGTGAAAAGTATCCTGGCGGCACTCGTAACATATCGGTCGATATCGCTATGACGCTACAAAGTAAACCGGAAAATAAGACGCGACATTGACATTTTAAAATACAATTTTCATATAAATAACTTTGATAGTCTCTGTTTACATCGTAAACCAAAGCACGCTGATCAAAAACGTGTGGAGTAGGGTGCTCGCCTACACAGGGAATAATAATTTCCTGACCACTATATCCGTAGTATCGGCAGCGCGGCGGAAGAATTATTTGTTCGCAGAAGACATGTAACACGTTAAAACAACACTCATAACTTAACTTCCCTTGTGATATGTGTTTTGAGGCCACAAAATCTCTAAAACGGCAGAAATATGTCCGATATGATTCGGTAAACAACAGCGCGAAACATGGCCGCCACTCTCAGACATGGCGACAGTAAAACTAGCAGCATATTGCGTAGTGCGGATACCGATCTTTAAAATGATACCGTAAACGCATGGAAATATTATATGTTTTTGGGCAACGATAGACACACAGCGCCATATTTATTTTCAGAGGGTTCATTTTTTTAAATAATCGTAAGATTTTCCCAATTTTGGCGGTTCATCGCGGGTTTCTAGTGTCAACACGTAATGGGTAACTTCTTAGTATGTGCGGTCTGTGACGTTGAGCTACTTTTACAGTCGATCTCTATTCAATATTGTGGGATTTACCGCGGGAACTCGAAATCCGAGCGTCTCACTTTGTTTTCGACGCTATGGAGCAAAAGTTTATAGACATATTTCTTCTGTGGAAGGACTGTGTTCATATTTGTGTTTTTTTTGTGGTTGATGTCTTTAGAAAATATGATCAGGTACATTTAACTTTTAAAAGTACTCTGATGATTTTTGTTATATGTCACTGATTGTCAGTCATAATAAAATGATATAACAATTTTCTTTGATCACTTGCTTCAAGTTCCAAGTAGAAAAAGCATGTATCATGTACATTTTCACTTGTTGAATTTGAAAGCACCGTGGCCCCCGGTTAGGGGTCATAGCGGGGAACCTATGCCCAATTTTTCAATATTACTATTATATTTTACGAAGAGGCGAGGAAGATCATCATGATTTGAACAAGCTATGGACAGTTATTCTGTTCAATATCTATATACTTAATAGGTATGGCATAATTGACTAAATATAAGTTACCTACCTGCTTATTATCTTATTTCCCTCTGACAGTGACAGTTGTACATGTATGGACACAGTTTACCTAGCCTCGACTGTCGATTTTTGAAATTTTCCGGGGGGTACTTGTATTCCAGGGGGTACTTATATTACATTTTGAAAATTTGTCCGGGGGGTACTTCTATTCCAGGGGGTACTTCTATTTGAGAGGTGAGAGTACCTTACCCACCGAATAATCAATTTTTTGCCCAGGCCTAAAGCCATTCCATCATTACTATCAGCAAGACTTCCTGCAAATGTTAATACATTCTGGGTCTACATTTCTTAGATCAAAAATAAGATACAAAGCCATCGCAGCGAAGTCATGAGTGAAATACAATACGTAATGTCACCGGAGTTAATACATGACATTCTCAATCCAACCGGAAAGGCCGATATATTGACTCCAGAACCACTTCAAGTTTGGGCAGCATAAATTCTGGTCGGATAATTGTCAGTAGAATAAAGTCGGCTGTGGGAATAATAAAGTTTCATTGATTCCTGCATTATGAAGGAATAAAGTAGATCTAGGAATATCGCTGGAAGGAGAAAAGCAATTCAGATTGTCTTCTCCGTCTAAGGTGCTTGAGAATAAGACTATCGTTGCATCTTAGACCATTATTAAAGATTCTCTTAGATATTCAGTTGTGCCCGCCTTTAATTAAAGATTCTAATTGTGCCATCCTTTCAACATCAAATCGTTTTAAATTCCTAATCATATCTATAATTATGACCACTGGTGTGTTAATTTATATGTAAAGTCTGGCATCGATTCCACCAGGCCGCTGCCATGGTTGGGTTTTGTGAGAATGTCTTCTCAATAAACCATTCCTCATCAAGATTTGTCGAGGTGATGAAGTTGAACACTAGATATGCCAGGCATATTTGCTTGCTCATTGCATGCCAGACAAAACATGCTATTAGTAGGGATGAAAGCCAGAATACTGTAAATGTATTTTAAGTTCGCGTGGTTTTTAGTTCGCGTTAGGGAGAAAATGGAGTGTTCGCGGTGGTTTTAAACTCGGGTTTGAAACAATAGTAGTGCTACAGCCATAGGTGATCAAAAAGTTTCGCGGTGGTTTTAAGTCCCCGCTGAAGAGTTCGCCACGAAAACTGTGAACATCAAACATGTCTGCATTTTAAGTACTTAGTAATGATTCCTTATGGCCAGTAGGCTTGACAAATCATTAAATCATTAGAACATCATTATCCTGTAGTGGCTTCATCTGCCTTTAAAACGTCCCCATTACTCAATGCATTTAGGTCAGACCCATACCAAACACAAAATATGACCAGTTCTCCCAGACAACTCTTCAAGACATCAATATTCCGCTGTAGTTCTCTCTTAAATCAGACTGTCTTAAACCCAGCGAAGGGTAAAGCCAATCTAACGTCTAAGATATTTTCAGGCTGACTAGCACTCAGCAGTCAGATAACCAATAACTCCAAGCTTGGAAACCTTCTTTGCCTGATATAAAGAAAATCCATCTGACAAATTGAACCTCAAGGAGAAGAATTTTATCAAAGTTGTTTCTCATGAGAAACGAACCCTGCCAACTGATTATTTCTCTGGTGAGCTCTTATAAAAGTTATATAACCTACACATCATATCAATGAGGCATAACTTGATATTGTCTATAGAAAGAACATCACCAGCTTGCTTGTGAAATCTAGATCTTGAAGACATCAATATTCCGTTGTAGTTCCCTCTCAAATCAGACTGTCTTAAACCCAGCGAAGGGTAAAGCCAATCTAACGTCTAAGATATTTTCAGGCTGACTAGCAGTCAGATAACCAATAACTTCAAGCTTGAAAATCTTCCTCTTCAGATAGCAAGAAAATCTCTGACAAATTGAAGATTGAACATCTTGAAGACCGTTATCGAAGTTGTTTCTTCCGAGCACGCAAAGTTCCAACCAGGTCATACATTTGCATATCAAGCGAACTATGTATGGCTATCTTGTATAACCTACACACCATGTTAGTGAGCCATTACCAGATATCGTCTGTGAATAGCATGTACCACATGTCCCCATGGCCCAAATGGTAATGCCACCCCATCCCTGGATCCGTGGGCCGGAGTTTGACATAAGGGTCGGCCCCAGCTCTGATATCTTGTAAATAAGGGATTGTATTCATCATTTTGGATGGTGACATAAAGCCGACGGCCCCGTGTATGAGGGACCTTCAGGCGCAAGCCTCAAGCGTCAATTGATCCCCTGCACAAAAAGGAACCCAACACACTTATCCAGAAGAGTAGGTGTGACCTGGTGTGCTAAGTGGCTTAAAACCCGAGCCATAGTGAAGCCGCATTGCACTTCTATACTAGATACTTGAAAAAGCAATACGCTTCACCTCGATTGAGAATGCCTGCTTTACCCTAACCTATAACACATCCCCATGGCAGTGAGAGATGAAGCATCAGTATTGCAGCACAGACAGGGAAATAGGAGGTTACTGATCTGCGACCACCTCTCCAGTCAATGAGCACGCGTACTCGCCTGATATGAATCTCGGGCGATTGCACCAATCAAATATTCCGGGAAACGTTGCAAAGAAGGTTGGCCTAATGCGGTATGTGGGAATCGTGGCAAACTTGCAACACCGTATCGAGTGTAGGAAAATGACCTGTGACCAGAAACGATCGCCACATCAGCTACAGAACATTGCTCATAGGAAAATAACTTGGGGCCCACTACTCTGGACATGCATGAAAAAAATTGATTCACATAAAACTTTGCTGTCATCGTTTATCACTGGTAACCACTGACAACCTTTTTACATAGGTTTCATAAGTCTCTCAAATGATTTCAGCTCTCCAAATAGACAATAGATTCCTTGCTGCAAAGGCAGCATCCTTCATCATGTACATGTATGTATGCAGCCCGGGTGGAAAATATCTGCATAGAACCCTCCACAATAAGACCATATCATGTCCAGTTCAAAAGATACAAAGAACCGGAAGTTCTGCTGCAGTACTAAGGTCACATACCAGGGGGCCCAAAATCAACCTTGACCTTTTTCAAGACCTACTCACATACCAAAATAAAATATCGTAATCCATCGAGAGGTTCTTGAGTTATGCTGAATCCTGAAACACATCTTTCATTTTTCATAGAGATTATAAGGAGATAACAAGACCAGAAACCTTGTCCATCCAACCCTGACACAGCCATTCATGAGTGAACCTCAGGTTCACATCAGCACACCTTATCTCCTTACCCATGCTATCTGCTCCCGTCTCCAAGGACGGCCCAGCTAATGTTCACAGCCCGTCCAGGGTAAGACCCGGCCCCGCCGCTGATCTATGGGGATTCCTGCACCCAGGCGGGATTGTTGGGGGGATGTTGGTGTTGACCTCTCTGTTCACCTCAATATTTCAGGTTGGGAGGGAGGGCTGTGTTTTACATTCTCTGGACGCAAGGAGAGGAAACCTGGGAGCTTGACAATTTGTTTCTGGCAATGCTTCATAAAAGGCAGCAGTTCCCCTGTTACATAAAGCCATGTAATATTCAAGGTACATATTGTATGTACATAACCAGAAGCATAATCTCTATGACATTGTGATTAGTTAAAACAGCACTTTCACAATGTATAGCAATGTCCATCATGCAAAAATATGACATCGTTGTGATGTGAGACCTCACTGAAAAACGTTGACGTTGCTTTTGTAGGCTCGCGAAACTAAGGGAATCATTGTACGGCACGTTTTTGCATGGTTTTAAAATGCTCAAAGTATGAAGTTATTACACAAATGTGCTAAATAGTCAGTGTTAGTAAATCATGAAGATTTCAGTATCTTTTAATTTATTTCCATTTTTGGTCCCTAATATTGCTTAGGTTGTCTTTAAGGTTCTGAAGGCACTTAAACCAACACTTCTCCTTCAGAACTTCCACTAACCTGTACACAGGTACAGTTAGTATCCTGTTAAGGTAAGTAGAAGTACATGAGTGCAGATTAAATGCGACTTCAGTCACTTAAACACACATTTCCTATTCCTCATACTAGAGACAGCACACCATTACAGTCAGTTCCCATCGGACCACAGAATTCCTGTTAGCCAAAAGTGAAGCCAGCCTCATGGTTTAACCATTTAGTCCCCGACATAATGGCATAAATCATGTAGGCACACGCCAACAGTACTCCATATCAAAGTCCCGCTTAAGTGTCTGTGC
This sequence comes from Branchiostoma lanceolatum, assembly GCA_035149815.1. Classification (NCBI taxonomy): domain Eukaryota; kingdom Metazoa; phylum Chordata; class Leptocardii; order Amphioxiformes; family Branchiostomatidae; genus Branchiostoma; species Branchiostoma lanceolatum. The sequence continues at coordinate 1,275,012 of CM068879.1, read as the reverse complement.
ATTTTAGGAGGGCCAATGGAAAGAAAAATGTCCCTATCATCCCTTTAAATGATATCTTGAGTCCCATTCACAGTCAAACGTGAAGAGATTGTATTTTGGGAACTGTGCATTAGCAAAATAGCAATAAGTTGGAGGCCCTAAGTTTCAACATTTTCCTGAACATAAAGTAATGTTTTAAGATGTACATTAAAGTTCTTCAACAGTCTTCTTTCTCTATCATAGCGTTTTCACTGCTGCTATACAGTCGAACTTCAAGATCTCAACAACCGCTAAGAAAAAAATTTTCAGTGACTAGACTGGGGGTGGTTGCTCTAGACAAGAGGGTCATAAGTACATGTTGTATGACTGTAAAATTGGATGAGACTGTTTCATGTGGCTTCCAATATATGACAGAATGGCTAACTGCAGCAAGTGATTAGCTATTCGGGTTCAACTGTATATACATGTACATGTGGAGATATCTGGATTAAAGATGTGTCCAAACTCCCAAATTTGAATGTTTTAACTCCATGTCACACATTTAATGTAGCCGACCACAGCCTCCCAACTTTCTCCAGACCGTGGTTGGGAGTTAGTTGTGAGCAAGGGCATCTGTTGTTGGGAGGTTATCCAACAAGGTTGCCTACTAGTCTTTAAAAGACATTTGCATCAGCCAACTAAGTCCAGAAAGTCATTTTCTCCTTGGATCACAGGAACGGACTGGAGTCTGAATAGGATGGATTCCAGCTACTCCAACTCTAGCACTGACCTTGGTTGGGGAGTGGTCGGGAGCAAAGTTGTGGGCATTAAGAAGAAGAAGAAGAAGAAGAAGAAGAAGAAGAAGAGGTCCTGAATGTGTGACGGGGCTTTGGCCTAAAGTCTGGGAGCTGAAATTGAAGGTCAAACCATAGGAACCCCACAATGGTCGATGCCACATACACTGGTCTGGTCTTACCTATCACCCAAACTTGGACCTATCGCCCATCCTTGGGCATAGGCCACGGACTAGGTGCCTCCATCCTTTGCGGTCCTAGGCCCTAGCGAAGCACGGACTAGAAACTCTATACACTGGTCTACTGATCTGTAAACCTGCACTGAATATCATAAATTAGCATCCCCTGCCCCTGGACACTCGGTAACCAGATCCATAGATGGGTAATGGCAGGACATCCATCCACACTGCCTCAGTATTCAGCCTTCATTGATCAGAGAAAAAGTGCAGGCAAGATGTATTCATCATGTCAAACTGTCTGGCACCTGGGAGAGCCCTACCAACCAGGCTTTTAGTTAGTATCTGCAGAAAGGAGGTCCTAAAATGGGAGAGAGCATTTCAAGCACTGAAAACTGCTGGTTTTTAGGCAATATCACCACAACATGATATGTTTTATTGAGTACTAGTACGACTCAAACTGTTAAGTCAACAAGTCAACTTGGCTTGCTTCTCTCTGTGTGTCCCAATGGGCTCCATGGAGTAACAATTACCTGGTAGCTTTTCATGTTAATCAATTTTCATGCTGTCCCAGTATCGGGTTGGAAGAACAAAAATAGTAACACTGTAACATATGTATGTAAATTAGACTCTAATTTCTCTGTTTTTTAATGTAAGGCGTTCCAGAAGACTATATACCCTGCTACCAACTCCGCTAGCCAACATTATATCTAGCTCCTGTACTCATACAACAGGAGCGAACTGTCTCATTAACATCAACACTGTCTTCTTTTTGTTTCCTATTGGACTATCTAGAATTTATCTTCGATTTACGCCAAAAAATATTTACTCAAGCAACTGGATAGAATTTTGAAACAGTCAGACGTTTCAGACAGCATCCACTGTCTTTCTTCAGTGACTGTTTTGGCATATCTTACTACCTGGATGTCCAACTTTCATTAACGTATCTTCAATTTATTTCCATATCAATTCATAGTTTTTTATCATAACTTGATGAACCAGAAATCTCGTAAAGTCACTGACCTGAGGTAGTGGATGCTACCTGAGACGTCTGACCACTTCCAAAATCTACCCAGTTGCTAGAGTACCTGTTACTTTGCGTATCTTATTACCTGGATGTCTAACCTAACCTTCAGCGACGTATCCATCATATTGTCCAACCAAGGAGATTCATATTCCAGACCACCAGACGTCTGAACAAACCATCAAATCAGCCAATACATCAAGCGATTAGCTGCACAGAGATGAGGAGGGCTTTCGGCCTCCTTTGGGCTTCCAGTTATCGGATGGGGAGAATAATGAGCAGGGAGGAGCACCATCTTCTCCAAGAACTGTTGGAATTATAAATCTTTGCTACATACAGACTCGATCAGCGTAGAAATGAGAAGGGGTTTCAGCCGGCTTGGGGATTCCAGTCATCAGTAGGGAAGAAGAATGAGCAAGGAGGAACACCTAAGTATCCTCCAAGAACTGCTGGGATCATAAATCTTTGCCATATACAAACTTCTTGTACAGCGTTTAGACATGAAGAGGTCCTGCAGCCTCTGTTGAGCTTTGACTCATCGGAAGGGAAGATCTAGAATAATGCGGATGTAGAAGTACCTATTAGCTTGAAGCCACCGTAATTACACGATTCAAAATAAATTAATTATAAGCAACAAACAGATCGTTTCTCTAAAGAGCCAGGTATTTCAAATAGTAGACACCACCTTTCATCAGAGACTGAAGTGCAACTTGTAAATAACTGAGCGTCTGAATTGGAACTACAAATCTTTGCAATGTACAGACTTGAAAGATATCGGGAGGTCTTGCTGCATCCTTTGAGCTTCTCAGAAGCTGAAATCGCAGAGGAAAGAACCGTTGGAATCATAAGTCTTTGCCGGGTAGACTTGATGAGGACTTCCTTTGAGCAGTGACTTGAAGTTTGAGTCATCAGAAAGGAGATACAAAGAGGAGGTATATGTACATCTCAAAGAGCCGTTGGGATTACGATTTACATGTACAAATCTTTGCCGTGCACAGACTTGATCAGGAAACAAGAGGAGATCTTCTTACTTCCTTTGAGCTTTGAGCCTTCAGAAGCTAAAAATAATGAGGAGTTAGCTATAAGAACATCACTGCTCAAAGAGCAGTTGGTCGTACAACTCTTGATTAGGACAAAGAGGAGGCATGTCTTTACCTCAACCTTTGAGTACTCAGAAGCTAAAAGTAAATTGGTTGTAAAGTAAAGTAAAGCAGTCATCCTCAATTAAGGCGGTTGTACAACTCATGTACAGACTTCTCGATAGACAAAGGACCAACCTTCTTGCTTCCTTTGAGCTTTGATCCATCAAAACCTAAGAAAAATATGAGGAGGGAGGGACATCTCTGCTCAGAAAAACGTTGGCTGTACAACTCTTTGTGTACAGACCTGACAAGGATAGACAAGAGGCCTGTTTAGCTTTCTGTGAGTCATGAGAAGCTATAAGCTATGAGGAGATAGGAACATCAAAGTGCCATTGGTTATACAACTCTTCATCATGTACAGACTGGAGGAGAACTGACATGAGGAGAAGTAATTGGGAACCCGCAGTGACCGTACAGTCTTCGCGGGCTCTGTTTAGATTGATTGGCTACGGTGGAATAGGTACGGATAAAACACACACATATATCAGCATGAAGGTTCATCTGAGTTGGTATATAGATAAAGTTGATGAAGACCGAGTGACTTGGTTGAAAATTCCGGTGAGTTAAAGTCCTTGAGTTTATTTCTCATTACATACATATATCACACACTTTTACATCGACTAGCTGTAGAGAGAGTGCCATTTTTCCAGCGTCTGTTTTATTTCAGATTCAGACCTCAACAGAACTGCATTTTTAACCATTGAAACTTTAGCAAAATCACAAATTGCTCTTAATTCAGAGTATCGCCAGTATCTATGGTGCTGGTGTATAAATCATTAAGCAACTCTTTCTAATTTTGACTATTAGAGTATGGAATAATCACATGAGATTCAATTGAATGCCATTAATCAAATGTATGTCTTTTTAATCTTAAGGGGTTATGGTGAATCATCATTACAAACCATTTTGTAACTCAAGCTATTCTCCTTTCCAAAATCAATACAATCTGCAAGATAAATTTGAACTTTTATATAGAACAACTGAAGTTCGATATTCCAATAGGGCATACACGCTGACATTTCCCTCGAACCCAGACTATTACTTGGACAAATATCAAAAACCAAAAGGCATTAGACTATTACTTTAATAGCACCCAGGCACCCGGTGCACATTTACAGCACATTAGCACTGGAATTTTTATCGCTTCATAAGACATGCATTGCAAAATAACACAATTATAATTCATCACACCGGGTATTGTCCCTTCTACGGCACTTGTTCCACTTACTGTATGACTCTACAGGGAGGGGTGGGGAGGGATTCGGCAATCAAACCGAATTATGTGCCAAAATGAGGTCGATAGTGTTTGTAATTGATAGAGCTTTTTGGCGAAGCTAACCGTTGGAGTGTGGCATGTTTGAAATGGGTTTTATTTTATGTCAGTGATTTGAAAAGCCGTGGGGAGAGCGTTGGATGTGGGGATAAGTGGATAGGAAGGGGAGGGACTGGGGGGATTATAGCGCCATTTCCTGATTCAGTTCTGTTACAGGACGGGACATTCAGAGTTTATGTTGTCAGTATAAAACGGATGTGCAGCTTTTCATGCTTAAGTGCTAACCACAAATTATCAGTGTCCATGATTCTCATGGATTGTTGATGGACGAGCTGAAACAGACTACTTACCAGCACATCTAGAAACTGTTTCCCGGGTGTAGTTTTACTAATGGGGCTTTAAGTTGTCAGTTCTGAACGGACGTGCGGCTTTTCTGGATTTAGTGTCAACCACAAATTATCAAAGTTCATGTTTCACTTTGATTGTTGATGGACAAGCTTGAAAAAGAATACTAAAAGACTATTTACCCTAACGTCTAGAAACTGTTTTCCCGTGTGTAATTTTCCTGATGGGTTCCCCTGGCTTTATCTTTATGTTGTCATTTCTGAAAGCATGCGCAGCTTCTCAGGCTTAAATGTAAGCTACAAATTATCAAAATACATGATGGACAAGGTTTTTGAAAAAAGGATAAAAAATAAAATGCTACATCTATTTACCCACACATAAAGAAACAGTTTCCCAAATCTTACAAATGAGGCGTCCAGGCTTTATGTTGTCAGTCCTTGACAGATGTGAGGCTTTGCAGGCTTTACTCTCACCCACAAACTATCAACATCCAACACAGACTTGTTGATGGCCAGGCTTTAAGGTAAAATGCACTTAAGTCAAACATTTATCTACCTAAAGGCAATCTTTTCTATTCCCTATGTACTTTTAAGGACTATTGTAATATCTAGCAGAATTTTCTTTAGCAACTGTCCGTCAATAGCAATACAACTCAAAAATACTTTGCTATGTATATTTCAGACTTGCAACAATCAATCAGTTCAACGTATCATAAAATGGAATCAAAATCTACTTGTCCCTCGAGTTTGTTAAGTGCACAAAATCTTTACTTAACATGTCCAGGAAAGAAGATACAAAAAGTTATGCTGCAGTATCAAGGTCGCTAACCAGGGGACCCAAAGTTGACCTTGGCCTTTGTCTTCCCAAGACCTACCCACATACCAAGTATCATCACAATTCATCCAGCTGTTCTTGAGTTATGCTGACCAGACCAGACCACAAATATCTGGAAACACAAACAAACAGAAAGCCACTCCGACAGACGCGCCCAAAACAGAACCTTCATATAAAACAATACACACATATGTGTAAATATGACGAATAAATCACGGAGTGACACAAATCAGAAGAATACCAGCAAATAAGCAAGCAAATGAACTGAATGGAGGTCCAGGTGCAACAACAGCACAATGTTCAGCACCCGGACAGACCCAATCTACCATCTGGGGCGGAAAACCATTGTAAAACTACCTCCAGTGATAAACTGCACATTCCTGTGGAACCATGGGGTAATAAGCTATGAAGCTGCCGCTGAAATATTACCCCAGTCACCCAACAATGGAGACCACCATCATTTCCCCTGGTTCCAATGCCCTATATGTATAGAAATAATGTTGCTGTCAGCAATTCTGCGGGTAAAATTGCGACCAGGCGACATATTTGGCATTGATGGCCCGTTTCCTCCCAGTAAACAATAAAACTCCTTGTGCAGCATTCATCTCCAGCCTGCTTGTTAAAGTCATGGTTGTCTGTTCATGAACCTACATGTAAGAGGCAGTAGTAGATGAACAGATAAGGCTGGTTGGTAATGAAGAATCAGGGCACGAAATTCATTTTACGCTACTTTACCTGAATCCCCATTTTTCGGTACAAGTTAATTGACACCGATCTGGCAAAAGTATAAACCATCATTTCTTTCTGTTACATGTTTATTTAATTATTTATTTCTGTTTTCTTTATACAGGGTAGGCGCACTCAGTGCTTAACGCACTACTTTTCAGGCGTGCCCTGTACAGAACAACATAAACATGTTAATACTATTTTTATCTTTGTCACTGATGCTACACATGGTTTATTTTTTCTCTAGTCCTGTTGATTAAAAAATATTGCAATTCTAAATGACCGCCCTTGGCGTTGTGATCGGCAGTGGGTTTTTTGGGGGGGAGGGGGGTGTGAGTTAACCCCGAGTATAGATTCACATAACATATTTTGGTGAACTAGCATTAGGTGCATTGGTGCACCTAGCCTAGAAATTCAGGTGAACTGAAAATATTTTGGGTGCACAACATAGAATAGAATAGAATGTCAACAAAAACTAGCCAACACAGTTTTGAGCTTCCAAAAATCTTGTGATGGACCCAGATTCTAAAGCTTACTTCCAATTCTATCCAACAAAGGTTTCATACTTTTTTCTGACACTTGGATATCAAGAATATACTATTGTACACAACAAATATCTAGGTGCACTAGTGCACCCACAGTCAAAAATCTGGTGCACAGGTCCAATTTTGGGTGAACAAAAGTGCACATGCACCCGGTATTTCTAGCCCTGCTACTTGATGTGCCTTATAGTTATCTATTATTATATTTTTTTTTAATGTAAGACCACACCATTTTACTTTCTTGCAATTGGTTAACGGAATCTACAAAAAAATGCTAGATTGGAAAATCAGCATGAAAACAGAATCTCAGAGGAATGTTTTTAATTTGGTGCACGCAATTTCAGGGAGTGAACAGGGTCAGGTGCAAGTTTGCACCACAGCGTTCTGTTTTCATGATTTTTTTGTTGCTAAAATTCAAAAAAGATCCGTTAACCAAGAAATTAAATTGGTGTGGCCTAAGAGGTACAGATGTACTTGTAGATGAACAGACGATGCTACTTTCCAATGATGAATATACAAATCTATCTTCATGAATAGAATTTCACAAAGATCTAGGTTAATTCCAGCTTCGTGCACAGGAATTCATCAAACAGCAACATACATGTTCGCTTGGGAGCCAAACTCATTCCTAAAGCCAATATAACCACGGCAAGTTTTCATCGATGAACATACATGTCCATGTTATCTTCTTGACTTGAGAAGAATTTCACAAAGATCCAGGTTAACTCCGGCTTCGTGAATAGGAATTCATCAAACAGCAACATACGCTTGGGAGCCAAATTCATTCCTAAAGCCAATATAACCATGGCAAGTATGAAATATCATATCAATAATCAATACAACGCTGGCAGCCGTTACCGAGATAGTGGAGATAAATCTCGCATGGAGCATGAATATGTCAGGACCAGTTGAATTGTGGAACAGTCCTTATGACCATCAGCCGTATTCAATGTACAGTCAGACCTGCAAAATCGGCCACCTCTATTCAAAAACTATCTGGCGAGTGTGGCCATTTTTTGGTGGTCTTTTAGAATGTAAGATACATAATTCTTCCCATTGATACAAGCATTAAACATCCTGTCTATCGTGACCATCTGTCCACATAGAGCAGGTAATATCAGTCCTCTGAGTGGTCTTCTTGGGCAGTTTTGACTGCATTCAAAAATGTTGCCATCAGATTCCGTTGGAAACTTGCCATACAGTCCAGTCAAGTTCACACTTTGGACCAGCCCTAATTGTGGAGTACTGAGGTCAATCATTGCTGAATGCTGCAGTTCTGAAGCTAATTGGCCATGAACCTTGAAAAGGCATTACCCCGCACCAGGGAGATCATGGACAGAATTCACATCAACAATTCTGTCCACAAAATGCCCAACAGTTTCATGAATGACTAGGAAGAAAATAACATTAAAATCTCCAAATGAATCAAAGAAAAAAAAATTCTACTATCCTTACCATAAACAGGCAGCTTAAATCTTAAAACAAAACTTCACCTATATCCAAAACCAAGGTGAACAGGCTTATACTTTTATAGGTAGTTTACTCTAAATACGACATTGACAGTTAGATATTTCAAAACCATAGACAAAAACCCTGCCCTAGTAATTAAGGAAATAACATCAATACATGTATATCAAAATAAAGCAAAGACAAAAATGGTATCATCTCTAACAACAACAGAAAACTCACAACCACATTAAACCTAAACCAACACCTTTTTAACATATCTGCAAAGAGGCTGAAAAGACAAAACTTGAAGATGATATATTAAACAAAAGATTTGAAACCAACTTTTACTTATGAATCACTAAATACCACCACTATGGTCATACAGTTGACACTACCCAAGAAAATCTGGTCTGTGTATTTTGGACAGGTGACTACTATAGACAGGATACTAAATGCTTGTGTTAAGGGGAAAATGTATCTAAGAGCGCACCATACCTTCAAATTCCATCACGGTCTGCTCCTCCCCTCCTGTGCCAGGGAACACAGTTCTTCCCGGCGGCATGAATATTTCCTGACTATGAGAAACAGGCTGCAGCCTTATCGGCACCAGCAGCAGTGCATAGCTAAGTCATCCACGCAAGCAGCTCTGGTTGGGTCCCGTCATGTCACACATCAACCAACACCCGTCCCCTGCAACAGCCAACGGCACGCAAAACTGCAAAATGTCTCTTCAACACTGAAGCAGAAGGTTGGAGGGTACTTCAAGTCAGGAGGAAAATTGATGAAAGCCTCCTAATTTGTCTGTTATATTCTAGTTTGGTCCTGTCATATCACAAATCTCCTGCTAACAGCCGACGGCAGACAACACGACCTGCGATACTCTAAGTAACTCCTCCACACTGAAGCACGAGGTTTGATGGACCTCCAAAACTGTCCCAAGTCAGAAGAAAAATTGATGAAAGCCTGCTAATTTGTCTGTTATCCTCATGTGTGGTGGTCCCTAAAGAGCTGGCCCACTGTCTCACACACACACAGAGTTCCACACTACCAGTGGGACAGACCCTGATTACCTATGAGCAGTGCACGCCGCAGGGACAGTCCATGAAATATGGGGGGAAATTATCTGACGGCGCTGTTTTAAATTTTGTAGGGGACTGGAGTTTATGGCTAGCAGGCCTAGGGGAAAGGTGTGTCAATAGACATCAACACTTGCATTTGTAATGAACTTGGAATAATGCATGTTTATGGAAAGGTAATGTGATTTTGAAGCAGACAATCAGTAAGAACTACATGCTAGCATTATACATGTACATTTGTACCACACAGCGAAGAACATAGCATATGGATAGCAGGGGGTGGGGTGTCAAGACACATCAACACTTGCATTTGTAATGAACTTGGCAGAATGCATGTTTGTTGAAGGAATTTTGACCCATACAACCAGTAAGACAAGACATGATAAATACATGCTAGCTTTGTGTACTACAGCCATCTTCTCTCCAGATCTGTTCTTTTAGGGGTTTTTAGTTTGTGACTACCAAGGGGACAAGTGTCAATATACATCAACACAAGAGTTTCTAATGAACTTGGTACAAAGAAGGCTTCATAGCAGGTGGTATTGATTATACAGCATGCCATGGTTGTTTGAGGTAATATAACCAGCTGCTGTTGTGCCGCGTGCCTACGAAGCTGGTGTCTTACGCCAAAGGGTGGATATGCAGTTAATGCATACACATAAAGAAGCTGGTGTGTTATGCCGAAGGGCGATTATACATGTACTTGTACCAGCCATTAAGATACACAATCATACACAAACAGATGGTATCCCTTCAGGTATCCAAGTGTTTAAGGCATTCTTGAGAATGACTCAAAAACACTGTCTTAGGACACCTGGTATAATTATAAGAGTTGACTTAACAAGAAATTTCTATTCCATCCTAACATAAGTCTCTGATTTTATTCTTCCGTGTTATTCCTTGCATTTTAGTTTTTACCTTAGGAAGTTTTACAATTTTGTAATGCTGCAACGTTGCTCATCACATTTAGCAACACCTCATCTAATGGTACCTCACACCTCCGTATGTTTTATCCATGCATGGCCACTTACCCATGATATAGCCCATCATATGCGATTGATCACTCCATACATTTCTCACTTTAGCCGGAACGTGTATAGATTGGAGACAAGCCAGCTTCTGGTTCCCACAAAGCTTGGGTGGCGCGATCGATTAAAGAACATCAATACTTCAAGCACACAAGTTCCATTAACCTGCATATATCCAATGCTACATTGTATCTCATCTGGTACATGTACATACTTCTGAAACAGTATGGAAGTTAAACACACTCCACTGCCAGTGGACTAGCCCCCTGCTGCAGCGATTGCACCTCAAAATGACTGACTGTGTGTATCTACGTCATGTATATTGTGGCCCACCAGGGCTCCTGAAACCTAGCCTTATGGTGTGGGAGGACTTTACTTTTTAACTACATTGTATCTGTGCTACCTTGTACTAGTACCAAGGTTCGAAATACACCCGAATTTGGTTCTTGCCCGGCAGTTCTAAAGTTCTATCCCCTTTTGTTGACTTACGTGTTTACTTGTACATGTGTTTATCAGGAAGTTTTGGTAATTCTAATCCAGATGCACTGTGCACCTTGACTAAGTTGTAGCCAAGAATGTCCTCTAAAACTTCAATGTCGTCAGTACGACATGTCACACTGACGACATTGAAGTTTTAGAGGACATTCTTGGCTACAACTTAGTCAAGGTGCACAGTGCATCTGTAATAAAACCCCGCAAAAGAACTTCTGGCATGTGCAATTGCAAGGTTACAATTTCTCAAGCAACTGGACAAAACTTGGAAACAATCAGACATTGCAGACGGAATCCGCTATCTTTAGTCACTGGGATGACCTGGATTTCCATCACACACGGCGTACATGTCCGAGGACAATTCATTAAAACAGAAGGCTGGAGTATATACTGCTGAGAGTACTATCATGTGGGATTATTCCAAGTGACCTGCATAAAGATCTACGCCCAGATAGCTGCGTGATCATGATTTAATGTACAGCTTATAATGGAGAATCCTACGATGCGGAATCGATATGTGATAATACCAGTGAGCAGCATGAAGATCATGACCATGATAGACATCTGTATAAGCCTCCCCGAGGTCTAGTGATGCAGATTTAAGACCTGAACACCTTGTAATGCTGGTCACATAAATCCATTTCCTTCCTTCCTACCTGGATATTTTAAATCCCAACTGAACAAAAAAGATAACATAAAAGAAGGAAGCCCATTATCAAATTTGACGTTCATTTTCCCAAGCTCCTACCAACCTAATAGATATCATAAAGATTCATCCACAGTTTCTGTGTCTGTATGTATATAGTTAGCATAACTACCCTTCGGCACAACACACCAACTTTGCAGGCAAGCTTCACAAGTTATTCTGTTCACACACGTTCCAGCTCAGCATCATTTTTTTCAAATTTGAGAACCACAATCAAGATTGGTATGGCCTAATGCCTAAGACTCCCTAAGGTCTACTAGTGCAGATTTAAAGCCTGAACAAACCTTGCTCACTAAAGATTCAAACTAAAGGTTGACAGACACCTTGTGGGGCGGAACAGTAAAATCCTAAAACCCTTCTGAGAGGATATTTCTTCTGAGCTTATGTCACACTGTCGACAGTTAAGCCCTGTTCCATATGTATGCTGTAGTCCCTGTCATCGTATTTGAATTTTACTAGCTCAAAAGCTCATCTGTATTGGTGGATAACTTGAAGGGAATGTAAGAGGACGTTGTAAATACGAATCATCAAACATCACTGAACTGGGACGGAGGGCGTTACAGACTTCCTGGAGCCTTTGACCCACCACAATTTTATTAGAATGAAAGCTCATCTGTATTGGTTGATGATACTACAGGAGTAAAGGGACCTCCATCAGGAACCATCATTGAACCATCACTAAACCGGGATGGGGGACATTACAGACTTCCATGGACCTTTGACCTTCATGTACCCAGGGTATAGGGGACTCGTCATGTTTGAATTTTACCAGCATGAAAGCCCATCTGTGATATCCTTTACACAAAAGCAAAACAGATTTAAGATTATTAAGCTTTTCTTTGCAATAATTATGAATCTTCATAGAGCAAAAAAAGATGGAAACAAATTTACTAACAAGACGCTATTCTTTTAAATACAAAGACATCAACATCTGTGAAATTGGCTAACATTTACAGCTACATATACATTACTGCACAAAATTCTGTAAAAATAATGCAGAAATGTTTGCGGTGGTTTTATGTTCGCGGTTTTTGCGATGAACTCTTTACCACGAACAAAGGCAAAAAGCCGTTCCATTGTGTGACTGTAGTAATCCCATCAAACGCGAAATTAAAACTACTACGAACAGTCCATTTTCTCCCTATCTCGAAATCAAATCCCCGCAAACATTTCTGCAATTTACAGTACACAACAGACTTGCACTGCGAATTCTTGCGTAGCGGCAACAGACGTCGGGCACTCAGCGGTAATTTGATTGTGCTGAACCCAGACTTGCTTAATCGCATCAATGCCAAATAATGGGTCATTTTCTCCACTCGCTAATCTATTCTTCTGCTGTGCAGGTAGGAATGGTCGACGTGGTAATGATTAAAACAATGTTATTGGTCACACTAGGTTGGGTCTTTCTTATCAACGTCACACCTTTTGCTTTTAATGGCTTTCCTGATCGCTGTGGCGAAACTATCGTGGTTATAAGGTTTATTCATTATTCCCACCTGTGATTTAAATGATAATAATGACATTGAACAAACATTATTCTCGTGTCAATCCAAATACTGTAAGTCTGTTTAATATTGCAGTTGGTAATTTTAACAGTTTGGGGTAAAGTGAGTAGTTAACTGCATTTGATTCTAACGGTGGGAACAAATATTATTGTCTCACATGTAAGTGCCAAATATTTTTTGCGATGATGAAACTTTAGCGGTTGACTAGTGACCGTTTAAGTAGCTAAAATCAAGTTACCGTTAACAAATCAAGAATTACAGTATCACAATACAGTCAATCTTGCTGGTTTGACAAAACTGTACACATTTTGTTGTGATTTGTTATGCATGAGAACATTTGAACTAATACATGAAGCTGCACCTGTACCTGTACCTGTACATATAGAGGTACATGTACATGTAGCTTCATGATATGAATACCAACTAACAGTGTCTATAACTGCAGTCATTACCTTCACCATGTTTTCTGTGCCGCCTGTTTTTTGTCTGTTAAGTTTATTTCGAGCATTTTGCCCTACAAAAGAAGCAGGCAAGACATAAATCTGTGTAAGAAAGGGACTGATGACTGCCGAGATGGACAGACTGGCGCCAGGACGCCTGCTGGGTAAGTCTTCCCTCTGTAGGGTTCCTCCATCAACCTATTATCTGTCCATCGTCGTAGGGAGAGACCATAAGTAATGTGTAGTTGCCTAGGAGTAGGAGGGGAGCTCTTCACCGGAAACTTATCATAGCAACATTATGAGTTACAACGTCCTGTTCTCTGCTCTGTAGGATTCCTTCATCAACCTATTATCTGTCCATAGTAGCTGGAGAGACTATAATTAAGTTTTACAGCTACACCAGGCTCTCCTCAGAAACTTAGAGAAAGATGGGGCTGTATGTCTGAGAATGGTGAAACTAGGCGAAAAAACAAGCAAATGTTGACGAATTCAAGCAACACTACGAGTTACGAAATCTCGTACCGGGATTTTGTTGCTTAGATGTGACGCCAGATGTTCAGAGTGTTGTTAAAGTACTGCCAAAAAATGAACCTACAAAAATGATCTTCAAAGCCTTTTTGATTCTCACTTGAAAGGCCACCGTATTGATAGAAGTCATTATGATTATACACAGACACAGTATATGTGTCAATTTCCATTACAATTCAACTTTTTAATTAGCAATTGAACTTTAGTATCAAGCTCATCTCAGTGACTTTCAAGTGATTTTTCCTGCACCAGTCAGTCTAATCGCAACAGTTTTCTGACAGCTTTTTAAACTTGGTTCATTAAAAGCTTCCCTGGGAACGGCATGGTCGGTGGCAGATTAGCTAATTGGTGATTATGTATAATTAGTACGACGACTCCATACATCAGGAGGGCTGCAGGGAAACATAACTAGATTACCCTGCAGGAGGAGGCATAAATATCGCATCAACTGGGACGCAACCATCGCAAAACAGCCGCCGGAGTTACGAGTTAATTGCCGTTATCAAGTCTTTTTCAAGAGTTCAGGGTGATTACTGTAAATGCATTTAAGTTCGCGTAATTTTTATTTTGTGCTAAGGCGAAAATGGAGTGTTCGCGGTGGTCTTAAGTTTGCGGCAGCACTGTGGTCACATACTGCTACAGTATTGGACAAAAATGTTCGCGGTGGTTTTAAGTTTGCAGTGAAACGGTCGCCGCAAAAACCGCGAACATAAAACCACCACGAACATTGCTGTATTTACAGTACCACTGTGAGGAAAGTTCACCTCCAATGGGGGTATTGTTTTTAGTTGTGTCTGTTTGTACCTATAAGTTGAGATCCTTCTGAGGGATTTGTATCAATTCTGGTAAGCGGGTAGTTATATTGAGGTTCCAAAGAAGCCTCCTGATTTTGGGTCCCTGGCAGTATTTTCAGGCTGACACACCCTCCCTGAAAGTAGTGTGGTATGGTCCATAGACAGCTGCCCAGAAAGGTCCATGAGTTCAATTTGGGACATCCTGGCATGGCTTTGGGGCAACTGCAATCTACAGAATACCGTAAAATTACTAAAGTTAAATCATTGAGCACACAAAGTGCAAATATTAAGATTTGAGAGAGAGGTATCTACATACTACACTAACTACTGTAATAAAAGGAACTCCGTCATGTACTATTGACATATAACAAAGCTTGGCTATAAAACATCTAATCTGATGTAACAATCCAATCTGCTTAAAGAAGCCTTTTGTTTTGATGATTACCACAATAAAAGATTCTAATTATAGCACAATCCCATCTAATAGCAATGCTAATTGCTGTTAGTCATCGCTATTGTCTGAGTGACACCATAAAAATGCAGCTTTTCAGTTATTCATTACTTTTTGATATAATCAATTACCTAAAATGACTCAAGCTTGCTTCATACTGGCATTTGACACTGGCAATCTTAACTCTATCTTCTCTGCAGTAATTATGATTAAGAGCCAACTGTAACAACACATTAGTAAGAGAAGGTATGAACCAACTCAAACGTAAAGCAATGCATACATACATGTCAAATACGAACTTTGTACTTCAACAGTTCAGATTCAAAAAGAAACAAAACTTTTTATATATGATCATTGTAGGCATTTCTTCAGTCATTTTCTAGATCTGTTAAGTACATGTATCTAACTCTCATAGTTATCAACTGGCTCATGACTGGTACTGCCAAGCTTGATAAAGTAAGATTCACAGTCATTTTCATACTTTTCAAAAGCAGGAATGGTTTATTAAGCCTGACCGACATATAACCCAGGGAAGACGTAATGTTGGAAAGATAAACTTCAGACAGAAAACGACAAGAAATATACCATTCCATTGTGGGTACTTCTATGGTAATGTCAAAGCCATGGGCCTTTGTGTGCAGTATCTCAATTGCCTTCCTTTCAAAGCAAGATCTATGTTCATGCCTTTACTTTTCAAAGAGAGAAATGGCTTAGAAAGCCTTTGCCACCCATAAACATGGTGCTACATGTAGTTAATGTTAGAAAGACATACCACAAACACATACAATAACATTGTAGGTACTTCAATATCAAAGCCATCGGTCTTTATGTGAAGCATTGGCTCCTTTGAAGCAAGATGTATCGTCATGTGTGTACTTTCAAACAGAAATAGCTTTGTAAGCCAGTACTACACATTAACCCAGGGGCTGACTCGATGTTGGAGAAGAGATATACTTCAAACAGTACAGGCATTTCTTATATCGAAGCCATGGGTGTTTTGTGGAACATCTAGTTGCCTCAGTAACTGTACATGTGTTCCCGTAAAAGCGAGATTGATGGTTATGTCCATGTTATGGTACTTTCCAAACCGCAAAATAGCTTCGTAAGCTGGAACCATACATAACCCAGGGGTAGCGTCAGAAAGATGGAAGTCATAGGTCTTTTTGTGAAGCATCTACGACTCTAGCTGGTTGTGTTCCTCTTTATAAGCAAAATCCATGGTCATGTCTATACTTTCAAGAACCAGAAATAGCTTTTCAAGCCAGAGCCACATATAACCCAAGGGCAGAGTAGGTGATGAAATCTCACAGCAAATGTTCGCTCTTTGCATGGACAGAGGTATCATCTATACGTGTAACAGTGAAGAAAAAACAGAGAAAACATTTTTTAAAAAATGGAATCAACTTTCGCTTGGGCATTACATCTTCATAGTATATAATTGTTGAACCTGATTATTCAGAACCTGATAAAAGATCTAACGTTACATGTTCAAAATTATTAGCAGCGCTACAGTCACACAATGGATCAGCTTTTCATGGTGCATGGTTTAAGTTTGCAGTAAAGAGTTCAACACAAAAACTGCGAACATAAAACCACCACAAACATTTCTGCATCTACAGTAACCCAGAGGCAGAGTTAACATTGGGGTTGATAGTACTGATGGACATGCAGACACAGGCAGGAAAACGGCGCTCTGTTGAGCAGTGATGAGGTTAGGGCTCGTTTGTCAGTCTAGAGGCTGACAGGCCAGATCTTCTATCACACATGCAGTCTAGCTGCAAATCACATTTTTGCTCAAGACTGTGTAAGAAGTGGACCATGGTGGCTGGTCAGTAATCCGGCTAACGGACCAACAGGTCCTGGGTTCCAATCCCAACCAAAGCATTGAGGTTACGGCTCATTTGTCAGTCTAGAGTCTGACAGGCCAGATCCCATATCACATGGAGAGAGATGGGCTTCCTGCATATCATATTTTAGTTATTTTTACACTTGTGGTTTTAGCAGGCTATGGTCTTCTGGTCAGTAATCTGGCCTCTGGACCTATTGGGCTCCTGGACTGATAGATCATAGGTTCCAATCCCAACCATGCCATTGAGGCCTCGTTTGTCAGATCCTATATCACGAAAGGAGATGTACATGTATGATAATATCTGGCCTACGGTCTTGTTGTACATAACATTTCTACTCAAGACTTAGTGGACCATTATATGCATGGTGGCGGTTAAGGACCTACAGGTCATTCGTTCCAATTCGAACCAAGTCGTTGAGGTCGGGCGTCTTTTTTTCAGTGACTTATGTCTCAGGTAAATAGCGAAACCCATACATTTTAGAAATTTCATCATTTCTTCTGAAAGAAATGAGAACATCATCATCGATGGCTAATGGCAATGTGACCCTACAGTTTAGTGGCCATTATATAGTAAACTAGGATAGTGAACTTATATGGGTTAAAAGTTTCATCATTTCTTCTGAAAGAAATGAGAACATCATCATCGATGGCTGATGGCAATGTGATTGTGAACCTACAGTTTAGTGGCCATCATCTGTTTGGCAGCCAGCCTGTCGCTTGGATCGATAAGAATATTTGCAGTAGCCGCACCGCAGAAAAGCTCTCTCAACCCATTTCTGCCATAGATCGAGGCTGTTAGTATCGGTTTTCTGGCTCAGAACACGCTGTGATTGGGATTCAGCTTTAGAGACGGCAACATCAATAGTGCAATTGGGAATGTGGAAAATGTACTTCGAGGAAAAAGGATGGTGATGCGTTCTCTCGGACGGCCATTTTGACGCCCTTTTGGAAATTTTGACAGTGCAAGTAACATTCAACGTCTATTCAAAATTTACCAAATGTCTATTGCATTTTGCTTACTCAAGCCATTGTTACACTTAAAAGTGCACAATTGCTGATGTTAACACTAATCTACACAGCAGTGTTCTTCACAAATACACCTACTATGAACATGACCTTGACGAAGGACATCTTCTATACAGATCTTTGACCTTGGGCAGGTCGGAATCGACTGTCTTCTCTACTGACTTATCGCTGTTTTCCATCATTCACATTCCTTCCACCTCCTTACTCAGGGGGATCCATCAAACTAAACCTTGATTTCACAGACTGAAGTTCGGATGATTATTGGAATACCTGACAAATTCTTCAGTCTTCTTTAAAAGAATTAGAAGGAAAAGTATAATTGTAAATTTATTTACTTTTGCAGTGGTTCTATTTTGCAGTTGCAGACCTTGGTACTGCAGCAGAAATTGCATTTTTTTGTATCTTTTGACTTGGACGTGCTATATGGTCTTAATTTTTTGGTGGCAGATATAGCTTGTGATGTAATGAAGAAGTGGTGTAGGTTTGTGCCCCCTAGCATCTTGCTCTGGAACTGCAATGGGGTTATTGTAAAAATCTTCTAAGGAGAATTAGTAAACAAAGGAATGACGGATTTCCATGATATTTTTCACCCTGTTTCTGCCAAATTCTACTATCCACCACCCTTACTAGGAAAGCCTTGTGGAGGCTAACAACTGTCTCCTCTTTGACCTTGCACTTGGGCGTCTGAGAAACTTTCCCCCAAGTTTGTCATCCCTCGGAGACAGCTGGGTGATCCTTAAATAAAGCAGAGCCTTTCTCCCAAATCCAGCGAGCTGTCGGTTTCAATTCCGTGGCAGCCAGAAATGGAGGCTAATTGAAGGTCAGTGAAGTTACAAGACAGAAAATTGGAGTGCAGCCAGCAAAAGCCTTCCTGAGGGTGTGGAAGGGGGTTTCTGGGATTTCAGGTTTCACCAAAATCTATGGACAGATCTGTTAATGTTAGCAATATTGCACCATACTTGATATACAGTTTATATCAATGCAATAGTATTAAGTTTCTTGCCAGTATTCAATGTAAATGTCTTCTTGTGCATACCCTATCATGTTTCTGGGATTTCAGTTATACCACAATTAGACAGATAAATATTTAAGTTTTTGCAATACTACACGTCAACACGATATACTGGAAATATAGTCTATGTTACAGCAATATGATCATTACACTTCAGGATTCAGTTCAAATTTCTTACGTCTTTTTGGCACATATCAAGTACGGAAAGAAAGTGTTTTCAAGACCTCTTCCAAGCTCTCTAAAAACTCATCTATCGGAGCCTCCAACATAAATCCTCTACTTGAGTATGCAGCCCCCAGTGTGGCATAAAGATGTCTAAGTGAACTAATGATAGGATTCGACTGTGCACTCCCTCAACAACAGAATCTGAAGGTTAAATGTACAGTCATACAATAAGGGCCAAGGGCACCATACAAGGTATAATTTACAAGGCAGCTCTAAGGCGTCTAATAGCTTTAGTTATATTCCCCTTCCAGTGGGAAGGGGGATATACTGTTTTTGCTTGCCTGTTCTTCTTCTTCTTCTTCTTCTTTCTTCTTCTTTCTTCTTCTTCTGCCAAAAACCAAGTAGATGTGCGGTGGTAGCTCTACTAATGGTATTGCAGCAACTTATATGTACCTTATGTTGAAATGTACGGATGTTATATTTGAGATGTAGGTACCTATAGGAAAGGTGAATACACCTGACAATAAATTATGCTAATGAGGACCTCATTTGCATAATTTATGCAGAAACTTGTATTTCCCTTACCGTAAAAGCTGCAGATGTCATATTTGAGATGTAGGTATCTGTAGGAAAGGTGAACACACCTGGACATAAATTATGCTAATGAGGACCTCATTTGCATAATTTATGCAAAAACTTGTATTGCGTTTACAGTAAAAGCTGCAGATGCCATATTTGAGAAGTAGATACATTTAGGAAAGGTAAACACACCTGGCCATGAATTATGCTAATGAGGACCTCATTTGCATAATTTATGCAAAAACTTGTATTGCGTTTACAGTAAAAGCTGCAGATGTCATATTTGAGATGTAGATAAATTTAGGAAAGGTAAACACACCTGACCATGAATTATGCTAATGAGGACCTCATTTGCATAATTTATGCAGAAACTTGTATTTCCCTTACCGTAAAAGCTACAGATGTCATATTTGAGATGTAGGTATCTGTAGGAAAGGTGAACACACCTGGACATAAATTATGCTAATGAGGACCTCATTTGCATAATTTATGCAAAAACTTGTATTGCGTTTACAGTAAAAGCTGCAGATGCCATATTTGAGAAGTAGATACATTTAGGAAAGGTAAACACACCTGACCATGAATTATGCTAATGAGGACCTCATTTCCATAATTTCTGCAGAAACTTGTATTTCCCTTACCGTAAAAGCTACAGATGTCATATTTGAGATGTAGGTATATTTAGGAAAGGTGAACACACCTGGACATTAATTATGCTAATGAGGACCTCATTTGCATAATGTATGTATATCCCTTACCGTAAAGACTACGGATTGCTTATTTCAGATGTAGTTACCTTAAAGAGAGGTGAACACACCTGTACATAAATTATGCTAATGCGGGCCTCATTTGCATAATGTATGTATATCCCTTACCGTCAAGACTACGGATGGCATATTTCACATGTAGGTACCTTTAGGAGAGGTAAACACACCTGTACATAAATTATGCTAATGCGGACCTCATTTGCATAATTTATGCACAAACTTGTTTTTCCCTTACTGTAAAGGCTACGGATGAGATGCAGGTACCTTTAGGAAAGGTCAGAAAACCTGGCCATAAATTATGCTAATGAGTGCATTATGGATAATTTATGCATATCCCTAACCATAAAAGCTACGGATGTCATATTTGAGATGTAGGTACCTTTAGGAAAGGCCAAACACACCTGGCCATAAATTATGCTAATGCCGACCTCCTTTGCATAATTTATGCAGAAACTTCGTCATATCCTTACAGTCAATGCTAAGGATGTCATATTTGAGGTGTAGGTAATGGGAGGGGAATATTCTGCATTTTCCCGAAAATGTTGCCATTCTAGTATTCATGTCCTTTTCTGTATCTTGTGATCAGACAGTTGCGATTCAATCAAAGGGACTGAGGTTATGATTATGAGGGCTCGATGTATGACGATATGATTGCCCGTAATGGCAGAATTGCTCCTGATTGTGGTGCGATTGTGCACGGTATAATCAATAGGTGAGACACTAAACGTGAACTGTTTACCTGAGTCAAGTTCGCAATGGGTCACTGTCGAAAGGTGAGCTGCAGAACATTCTATCAATCAAACGGGCACAAGGGTTTTGACCTTGAAATTGGTTTCAAGGTTGACCGTGTTAATGAGGATGCAAATATACACTATAAAAAGGTTCCCTGACTTGTACGTTCAAGGATGTTTTTGACCCATATCAATACCGTACACATAGAAGGCAACTAAAGTGTACAACATGACGCATTTGGTAACACCTTTAAGTTTAGGTGAATTTACAAGTGTAATTCTTGTGTTATGATATGTTTCACAACATGATTCCAATGTGATAGTTTTCAAGTCACACTGGTCACTACCCTTTAACCTTCAATCTGCTAAGGTAGAGGTTTTGCACCAAAATTGTATTGACTATGGGGTTAGGCAGCAGGGAGAAGGTTAAAATAGAAAAGACAATGGAAATGTTCCCTATCTCATGAAATATGTGTGCACCTATTTCCAAAAATGAATTTCGAGCCCTGCATACAGTGAAAGAAACAAGAATTACAGTATCTCGCAGAATTATGTGAGTTGACAAATAGTCAGAGATCATTTGATAATACATGTATTTATAAGGTGCCTGGCCAGAAAGGCAGACCGATGCCTGAATACAAGATAGGGAGGCCTGTCCTTTCGAATCGGCCTTTTGTGGAGAGTTACTTCTGCTAATTAGATTTGTACCCATTAGCGAACACATGTAGATGACCTCCTGATGGGGGGTCAATTTGCTCATCTCCTGGTCTTTCCCCCTTTCACTTTTACGTCTGGCCTTCATAATTGGCCTGTGAAAGTTCGGTTTGTTTTTTGAATTTCAACCGATACCAAGCTGTAGCATGCGCAGTCCCGTAGTTAGTGACCCTGCCTTTGAACCCGGGCTGTCTCCAGGACCTGTCCCACCATCTCGACTGGGTTGGAAATTTATTGGGACGGAAAAAAATGTCACGCCATCCGTCGTCTTTTCCCCTTTCACTTTTAAGGTCTGGCCTTTATAATTGGCCTGGGAAAGTTCGGTCCGTTTCTTGAATTTTAACTAGTATCAAGCCGTATACATAGAATGCGCAGTCCAGTGGGTAGTGACCATGCCTCTGGACCAAGAAGCCGTGAGTTTGAATCCCGACTGTGACGTTCACCCGACGTGCACGCTACTGGAAAGGGTCGCAGTCCTTCGCTGTGCTTGTTGAAAAGAGCTAGGGGAATTTCCCTGGCACAATGAACCAGCCTCTGACATGGCTGGTACAAGAGATTCGCAAGGCTTTGGGAAAAAGTTTGGGATTTTCAGAAAGAATGAGACTCTAAAGTCTAATTTCCAAGCAGCCATACATTCAGATATTCCATATCTAAGACCCTTTTGCATTTTGAGTTTCCTCTGACAATGATAAATAGACAGAACATGGAATATTCACACCCCATGGCTGGTACCTACAAATGTATGTATCAAGAGATTTGCAGATGTTTTGGGAAAAAGGTGGGGATTTTCATTAAGAAGAAGACTTCCATATTCAGTTATTCAATATCTAAGAAACCTCTTTCATCCTGAACACCCTATGACAATGATAAATAGACAGAACAGAGCACTTTCACACCCCATGCAGCTGGCACTCCTGTGCCAAGAGGTTTACAGATGTTTGCTAGGTGTAAACTGCCCTCCACACTTCTCGCCAGGCTGAGAAACAGTTTGCCAGGCAGTTGTGAAGCCCTCCTCTGGCATGCTTACCCTGGGCCAACATGGCAGGAATGCTCGAATTTGTTCAATGGATTCTCTATGATTTATACAGAAAGCCGGGCCCAGTTTTGGAATAAGAATAACTGTTCCAAGTTTTGTTTCTCTGAGTACCGGAGATTATTCATGATCAAATCACCAGGGCAACTTTATAATAATATCATCTTTCCTAAGGCTTGATTTTTTTCTTCCTCCAACCAAGGAGGTTTTATATAAAACCTCCTTGCTCCAACCAATGAGGTTTTAAATCAAAAACCTCCTTCCTCCAATGGTCCAACCCAATAGTACTACCTGTAGAAATTCTTTTTAAAAAGTCCAACCAAAATTTCTAATAAATTATAAAATGCCCTCAGGCTAATATCTAACAAGTTGTATGTTAAGCACATGATATATGATTAACAGAATGGATAAGACAACGAATTGACCCACCATATATTGGAAACTCCATGGTACATTCGTCACCTGAACTGCGCTGACTAACTGAAACCGATGCTTAAACACACACGCATCTCCGCAGAGAAAATCACGCTGTGATCCGTTATACGCGTAACGGAAACTCACGGCAATCAGAGAGCATTTACTTCGCCTTTGGGCGATTCAGGGGATCCCACGAGCTGAGTGCAGTGCCTAATTCCCTGCAACGGATAATTGGCAGTGCCAAATTCATAGGTGGGTAAATTACAGAGCCGGCTCCACAGGCATTCCTGCACTCCGACTGGCAATGAGTGGGTACCAGAGACTTCATGTATTGATATGCATTGTGGGTCAAACCATTCTAATGCAGGGGAGAACGGGATAGCCTCATCTTTAATTCAAAAACTCTGTGTTACGATATATAAATAGAGGCATGGTAAAGCACTTGTGTGATGACATTACAATAATCAATATTGAAAATCTTACAAATATGTTAAGTTAATGTTTATTTTTGGAAATTGAACACTGCCTCCTAAATGGGTGTAAATATTGGAACATTCCTACAGGCTACCACAGATGAATTGATGATACGCCTGGAAAGGACAATTTCACATCCAACAAAAGTCCCGTTCAAATCAGTTTAGTTCACTCAAAAGTGAGGATCATCTTATTGACCTGGAAGGCATGCATGCAGTAACAAGGCTCAAATGCACCTTTACCAAGGCAGTCTCAAGATTTCACTTGGTTGTCATACCAAGGAGGTCCTATTTTAACCTCCTGGGTCATACAAATGTAGTTTAGTAATAAAATCTTTGTAATAGATCATTAAAAATAACATGAGTCTATGGTATACATGTATGTTGCCTTCAATCCATTACCTGTTACAAACTTCGAAGCAGCAAGGATATCTAAAAAGAGTAAAAAGTAGCCTTGTATGTGTAGGCAGCCCATAATCAGATCTTTGCAACTGTTGTGTCTCCATGTTTATGTAAGCAATACATAATACATATTTTTGACTTAGAGTTTGAACAGTTTTTCTGTCTGATCACTTTTTTTTAAACTGTAAGGTATTGGAGTCAGAAAAAGATCTACATTCGCTGGTGAAATCTCATCTTATTAAAGATGGTATCAACAAGCATGAATGATCGCAGCTCTGCGCACGCAAGCGTCTGAAAGTGCCTTTCAAGAGAGGCCAGGAGAATATGATTGAAGGTTGCCCAAACGCTCCCTCTGCGAAATTACCATGTAGATCAGTGGTCAGTGAATAAAGGGATCCCCTTCCACTTTCTTCGGCTCGGAAGTGTCAAGGAAGATGCCAGTCAAGACGGTTTGATGCACCTTTAAGAAAGCACCCTGGACAGTCTTTTATTTGTATGAAATCGATAAAGCTCTCAAAATGGCAGGAGGAAAATGGTCTTTGAGTTTGACGTGTTTGACATTGAATGCTAAATCCACATCCTTGCAACTAGAATATGAGGGTGAGTGTGTGACGAAATAAATGATCATGAATGAATGAATGAATGGATAGATCATGACCGGATGGATGGTAAATGGATGGATGGATGGATGGATGGATGGATGGCTGAATGAATCATGAATGACAAAACCTTATGTGCCTATGGTGTAAATGCATGTGGTTCTATCACACAACATTTAAACAAAACTTTCAGACGCACTTCTTTCGCCAGTCATTATTCCTGTGTACTGGTATCATAAAAACCCTGCCTGGCCTGTGAGATAACAAGCCTGTTGAATGAATGAACGCATGAGAGAATTCACGAATGAACAAACGATATTGAAACCTGCATGTCCAGCCTTTTAGATGTACCACATTACCCAGCTATTATTCCTGTGTACTGGTATCATAACCAGCCTGCCTGGCCACTGAGATAGCGAATGAATGAATGAACGCATGAGAGAATTCACAAAATGAACAAACGATATTGAGAACTGCACACCTAGCCTTTCAGATGCACCACATTATCCAGTCATTATTCCTGTGTACTGAGATCATAACCAGCCTGCCTGGCCAGCGAGATAGTGAACCGCAGGGCTCGAAATACTGGGTGCATGTGCACCTGTGTGCACCCAAAATTGGAGCTGTGCACCTAATTTTTGACTACATGGGTGCACCAGTGCACCTAGATATTTTTGTAGGCTACGGGGTAAAGGGATTATTGTACAATAAGCATACAGAATATTCTTGAAATGTAAGTATCAGAAATAGCAATATACTCTTTTGTTGTAGAATTACAGATTTAAGTTCTTAAGAGCGTTAAACTTTGAAATTATGTTTTGCTGACATTCAACTTTATGTGGTGCACCCAAATTTTTTTCTGTGCACCTAATTTTTTTGGTTGGGTGCACCAGTGCACCTATTTCCAAAAATGAATTTCGAGCCCTGGAACCCGTCCAGTCAGCCATGACTTCTGACATCTGTGTCTGCATTTCCACAAGACTGATGGTCCCATTATACCTCAGGGCGCGCCCTTGGGCTGAGAGATTCCAGTTTAGATTGTGCCAAGGAAGAACTGCTGCACAAGACGTTAAGCGATGCCTCTGAAGAGTAAGAAGATATCAAGGCACAGGAAGAAAATGTTGGGTTTCCAGTTACCCGAGTAACCCGACCGACCCTAGCAAAAAAAACGACCCTAGCCTTTCTTTTTGTGTGTCGACCGCTGGCATGAGAATCCCGAATGTAAAATTTTTTATCCGGGTGACGAAAAAAAATTCCAAGTTATCTTGCAACTTTCCGTACAAAATCTATTCATCAACAAAAAAAGAAAGAATTTTCTTTCTTTCTATTAACATTAGTAGGTAGGCCTAATACTCTCTCTTCGCAGCCAGGGGCTGAATTGCGAGGAGCGCACAATTGGCGGGGCTAGATCGCAAGGGTCTGGAGCGGCTGCCATTCAGCGCTAACTCAGGTGAGCTCAATACGACAATTGCCCCATGTGCGGTCATACATAGGACTGAATGTTTTGAACCACTCACACCGGGATGGACCCCTACTCTTTTTGATAAGTGCGGTGGGTTCTTTAACATGCTCGAGGTGTGGCTCTCCTCAAACACAGGGCCTCCATTCAACGTCCTATCCGAGGGATGTCCCTAACCGAAGCTAGGCACTCATTTATGCCTGAGTGAAGAATCCCTATATACAGACCCTATTTTTTTCAGGACCGTATTCAGAAACCCAACACTGATTTTCCTAGGCCTAAGGCCACACCAATTTAATTTCTTGGTTAACAGATTTTTATTCAAAAAAAAAAAAATTTAGAAAAAAAAATCATGCCTTTTGTTTTCATTATTTATTTTTTTTCTAACTTTTTTTTTCTTTGGAAAATAAAAATCCGTTAACCAAGAAATCAAATTGTTGTGGCCTAAGCAATGCCTTGGAAGTACAAGAAGATGAAGGGTTCTTGAGAAAGCCGGCGAGGCGCAAGAAATGGGCAAAAGATCCTGATGGCTGACTGGCCAGCTAAGATAAGATGTCTCAAGAACCAGGTAAGACAACTGCTGTAAGGAGTAGTAACATCTTAAGCCCTGAAACTGTAATAAAAGTTTGTGATGAATAGATTTGACTTGTGACTCGAGATTTTATCACAAGATTTATTTCTCATAACAGACAGCCTACAAGGAAATACCACAGCTATAGTGGATAACTCATTCATGCACACCTTTACGACACTGGGGTGATACTAAATCCTACCACAATAAATGTCTATGAAGGCTGCGCAATGTTACATACTGTACAACAAATGTTTTGTTATATTATCATGACATGAATCCTAACACAGAGGAAATACAGCAGTCATCATACCGTAAACTTAGTTATCTTTGCAGGGGCTTTTGAGTTTGTTGTGGGGCAGAAAGACAATTTCTGTATTAGTATAACAGTATTGTTTCAAAGTAGCCGGGCTAAAAATAGTATAGTAAAGCAACGGAAAGACATGGTCAAGGTGTTGTGACGTTGTGGTAGACAGTTCAACTCGGAAACAAAACCACCAAAATACCGAAATAAAACCACTGCCAACATTTCAAGATTTACTGTATAAATATAGTGTATTCAAGCCACAAGGTAGAGCTAGCAGCACAGTAGAACGCTAACTCTACAGCATCTGTATTTCCAATAACAATATTTCATGTGGATACCTTCACCATCTGGTAACCTCTCCCAGATGACACCATCCCCCTCTAGCTGGTACTGCAGGCATTTCAAACCTTTGATATATCGGCATTTTATGTCGTCAGCAGTTTTAAAACTTGGGCCCACATTAATTCATTTCCTTGGTTCTTGTACGTTTAAAACTTAAAGTGCAAAATACACTAGTACAGAAGGAGGACAAAGAGGGAATCTTGAATGTGAACATGACTACTTATATTCACTCCCCTAAACTAAAGCTATATTTTCATAGCCTCCACCCAGCATCATTTTCATGTTGATCTTCCAAGTAAGAACTTTTTAAAAAGCTTAGATTGTATTCTGGGCGGTTCTTATTAGAATTGTCACTTGTGCCACTTGTCAACATTGTTATCTTCCACTGCCTCTACCTGTGTCCTTTTTTTGTACAGTATGTACTGTTTCATGTTGCAATTAGCCCTCGGGCAAGACCATGCCAAAAATACATGCACATGTCCATGTAAAACTGAATTAGTCTGAGAACCAACGATTGAGTTGCTGTTGCCTCCGTGGTGACCATGGACTTGGGGTTTCTCAGAACTGCCGGATGATTTTTATCAACACAAAAGCATCCTGGGACAAAAATTTGAATTTGACTGGCGGCACAAGCCTCTAATTACAGGCTCCACAGGTCAGCAATGCAATAAAATTGTCCATGAAATTGCTCTTTTGTTATGTTATGGTTGAGACCACCACCGATGATTAATTTGAAGCGGGGATTTTTGAATCTCAATGGTAAGGAATTGGATTATGAGTGGTCAGGCAAAATGGAACTAATCGAGCCGAAATGAAATAGGGATTAAAACCGGCCCCTGGAGTGCTACAGTTATCATAAAGAGTGACAGAATTCTGTGTCTTTTAATCATGAAAAGGGTACATGCAACTTCACCGCTCTTGTGCTCTGCAACCAAAAAATCAGTAACCTGTGTTTTATATCATTTTATCCTAAATTTTCATTCATTTATTAGTATAGACGACTTGTATTGTGCAAACAGCTAATAATCCCATTTTCATGGGGCTGATCAAAATGAAAGAACTTACCGGTATTATAAATAAAGGAGAAACTTCAAAAACAGAGCTCAAAATACTACTTCATATATGACATATTTTGATATGTCATTCATAAATCATCATAATACAGAGCCTGCATTCTTAACACTTGCCACATTGTTCATATCTTTTTCTACAATCTCAAAAATTATTCTGTAAATAAATTACAGGTTGCGAATGGGTACATTTACATTGTATATTAGGAGCCATGAAAAGTCTCAGTCATACAGGACAATATACAAATTTTGCTCCAATAGACAGCATTTGATGGTTCATTCTACATTGTAACTGACAACGTGTAAAAATGCCCACAAAAGGATATTGACATTGAGAAATTGATTCCCATTTTCCTCCTGTTGTACAAATGAAATATGCATGTGTTACAGAATAGTATGTTCACACGTTATGTAAAGTACATTCACACATCAGGGAAGAGTGCAAACTCAAAAGATGAAATGAGGTGATGATTATCACTTTTATGCTGATCCAGTTATTGCCTGGGAAATTAGGTCATGAAATGAAAGGGTTCATTCCAGGTCGTTTGGGTGACTGTCATTTTGCTTGATGTGTATCACACCAGTCACCAAGGAATTCAGGATAAGATTAAGAAATAGGTCAGGCTTTTATCAAGGCTTAACTGCCACAGTGCCAGGGCTGGAATAAATAAATGTGCTGCATTCTGCTCAGTTTGGGCCTACAGGGTTCTCCCCAGAAATTTAGAGTATACCGGAGGAGGGTGCGTAGCACCCGAGGCGACGCGCCTTGGCGCGTCGCTGGGGGGGTGGCCCGGAGGGGGGTTTCCCCCCCTCCGGAGGAGGAAGCTTTAGCATTTGGGTTGTTTCAAGTTCAAATGGAGGCCATTTCCTGCAACTTCAGGTTGACTTCTTCCCAACAATCACAAGCAAAAGAGGCAGGAAAAATCTTCAAAGTTCAAGCCAACACTATTTTGAAAACACATATACTTTATTACATATGTTTCTGACATCATCTTGATGGCTTTTGCTTAATCTTCGATTCATCCCTGTCACATAAACAGAAAAAAGCAAGCTAACCCTCAATCTATGATACAAACTGACACAAAAATTCTGAATTTTTGGGAAAAATTGAGCATAGGTTCCCCGCTATGACCCCTTACCGGGGGCCAACGGTGCCATCAAGTTCAACAAGAAGAATAGTATACACAACTCCTAGTCATGTATTTTCTACTTGGAACTTGAGGCAAATCACAATGGGAAAAAGATGTGGAGAACATTGGGCAAAACCTTCTCATTTTGATATTAATATTAATATTAATAATTTTTTCTTCAAATTGATATGAATAACACATCAAAAACTATTAAAAAAAGAAGACAACAGAAACTTGTGCATTTTCTGATATACAGTCTGTAGAATGTAATGAATTTTCCTGAAGAATTTCACACATCAAAATCCCAACATACACAAAAGTTTGCTGTAACAGTGTAACTGTAAAATCTCCAGCTACAAGTTTTTGCAATGGCCCCTTTAGTCTGATAATGGAATGTTCCATTCCTCCTGTAGAATTTAAGTGGATTTGCATTTGTAGCCGCAGATTCAAACTAGATACAAATTGTATTTGACGTTCAAAAAACCCATCTGAACCAAAGAAAATAAAGAAAATGATCCTTTAAACTTTCAAATAAATATTAAAGCCTTCTATTATGCAGTTTTCTAAAAGATTAATATTTTTGCCGTGCCCATGATATCAAATTTTAAAGCCCGTAATCTGCGGTGAAATGTGAGGCTATTTTCTGTCTAGCTTCATTATAAACAAAAGAAAATGGCCGCCGGTCGGTAGAACCTCATAGTTTTTCTGAAATTTCTGCATTTTCGTCGGGTTTGGGACTTAACAACCAACACCAAAAGCGAAATAACACCATGTTTGGTATTTTCATGGTTAATGTTGCTAAAATGAAGCAGCCATTTTTCGACTGGATTTCCGATTTTGTTAAAAAAAAGGGCAGAATTTTCGTCAGCTAGGAGACCATGTGCTCCCAACAAACTGAACAAAGTTCTGCATTTTTCATTGCTTTTGGGACTAAAAACACACACCGAATGTTAAACAAAACCCCACACGATGTTTTCAAATGTAGTAGTGCTACAATGAACCAGGCATTTTCCTGCTGCTTGCCGATCTTGACTGAATTTTGAGGCACGCACTGGCGGTAAGGTGATTTTCTCAAACGTGTACTAGTACTACTTCTACTAGCTCCAAATAAATTTCTCATTTCTTTCTGACCCCGTTGGCTGTGATTCATGAAGTAAATACAGACAATTAGCATTGTTTGCATGGAAATAGGATTTAGGGGAGTCGGATGCTAAACCAATAATGAGATTCTTTTGTCATCGGCGTTGTAGCGAAGTGGTCCATTGTTTTTCGAGTATCCGATCCATTCACAAGTTTTTACAGACAAATTATGCCGACGGAAAAAGTGACACCGCTCGGCCCAGAATTCTGCATATTTTCATGAATTTTTGCCAGATTATCCAGGAAAATAGGGAAGAAACACCCTAGATTTGAAAATGAGTATACCGGCGCAGAGCTAGGAGTATACCGGCGGCGCGCCGTTGTTCCGTTGTCTGGGGAGAACCCTGGCCCTAGCTATTCCACTTTGATCCAATAGTAATGATTTCACAAGAAGATATCAAACCTGGAAGTTCCGCTGCTGTACCAAAGAAAGCTGCCAGGAGTCTCATTATCGAACTTGAGCTTCGTTTTCCCAACCCCTACCCACAGGTCACCAAATATCATAAGGATCCATACATGATAAGCTTCACTAGTTATACTGTCCACAGATGCACACCCACCTGCACTGATTGAAAACCTTGCGCATATATCATTATATGTATATAGCAATGTGCTTGGACAATGGAGTACCCCAGTTGTACCAATTTCTACATTACAGCTGTAACCTAGCCTGGGTGCCATCCTATTTCTACCGCTACCCTAAAAAAAATTTTTTAGGGTAGCGGTAGAAATAGGATGGCACCCAGGCTAGCTGTAACCCACGAACAACTACAATGATCTGAAAGATTACATCATAATTACCGTCCATGCGAGTTAATACATACTTGCATGTACAGACACAGGCTGACAGACAGGTCTCTAAGCAGATGTTGGGGGAAGCTAACTCATAGAAAAGGGCATGCCAGCTTATCATAATACAAAAATGTTGTTGTTGTTGTCCTTGTTTAACGTCTATCATATCGCTAGAAATTGTCTCTTGGTGCTGGGTCACGCTTGGTTCAGTTACAAGTCGATTGTCTCTGTAGGTATTTAACTCTTGGTGACTTGTGCTTGCGTGTAGCTAGAGGTGTTTCTAGGAGAGCGCATCGAAAATGAAACAATTTAGCCTCCCCTATCTGCTTGGAGATCATGTACAGATGTTCCCAAACACTTCACTACATTTTCCCCAGAGGGTTGGAACATGCAAATAATTGAGCAGGAAATTGGGACCTTGTGTTCATTATGGCTACAAGTGTGTGGGTGGATATGGTTGGACTTTGGACCTTTGAAAGTTTGACTCAACAGATTTGAAAGTGAAACTTTATGATGTAAGTGCAAAGAAATGTGAGAAGATTTGAAAGTGGAAGTAACTTGATGGTGTAAGTGCTCAGAAATGAGGGTCTGCATGGGGGTGTCACAAAAATACATTATTTATGCTAAATTCAGGAAGACCGCCTGCCCTAATTTCAAGATGGCAATTGCGCAAAATTTGGCCACTTTGCTACAAAACAAAATAAAAAAAGCTTCCCCTACCAAATATGAGAAATCAACATAGTTTGCCAACGCCTTATGGAGAAGGGACATGTACTATGATGTAGTCATGACATCCTTCAATAGAGGAAGTGCAGGCGTGGCAGATAGCCTGTCCAGATGTCTGGAAGATAGGCTATTTCCGGTATTGAGAATACGGAAATCCTGGATTCTGACATAATTTATTTTCTTTCTCTATCATTTTGAGCGCTAAAATCATGTTTTTTTTGGTGCCAATTTGTGTTCCGGTATTCACGGGGGTAGGCAACAGTGTTTATTACTAAAACAAAATTTTGCAATACATACAAAATCATCTAGACAAGAGTTTCAACTATTGCCATAAACTTTGTGTGGGTGATTCAAACTTGGTCACGAAAAACACAGTTCAAAGCCAGGCTGAAAATACTCAACTGTAATTTCTAGAATCATTTTTAGAGGCTGCAGCAAAAATATTGTCAGCAACTTTACTATGAATAACATTGATATTGTAACACAGGACAGAAAATAAGGTATTTGAAGCCCTAAACACTATATGTCTGTCCCAACCAGTCGATACACCGGTATACAGGGGTGGCATCTCACCTGGTGACATTCCCAGGTACATGAACAATACCTGCCTATCCAGGTGTGTTTGTTCCAGTCTGGGTCACTGCCCAAGGTCACAGGTAAACCGGCTGTCTTTTGTCTGGGGGGCCTGCCAGGAAGGGAGGGGGAGATGCAGGGATGACTTTACCGAGAAATATTTTTTCTCTTTCAAAGTTTCAGGGAATTTGACTGTTATTTCACCCAAAGTATTGTTTTTAGTATAGCTATGTGTGTGTGTGTGTGTGTGTGTGTGTGTGTGTGTGTGTGCGCGCGTTTGTGTGAGTGTATTTGTATGTGCATGTGAGTGTGCACATGTGTGCGTGTGTGTGTGCCTGTGTATGTGCGCACATGCACCTCTGATTTTTACACTGTTAACTAGTAAAGTCTGCGATCTCCTTGGTACAATCCAGATTTCTCTTCTGGATTCCTTCTTGCCTGAAATCATGACCTGGTTGTCCTCAATTTGGCATTTTGCCACAGACAAGAATACAGTACTAATATCAGCAGCTTCTATTGATACATCTAGGTTTTTTCCTTAATCTTTTAGTTTACTGCTACATATCTATATATATAATGTATGTGCATTACACAAAAATGACAATTCAACTCCCAAGTTCCAACATATAACAAGTCTGCCACTGAAAGTGAACTGAGACTCTCAGAGTAAACTGAAACTGGCTAGCTCTTGAATGGCTTCAAAATGCTTCTGTCTGTCAACATATTGTCTGATGATTTCTGTGGTCGCACATATTGCAAAGGTGACAAATATGATATTGCCCGTCGCACGCTTTCTTTCCTACACTTATTGGAAAAGGAACATCTGCAATTGTGATGAATTGTTTCATTGTTTTCAGCACTTTCTCCTGACATGGGCAAACTTTTGCTCTGGCTCTCCTCAAAGATCATGACGACAAGGGAAAAAGAGTTCTTTGTGTGAAGAATTATACAATGATGAAAGCTTAGAGTCTACATAAACAACAAGTTTGACTGCAGAAGACAAATGCCTATTCCATATACAAGTACATGTACTTATAGTAAATCAGACTAATAGACCATTGTTCGGTGTAACAACAACATCGTTATCGAATGTCAATCTCTTAGTCCTCAGGGTCGGTACGCCGAGGTTGTTGTAAGACAAGACCTCTAATTAGTGCTTTAACGACAGGTTCAAGTCCAGAGGACTGGCTTGTCCATGCGTCTGTCACATGATCGTGACATGGTCGTTACATGCGTGTACACCCTGACATACACAACTAGGGTTTAAAATAGTTAACGGAAGAAGGCTGTGTTTTCAGTTTGTGTGTGTAGGTCTGTTTGTGTGTCAACATAATAACTCGAGAACGCATGGACGGATTGTCTTGATATTTTATAGGTGGGTAGGTCTTGATGAGACCTCAAAATGATTAGATTTTGGGCCCTCTAGCAGTTTTCTATGGTACTGTAGCAGAACTTACGGATTTGATATATTATTTTATTGTCTTTTAATATATAATAGTTTTATGCATGCCTGCATTGCTGCAGGTAACATTTAAGTGCACAAGACACAGTTTACCTGCATTGCTAATTTCCAAACCTTCTTAGTCCAACAAAAACACCTGTTACTGGGGGTAACCTTCATCATACTGCAAACCGTTAAAGGGACTATTACTCTCTGTCTTGTATTGTACAGCTGGACCATTGCATTAGGTGCAGGTAGATGGCAGTAATACCTCAGTGCATATTCCTATTTTACCTGAGCTAGCCTGCAAACTTTAGGTGTAATTTCGAGCTGTGATCACATTCAAACTCAGCACATACAGGTACTTGTGACATAGTACAGTACAAACCTATGCTGTTTTGGGTAGACATTCTTTCCCTGAAACTTACCTGTCCTGACCTGAGTTATCTGACCTCTGTCTGTTGCCAGGTAGAGACAACACTCTGACATAGCCTGCTATATACAAACACAGAACTTTGTTTAGGGTCTGGGTTTACTGTGGGTACTGGGTAAACATTTGGTAGCTTCATGAATAATATCAGTACAAAATGTAAAAGGATTGGCCAGGAAAGATGAAGAAAAAAGTGTTTTCACAGCTTTATATTCATCTTCTCTGTCATTTAAAAACCTTAACTTAGCATCAGCTTTTTTCAACCAACTCCATGTGTAACAAAAATGAATCTACAACAATGCAAAGCTATCCAGAGAAATATAATTGACATAATATGGCTTTCCAGCTGCTAAGGAAATACACCGGTATTTCAAGTTAAGTTCCTATCCTGCCTCCCCTCATGTATGAACATTATGTCCACATTCATTCAGAAATTGGATACAAGTACTGAATAATAGCCACTTCAGGTAACAGGTAACACCTTTCCTGTCTTAAGAACACTACTCCGTACATGTATGATGTAACCTGAGGTGTCGTGCCCTATGCTTACCTGTGCACTGTGTAAACACCTTTGTTTACTTATTTATCCAGCCAGGACAACGAGTCTTAAACTGCCGTAAGACTATCCGACACACGATCGCCGGCTTAACAACGCAAACAGACGAGAAATGAGACGCCAACAGCACTTAAGAAGGAATCATGTGAGGGGAAGTGACTTATCCGCACACCTCTGCCACTCGAGTATCGGGGAAGAAGGCGAGAAGTTGTTTTTACTGCATACACAATGTATTCTACTTGGGTATTAGTCGGATGCTAGTCACTTGGACTCAACTCAAGCCAAGAAACACTAAAGACATCACAAGCTTGGCTATCTGGAGTGTGTATACCACAGACATTTCTGATTAAGACGTCTGAGTGGGTAGGGTTAGGTTAGAACATAGGAAGTCGTAGAAACAAGAAGGAAACGGATGTGAACTTACATGTACAAACTCAACAACGAGAGTCTTAATAAGAAGCTGTAAAATGAGACATGAACCTTAACTAGTGCGAGTGTTTAAAATGTTGTCTAACAATCTACACTTTTGACTTTGACATACAGAAGTTTACTTCAAACATTCTTAAACCTCCAGCCTGCTAAGAAAGCCATTTGGCACCAAAGTTGCATTGGTCATGGGTTAGGTGGCAGGGAGAAGGTTAAAGGTTTAACAAGCAGAACTGTAGGATGACAAATGGACACATCATTTGGTCACACAAGTGGAGGTTCTATAACCATGACTGTTTTACCAAGTAAAACCAGCAGTGCATGGGACATTAGTACATTCTTTCCCCCTCTTACCTTTCACCAGGGAGGCTATATTGGTTTCTTTGCCTGGAAGTAAAACAGATAAATACCTCTTTGGACAGATCAAACTCTACGTTATTGGACAAGAGACGTTAAATAATGCATTTTGTCCAGTTGTAAAGTTTAAACCCGTCTGTAAATATCGGATGTCTAACCTTCACTACCATTTTGTAATAAGACACGATAATTGTATACACATATAATGGGCATGTAGCTTACAAGGCCACTTTACAGTTTGTCTGTGCGGCCTGCTAAATTGTTGACTACAGAACATGCACCACATGTTCCTCTGAATCCCTGCAGGTCTATAAAGTAAAGTGGGGCAGTCCCTGATATACATCATTCACTACCCTCCTTATGGCCACTGTCCCAGGGGACTCGGACTATTACCAACACTGCTAGGATCAAACCCAAATGTATAAACCAGATTTCACTTTGAAAGTGGACATTGCAAGCCCTTCAACATGTGTGATTGTTAAGATCTGAAACTTGATTATGATCTATATACAGTACCCTGAACATTAAATTACACACGTTTTTAGCAGAGCTGCTGCTTTGGATAACGCAGACACACAGACACACACAGACACAGACACACACACAGACACAGACACACACACACACACACACACACACTTCTTCTTCTTGTATATAAAACCTCCTTGGGTAGACCAACTCCTCTGACAAGTTATCCGTCTATTTTGCCAATTTTTACTATTTTTCCAGCGACATGTGGAGCCTGGTAAAGGCTTCTAGACATCAGAAGCTGGCAGGATGTTGAAATTGCTCACTTAAAGTTAAACCCATCCAAGTCCAGCCATACCCCCTACCTGGTTCCTCAAGTGCCCCTGACACCACTCACTCCACACTGCAATTTAAATACCCCCAAGAAAAAGGCCAAGGAAACTGATATCTTGTTTTCCCTCTCAGCTAATTCAAAGATGTTGATAAGATCCTTCTCAAGTTGTACTCCTTCTGCCAATCTTAATAAGTTCAAAACAAGGCGAGCATTTAATGGAAGAAAACAGAACAAGACGTTGTTTGTAATCTGTGGTAGGTTGACCCAAGTGGTGGTAACAACATGTGCGTTATCTCTCAAAACACAATAATGCTGTTTACTAGGGTGAGATAAACAAACAAATTACACTTGTGAAGAGGGCTAGGTGGTCTTTGTTTATCTGTCATTAACTAGGGTAATTAATTAACTTCTTATAATTAACAATGGCATCATTAACATAATACCAGAGGTCACTATGCCCTAATGTCTCATGCAAAATAAAACAAGAACAAACACTATAGGTAGAGTTCTTTGAAATGATAAATTGTCAATTTGAATATACAAACGGTATATGAAGAATGTCTACTCAATACTGTACTGCCAAATAAAATCCAGCAATAAACTATAAAGAAGATCAAAGAAAACTTGCAGGACACAGCAAAAATGTCAGCATGATGTTGGAAACTTCCTGTATCGAACATGCCTGGCAAATATTGACGATCAGTACAATATATTCCAAAACAGGAATCTTACAAAACTGGCATTATTACAAATACCAAACTTGTAGTGACACAGTAAAATGAGGGCAAAGATGATAGACACATAATAAAGTTGGTGTAAGTTATAATTATATTTGTAATTTGTAAAGACCTCATGAAAGCAAACTGTTCCCTTCAGTTTCAATTTCAAACATGACAATCAGAATTCAGATAACCTAAGAGTTTACCTAAGCCTGTTGGTTGTCGTGTTTTAAGTCTAGAGCCTCAACACTAACAGAAAGCGGTGGACACAAATTGGAGGAAACTTGTCCAATGTTCAGTGCTTGTACAGAAACACAGATGTTTTAAAAGGACATGTTTCTTGTCGGCCCTCATGCCTGGGGGGACTCTGATGACTTCCGGACAGATGAACTTATAGGAAATCGTCCAACAGCCACAGCCGCGGAATTTGCCTGGGGTGAGGGCTTCAGATTTTTCTCATACTTCCAGCAATTTACAATTCCGACAGCTAAGACGGGCACGAGGAGCTCAAATAAATAAAGAGAGGCGAGGAAAAATAACAGGGGAGTAACAGATTGGGGTCAGTGCAGGCCGATCTCGGCTTAGTTGTAGCCCGGCGAGTTCACAACAGTTGATCGGCCGATTGTGCAGTAAATTTAGACATTTTCCACTTACCGAGAGTCCATAATGTCGCCAAGAAGACCAGAGAATCCGTCCAGTTCATCTGTTTGTGTTTTGGATGTCGCCTGAGTCCAGTTTTGTGCAGAAATCCGGTCCGAAACCAGCTGTTTAGGAAATCCATCGCTCTGAACTCTCCAACATTGTTCGTAACTTGACACTTCCGGAAGTGCTGACAAATTACGTCATTTCCTCGTTAGCGCATACCACTCGCGAGTTTTCCAAATTAAATATAGAGCAAATATGTAATAATTTTCTGTTTCTCTTCCAGTAATACTGATAATGTTAGACATATATCAACTAGTTTAAAAATCTACAGACCGAGGGAAATTTTTGAATGGTTAATAGTTAATTTGTTTACTGGTGTGCTCACGACTTGATAATAATGGACTCGCCCAATTTCGAAAAGAGCAAACTTTGCGAACTTTCTCCCAGCGGATCGCTTGAGAACGACATCTCATACCTGTTGCGCTATGATCTGGCAAATGCCTAGCGCATTTTGTTTCATGTGTAGTTTCGGCAACAAAATATTGAAATGAATGCAAATCTGTTTCGAAAATCATTGGTATCGTGCATTGTTATGAGGGTCCGCATGGGGGTATCCTGGCAACATAATGTTTGATTAAGTAGCCCTGCACAGCAGCGGTTAACGGTAAATTCAGAATTGTAGGCAACGTTAAACGGTAAATTGACTTGTGGTTTCTAAAAGGCTTTGTAAACGAGCTCATTGAATTGTTCCATTGTTAGTATTCAATGGGTGCATTGCGTACCTAGGCTACGAATACGGCAACACAACAGACCCCCTAACAATTCTTGTGTTTCACCTAAATAGACAAATCACTAGTTTTTCGTTTCAAGGCATCCTCATTAGAGGTGAAGCATGAGGCTTTTTCAAGTAGCTAGTGGTCGTGCAATGCGGCTTCGCTACGGGTCGCTTTTTTGGCCAAGCACACCGGGTCACCCCTACTCTTCTCAATAAGTGTGTTGGATTCTTTTACGTGCAGGGGTTTGACGCTTGAGGCTAATGCCTGAAGCTCCCTCATACCCGAATGTTTACAATATATCAGAAGTTTCTAGGTAGCGCCATAATACTTTCCCTCTTCCAAAAGGAATGAATGAAATCAAAGGAACGTGACTATTGTGTTCCAACGTACACCTGCATTATTCAACTGAATTGAAAGTTTATTACAAACACATGCCCGTTGGCTGATACTAAGTATACCGATCCTGGCTGCCCATCACAGGACACTCTTATAGTGTTCGACTGGAACGGTCAATTCGTCATCAGCTCTGAGACTCTTTTTTTAATTTTTTTAATTTTCATAATCTTGATTCATAAATCAAAAAGAAAATTCTGAGAAATTAGCGTAATTCATAATCGGCGGCACAAATTTTTCGTAATTCGTAATCACTGCACGTAAGAGGTGGCTGCATGTCCGTCAACTGTTTGCATTTTTGATGTTTTTATTTTGCAATTCTACGCTTTATCGATGGTGGATTGGTTACTAGTAGTATTAGATCATTCATTTCATTTATTCATTTATCTATACAGGGAAAAATACACTCAGGCAAAAATCCTTTTTTCAGGTATCCGTGATACTAAAATCTAAGATTGTTTTCTGGACAGTTACTGCTTCTTGACTCAGTTATCGCTTTACGAATGTCAAAGTTATTTATATCATGAAGATATTTTTCTTGTTCATAACAGTTTTTCGTACTAATGCGGGGTTTGATTTCTTCTTTGAAAGCAGTGGAAAATAAAAAGTCCCACTTTCGATGATGAGTGGGTTGGATGATTTCAAGAGTATGAGTTGCTGTGCATTTTTTAATCTAGAGAAGCTTTTAGAGATTTCAGATACTTTCGGACAATATCAATAATAACCGCTGGATTTCGCTTATAAATGATCCCACCGGGAAGAGTACGTTTTTGAGCGGTCGTCCGTTATGACAAAGCGATACATTTGTTAACAGACGTGGAATAAAACGTTACACGTAACGTTTTACATCAAATTCACAAGTAGAATTCTTTTGGCGCTCCAGAAAAGTAGTCATCCTCAATTGAGGTGAAGCGTAACGCTTTTGAAAGTATCTAGTGGTAGTGCAATGAGACTTAGCCACGGCTCGCGTTTTTGGCCAAGCACACCGGGTCACCCCTACTCTTCTCGACTTGAAGTGTGTTGGGTTCTTTTACGTGCAGAGATGTGATATCAATCTCGACTCGACTCGCCTGTCTTACTTCAGTTTATATACCCAGATAGACTTTCGATACCTTTCCATCGTTAAGAAAAAGCAGAACAGACAGACATGTCTTAAAGGGAAAATTCATAACTGTGACTTGGAAACACTTGAATTCATTGGATTGAACAAAAAGCCAGGCTTCGTCATTGGTTATTGTCTAATACATATCTTTCGTTGACGTGACATGCGTCTTTTTTAGAGGTAACTGCTGGCTACCCGTTTGTAACGTTCCGTCTCACTTTTGTCGTGCAGTGCAGCAGTGTCATCTAGCGACTTTATCTAAAAGCGCAGGTTGATCGATCTTTGAAACTATGTGGACTACGTCATCACTTCCTGCGATCAATACGCAGGTGGGAGGGCAGCTGACTTTTGAAACTTCCAAGTGGCTCCGCCGTATTTACAATATTCCTGGGCGCTTTTCAGACTTTTAACCACTAAATCAACAAGTTCAGCGCAAGTTAGAGCAACTCCAAGCTGTACAGGGTCCAGTAAACGGGAATGTTTTGGCGATAGTCGTGTGCTTTCAAGTGGAAACGGGCGGCTTTTGGTTGAGATAGCAACCACTCCGGAGGGCACAGTCTTGAACCGGAAAGGCGAAGATTCTCAAAAAACTCGGGAAGAGTCAAAACTTTGCGGAATTATCCCGGTTTCTGGAGGCCTCTGTCCGCGTTTGTGGTCGCCTGTTGTGAGGAATGCATCAGAAGAGGAGCTTGCAGGAAGAAAAGGAGATACCGATGATGTGAGTCAGAGAAAGACAGACTCAACAGAGAGGTAAACAAAATAAACTTCTCTTTCTTGTTCTCTTGATTTGTTTTCTTTTTTTCAGGTACATTTGTGATCTTCAAAAGAGAGAAATGTTGCCTGTTTTTGTGAGTGTTTTAGCTCATTTTTATCGCGAACAGTTAAAGA
Source organism: Branchiostoma lanceolatum (assembly GCA_035149815.1). Lineage (NCBI taxonomy): Eukaryota > Metazoa > Chordata > Leptocardii > Amphioxiformes > Branchiostomatidae > Branchiostoma > Branchiostoma lanceolatum. Next base: position 1,233,317 of record CM068879.1, on the reverse strand, counting down.
TCGTATCAGTTGAAAGACATAACACAAAACATGATCATAAAACTACATTTATGCAATACTAACAGTTCACGTTACACGTTCAATTCAAGATTGACACAACTTCACGTTTTTGAAATATAAAATCAACTGCCAGACAAAATGTTAGCTGCTCTGCTCAGTGCTTTAACCGATTTCTATCAAAACCACCGTTACTGATATTACGACAAAGAACGGAGATAAAGCTAATTAATTATTTATATGACATCTTGTTATTGTTATCTCCATACATGGGGGGGGGGGTGTGGCAGTCGAAGTATTGTCATTTATAACAAAAGAATATCTATCTGAAGTACAGCCAGTAGGTACCCATCTGAGTAATGACGCTGTAACATGCTCCAGGCACCTCTTCAACCACGGGACCCCCATTTTACGTCCCTTCTGAAAGAGGAATGCAGCTCCAACCAATATGCCCTTCCCCGGATTTAATATAACTTATATCTACTGAAAGATCCTGTTAGTAATGTTGATGTTAGGTTCATAATATGTGATTGAATAGAGAAAGAATTGTGTGTATTTTTGATTTACGAATATAGCTCCCATATTAATCAAATCTTACATGTTACGTCTTTCGTGTACAAAATGTATGATATTATATTGAATGTATAAACAAGCAAAAAACATGGACAGTTTACTTGAATGCTGTGCAAAAACACTTATATACTAGATACTACCTGGAACCCTTTCACAACATTGTTTTTTGAGTGAATAAAATTAAAAAGGGAAATAGAACAAGTGGTGCAGGTGAGCAGAGAACAAAATTATTTAGATCCCTGCAAGAATAACTGTATAAAACTGCAGGTCGCAGCTGTTACTTCCCAGCAGACACACACAGTTGTAAACTTTTACTTGACCTATTTCTGGAACATTATTGATCCATTGATGCGCTGCAGACTAAAGTCACCGCTAACCTTGCCCTAGCTCTATGTCCTGAAAACAGGTGTTTGGTTCAACCTGCCTAGGCGACCACCTTTTCAACGCGACCACCTGGCCATGGCGACCGCTTTTTCTCGGTCCCGAAAATTTTCTCCATAGGCACAAGCATTAAGCTGCCTGCCCAAGGCGACCACCTGTCCAACGCGACCGCGACCGCCACGAATTGGGACCGCACAGAGCACAATCCCTGCCCATGGCGGCCGCCTAATTTTCAAGCGTGTGGTGACATCGGATCATTTTGCTGTCGGATTTCACGGAAATGTTTCAAGACTTTGAAGGACAAAAATAAGGACAAAATATATGGAATAGCAATGTTATAGCATCGATTCCTCCATGAAGTGTTTTAATGAAACGTTCCCGCTATTAACATTGTAAAGACAAATGTTTGTGATGTTGTCGTGCCTATCGTAATCTTATAGTTAACCGCAAACTCAGTTCGGTTTAAACTCAATTTTCAAAACGAATACGTAGTGCATGGCGTCAAAAAGTCAGATTTCACAGAAATTACTACTAGTATCTATTTCTTGTATTTTCAACAGAAATTTATCTGTGTCTTACTAAATTCCACCGAAAAATGACTTCGCGGCAGGCAAAACATCGGACGAGAAATTCCTTGGTCCCGACGCCATCTTGGAAATTTTAGCGCGGCCCGGATTTGGCGTACCGCTGACCTTTCTAAAACACGATGCTTTTGTGTATGAACATTTACGAATACTCTAGTTATTGATGAAAATTAATATTCTTATTTTCTTTTTATTTCCATGAATCTCAAACCTTTATTGGACGCTGTGCGTTCTGCTGCACTGACTAGTACCTTTCGATGCGGTCGCACAGAGCTTGGCGGCGCGGCGCGACGAAATCACACCGTTCCGTTTTCATCTTTAGTTGTCAGATCGAGAAATTTTTTACCCTTTAATCCAGCGGTCGGCGCCCCAAAAAAGGCTGGGGCCAGCAGGTGTTTTTTAGGGATTTGTCTTAGGCCTTAAAACTTCGATGATGTGCGTGTGTGTGTGTACTATTTAATGTAACGTGTGAATGCGGGAGGGCGCTGCGAGATCATCGAGGCAACCATTGGGTAACCGGTCGTTGGGTAACACGATGTAGCGGTATACAATTATTACAACGATAACGGAAAATATAATTTTTGTAGGATCTTTCTTTCAATGAGAATTAAACCTGGTGGTGGTCATGCTGTCTAAATTCACATAATTTTCCATCCATTTACGTACTGTATTTGAAAACCTCGACCTGGAAACATGTGAGTGGAATCCTCTTCATGGCGACCACCTGTCCATCGCGACCGTTTTTGCTCGGTCCGCCGGGTGGTCGCCTTGGGCAGGTTTGACTGTACTTGTTTTGTAGGTTCCTTTGTACTAAATTGTAATAAACTGCTCCAGTTTTTTAGTCTGACCAAAGATATCTGGATGCATTTATTAAAAAAAAAAAAACACGGGCCAAAACTAGCAAAGTAATTTGGTGGCACAGTTTTTGGACCAATGCATTACACCAGCCACACAGTTTGAAAATAAGTGTCTTAAATAGCAGATTTGTTTGGTTCACGCTCAAGGTTTATAATACTGGTAAGTTGATTTTGATTTGATGTAATTCTTAGGCAACTCTTCTGAACCAATTCGTATCTGCTTGGAGATGAAGCGATGAGTCGGTGTAGCCTCCATTGCAGGCCTTGTAGGACGCAGCGAAGCGATCAGTCTGTGTAGCCTCCGTTGCAGGCCTTCTAGGACGCAGCATCCATCTCTGGGGGGAGCGCGGACTCACAATTTTCAACATATCGGAGCCAGGTTCTAATGCCTCTATATATATGGAGGCACAGAGACGATATCCCCAGCATTAGAACATGGCCCTGATATGCTGAAAATCGCGAAATCAGCGCTCCCCAAAAAGTAAACGTCCGCGATCCTCGAAGGCCTGCCATGAAGGCTCAGTCTGTGCAGGAAGTTGTTGAGAGGAAGCACATTTCCAGACAGGGCTGTTGATAGAAGACATGGGGGTGGGGGGCAGCAGAAGTTCAAGCAAATGTTGGGATGAAAAGTTAACTCAGTTTCCCCCAAAAAATGCTAATACAAAAACAACAGTTGGCCAATGGCCAGCCATAAGAATTACCCTAACTTAGCAAATTCTCTCTTTCATATTAATAGTCATATCATGGGACACTGATTTTTCTCTGTCAAGCTTGCTGAGTAGATAGCTCACAGATGTGAGTAGGTCTACCAGCTATCAGTACTGTGAATGCATTTTAGTTTGCATGGTTTTTATTTCACACTAAGGTGATAATGAAGAGTTTGCGGCGGTTTTAAGTTTGCGGCAGTACTATAGTCACATGCTGCTACAGTATTGGATAGAAGTGTTCGTGGTGGTTTTCAGTTCGCAGTAAAACGGTCACCGCGAGAACTGCGAACATTTCTGCATTTCCAGCATTCACTACCCAGTGTTGACATGCTGACATCTGGTATTCAAGTTGTGGGACTTTGGGAGTTACTTACCCAGGCTGGCATTTGGGCACTGATATACAGACTTGATACTGGGATGTAGCAAACCTCTGAATAAAGGTTACTAAAGTTATCTTGCTTTTTTTTCTCAGGAGACCATTTTTCAAGCAGACGTTGCTTGTTTACTTGGTAACATATGTATCATTATAGATCACAATACTCAATTATACAATTAGAACTGTGCTACTAGATAAATTACGGAGATTACTTCCGGACGTTTATAAGTATTTTTTAATTCTGCTAGTTCATTCTAGTGACGCTGGAGAAGAGTGATGGATGTCACTCGAAACATCTAGAAATAATATTTGTAATTATTTATCCAGTAGTAGAGCTTGAATTGTATATTATGAGTGAGATGTGACTCATAGTTTCTTGTTATAGTACAAATTTGTCAGACTGCAAACTTTATTCTTTATCGTTAAGTTTTGATCTTTAATCACAACACAACAAAGAAACTCACCATGAATATTCTTCATTCTTTATTAAAAAATTGCAATAAGACTGCACAGTGGAGCGCCAGGCAGACAAGCTGATGTTGCGGACCACTCAGCATTACAATCACACTGAATACAGCAACAAAACACTAAAAGCAATTGGCAGAATGATACAATTTCCAAACTTGGAGTCACAACGTATAATGTGTTGCTACAGCTATGTTGAAAGTTGTTACACCTGTTAAACAAACAGACAGGTGTGTTACCTGGATAGGTAAACATTAACCACAGTATATGTGCTCCAAACATGACCAGGTGCTTTGTTAATATTTATCCCCAACAAGCTCTCCAGATAAACAGCCTGGGTTGGTACCATCCTGGTTAGTTTACATTACAGCAGGGGTTTACTCACCGTTTAATCCGTGCATTTTACTGGGCCACCATGATAATGATTTCTGACTACCACACTCAGGGCTCAAAATTCATTTTTGGAAATAGGCGCACTGGTGCACCCAACAGAAAAAATTAGGTGCACAGAAAGAATTTTGGGTGCACCACATAAAAAGAAAGTTGAATGTCAACAAAACAAAATTAAGTTTGATGCTACTGCCTCTCATAAGAACTGCAATCTGTAAGTCTATTCAGATTTCAAATTTCAACCAAGCAATACATCAAATAAAGTACAACAAAAGGTAATATTGCTTTTTCTGATATTTACATTTTGTATAGTAGCGTACAATAGAATCGTTTCCCTATGGAGTACCAAAATATCTAGGTGCACTGGTGCACCCACAGTCAAAAATTAGGTGCACAGCTCCAATTTAGGGTGCACACAGTGCACATGCACCCACTATTTCGAGCCCTGACACTAGATTATTACCAATTTTCAACTACTAGTAGTAGCATAGTGGTACTTTGCAAAAATTTACTTGTCGTATGAATGATGTGAAAAATGTTTATAATATGATCCTCCAAACTGACCCCAAAATCCTTCTGATCACAAAGAGTCTTCAGCAGTATGCTTTGCAGGGCGCATTGAAAACCGCCCTTGGTTGATCCTCGGTAAATAAATAAAATAAATAAATAGATAAACAATTGAGTCACCCCACGGGTACCCTTATAATGCCAACTTTTTACCAAATACACAGTTATAATTACAGTTTCAAAATCTGAATGTGGAAGGACCAAGTCCCTTAAAGTTTACATTGTACACCATCCCCCAGATAGTTCGCTTCCCTACCTAGCGAATACCAATTACTAGTACGCTGAATTAAAATCCTGGCTAGAACCCTGTTGCAGTGATGTGATACCCTGGCTTTAAAACATTGTACCACAAAGTTTCTTCAGTTTTTATAATAGTATACATTGATCTACTTAGTACATGTTGTAATGAACTTTACATCAATGAACATGTCAGTATTAAGACATGCATCTGCACTGGATTTGTGCGTTTCTCGGCCAGAAGATAAAGGTACGCAACTAGTGTTAGATTTGATTTGAATCAAACTAAATTAAAAGAAAGGGGGGAAAGAATCAGATAACCGTGTCACTTCACGCGTGTAAGTTTTACTAAATGACATCCAAGTACTAGTAGTGCACTTTCTACAAGTAAACAATTGGTAAATCACGCAATTATATTTTTTTCTGTCTTTCAGAACAGCCTAAGTTTTACTAATAATTAGTAATATATATTCATGTTCATGTATTTACATATAAAACTAAAAGTATCTCGAGACATATAATGTTACCAAAATTGTGCAAATCTTTGAAAAGTCAGAACTGCCAGATTATCAAGACACTAAAAGAAGACATCTCAATCCAATTCATGATCAGAAAAAAGCAGATTTTCCTCGGATAATGAAAATGCACTGTTAAGTGGAAAAAGTCATTTTGTACCACATAAAGACGGTTTATTGTACCAGGAAGATTACCCCTGTTCTGACAAACAGAATTAGACATGGATCACAGCTTAGCATCTGGTCAGGTCGTATATATAGTGCAGGCTTGCACTAGCTAGTTGCAGGCCTAGGGTTATGCATGTTGCTATCATGCAAAATGTGAGCGACACATCTGGGATTCAAACTCTCAGTCCCCTCAACCGTCTGGGTTGCTGTTTGTAGTAACCGCTGGACTCCTTACATAGTGGCTAATGTATCTGCTGGAGGGGGATATCATTGGTAGCCACGTTATTATCAATATCATCCTCATCAGAGCCGTGGTGTGGACAGAGTTTCCTAATCATGCATGTAAGCGCAACCATTGCTGCCAAACTGATGCCGGATGTGATGACCACAATGTAGTGGCCTTTCAGCCACGGTTTGGTGGTGGTGGTGATGTCATGATCGATAACGACAACCTCATGATCAGTAGCAGGCCATGGCTTGCTGCAGCTGCTGGTTGGTTCTCCCGAGGTGAAAGATGAGCTCGCGGCTTCTTCGGTGGTACCGGTGAAATTGGCCTGGAGGAGATTCGGCGGTGCGGTGGCGTTGGGGAAGTTAAGCTGCGTGAACGATTTAACAGTTTGTAGGCTTCGTCGTTCGACAGCACGGGCTGTTGACGTAGCTTCCCTCCCACTCCGTTCTGTTCGAAAGGTGGCTCCAGCCGTTGTAGCCATCATCTCCGTCGTTTGCGCGTCACATTCTGTTTCGTTCTCCGAGACTTTCAGCAAAGGAAGCCCCTTCAGGCGGCTGGGACTCGCGCATACATAGCTTGTGTGGTGGTCTTTTGCGATGAGGAGGCAGTGCGGACACTGGGAGCAAGGGACGAACGTACCTTCCCTTGAATCAGCCTCCATGCACTTGACTTTGGTGATCAGCCACGTCATGGCGCAGTCGCAGGCGAGCGGATTGTCTTCGACGCTCGCTGTTGTTAAGTGGGGGAACCCAAGGTCCTGCGACGTGAAGGACTTTAACCGGTTCTTTGCAAGGTTAACGTACATCAGGTGGGGCAGATACACGATGACGACGTCCAAGCTCACGCTCGTAAGTTTGTTGTCGGACAGGTGGAGGAATTCTAGCGCGGGAAGGTTGCGAAGCGACATCCAGTCCAGGGTTTCGATGTCGTTCCATCGTAAATTCAGCGAGGTGAGATTCTTGAGCAGATGGAGGACCGTCAGGTTTTTGATGCCGTTGAAGTGAGCGTACAAGCGAGTCGTGTTTGCCGGCACGTCGGGCAGTGCAGTTATCTTAGCGCGCCAACAGGCGATACGTAACTGTGGGGTCGAATTAAAGTCTGTTGTGGATGCCTTGCAGCCAGGGTGCAGTGCTGAGTCAGCTTCAGAGAAAAGCCCACAGACGATGAAGCAAACTAAGACTAGTAAGAGCTGCATGATTAGTAGTGGTTATGCTAGCTGGAAAACCATCTCAGTGTACATGTGGTGACACTGTTCAAGAGTACTTGTTTGATGTTTGTTTTTGAGAGTTACACTGAAGCCTTCATGCTTTGGCGTACTGGTTTTACTGGTAAATCGCCTCAGTGTTGTAACTGATTCAAGAGTACATGTTCAGTACTGTACATGTATATAAATTATGATGTTGGCAAATTTTTTAAGAGTTACATGTACATGTACATAGCGAGCATTCAAAGGATGATACAAATTTAGAGCTGCATTTGCTGAGGCTTATCAATAATACCGGTAATCATCTTAGTGTTCTGACTGGTTCAAGAGCTGATGATACAGATGGCAGCAAAGTGTTACATACATGTATGCACGGCAAGCCTTCAAAGGATGAAATAAACCATGAGCTGCAAGTTGAGGCAGCTGTACCGATAAACCATCTCAGTCAGTGTTCAAGAGGACATGTATGATGTTGGAAGCAGAGAAAAAAATTCTGCCACGCTGAGACTGATAGAAACTGCTCTCCAAACTGTGTACTGATACAAAAAGGGCCAAAGAGTTCACCTTGTTTTACAATATGGTGAGCTTCAAACTCTGAATCCCAACGTAGAAGGAGGTATAACTACGGGAGCACGTACCTCGAGCTGCTATAGCTGTGACTTTCATCAACACTCTCTCCAAACTGAAAGATAACATAGGGGTGGCCGTTACAAATACATTATGTACATGTACATGTTACCAACACGTGTTGTCTGCTACAATAATCAAGGCTATGCCAAATGTTTCCTTGTTTGTCAGCAAAACCTTTTACTTTTTGCGAAAATAAAGCAAGAGGGCAACATTTGGTGGTTATGTGGTCTCGTGGTTAGCATTGTTGACTTAGTAGAATCTAAAGGTTTGGATCGATATCCCTAGAATAAAGACGGTTTACCTGTTATGTGAAACAAAAAACAAACATGAAAACAGAAGGCTGCGAGGAGAAGTTGAATATGACTACTAGTATATTGCAAAAAAAGTAAAAGTACAGACTTTCGACCAACGTCAGACCCTGTTTTCCTGAAATCTAACGGTTTAGTAATATTTTTTTGTCAAATCTGAGAGCCAATGTATTGAGTTGGTTGGGTCTTATTGTCTGTTTCCTGTCCTTCCATTCTGATTGTGTTCATTTTGTGGTAATTTCTTTCAATTGATTCACCATTCTTCAATTATTCATTATAAATTTCTAATATAAAACATTAATTTTACATAATTACATTTAGGTTACCAGACAATTAATGTGAAATACTGTACATTTATTTAAGTTTGCATGGTTTCGCGCTAAGGCCCTACATTGTTTGTGCAGGTTTTAAGTTTGCAGCAGCACATAAGTCACATACTGCTACAGCATTGGACAAAAATGTTTGCCGTGGTTTTAAGTTCGCGGTGAAACAGTCGCTGCGTAAACCGCAGAAGTTGTTTCTACTTTAACCCGCCGCCGTGCAGCCTGGTTATCAAAAAAAAACGACATCTTCGGCTGACAAAAAAAGGTCAATACAGAACTCATATCGAATTGAATTATACACATTCTTTGAATACACAGCTTGTACTTTACTGTACAATTACCTTGTGTGTTATGTGCCTTAGGGCCGTAACAAAACAAATAACCAAAAATTGATGTCAGTAAAGTGATCCACGTTCCTTTCTGCCGTTGCCTAGGTAACGGAAGATGCCGGTGTCCGTCAGCCTCCAGGTGTCGCTGGAGGAAGCCCTACAGGTGCGGGCCGGTCCACTCCAGGAGGGGGAGGTGTGGGGTGTGCTGTGCCAGAGTGCAGAGGCTCTGCAGGACCTGTTCCTCAAAGGTACTTACTGTGTTCTATGCCAACTGACGTTGCAGGTTTGAGATACTGTAATTCACTTTATCTTTACGGTAGCAAAATTTCACAGTGTAAGGAAAATGGACACTTCACGGTGGCAGCAAGAGATTTGCAGAACGGATGTGTGAAGGAATCATACATGATAACCAGTTTTTTTCATGGTGATGATTAAGTTCACGGTACAGAGGTGACCGTGAAAACAGTGAACATAAAGTTACAGTGAAAGAAACAAGAATTACGGTACCCTCATACTTATTCACTGTCTGGTTTATGGTTTGTTATTCCCCCGTCTCACTGTTAGATGTGCTTGCACGTACATTGTAGATGCCCTGTTGTTGAGCATGTGTGATTGGCAACCCAAAATGCTTGGGCTAATAGTAATACTATTCAAAGTGGTGTTAACAGCTGTAATACACCAGTAAAATGTAAAGGAAATCTCAGATGAACTCTGACCCCTATGTTCTACCGTTGCTAGGCGACAGGGACCTCACAGATGGGCCCACCTTCATCATCACCCCCCAGTCCCTGCTGCTGACACCTACTGGGCATGTGCAGTTTGCAGACTCCATGGAGACCCCAGGGAATGATGGGAACTCGTACGTCGCCCCGGAGATGTTCCAGCCAATCAACACCGACCTTGAGACAGCGGCTGAGAAGGTCAAGGACTATTCTGTTTAAAAACCAGGGGGGAATTGATTTTGAGAAACTTGTCCTGCCCATCCCTGTTCTCTTTCAATCATGGTCTCTAGTGCCTTTTAAGATACATGTATTTGATACTTCCTTTTCTTAAGAAAATTCCATCTTATGAATCTGACGATTCCTTGATTATTCAACTTTGGAATGGAACACAACAGGCACTCTCGCACTCGTGTAATCAGATTCTATTAAAGTGCAGATTTAATATCCCACAGATGTACGTGTACTCTCTGGGCATGACGCTGTACTGGGGAGCGGACTTCGAGCACCCCAAGGGGCGCGCCCGGCTGGGAGCGGAGCTGGAGAAAGTGCTGCTGGGAATGTGCGAGGAGAACTCCAGCAGAAGGATGTCACTCATGGAAGTACTCGAGGTAAGATCTTGCAAACGTAAAAAGTGGAAACTTAGCTGCAGAGCTTTACCGTTTTCTGGAAAAGAGCTCAAGCTGTACTTAGGATGTAACTCTTGCAACACCATTTAAAGTACAGCCGTGTAATTGAAATCTTATCTGTGTTGTATTCTTGTTGCACTCATGTAATGACTACTATCTACATTATCCAAAAATGCAAATTAAAATGAATTTAGCTGGAGAGAGTTTTACTGGGATGCAAGAAGAACTCAAACTGCACACCTTAATGTCCTTCTTGACTGACTCCGTCCAAGATGTCCTTGGTCTACCACCACCTCAGTTACCTGGCAATTGCAATTTGGTGACGTCCGTATTAAAACCGATGCGCAGGAACAATTTCCCTGTGGCTTTTTCAGTGTCTGTTGCCTTTTTCTCCTTAAGTTTTCTTTCAATCCTGCCAACATGATTCCTTCTTTGTTTTATTGTTGTTTCATTCTCTTTCTCTCTCGCTCTTTTCTTTGCCAGTCTTTCTCTTCACCCTACAAACCACTCTTTGGTTGTCAGTGATCAAGCCTAGGGCTCTGACTAGTCTTGGTAGGTAATTCCAAGCACAATGTTTCTCAGACAGTTCATGAATTTGTTTTCATCTTGGCAAGGAATTTAGAATTTTTTGTTGTTGTTAGAATTAGGTTTGTTCATTGTTTTGTTTGCAACTTTGCTGTAGGGCACACTTACACATGTACATGTATTATCATATAATTATATACCTGGAACAGGATAATTCAAATTGCCTATAGCTTGTATGTAACTCTTAACAGTGGTGAACTCACTTGTTTTCACAGGGGCTTCATTGTTTTGATGGAGGGAAAGGATTTTTCCATATTGTTTTTAGTTTGGCGTTAAACTGGCGGTGAAGTACAGTAGTATGTTGGAAACGCATATTTGTGGTGTCATGAATTCGCAATGGTTGGGTTTTTGCAAACCGTGAAAGTGAACATGTCAAGATTTACAGTAATTCATTATTTTTCACAATGTTTGTTTTTCCCCAGTCGTGCTCGTCTCGGCACCAGAAGGGCCGCGCCGTCTCTGCCTTCTCTCAGGTCATCCAGCTGGCAAAACTGGTGTTGGGCAGTCTGCCCGAGGTTTGTTTGTTGGTTTGTTTTGTATGACCAGTAAACTACCTCTTAGCGTAACCAGTTTTGTACAGTATAAAGTAGAGTGAGCTCATCCCTAGTATTATACAGTACATGTGAGTACCAGCTTTCTTTCTTGCCTTTAATGCCCATGGTGGTGATGACGACAATTTTGGCATGTTGGGAAAGTCGTGTAAAGTGCCTTTCCTAAGAGCACAAGATCGGTGACACGGCAGGATTCGAACCCGAGACCCCTTGGTTCTGAGCGGAACACGCTGCCGTTGCGCCACACGACCCCACAACTGCATTGTCACATCCCAGAAGCTGCAGTAGCTTCTGCCATTTCGCCTGATGGGGAAAATTTGGATAGGTTACAATATCTACCAGTGTTTGTTTGATATATAGAATTAAGACTTTTCCATCATTTAGCTTACCAACACAGATGAACTTCCCTGTTAAAACTGTTTATTATCTACAGCTTGACCAGCTGGTTGAAGATGAACCCACCAGGCCAGGGGACAAAGGTCGTCCAAGGTCACAGGTCAACAGTCGCTCTCGGTCCCGGTCTCCCATCAAAACCAAGCTCTCCAGACCAGGGCAGTCTGCGACAAGACACAAGGATTACAGTACGAACTTTCCTCTGTCAGAGCTTCTGTGTTTGATGAAGACTTGAGAAATCAGTGGTTGAATAAGTGAACTAACGCTTATGAAACTATACAATACTTGCCAATAGTATTTTAGCCAAACCTGTACAAGTGACCACCTCTACATAAGGACCTCCTGGCCGAAAATCCTGTCTATATGACCACCTGTCCACAAAGACCAGTTTATGCTGGTCCCCTGAGTGGTCCTCTTGGGAAAGTTTGACAGTAGTAGGAAATGTACGACCTGATACAGTAAAATTGTGCACTCACTCCCTCTGTACTGAATTGAGCATCAATTTAAAGTAGAACTTAAACCAAAACACTACAGCCAACTCCAGTATGTCAGCTTTTCCATTTTTTTGCTAGCTCCTTATCAACCAAGGTTCAAAAAAGATCTGTGATTTTTTTATAACCTCTATTTTTCTTCATTTGTTCAACAGGAAGAAACCATTCTCCCAGCAGATACGGGAGGCACAGCTCCCCTGTCACTACTCGAGACTTGGTGGCCTACAGAGAGAGCCTCAAGCCAGATAGAAAAAGGTACAGTCAATCCCCTGTTTCTCCAATGGAATAGTCCTAAATAGGACTGTTGTAAATATGGCCCAGTCCATTCAAGAAATTTCTTGAATTGAAATGGGACATTCTTCTAGCAAAATCAATAATTTTTATTCATCAATTTTGTAGAAGTCTCTTACTGTACGTGTTGCACTGCACTGTACATTAGAGCTTTTTTACCTCCATGAACAATGGAAGTCATAAATTTCCGTCCTGGAGACAACCCTGGTTAATACTTGTAACAACATGTTCATTCCCAGTCTCCAAAGTTTCCCCCATAAAGTGGAGGATTCGCGATCACGAGTGCAGCGCCCCCGTAGCCTGATCGACCTGCCGACAGACCGCCGGTCGCGCAGACGGGCGCGGGACCCGGAGAGGTACTCCGTCCTCAGCTCAAGCTCGTACGAGAGCAGGTTAGTAACTGGGACCAGGCTTTTAGCTAGGATTTATAGACGGGGTGTCCAAAATTGGTTGGAGGGGGTGAACCACAGTTCTGCAATGGGCTGTATTCATTAACAATTACCCGGTAGCTTTTCTTGTCAATCAGTTTTCATGCTGTCCAAGTGTCTGGTAAGAGGACAAAAAACAACAGTCACAGCGTATGTGGGGGAACACATTTACTGCAAGTATATTCATGTTTGCGTCAATTTTGTGACTCTCGGAGATTAATCAAGATTGTTCTCCTCCCGTTCAGGAATGGTGTGACAAGGTCGCACCTCACAGAACCGTTGACGAGGCCACGGGCCACAGCGAGACGCGACAACCGGACCGTACCACTCAGCAGGGCCCTCCCCGCTCCCCCGGACGACTTGAGCTCCGAAGCGGCGCCAGATTTACAGAGCGACGCGTACAAACGTCTCAAGCAGAGGAGAAGGAGACTGAGTGCAGCAAGGCCAGGCAGTGGCGGAGGTGAGCTGTGCACCCCTGTAATAGAGTGCTACAGTCCAAGCTATGTATAGCTATGTATGTCAAGCTATAGGTGAATGGAATATTCTACTATATATTAAGTGGTGTCTTAGTACAGCAAAGCTTGACAGTGGGGGAAGTGAACTGTACACCCCTGTAATAGAGTGTTACGGTCCAAGCTGTGTATATACCTATGCTGAACGGAACGTTATATAAAATGTAAAGGGGTGATATTGCACACTACAGGAATGCTGCATTTCTAACAATAGATGCCAGGGCCAGGCCCAAAATTTGAGTACCTTTTCCTTTAGCCTCAAGGTCTTCAACATGTGTTGACAAAATTTTATCAAAATCCATGCTCAACTTGTTGAGTCTGTGCCTACACACCAGCAGAGTCTGTTGTATGATGTTCCTCCATCTTTGTTCTTGCGCTTTGTTTTTCCCATCCCATGACTGTACCATTCCACATCATGTTGTCTCCCAGACCGACCGGACGCCGTCCGAGACAACGTTGGTTACCATAGCGACGGCTCCTTCAGCGAGTTCTCAAGCGACGACAGCACGTCCATTCCATCTGACAATACCTTCACCCAGGGTGAACCACCTTTCTGTTAAAAGTCATGATTTAGTGCTTTTGTTGCCAGTTGGTTATACTTAGGCCACACCAATTCAATTTCTTGGTTAACGTTTTCTTTTTTTTTTAATTTTAGCAAAAAGAAAATCATAAAAACAGAAGGCTGGGATGAAAACTTGCACCTGACCCTGTTCACACCATGAAACAATGTGCACCAAAGTACAGACTTTCCTCTGAGATTCTGTTTTCATGTTGATTTTGGAATTTAGCAGTTTATCAAAAAATCTGTTAACCAAGAAATTAAATTGGTGTGGCCTTACAGTATTCTCTATCATACATCATTTCGGTCAGGTCTTTTTTACTTGTCTTGTTTGCAAGACAACCTGTGCGCATGAAAAGTTGCCTCAAAGTCAAACTATATCTGCAGCATCAAGTTTTCATTTTTCACCCTGTATTTTCCTCGTAGGGAGCTACCGTCCTGACCTTTACCCTCAGTATGGGTCAAGGGTCGCCTTGAGAATGGGGGATGATGGGAGTCAGGCTGCCAGTCACCACAGCTCCGGCGGAAATGGCTACGACCAAATAAGGTAAACAATCCATTGGAAAAAACACAAAGCAATTTGAAGCTAATATGAGGCAAATTTAAGACTGATTTATTACATGTTAACAGCATAAAGTAGAAACAAAAGTTGCTGAGAATACAAAACCCTGCCTGTATAGTATTTGACTACTCTTCATGTATAGTTTAAAAGATGGTGTAATTTTCCTTTAAAACTGCAGATTGCAGACATGTAACTTCTACAAATGTAACAAGTGGGAAAACTACATTGTATGCTATGTAGGCTATGAGGATGTTTTTTGTTTGTTTTGTAATCTTTCTTCCTTATTTGTAAACTCATGCTCGAAGGCTAATTGCAAGGAAACACACAGATATGATATAACAGTTTTGTATTCTCAGTAGTATTTGTACGTTAATGCTGTTTTTTTCTAGTGAATCAGATAGAAACTGAAACTAATTTGGAAGGACAGGAACTCCTTTCTGCAATGAAGGACAAAAAGTTCTGGAGAACAAACTTCACTTGCTGCACCTCGTAAGAGCAGGACTGATGATGATAATGATGAGATTATTCTTAAATTTGTCTCATATGATGCTCTATCTAAACACATTTTGATAGTTTTGCTGTTGATGAAACCCATTCTTTTTTTTACACGTTTTTTAGGGATGTCCCAGAAAACCCCCGGGTCATGGGTCGCCGGGAGCAAAGGATGATGGGGGATGTGAGCAGCCCGCCTGCGTCCGAGGGCGGCGGAGCGAGACCCCCTGCGGAGATGGACCTGAGGCGGGACCCGCTGGCCGAGGTGCCGCTGGAACGTAGCACGACTCAGCGCAAACTCAAGGTGACCTTCAAAAGTTCTGTTATAAACTTCTCTCTTTATCCTATTGATTGAATTTTCAGACAGCTGGGTAATGTATTCAATTTTGATAAATTGATTTTCAATTGGGCCCAAACTACAAAACAGTAAAATTATCAGTATAACAAAGAAAATAAACTTATAGCAAACATAACATAAGTAATACAGTATTGTTGAGACTGTTTTAATTTGAGACTACTAGAAAGTAACATTAAAGACTGATGTTGTACAGTTGAAAATTTAGGTGTCCAATTTTTATGTTGAAAATTGACATTTAAGACTTGTTTCAGGACTTTTGTTTGAAAAGGCATATTTTCTGCCATAAGGCAATGCTATTTTTTTTTGTTGCTTCTCGGAATAGCCTGTCCTGTTTTTCCCATTTTGAAAAAAAAAATAAAAAATTTGGCTGCTATTCCCATTCACAAATTTTAACTCCCAATTTTACTATCTGTTCAGTTGTAGAACTCAATAGTCACCGAAATAGATTATAAAGGCCTGCACATGCCTAAAAAGTGTGGTCACATTGATCATAAGTAAATGAGAAACTCTTGTGTTGATATGTATGTCTTTGAACACTCTTCCCCCTGACTGTCATACATTTAAACTCTATTCCTCCTAAGAAAACAAAACTTCTCTCTTGGCTGTAGTACATCAAGCTAGCATGTATTTATGATGTTTTACTGGTTCTATGCCACAGTATGGTTCAAAATCATGTTACCTTTCCATAATTTTGATATTGGTTATGTCCGCAGACATTTTTTGGTCCAGAGTTTGTGCAGATGAGTAGTGAGCCTGCCATCTCATTGGAGGTCCCTCCCTCTCCTGCCGTAAGTATTATGTGTAGTTCTCATCTTAAGGCCTGTTACATGGTCTTATCAATGGCATTGAATCTACTTTTTGTTAGTTGAATTGTGGAGACTTATACCATACTATTTCCGTACAAAAAGTAAAGCTTTCGATCAGTTCTCTGATCCTCCTTAACTTGGAATGACCCGAAGCTTATGTCAGATGACCTGAGCATTTAATCTACTATTTGTTAGTTAAATTGTGGAGACTTATACCATACTATTTCCGTACAAAAAGTAAAACTTCTGATCCTCTGATCCTCCTTAACTTGAAATGACCCGAAGCTTGTGTCAGATGACCTGAGCAGAAGTGTGATTGAAAGCTTGTTGGTAAGAGCTTCACATTGCATACAGAAACAGTGTATTGTTTATAGAGATTCATCAGTCACGTGTGATAACGAGTTACAAGAACATTCATCAATCAGTGACTTGAAAAGGTAACGAGATGCGCACCTCCAAATTTTCGATGTCGACTGTACATCTTGATCACAGAGTCTCGCAAGAACACGAGACTAGGATGAGACTTGTGTAGACCTTCCTGCCTCCCCGCCTTCTTGAGGAGTAAACAGTACACATAAAAATTTGGAGGTGCGAATCTCGTTACCTTTTTAAGTCACTGATTGATAAATATTCTTGTAACTAGAAACACTGTAGAAATATTTATCATGTCCACCATTACCATCACAGATGGACTTTCATTCAAACATACCACTAAAGTTTACAATTAACACTGGCCCCGACAATCATTTTCAGTAACTTGGTGGTAGCAGTATATTCTAACTTGTCATTTGGATACGGATGCCATAATAGACTGATTCCATAGGCCAGGTTACCTCTGTCAAAATGTAGAATGAAAAAAATGATAATCTGGAAATATTGAGGGATATGCAGCCGCTATCTCTTTGGTTGAATCGCTATTTGCCAGGCTATCATTGGTTGAACTGTTGATTATGACGGACAGTCAGGATCGGTCTATTGTATGCATGCTTTTCTCTTTATATTGTGCTAAGTAATCCCTATTTTGCATGCTTAACAAGGTGTGGAACTTTTTAAAAACTTTCGCACCTTCCTGTATCTTACCAGCCTTTTTAAAAGCTTTTTTCAGGATTTGACCAGGTGCGGCAATTGCCTGTAGACGTAGCATACCTCTCCACTCACTCACTCTCTCTATCCTTCCCTCCATCCGCACCGCAGCAAAGGAAGGCAAACTCAAAGGTACCAAAGTGGATGAAAAAGCCCATGGTAACGGTTTCTCCTGTTCTGTCCAGTTCTTCTCTGTAATGTCTCCTCTGCATGCGTAACGCTAATCACATCCATTGGATATTTGTCACACTTTTGCAGACTAGAAAAATTTCTTACATGTACATCCCATTTCTGTTATCATTCAAACATGTAATAGCTGGCTCAACATGATTTTTCCTTACAATAGATTGCACCATATTTGACTGCTTTGAGCATTTTGAATGCATTGGAATGTTGACAGAAGTGATATATAATCGCCCCTGTAAAGAAAACAGTTTTTGTAGTCTGAGGTGTGAACTTGTCAGTTGACATATCTATTCATTAATTTCCATTGTAATTAGCTCTGCATGCATGTTCATTACTTTTAGAATAAGAAAAAAATATACACATTGTTGTTATTATATGCTTTATGTAATGGGTTTATCAACATTGGCCAGTAATTTTTCCATGCCAGGGCTTGAAAAACTTTTTTAGGAATGCCCTAATAAGTCCTGTTGTTCATGTGTAAGTTGAACTCTCTACATTCTGTTCTGTACAATGTACAATGTAGGCGAAAGGCAGCAAACTTCCCCAAGGTCGTAGGAAGGTCATCGTGGTGATGCTGAATGGCCAGCGGCTCAGCCTGGTGTGTGATGTCACCACGGTTGCTAAGCAACTGTTTGACATGATCGTGGCGCAGCTGGGACTGGTCGAGCACTTCTTCTTCGGACTCGCTCATCTTAAAGGTGATTCTCTTTGTGTTAAAAGAAGTCAAATTTCCTTCCCGGATCGATGGTTCATAGGTCGGCACCCATCTTCGTTTCTCTAGCCCTTGGGCCACACAACTAATAATCATTGCAATCACTACAGCAGGGGGCTAGTCCACTGGTAGTGGTGTGTGTTTTTCTTCCATAATCTTTCCCAAATGCTGAGTGCTAAGCAGAGAAAGCAGTATGTACCATTTCTAAAGTCTTTGGTATGACCCGGCCGGGATCGCACTCACGACCTACCGTATATATGCATGGCAAACACTCTACCCACTAGGCCATTGCTCCAGCACTTTGTTTGTATTGCATAAATGATAAACTACTTCATGTTGCAACACACCTACTGATTACAAAACACCGCTTTGTTTGTTTTTTTGTACTGCATACTCTCATTGCGTACCACACCAGGTTTTTACTGAAGAGTACAACCTGCATATCCAGACAGCAGGAAGTTCCCCTACTGTTTTTTCGCTAAGTGTGGTGGGTTCTTTAATGTGCTCGAGGTGTGTCTATCCTCTAACATGGGACATCAATTTAATGACCTGATATTTTTTTTTTTTTTCAGAAAAGTCAGTGTTGTTTATCTTGATCTGCTCTGTCATGCTGTATTCCACCTTACAGATGCAGAACTGTTCTTCCTCGACCCCGATGAAAAACTGGCCAAGGTCGCACCAGCAGGCTGGAAGGATGAGGGCAAAGGTCGTCCTGGGTCAGAGGTTAAGTTCACTGTCTTCTTCAGGGTCAAATACTATGTGGAGAATGTTTCCAGCCTCAAGTAAGTTCCTTAACTTGTGTTTTCATATTAAGTCAGACTCTTGAGGTTCTTTTTCTAGAATTACTATCTTTTGTACCTTGATATAATTAAAAGTAGTGTGTTAGATTGGTTTTGATTTGTAGAATCTAGATAAATGTAGACTTTAAATTACAAAATTCTAAAAAGTATGAAATGCTGATGTTTCAGTTTACATTGTGTAATACTATAATATGAACTAACACCAGTCACTTGAGATTTAGAAAGGTTTGGAAATTCAAGCAAAGTTGATGTTCTACCTTCAAGTGAGACATCAGTGTGTAGCTCTTAGTTTACTGAGTATAGTGATATGAAACTTATAAATCGATAACACTGTTCACTTTTAAGGTGTTATTTACAGTATTCATTTACATCTGAGTATGAATTTTCGGGTAGTGGAAGATCTCAAATGATTAGATAAATCTAGGTCTGTCTGACCTTTGGTCTTTGTCCTGACCCTTGTAAGCTTTGCCCTTTGCAGACACCAGCTGACCCGGCACCAGTTTTACCTGCAGCTGAGGAGAGATGTGTTGGAGGAGAGGACGCACTGTCCCAGCGACTCTGCAGTCAGCCTGGCTGCACTCGCACTGCAGGTTAGTCAGAAGGACTTATATACAGTCAAACCTATTACTGTAACAATACCTGTAACCTCTACATAAGGACCATCTGGCCATTGACTCTGCAGTCAGCCTGGCTGCACTCGCACTGCAGGTTAGTCAGAAGGACTTATATACAGTCAAACCTATTACAATACCTGTAACCTCTACATAAGGACCGCCTGGCCATTGACTCTACAGTCAGCCTGGCTGCACTCGCACTGCAGGTTAGTCAGAAGGACTTATAAACAGACACCTGTTACAGTACCACCTCTTTATAAGGACCACCAGTCCTGGCCATTGATAAACAGTCCAACCTGTACAAGTTACCACCTCTACATAAGGACCATCTGGCCATTGATATACAGTCAAACCTGTCCAAGTGACCACCTCTACATAAGGACCACCTTGCCAAAGTGACCACTCTTTATTGGTCCCTTAGATATTTTTCCCAATGACATGGCATTAAGAATCCTGTCTATAGTGACCACCTGTCTACATAAACCAGATTTTATCTGCCTCTGAGTGGTCACACACACACTCAGTACTCCACCTGTCCAGTAGACTAGCCCCTACTGTAGTGTTTGCACAACAGTGTGGCTAATATCAAGAGCTATAGAAATATTAATCGATGGGCTGCCCTATACACCCTGGGTTGTAGGAAGGATTTTAACTATTTTTAACCAACCTTTTTTCCAGGCCGAGTTTGGCGACTACAGTCCCGACGCCCACGGACACAACTACTTCCTGGTGGAGCACTACCTCCCCGCTAGGGTGATTGACAGTTTGGGCGTGGCGCCCATCAGGCAGGATTTACCCAGAATGCACAGCCAGCACAGAGGCATGATGGAACCTACTGCTGAGATGGAGTTTCTGTTGGGAGCTCAGAAACTTCCGGAATACGGTGTCATGTTTCACAAGGTGTACAGGGTAAGAACAGGGTCACGTTGGGAGCTCAGAAACTTCCGGAATACGGGGTCATGTTTCACAAGGTGTACAGGGTAAGAACAGGGTCACGTTGGGAGCTCAGAAACTTCCGGAATACGGGGTCATGTTTCACAAGGTGTACAGGGTAAGAACAGGGTCACGTTGGGAACTCAGAAACTTCCGGAATACGAGGTCATGTTTCACAAGGTGTACAGGGTAAGAACAGGGTCACGTTGGGAGCTCAGAAACTTCCGGAATACGGTGTCATGTTTCACAAGGTGTACAGGGTAAGAACAGGGTCACCTTGGGATGTCAGAAACTTCTGGAATATGGGGTCATGTTTCACAAGGTGTACAGGGTAAGAACAGGGTCACGTTGGGAGCTCAGAAACTTCTGGAATACGGGGTCATGTTTCACAAGGTGTACAGGGTAAGAACAGGGTCACGTTGGGAGCTCAGAAACTTCCGGAATACGGGGTGATGTTTCACAAGGTGTACAGGGTAAGAACAGGGTCACGTTGGGAGCTCAGAAACTTCCGGAATACGGGGTCATGTTTCACAAGGTGTACAGGGTAAGAACAGGGTCACGTTGGGATGTCAGAAACTTCCGGAATATGGGGTCATGTTTCACAAGGTGTACAGGGTAAGAACAGGGTCACGTTGGGAGCATTTTGTATCTGTCGAATTCAGTCCCTCAAAATTTAAAAATACATTTGAAAATTTAGAAATACAGTATTGGTCAACGTTGATGTTTATGGGATGGCATTCTACAACAATAAAAAATAGAAAATTAAAGAAAATATGACACTGTACCAATTGCAAAGGCAGATCCTTTATAATTATAACTCTTTTTAGAATTTAACTAACATACAAAAAAATTACTATGCAGGTTAAAATCAGTTTTATTAATGAACCCTTGTCCTGCTGGAGTTGCAAAGCAAAAATAAACCCCCACTGTTGAAGTGCCCAGAAAAATTTGAAAGAAAGGGTACTCGTTTGATATTGCTCAATTTTAGTTACCATGCTTAACAACAACCCAGCGGGTGCAACGTACCCATTCTAGACATATTCCCAACCCAGCAAATGTAAGGGCTAGCATACAGAGCAAGAATGTGCAACCCAACAATTGTCAGGGCTAGCATACAGAACAAGAATGTGCAACCCGACAATTGTCAGGCGTAGGAGGACTATAGGGTTAAGATAAAAGGGAAGGTTGTAGCAACTTAAGAGTATATTGAAAGTTTACATGATATTTATTATTGAAAAAGAGCTACATGTAAAACTTCTTGTTTTGTACAATTTCTAACACAGGAGAAGAAGTACATCCCCAGTAACACAGTACTGGTTGGCATCAACGCAAAAGGTGTGGCTATCTACGAGCTGCGGAACACGGTCCGAGTGTCGCAGGACAAGTTTGCCTGGAGGGGCACCAGGAAGATCTCCTTCAATGTAAGACAGATGTCTCCCGTCTTCCAGTTTCTGCGGAAGATCTAGCATTTTAGAGTAAAATACTGTAAATGCATTTAAGTTTGCATGGTTTTTATTTTGAGCTGAGGGAAAAATGGAGTGTTTGCGGTGTTTTTAAGTTCGCGGCAGCTTTAAAGTAACATACTGCTACAGTATTGGACGAAATTGTTCGCCTTGGTTTTTATTTTGCGCTGATGAGTGTTCGTGGTGGTTTTAATTTGTGGCGGTGCTATAGTTACATACTGCTACAGTATTGCACAAAAGTGTCCGCTGTGGTTTCAAGTTTGCTGTGAAATGGTCAACGCGACAAACAAGAACATAAAACTACCGTGAACATTTCTGCATTTACAGTTGTAGCTGTTTCTATTTTTTAATCATGCAAAACTGCACCTGAGAGCTGTAACATATACTGTACATGTACCTACATACATGCCTACTTACATTGTACATAGTTGCATACATACAAATATGCACACACACATAATGGTATTTGAAGAGACATAAAGACATAAAGTAAGTCATGGTCTAAAATAGCTGACAAAAACCTTTAATATCTCATTGTTAAGCAATAATGGAAGTTATTGAATTGAAATAGGCTCCATATCTCCTCATAATGCACCAACTCTCTATGGCCTGCAGCTGTGAAGAGTTGTTGCTACGAGATTACTTTGTAGCACTGTCAATTGATGTATTGTGCTTGCCTTGATTTTCAGAGAAGAAAGTTTGTCCTGGAGTCCACACCAGCTGACAACAACTCCCTGAACAAGCTCACCTTCTTCACAGACAGCTACAAGAAGTACGTTGTACTACCCTGTCTGAGTAGTTTCACACTGAACGCTAGAAAAGCACCCATCTTTATATATGAGTGCAATATGAAAACTGCAAGTTGAAGAGTCAATCTGATTGTAGGAATGATATTTTCAATATTTGATTCTTTAAAAAATGTTGTATTGAAAATTAATTTTCATAAAGAATATCCTGCAGTTGGACAAAAGGGTAAAAAAATTCTGTGGGAACAAATCAAATATTGCTACATTGTAGCTTGTTGCAGCCCCAATTCGATGATAACATGTTTTTATTTCATATCTCTACTTTTTTTTTTTAAACCATGAGAATACTACTGTTGATAGTTGAGATGATGGTAATGGTGATGATAATGATGTTAATTGAGATGAACATGATCATGTTGATGATGATAATGGTGATGATGATGATTACAGGGGCCGGTACCTCCTGGGCATGTGCACGTCTCAGCACAAGTTCCACATCAGGATGAGGTCCAGACTCAACGCTTCTCATGCCTTCCAGCAAGGTGGGCCAACTGCTTCTTTAGACTGCATCTTACTTCCCAGACTGATGACTACTTTACCATGATGTCAGGTTTCCGTGGCAAACTTGTTTTACAATGCAAGGAGTCCTTACCGACCTCAAGAAGGCACAAGGATAAACGTGGGCAGACACAAAATCGGGTTTGGCGGGAACACAACCATTTATTCCTTAAACGGAATCGTAAACAAATATATATAACAGATGAGTATAAAGAAAATGATATAAAACAAGGTACAACATGTATACAGTAATATCCTCTTACTTCTCAGACTGATGACTTACTCTTACTAACATAGCTTCATGCAGCCAGAACTAGACTGGGTAGATTTCTAAATTCATATCTAACTTTTGATAGGCCTAGGAGAAATAAGGCTGTATTTCTGGTTACTTGCATGACCCTTGCAAAAACCGAAAGACGAAATGAGCCTTTTCTTAGGGGGGAGATGAGAACCTGACCACTGGCAAGGGGCATGAAATTTTCCATCTAACATCTGAGTGAAGAGAACAGTATTCTGTGGAAAAGATCTGACTGACAAGATGTATGATAGGGAATACTGGGAAGTTGTGTGTGATTCAACTCTTTGACTTACGAGTTGAATTTGAAATAGAGATCAAAATTTAGATCTTTCAAATAAACAAACAAATGAATAAGCAAATATGATGATGATGATGTCCTTGACAGAATTTTGCTCTTGACCCCAGACTACCCCTTGGAGAGCATCTCCATGAACGACTCCGTGTCCTCGGCGACCTTCGACCCCATGGAAGCCTCCATCTCCTACAGCATTCCGGAGGCGGACGATTCCGTCAGCTACGACCCGAGCCAGAACGGAATTCCGCTGGACGAAAGCATCACCAGCGACTACGATGCCATTGGTCCATCCTACCGACCAATCAAAAACAGATTAGACGTTCCTCATAGGTCACGTGACCAGAGGAGGACCAATGAGAGAGAAGATGACATGCAATACGAGGAGGTGGATTTCAGACCTCCCAGCAGGCCCGAGTCCAGTAGGTCACATGAGCAGCGGAGTGACAGGTCAGCAGGGCAAAGGTCGCATGACAGGTCAGGGGAAAGGTCATATTCACAAAGGAGTGACAGGTCACATGACATGTCAAGCAACAGATCATTGGACCAATCAGGGGACAAGTCCAGCAACAGGTCATTCAACCAATCAGGCAGCCCCTTACAAGAGCCGTCATCCAATCACCAATCACCAGAGGACTTATATGCGAAGCCATGGCAACAAGGAAGAAGACAAAGAGATCAACCAAAGAGGTAGATGTATAGAGGTTTTGGTCAATAAAAGGTGGTAGCAAAAGAGTGCAATATACTGTTACGTAATGTATCTCTGACTTGTTGTCTTGGAATATTACATTGTACCTTAAATTGCATGTATTTCCTAACCAGCTTCCTTGGTGGCACGCATGTACAGTGTAATTTTTCAAGAGTCTTCTTTGTACGAGTTAAACATTTTCAGAGCTTGTTGTGTTCTTAAGCCCACTTTTTAGTTGCAAGGCTTTCCATGTGAACAATACAGGATATCACGCTTTCATCATCTTTCTTAAACTACCAAATTCTGTTAACGACCATTCCAGACCAGTGCCTTACGAGGAACCCCATCACTATGACGATGATCGCTATGACGATATCGAGGAGCCGGCCCCGCCCTCTCTGGCTGCATACCACCAGCAGAGGTTGCGGGGGGCTGAGGGCGTGGCAAGCCCGGGGGCAACCAGAGGCAACGCCTATGTAGTAGGTAAGGAAACCTTTCAGTTATACCACAAATACAGCATAGTCAAATTACTATATGGTATTGCCTTCAGTCATTGATATCAGTAAAACTATAATTTTATGTTCATGTATTTTCAGCTAGCTTTCTATTTAGCTTAAAGTTACTTTTAAATATGTCAAAGTAACTTATTTTTCTATTGCTTGTAGCAGGATGGATAGAATAGATACCATGGTACAAAATATGCTGGTTCAATGCACATGTCCCATGTTTCTTCACTAGTACTCTACTGTATAGCTACATTTTCACAGGTGCACACACTCAATATTCCAACACTTATATGGAGTCCTTGCTGTTCTCAACTTCTCGGTTTGCATGAAGTTGCTTATGCCATTGCCATTTGAACACGTCTCTCTCTCTCTACATATGTGTATATTCTCTTACTTATACATGTGTTATAACACGGTGATACTAGATATGTTGTAAATAAGCTGGTATTTTCTTCTAAAAGTATTATTTTTGTTTTGTTATAATTGCAGATGCCAGCATTAGGTCCATGGACCAGACCATGAACATGACTGTCAATGATACCATGTCAGGTGGGTGTGTGGAAACTTGAAGATTTTGCTGGTACAGTTACATTATTATACCAGACAAAGTCCTTACTTCACTGATGGATGACTGAAGAATTCTGTGCAACATATAAAAAGGATTTGTTTGTGGTAGATGAAATGAGTCATATCAAAAGTATCTATATTAGGAAGTTGCCAAAACCGTGGGATATCCTTTAAGCTGTCTACAGATAGTATGTTTCTATATGAAAATATAGCGGTGCTGAACTAGTCTTTCATATGTATTATGGTTTAGCTTGAGCCTTTTTCAGGAGTGTCAGACATATGTTAAGCAAAATGATGCACATTGTAACCCATTGAAATGTTGTATGTTTGTATATTACCCAGACACCCTTCGTGAGAGACTACAGGACCTTCCCTCGCCTGAACAGGCAGAGAGGGAAATCATCATGGTGGTTCTGGAGAAGGACCCACAGTTCGGCATTGGTAGGTAGTGATGACAGGGGTTCCACAAGGAAGCGTTCTGGGACCATTACTCTTCTCCATTTACATAAACCACTTGCCAGATTCAGATGTGAGCCAGGTTATTTGTTGATGACTGCCAGTTATATGTAGAATTGTCTACACAGAATGATCAACGAATAAAAAAATAGATTCACATAGACCCAAAATGTAACCACCCACAGTACGGCATTGGTAGGTAGTACAGACGGGGGTTCCACAAGGAGACGTTCTGGGACCATTACTCTTCCTCGTGTACATAAACGACCTGCCAGATCAGCTTGATTCAGATCTGAGGTTATTTGCTGATGACTGTCGGTAATTTATGGCACAGTATGGCATTGGTAGGTAGTGATGACGGGGGTTCCACATGGAAACGTTCTGGGACCATTACTCTTGTTCTTGTTCTAAACCATCTAAAACCCATCTAAGAACTTTGTTATGCAACTTAATGAAACTATTCACGGTAGGCTGATATCAATAAACTGATTCATAGAAAAACATTGAAATACAGAAAATGCATCCATATATTTTAGATTCCGCTCATTGAGCTGAAATGTGAGTTGTTCATGCAAGCACTGCCATAATTCTTCTAAATCAACCCAATGCTGAGGAATCTTTGAACAACTGGTATCTAGATCTAACACCGAATCTTTACTAAGATTTGATCAGCGACAATTTTACCTAAGGTCTATTTTGCAATGAGATTGTAAATTCACACATAACTTGGTGTTAGCCTGTTTTCCAACAGAGTTCCAGTTAAAAACTTTTGCAAAGATAAATGAACTAGATGAAGAGAAAAATTTTGCGTGTCCATTTTTCAGGTATCACCATAGTCGGAGGTGAGACGAGGGGAAAGTTGGACCTGGGACTGTTCATCAAGTCTGTCACACCTGGAGGTCCTGCACACAGGGACGGCAGGCTCAGGCCAGGTAACACACCTGTGTAGACTCAGACACCTGTACACTCTCAGGCCAGGTAACACACCTGTACACCTGTACATGCTCAGGCTAGGTAACACACCTGTACACCTGTAAACTCTCAGGCTAGGTTAACTGCACCTGTACACCTGTAAACTCTCAGGCCAGGTAACACACATCTGCACCTGTACACCTGTAAATTCTCAGGCCAGGTTAACACACTATGTATGAGTATGGTCCTACCCAGATACTTTGAATCTTATTTCAAGTCTTAAGCATGTTCTACATGTGTTTGGCAACTTCATTGAAGTGTAGTCATTGACAATGGTTACATGGTTACTTACAAGCTTCGGTGGATTTTCCAGGTGACCGCATCATCTCGGTGAATGGGCGGAGTCTGGAGGGTGTTAACCACCAGGGGGTGGTGGAGATCATCAAACACTCCCCCACCCAGGTGCAGTTCATCGTCTCACAGGAGAAATCCTACAGGGGTGAGCATTTTATTCATTCATTTATTTATAAATCTTAAGGGTAGTCCCTTCAGTTAACTGTCAGTGAGTAACTGATTTTAAAGGGAGCCCTCAGTTAGTATGGGTTGGTTTGTTTTGCATGGTCCGTAAACCGCCTTTAAGTTAACACACCAGATACAGTAAGATCTTACAGGGGTGAGCATTGGTTGGTTTACTGTAATTCTTGATTTGTTAACGTTAACTTAAATTAGCTACTTTACGCAGCAGTTAGCCTTTTAATGTTTAATGATGCTTGCCATTTGATTTTTATGTACATTGTATAACACTTATGAGGCACACTGCTTTCTTCCCAGACCAACATAACAGAACTCCACAGCCTGTGCAGAGGCCTTCTGCCACTGATGACATGGAAGTGAGTCAACCTAGGAGACCTGCCAATCAAGCTCCTCACCATGGTAACCACCACATGGACAGGCCTGTCAATCAAACTCCTCACCATGCCAACCACAACATGGACTTCGACAACATAGAAATCAGCCTGGATTCGCCATCCACGATGCAAGGTTATGACGGACGACCTTCTGGAGGTCAGAGTTCAAGGTCCCATTCACTGCTGGGCTCTGCAAGGTCACAGGGAAGGTCGGACGGCGACGACCAATCGTGGATAACGACTCCGGAAGCTTCTGATGACGAGGATGTCCTGCCGGATAACGCCGGTGCGGGAGGGTATCAGCCATCTCAGTTTACAGGACTAAGCAACCCGGCTTTCGAAGATGATGACAGGTTTGTGGAAATTTTGCTACCGTGATTATAAATTGAATTACAGTAGAAAGTCTCCAGTCTCATCCATCTCTTGCAGCAGTCAGCTACTGCAAGACTTATTAGGATTTCTATTTTAACCTTCTTATGTCTGTTTTAGTCTTCTTCCTTGTTTCTTACTTGTTGCTCTTTTATGGTTCTTGCTTATGAAGCTTAGGAGCTGTGTACATAAGAAAACTATTATGTTGAATTGATAAACCAACCTGATGAAACTATTCATGTACCAACAGAAGAGACTCGTGGACAGACGTAGACATGGGCGCCGCGGCTGCGCAGAGAAGTCAGCACAGAAACTCCACGGACGGTTTCACGTCCCCGGACATCCCCCAGAGATCTGACGACACGGCGTCTCTGCATGACGAGGCTGGGCCATACCAGGCCACCGTCGAGAAGAGGCCGTCCATGAGGCTGACCCAAAACGACCTGAAGCCTGGGGACGTCTTCGAGGTGGCCCTGAGGAAAACCAGCAGCAGTCTGGGCCTCAGTGTCACCGTAAGATTTTGATGTCCCTCATATACAATATTCATGTGCAATTGAAAGAGTAAGATACGACCTGAAGCCCAGAGACGTGTTTGAGATGGCCCTGAGAAAAACGGGCAACAGTCTGGGCCTCAGTGTCACAGTAAGTCAACAACATCTGGGGTTTTGTTGATTTTTTCATTCCCCATTCAATATTTTGTAGTAGTGTGTGCTCTTTAGAAAGAAAGGTAAGATATCTGAATCCTTGCAGCAAGCTATTCCCCCATTGATGTAAATGACAATGGGAATGCCAAGTACAAACATGTTCAATGTGCCAGGAAAATTCTCCCACTCTATTTGGGGTGAAATGGGACCAGTAGCAAGCTAGTGAGGTGAGCAGCAGCAGGGGAATTTTTCAGTGATCCTATAATTATAGATATCATGACTGTGTGCTGTACATAAAAATTGCATGATTGCAAAGGTGCTGAATGAAATCTTTACTTTCATCAGGGTGGCGTCAACACGAGTGTGAAATATGGTGGGATCTATGTCAAGACTCTGTTTCCCAACGGTGCCGCTGATGTGGATGGCAGAGTCAGGATCGGTAAGCAAATTATTTTTGAATCTCAAAGTTCTTTATTCATAACCAAGGAATTACAACAGCCGACATATCAGTGACTATCTGTCACCTTCCCCCGGGAAATACAGACTTGTTCTTCTTCGCACTGCAGCTAGGTGGCGCTGCAGTAGTGTGAAGAATGTGACAGATGGTCACTGAAACATTTGCTGTTGTTATTTTTACCTTCGTCGACGAAATGGTTTCGTCGACAAGGTTATTGGATGGTGCTTGTTTTGGTTGTGAATAAAATTTTCGCTATCAAGTCATTTACCAACCTAGAGAAATAATTTGGGCTTCCTTGATAATATGGCCATACTTATTTCATAAAGACAAAGCTTCTAGGTATCTTAAGATGACAAATTTCTTGCTTCTTTCTACCTTCTTTTTAAGAAATATGACTATCTGTTTCATGAAGACAAAACTGCAAGGTCTTGAAATGACACATGTCTTACATCTTTTGACTTACTTCTGAAGGTTGAGGAGGGTCGTATTGAGGTCACCTGCTGGCGCCGAATGGCAGCTGCCCAGACCCTTGCGACCGTTCCACAAAGTGCAAGGGTGGAGCAAATATGTATCTGTTTTGTATTATGTGATTGTAAACCCTGCAGCAATTCAGCACTGGCTGCCATTGCAAGTGTAATTTCTGACCAATAAACCATCATTATGTCTTTTGCCTTGCTTCTAGGTGACAGGGTGCTGAAGGTGAACGGGGTCAGTCTGACAAACGTGACCCACAAACAGGCTGTGGAGGCCATGCGCAACTCACCACAGGTTGGCTCTTTCACTCAGACCCTTGTAGTGCCTCGCGACTCATAGGAAATTTCAAGCATATAGCAAGTTTCCTTGCTGTTTCAGTAGCTGCGTATATTTTCACACGGATGGGTTGCTGGCCCTTTCACTTTCAATATGCTCGAGGCACATCCTTGAATGCGGGACCCCCATTTTTTGTCCCTTCCTAAAGAAGGGTGCAGTCCCGACTGGGATGCCCTGCCCAGGATTGAACTGGGGTCTCCTGTAAGCAACTAACGCTACAGTTTTAGCATCAAGGGCACCACTTTTCTCACAGTGTGTCTGCTACCATCTCAGTGTCACCTTTGTTCTGCATTTTACCAAGTCGAAACCACTTTTACAAACACTGTAGTTTCAGTACCATGGACACCAACTTCCCTAATGCCCCTTGTGTCTGCCACCCATCTTTTTCATTTTTGAATGTTGTACTTTTTTACCAAGTAGAAACCCTATTCAGAATCACTAACTACTTCAGTGCCAAGGACACCATCTTCCCAAAGACCCTTGTGTCTGCTACAATCTGTTCTTTGAATGTTCTACTTTTTATCTAGTGGAAACCATTTTTTTTACAACACTGCCGTTTCAGTAATATGGACACTATCTTTCCAAACGCCTTGGGTCTGCTACAATCTGTTTTTATATTTGAATGTTGTACTTTTTCCCAGATGGGAACATTTTTTAAGGACACCTGCAGTTTCAGTACCATGGACACCATCTCTTTTTTCATCTTTTAATGTTGTACGTATTATAACAGATACTATTTTCCAAAACACTGCAAGTTCAGCACCAAGGACAGCATCATTTAAACACATTCTTCTGCCTTCCCTCAGGTAACAACCCTGTTGATAGAGCGGGGCGTACCACCAGGCAGTGGGGGGGACAAGTCGGAAACATCGTCCACACACCAGGAGGAACCTGAAGAGGTATTAATTGATCCATCCATAAATCAATCAACCACTCAATCAATCAATCAATCAATCAATCAATCAGTCTGTCGATATTGCAGCCTTATCCTGAATTATGCCTACACAATGAATGGTATTATTTAAAAACATTATCTATGATTGTGGTCATAAGATTAAAACCATGAAATGTAGCACATGGTACCAGGCTGTTTCTTAATGTAACAATGCCACTAGAAGGTAAAATCAGTTCCTTTGACTTTGTTCTAACATATAATTTGATGGACATTGGATTTAAACCAGAAAATAACTTACAAACATCATTTTATTTTATCTCGTTCAAAAGCTGTGGCAGTGATGGCATCAGGCTGTTTCAAAGTTAGTTCTGTGGAGCTCCCTAACTTTCCCCTGATTTAGACTGCTTCTATGTGTTTGTCCACAGTTTGTGCCGACCTCACATGACCCTGAGGAAGAGGAGGACTTCAGCAGGAGCCTGTCGCCCGACCCGATGAGCGTGGCCTCTACCTCCATGCTGAGTGGTACGGTCCTGACCCCCACCCCTGAGGAGGAGGAGGCGGAACGCACCAGTCCCCCCGACACCCCACCCCCCGAGTACCCCTTTGTCACAGAAGGTAAAACGCCATCACTAAGAGAGGGGGGTAGATAATGGTTTATTCTAAAATTTTAGAACTTTTCCAAAATTTTGTTCAGTTGTCCATCTTTTATTCCTCCATTCTTAATCTTTTTGTTACAGACAACACCTTCATTGTACAACACGTACTACACAATTTTGCACTTATATCTTTTATTCCTCCATTCTTAATCTTTTTGTTACAGACAACACCTTCACAGTGAACCTGAACAAGAGCACCACCGGCCTGGGTCTGAGTATCCAGGGCGGCAAGGACGCGCACCCCGACCCCCAGTTCTGCATTCCCCGCATCAAGAAGCTGTTTCCGGGGCAACCAGCTGCGGAGAGTGGAAGGTTAGAGGTCGGCGACGTCATCTTGAAGGTCAACGAAAGGGAACTGCAGTGTTTGAAACACAGTGTAGGTTTCAAGGTTTTTTCACTTCAAGTACTTTACACCATGCAGGTCCTATTTCCTCACTTGACTCACAGGTGAAAATGAGTACCCAGCTTCAGCTAGGGACGTCCTCTCAGCTGTGGTGTGAAGCTGGAGGCCCCGTGTTTGAGGAGAGCCACAACTCGAGCACATTGATCTACTGCACTCTATCGAAAACAGTAGGGGTCCTTTGCAGTGTTACTTACTTGGGCCTATCGCCCATCCTTGGGTATAGGCCACAGACTAGGTGCCTCCATTCTTTGCGGTCCTGGGCCCTTTGCAGTGTGGGTGGATCAAATCTTTCAGTCTGGGCTTGCACAGGTTCACATGTACTTAATCTACATGTTATAGACCCCTCCTGCATGTGGTTTACCAGTTACGTGAAACAAACACAAAACGGAAACATAAACCATAAGAGCACAATCTTGGTGTTATGAATATCTGAGTAGCCTGTTTCTTACGCTGAATGTACCTGTAATCGTGTAAACTAAATCTTTGTTTTCAGGAGATTGTTGCCCTGCTGAGGTCATCGCCCCCTCAGGTACACCTGACCCTCTGCAGACCTGAGTCAGGAACTCTACCTGAGGTCTCACCTGCTGTAAGTACTTTTCTCACCTGTACACATGGCACACCTATACACACAACACACCTGTACACATAGCACACCTGTACATACAATACACCTGTACACACCTCAGGTACACCTGTCCCTTAAGTTTGCAGACCTGAAGAAGGAACTCTAGCTTAGGTCTCACATGCTGTAAATTTTACCACTATAACCATAACAAAGCAGATTATGTCCTGTGATGTCAGGGATAATTTCAAGTTTGAATGCCATTATTTCTTCCCAACCTCTTGAAGTTGTATCACCCTCAAAGCTGTTGACTTTACAAATTTTGAGTTTAAAGGTCTGAAAATTGCTGCTTTTTTGTCAATTTATCTATCTAAGGACCAAGTCACATACTTGAGTATGTCATAAGATTCCAAAATGACTTCATTCTTGGGATAGTCCTGCATTTGTCCTGTAAAACTCAGCTGTCTTCAAAATTCATCCTTGTTGGCACTTGGCTCTGTAACAGCTTGCTTGAAAATTCTATGGCACCAATAACGCAGGACAAATGTGACCGTACCATAGGTGAACACAGAGAAAGTTCTACAATGGAAATTTTACATTTATTTGTTGTCGTACTGTGATAGATATTCTCTGGTCATGAAATGTAACAATTTCTTTCTGAAATTCTGTTGTGTTCCCAGAGCCTGCCCACCTCCCCCACCCCCGACATGCTGACTCAGTACGGCGCTCCACTGTCACCTACCATAGAGGAGGACACTCAGGGAACACTGGGGTCATCCACAGGTCAGCTCTGTTTGTCTTCTTTTGATCTGTAGTAACCAATGGTCGTGTGGCGCAAGTGGTAGAGGGCGCGGCTGTCAAACAATGGGACCCGGGATCTAATCCCGGGTTGTGCCCAGAGACATGTCCGAACTTGCGCCCCGACATTGTGCCCTTGGGAAAGGCACTTTTCACGTATTCCCCCCTCCGTAAGAGGGACAAGTCTCCGACGGCAGTTGTCTTCAACTGGCGGACGAGAGCAGTGCCAGGGGGGCTGGTGTTATCAAGGCGGACCTCGAGCGTAAGAGTCATCCGGCAGCTCGCTGAAAGAAAGCAAAGAACCTTTATCTTAACCACAGTCAATGTGCAAACAATCATATCCCTTTTTCATGTAAGTGGAAAGAAATGTACTAATTATAGTTAAGTTAAGTCTTCTTTTTTGTTTTCTATAGTTGATCAACTGTCTTCTTCCCCACCAGCTGACTTCCCCACACAGCGCCTCTCATCACCAGGGTTACAGTCACCTGACCAGGACAACAGCCAATCATTGTCCAGCCCCACGTCACCTGACCCAACTGACAGTGAAGAGCTCCAATCAGGGGTGAGCTGGATTTTCACTTCATCTAACATCTTGGATGTACAGTATAATTTAGAAAATGCACAAATAATCTTTACATGTGACAAAAGCCAACTCGCTTATTTGCAAATTTGGCCATTGCACACCTGAGGTGAAGCGGATCCTTTTCATGTCACACTGTAGTGCAATGTACTGTGCTCAGCTTTGGTCACGCTATAGACTACGGGTAGCCTACCATGACGGCTTTAAAATTCTGTCGTCTCAACCGAGAAGCACCAGCAACAGTGAGCTTTTTGTAAACATGCGTGTTGATGTTAACCGGCATCAGTCCCCATTCACTCGGACGCAAGGATGACGAATGATTGCACACAGGCACAGAAGTACAATCAAACAAACGTCTATTCACATGGTCTACTGCAACTACACGAAACGGGCACAGTACGCATGCGCGGACTGTTACACTTGTAGGGAGGGGGTAATGGATTTAACTATGATATCTAAACTACTAACAGTTGATACATTTGACGCCAAGTGTCGGAAGCTGTTGCATTCGTTCGTATCTCGACTGTTCGTGCCAGAGAATCATATCATTAAGGCACTACTCCGTTCGAAGGCCTTTCCGTCGAGTCCATTCTGGCGACTTTACTGTAAACTTGTTCGCCCTTGCTCATTGTAAATAATTATTTTAGATGTATTGTTGATGTGTTTGTGTCTGTCTGTCAATATGGGCCGTCGAGCCCGAAATAAACAATAAAGATTGATTTGGTTGATTATGTGTACTGTCAAAATTGACACAAGTACATTGTATTAAGAATCCTGTCTATAGTGACCACCAGCCCACATAGACCAGATTTTATCTGTCATGTGGAGTGATCTTGCTGGACAGTTTTGGCCCCCCCAAAGTTTTAGTTTTCAAGTTGGTAGAAATCTGAATGTTCCATTGTCTGTAAAATGTACAATGATTCATGTTACATATTTCAACAGACTGAAGTTCTAATAATGTATCTGTGCCCCCCTCCCATCTCAGGAAATTGAAGTGACCTTGACCAAGAGCTCGACAGGGGGGTTGGGGTTCACGGTGGCAGGGGGTGCGGAGACGGGGGGGTGTTATGTGAAGGGGGTGGTACAGGATCCTGCCAAGTCTGACGGCAGACTGAGACCAGGGGACAGACTCATGATGGTGAGGCATTCTTTGAATATTTCTTTAAATTTTTTTAAATAGTTTATAACCGGTGAAACTGTTAATCCAGAAAAGACAATGTGGAATGTGGAAAACTTCTTTTTATAAGACTTAGTAGATTGACCAAATGAATGAATGTCTACAAATATGATGTAACAAAAGGTTATCAATATCTCAGTAAACAGTTCATGGCCAGAGAATTCTTCATAATTTTGGGAACGTCAGCCAGAATTTGGGCACAATGTCTTTTTATTCATATTAGAATAAAACATGTTTTTCTTTATCTATTGGTATTCTGCATCATGATGTAACATAACTAGAACTAGTTATCCTGAATGGCAGTTATACTGTAAAATTAATGCAGACATGTTCGTCGTGGTTTTATATTCGCAGCTTTCGCGGTGACCATTTCACCATGAACTTAAGACCACCGCAAACATTTTTGTCCAATACTGTATAGCAATAAAACCATTATTATTAATATGTGACTAAAGCACTACCGGGAAATTAAAACAACCACGAACACTCCATTTTCCCCTTAGCGCAAAATAGAAACCGCGCGAACTTAAATGCATTTTCAGTACTGGCCATAAAGATACACAATCTGATACCGATATGTAATCCCTTGTTGTTTGACAGGTGAACGGGCAGGACGTGTCGGACATGAGTCACTCGGACGCTGTGAGTCTCCTTCGCTCCACGCCGCAGACGGTCACCATCAGGGTATACAGGAGGCCGGAGTTTGAGCAGCCTGCCCCCCTCCCACCCTACACCCTTCCAACTGTCGTTCTGCATAGGAACACAGCAGGGCTTTTAGGTAGGTTTACAATAATCCTACAATAGTTGTGTTTGTAGAGTAGTAAAGCCATACAGGCTATAGTAGGTTTTATACGTCAGGGTGAACAGGAGGCCTGAGTTTAACAAGACCGCCCCCCTCCCCCAGACACCTTACCTATTGTCACTCTGTCCAGGAACACTGCAGGGCTCTTAGGTATGTCTGCAGTTGTGTATGTAGAATAGTAAAGCCATACATGCTCTAGTACGTTCTATGGATCAGGGTGTGCAGAAGATCTGATTTTTTGTGTTGAGTTTCAACTCGATAAGAGGTTTGTTAGCTGTTAATTGTGTATGTTAAAAGATACAACACAGGGCTCTTTGGATGGCCTTCAGTTGTGTCTGTTGAAAAATCTGATATGTTCCCAGAAGTGTAGGGATGCCAAACAAGCCATATTCTAAGGAGAAAGCCAATATGCACCTTATTTCCTAAACAAAATGAAATGTTAATAGATGAGAAATATTACAAAGTAGTGCATGCATCCCAGTAAGAAGTAACACTTACAGTAGTACTGTCTGCTACTAGGGGTGGATACCGGTTCGCTGGACCTGATTCAGACCTTTATAACATCCAATAACGGAGTCCAAAAAACCTGAAAGCCTAAAACCTGAGTCCAAGAAAACCTGAACAAAGTACAAATATATTTCTCTATTTTGTTTGATAAAAAGTGTTTTGAGTCTCCCCTCTGACAAAAAAGGCATTTAAAATAAGTGCAATATTCAAATATCAAACACTGGTTTATCTTGAAGTCTTCTCCCCAAGAACTAAAATTTATAGTTGTGCATGTCAGTATGAATTCTCTATGCTCAATATTGGTCTAATAAAATAAAACATCAACTGGACAGGAACAGGCAACCTAAATCTCTGGACCTAAACTTGGACTTGAACCTTATTAAGCCGAACCGGTATCCACCCCTATCTGCTACTAAATGTTTCCTACTTTGGCAGGCCTGAATCTGACTGGAGGGGTGGGCTCGCCACAAGAGGCCATCTATGTGGGCGAGATGGTTCCCGACCTCCCCGCGGACCGAGATGGTAGCCTCCAACTGGGCGACAAGGTCCACTACATTGGGGACCAGAGCATGCTGGGATTGTCGTCTGAGCTAGCGCAGGCAATCCTGGAAGCAGCTGGACCGGAAGTGGAAATAAAGGCAACCAGGTGTTTGTTTGCATTTGTTTGTATTGCATACCCGGTAAACTGCTTCATGGCGTAACCAGGTCTGTACGGAACAGTTTGGATGGTGATGTAAAGCCGGCGGCCCTGTATATGACTCAAGCATCGAACTTCCGCACGTAAAAGAACCCAATTGCAACACACTTATCGAGAAGAATCGGGGTGCTTGGTTGAAAACAGGAGCTGTAGCAAAGCCACGTTGAACTTTATTTTAGTTACTTGAAGAAGTATCATGCTTCGCCTCAGTTGAGGATGACTAATTAATTACCTTTCAAGGCAACTATTTTCTGTTTCATGCCACAAAACTGTACAACCAGTCTCTTTTGTAAATTCTTAATGTGTAATGTGGTAAAAATCATCGTTTTTAAAATGTATTGATCTTTAAATCGTCCTAACATGTATATTTATGGCTAATATTTAAACTCGTCATTCCTGTCCGACGGTTTATTCTTGACGCCACGCACACAAGCTTGCAATTATCTTATAGTTCAAGGACATTTTAGATCAAATTGAACTGTGACCTGTATTTTGTATATAATGACTAGTGGAACCGACAATTGTTATTGTAAGAACAATTCGGGATATCCGGTGGGATATCCTGCCAGTCTGCATATTTTGAATAAAGTTTTAAAGTTGCAAAACTTTTCTTTTTCATGTTGCCATAGGAACGGTAGACCTGTGCACCAGCTGGAGGAAGATGATGACGTGGTGACTCCCAGCTCCCCGGCAACCACGCCCCAGCCCCGCCCGGCGACGCAGTCCCGCGCGTCCGTCCGGTCCCAGGGCTCCGACTCAGAACCGGAGCGTGGCATGGAGGCGATCTCTTCCCCCGCCATCCCCATGTCACCCCTCCCGCTGACCGACTCCAGTACCGAGAACGAGAGCCCGGAACACGGGCCGCCATCGCAGCTCTACACACCAGAGGTACACGGCTGGCTAAAGAAGGGCCTGGCTTGTTGCATTAGGCTAATTTCTAGGCTACTAAGTATAGAGCCCGGAACACGGGCCGCCATCGCAGCTCTACACACCAGAGGTACACCACTGTCTAAAGAAGGGCCTGGCTTGTTGCATTAGACAAATTTTCTAGGCTAAGTATAGAGCCCGGAACACAGGCCGCCATCGCAGCTCTACACACCAGAGGTACACGGCTGGCTAAAGAAGGGCCTGGCTTGTTGCATTAGACAAATTTCTAGGCTAAGTATAGAGCCCGGAACACGGGCCGCCATCGCAGCTCTACACACCAGAGGTACACCACTGTCTAAAGAAGGGCCTGGCTTGTTGCATTAGACAAATTTTCTAGGCTAAGTATAGAGCCCGGAACACAGGCCGCCATCGCAGCTCTACACGCCAGAGGTACACCACTGGCTAAAGAAGGGCCTGGCTTGTTGCATTAGACAAATTTCTAGGCTACTAAGTATAGAGCCCGGAACACGGGCCGCCATCGCAGCTCTACACACCAGAGGTACACCGCTGGCTAAAGAGGGGCCTGGCATGTTGCATTAGGCTAATTTCTAGGCTACTAAGTATAGAGCCCGGAGCACGGGCCGCCATCGCAGCTCTACACACCAGAGGTACACCACTGGCTAAAGAGGGGCCTGGCATGTTGCATTAGGCTAATTTCTAGGCTACTAAGTATAGAGCCCGGAGCACGGGCCGCCATCGCAGCTCTACACGCCAGAGGTACACCGCTGGCTAAAGAAGGGCCTGGCTTGTTGCATTAGACAAATTTTCTAGGCTAAGTATAGAGCCCGGAACACAGGCCGCCATCGCAGCTCTACACGCCAGAGGTACACCACTGGCAAAAGAAGGGCCTGGCTTGTTGCATTAGACAAATTTCTAGGCTAAATATAGAGCCCGGAACACGGGCCGCCATCGCAGCTCTACACGCCAGAGGTACACCACTGGCTAAAGAAGGGCCTGGCTTGTTGCATTAGACAAATTTTCTAGGCTAAGTATAGAGCCCGGAACACAGGCCGCCATCGCAGCTCTACACGCCAGAGGTACACCACTGGCTAAAGAAGGGCCTGGCTTGTTGCATTAGACAAGTTTTCTAGGCTAAGTATAGAGCCCGGAGCACGGGCCGCCATCGCAGCTCTACACGCCAGAGGTACACCACTGGCTAAAGAAGGGCCTGGCTTGTTGTATTAGACAAATTTCTAGGCTACTAAGTATAGAGCCCGGAACACGGGCCACCATCGCAGCTCTACACACCAGAGGTACACCACTGGCTAAAGAAGGGCCTGGCTTGTTGCATTAGACAAATTTCTAGGCTACTAAGTATAGAGCCCGGAGCACGGGCCGCCATCGCAGCTCTACACACCAGAGGTACACCACTGGCTAAAGAAGGGCCTGGCTTGTTGCATTAGGCTACTAAGGATCTACATGTAGTACAGGGCCCGTCCCTCCGTCCTGTGACGGAAATTTGCTTGTTGGGACGAGAGAAAAAATTCACCCTTTCCGTCCCAAATTCTGAACTTTATGACTTGAAATTGATGAAAATGTATCTTTGTAAGATGAAAATGACAAATTTAACAACGAAGAGTCAAAGCATCGGCTCCCAATGCGTGGGACGGAAAAAGAATTCAAGCTATAGAGACGGCCCTGATCTAGTACCAGCTCAGAAAAAAAAAATAACCATGCCTTCAAGTACCAGAGTTGAGGAGTTAAAAATGTGTTCTTCCCTAGAACTGTCATAGAGTAGAACTCATTGCCAGCAAGCATCGCATCTCTACACACCAGCGGTACATGTACATCACTGAGCAAGAAGCAGGCCTACTACGTTAGACACGTTTGTAATGATATGTAAGATTTCATACACTGCTGACTTGTAGCAAGTCAAAAATCAGCACTCTATGACTTTACAACATAATGAGAGGATACGTCGATGAAGGTTAGACATCCAGGTAATAAGATGAGCCAAATAGCACAGTGACTGTTTTTCAACATTTCTCATCTGTTGACAATTCATTTATTAGGTATTTGTTTTGCATAACATTCTTTAACATCCCGACATGTACTGACGAATACTTCCTATAACCAGTTGCACTTATCCTTTTCCACCCTGATTATACCATTTGCAATCATTTTGTTCATACTTATTTGCACATCCCATTTTAGAACACTTAGTTGACTTTCATCATGAGTTGCATTGTGTTGTTTTGCACCTGTACTTAACGACTTCACTTGAAACTTCATCTGACAGTGACAGGTGTTGTTAGATTCTGAAGTCTGAATAAAAGTTGAACTGTGATTGCCAACACAAAAATTGGACTTTAACAAATTTTGATGTCACGGAAGCAGTGTATTGCTCATTCCTTGATAAAGACTGAAGTTGATCAGTTGAAAGTTTGGGTCCAATTTTGTGTTGGCAATTAAAAAGTTTGACTTTTATTCAACGTACTTACCATCTTGTTTGCAACCCACAGTTTCATTTCTTCATGTCTTGTTTTTGCACTTGTCTGTATTTTGTTCTCACAGTTTGACACTGATGACTGTTTCCCTGACGACCATTACCTTGACAACCATTTCCCTGACACTAACACACCCCTCCAGTCCCCCAAGCCGCAAGTGGTGAGCCAATGGGGTCCTATCAATAAATGGATACTGAATCAAATTTAAACACAGATTCAGCACAAGAGATAATAGTACTGTAAATTCATTGACGTTCACAGTGATTTTATTTCAAGGTTGAAGCGAAACAAGTGTGTTTTAAATTCTCAGTCGAAACAATACTGTGTTGCAGTAGTAGTTGTACATTAGAAATACATATTCGCGGTGTCATGACATTGAGGTGGAGAGGTCACAGCGAAAAACACAAAAATGTGACCACAGGGAAAGTTTTGAAATTTACAGACTGAGTATGTCACCAGTGTATGACTATGAGTTTCCAGCCAAAGATTTCGCCTTCGTCAAGATTGCTGACCAATGCATGCAACTTACTTCTGACGTGTGTGACTTTTTGGGAGGGGGTCGAAGCTTCCTGGAAGGCTGTAGTGCCTGCTATCCTTAATGAGTATGTAATACTTTATCTCCAAGCAGATGTAAGGAACCGGCTCAGTCTCAGTGTTTTACCTGTGGTTTTCCAACATTTACATGTATCTAGTATAGTGCATCGGTAGCACACTTTGCAGGAGGGTATCCCCCAGAAAGTGTGCACCATTAGGGAAAGGCCTTCATATTTCTGAATAGTCACATGTCAGAAGTGTGTGTGAGTGGGTGAGCAGTATTGAAGAAGACCGAAAATTTGGTTGAGAATTCATGTACATTCTCTTTTTTCTTGCGTTGGATTCAAGTTGAAATAGTATCACAGATGATTCAACATTATAGTACATGAATAAGGGGTTACAGTAATTACATACATGTTTTTGTACATGTAATATTGTTTTGAAAAAACTTTAAAGAAAATTTGACATTGAACATTCTTGCATGATCAATGGTAATAAGAATCGACTAGCAATTCACTGTTTCTGCCAAGGTGTGAGAAAAAGGCCATTAAGGGCAATAAAGCATTTTTTTCATACTAATGCCAACACTCCTGTTTCAGAGTGGTGTGATCCGTCTGGAGCTAGAGAAGCCCAGTGGCGGGGGCCTTGGATTCTCGCTGGTAGGGGGTGAGAAGGGTGGCAGCACGGGGATATTTATCAAGACCGTCACGCCCGGCAGCGTGGCAGACAAGGACGGCAGGATGAAGGTCGGAGACAGGCTCCTACAGGTAGGTCAGGGGGCAAGGGTTAGAGTTCAAAGTGCAG
The DNA here is from genome assembly GCA_035149815.1 of Branchiostoma lanceolatum. Taxonomy (NCBI): domain Eukaryota; kingdom Metazoa; phylum Chordata; class Leptocardii; order Amphioxiformes; family Branchiostomatidae; genus Branchiostoma; species Branchiostoma lanceolatum. The sequence continues at coordinate 1,191,310 of CM068879.1, read as the reverse complement.
GGTCAGTTGTTGCATATACGCTCAAGGATGAGGGTTGGTGCAATTACTCAAAAAGTCCAGAAAAGATTTTTATAATTTTTAGGTCATGGCTAAAACATGCAGGTTGTTTGATAGAATACTACCATAGAGATTAAATAGGTTAACTGTCATTGAAACCATGCTGCTTTAATGGAAGATTGTATAGTTTAAAAGAGCTTGAAAAATCCTCCTTCGGTTTGCAGAAAAACTGTAAAGATTGCACACAAAAATCAAAACCTAGAAAGGGTCAGACTGAGTATTATAAATGGTCACATTTTGTAGTTTTGTTTGAGTCTTCATAACAAACTTTGTAGATCAATGGTGAGAGTCTGATTGGGTTGTCCCACAGCAAGGCAGTGGCCATCAGAGATGTTCAGCCATCCATCCATTCATTCATTCATTCATTCATAAATAACCCCTTCCCTCTGCCATCACAGATCAACGGTGAGAGTCTTATCGGCCTCTCCCACAGCAAGGCGGTGGCCATCCTGCGCAAGTCCAAGGGCAACGTGCAGCTGGCGGTGTCTCGCGCGCCGCCCTCGCGCCCAAGCAGCCGGTTCAACGAGAAACAAGCGGAGAAGATGAGCGAGACGGAACTTCTGCATCACCTGGTGAAGCGCGACAGCACGCCCATGCTCCTCAAGGACGAGGAGGGGTCGAAGAGGGCAACGCCGGTCACCGACAAAGGTGAGGTCAAGGTTGAAGGGTCAGAAGAGTTCGCAGATGTATTGGAAGCAGAAGACAATTTCCAAGAAGATGAGGCATGCAGACCTTTGACTTTTTTCTTGATTATCTGGTTTGGCAAATGCATAAGTGTAACAAGTCTGATTGTGAAATCTAAACGCTGGCCAAATTTGAAAGTGGACTAGCCCCCTGCTGTAGTGACTTGCACAAAGTTGTGTGGCCCAAGGGCTGCCATAACGGAGATGGGTGCCGCCTTATGCACCGTGGGTGCGGGAAGGACTGGCTATAGTTTAGCCTAAGAGAGCAACACCGGTTACCTTTTCTACTCAAAGATGAAATGACCAGCTCAGTAGCAATGCTGGTGGTGAGGGAGATGGTACTAGTATTTGGGGGAACGTTGTTGTTTGTTTATACAGACCCAGGTTGGTTTATTACTAATTTTTCTCCTCTGCCACTGTGGACAGCTAAACAGGGCCCGGCTGAAACTGTCGCTCCTAAACCTGCTCAAAGTAAGTTGGTTTGTCTGTTGCCCATGCAGCACAGTGGTGGCGGTTTCAGAGAACTTATGGTGCAATATTTACGCTTTGCACACAAACCCTAAGTTGGTTTGTCTTTTGCCAATTCAGCATAGTTGTAGCAGGTTCAGAGAAACTGGTGCAATGTTCACGCTTGGCTACACAAACCCTAGGGGAGGCTATCAATGACATTCACTTCACTTGCTCTGTTGTTCCCGACCTGTAGTTATCAATTGCAGTTGACAGAAGTTTTTCAAAAATAAAATAAAAAGATTCAATTTGTGTCGTACATAAAATGTAAACACTGCTCTTCTTATCTTCCAACATATGTATGATAGTCAGAGCAACATATTATAATTATCAAAATTATAGAGTATGCTCTGCATGAACTATAACAGTTAAACAAAAAGTCGGGAGAAAATAGCCAAAGGGCAAATTTGGACATCACCCAAAAAGATGTAGCATGGCATAATATTTAGACATTTTCATTCATCTTGGTTTGAATATTAATCATTTTCATCATTTAGCCTAATTTTCGATTGCAGAAGAGGAATCTGAAGCCATCAAGTCCCTGATTGACTCTGTGCGACCCGGGGCACAGCGTGGGTCGTCTACTCCAACCCCACCACCCAGGTCATTCTCCCTGGGACTAACCGGCAGCTGGCAGACAGATGAAGAAGATACAGGTAGGAAAACAGGGTCTTTTTCAGAGTACAACATGGGTCATTTCTTAGCTTAACCTTGCCCCAGCGTGGGTCGTCCACCACCACCCAGGTTGTTCTCACTGAGGCCGACTGGCAGACAAAGAGGACACAGGTAGGAAAAACTTGGTCTGTTTCAGGGCAGAGTGTGGGTCATTTCTTAGCTGTAACCTGGGTGCAGCATGGGTCATGAACCCCTGCAGTTGTATGGAACTTGGTTGGTTCATATTTCCCAGCCCCAGCATGTGGCATCTCCCTGCAGGAGGGTTGGCAGATGGTCGATAGGCATATGTAACAGTAGACAAACTTTCAAGCCTAAACAGAATGTATTTTTACCATTGCCTTCCATGGAAAGCCAAAGTTGATAAGTCCACCATCACTTCAGAAGGAAAAACAGCATCTGATTCACAAATGAGTGAGTTAAACTTACTGTCAGTGATGTGATTGTGACTTCCTGGTGCTCTCCTACTTACATGTTGTGGTCGTGGTGTGGTCACAGTGTCTGGTAAAATCAAAGTTGTGTTATTGTACAATTTTGCACCATCATTGTGCAAGTGAAATTGGACCTGCTTAAATGTTGTCCTTTGTATTTTTTACTTAATTATATAAGACTCCGAGGATTCCCTCAAGGGTAGAGAAGAGAAAGTGGAAATTGAAAGGACTTCAAAAAGTGCCTCTACAGAGAGTGAGTTTGCGACTGGATTTCGTACTCGAAGTCAATTTCTGCAGTTGTGACAGTCTTTCTTTATGGATTAGTTACCCAGAATGTGTTAATCTCACATTGAATGTCCTCTTTTCTTGCTTCATCTGCATTACATGGGAATTCCACGTTCAGCCCAAGAATCTACAGTTTCCATGGCAACTTCAGTTGTTACAGCACAACAGAGTAAGGCAACAAACTAACGATTTTTGAAATTTCTTCAATGCACAAAAGAATTTGACTTATTTTTTCCTTGCTGTAAACAATTTCATATCCCAATTGTAAGACTTGTGTGTTTAATTCATTACCAAGGATGCATGTCATGTACAATGTACATGGGTTCACAGATATGTTGGAAAGTCTGCAGTGGTGTCAGATTTTGCAAAACATCATCAGACTTTTACTAATCCTTTATGTGAACTTTCTCTAACTTTGCTTTTCTCTCGGAAAGTTGAACACCAGCAAGAACTGGAACAGACTGCTTGTAAGTTTCTTGCAAATGGAGCATATTTTGGCTAAAGTATGTAGTATGTAGTGTACTTAAAGTGAGTTGTTGTGGTGACGATATGTTCTGGATAATTTTGTGCTAAGACGTGTGTTGACGTCTCCTTCTGTACTTTGTCCTTTAAGTTGAGAGTAAGGAGGCAGTCCTGTCCTTCCAAGACGTGGAAATATCTTCTTCAGTCTTTCAGGGTTTATGTGAGTCTATGTTTGGAAGAAGCACACTTTTTATCACTCACGTTTTGGTCCGTGCAATCAAGACATAGTCAAACCTATACATGATGACCACCTGTCCAATGTGACCACTTTTTGGTGGTCCCTTAAGCCCCCCTCTCACTGAACCCGCGGCAAGCTGGCGTCGTCCCTGCGGCCGATCAAATTGACAAAGCACTCAACTCATATCATAGACAAAAAACGAACTTTTTTAAGCTTTGTGTGTTTTGTTGTCTTTTTGTTTATATTTTGAATGATATTCCAGTATTATAAAGTCATGTGAAACACAAATCCAGTTTAGGATGCAGCGACACCGCCAGCGTGCCGCGGGTCCTGTGAGAGGGGGGGGGGGTTAGATATCTTTTCCCATTGACACAAGAATCTGGCACTAAGAATCTGGTCTATAGTGACCACCTAGTCACATAGACCAGATTTTATTGGTCCCAAGTGGTCTTCTTGTACAGGTTTGACTGTAATACGCCCTTGCTGATGAAAGCCTCGCGCCCACCTTTGATTTCTCACTTGATAATGTATACTTATTAGATTTTACCACAACTGTCACAGTAGCTGGGGTTTGATGTAATTGAAATGTCATGATACCAGTAGTTTTCTTCACAATATAACACGCAGGCAAACTTACACGCAGGTAACTGATCAATGAAGCTACAGCTGCAGTGTTTGTTCAGTGCAGTACCTGTATCCCTATAGCCGGTATTACCTCCCTTTGGCGTAACACACCAGCTTCATAGGCACTGCAGCACTGCATCAGCTGGTTATATCACACTGAAGTACCTGTCACACCTTAGAGCCTTTGCACATCTAGCTGTAAGCTAGTGAAGGTGCCTCTACTGCCTCTACTGTTCCACTCAATAGTTCAGAGAACTCAAAGTATGATGTGATTTTATACTGACAGTCAGTTTTCTCCTGTGCTTGCTTACCTGGACAGTTGAGAGTCAGGACGGGTTTGTCAGCTTTCAGGATGTGGAGTTCACCTCCACTGCGACACACAGTGCTTGTGAGTGGCTTGTTTGTTTGTTTGTAAGATGTTACCATGGAGCATGGAGAACACTGACGGCCCGCCTCAGTCAAAGACTGAGAAGCGGCGGAGATGAGTGAGTGAGTGAGTGAGTGAGTGAGTGAGTGAGTGAGTGAGTGAGTGAGTGAGTGAGTGAAGATGTAACCTAGTATAAATCACCTTTTGTGAGACACTACAAAACCTAGTACTTTTGCACTTATTGGTCTTGTTAGGTGACCTGTTTGTTTGTTTGTTTGTAAGATGTAACCATGGAGCATGGAGAACATAGAGCATAGATGTAACCTAGTATAATCACCTTCTGTGAGACACTACAAACCCTAGTACTTTTGCACTTATTGTCTTGTTAGGTGACTTGAAACTTTTTGTTGCTGTTGTTGTTTGAAGTCATCCTTAGTTGAGGTTAAGCATGATGCTTTTTCAAGTAGCTTGCTGTGGCCATACAGTACAACATTACTATGGATCATGTTTGCAAACTTGAATGCACCTTAATCACAAAAAATACACTTCATTTTACCGACCATTTGAAGAATGGATTTGTGCCAATGTGTCGTGAAACCCTACATGTTTTTCCTCCTTGTACGATCTCATGTGGACAGTCCAACTTGAGCAGATATCAGAAACCCAGGAGCTAGAAACGATCTCGACTGTGGAACAAATCACATGTAAGTTTTCACAGTGTAATGTGCGTGCACAAATCTTTAAAGTTGTTGTTACAAATCTTGACAAGTCATGTTTAAATGTCATGTAGTGCCCAATAATTTAACAACAAAGTACATCATACAATGAATAAAGAAGTTGACTAAATGTGCACCATACAGTCCATGTTCAAACTTGAAATATTTCAAACTCACCAGGGATGATTGATAGAAGATATGGCAGTATAAATAGTTATAACAGTGGAGCAAGTTTGTTTGTTTTGCATGGCCGGTTAACCACTAGTTTTGTACAGGAAGACAGTACAGGTTCGTTTTACTAATAAGTGAACCCTAATGTGTATGCATTCAGCACTGGTATAACTTTTTTCACACACTTTGGGCTACAAAGTCATTTATACTTGCCTACAAAGACACCATGACTAATGTAAAAGCACAATCTACAGTTGTATCTCTTTGTTTCATCAAAAAGTTGAACATGAAGAAGAGTCAAGGGAATCAGTGTGCACATTTGACCTGGAAACATGTGAGTAGCAAACAACTACAAATCTTTACATCTAACAGTTCTTGAAAGGTGATGAGATGAATGAATGCAGCTTCAAATTTGATGACAATTATACAATGTATATATGCAAAGCATTCTTTCCATGTATCCCGATAATCTCAGTTACAAGGCTAACCAAAACGTTGGTCGGATATATATATGTTATGCATATAACTTTCATATATTAGTTACTGTAAATGCATCTAAGTTTGCATGGTTTTTATTTCGAGGTAGGGAGAAAATGGAGTGTTCGCGGCGGTTTTAAGTTTGCGTTTGAAACATCAGTAGCCCTATAGTCATAGGTGGGCAAAAAGTTTGGCGGTGGTTTTAAGTTTGCACTGAAGAGTTTGCAGCGAAACTGCGAACATAAAACCACCGCAAACATTTCTGCATTTTACAGTTACTCTAGTCTTACTGATATATTGCTACTTTGTAAAAAGCTGAACAAGAGGAAGAGTCCACCTCAGAGTCAGGGGAGACAGTTTGTACAATTGAACAGAAAACTAGTAAGTAGCAAACAGTAACAAATCTTTATACACCAGTTCATGAAATTGGAAAATGAATTTTGATAAAATTTGGTGACGCACAAAGTAAGTTATTATTTCTGCATGTTCCAATAATAACAGTTAAAAGACCAACAGTTACTGATATGTTGGTTGGATATACATTTATTACTTTTATATGACTTGTGTTACTCTTACTGGTATCTCTCTGCTTTTTTAAAAAGCTGAACACGAGGATGATACAACATCAGAAACAGGCTCCACAGTTGAACCAAATACTTGTGAGTAGAAAACTTAAAATCAGATAAAGTTGACAACAAAAATAATGATTTCTGTGCCCCAAAATCTTTTCGACAGCTGTCATATATTTATAAGTGTTATATTTGACAGTTAACAGTTCTGCTTATAAAGGCTGACGGACAACTTAGTTATAGTCGTGATTGGAAGGTTTTTAATCAGCTTTCTTGGCAGCAACTTTATTGTCATGCAAAACAGCTGAAACGTTTTATAGAGCGAGTCTTACTGTGATTTCTCTGCTTTGTCTGAAAAGCTTCTCATGAAGACGAGTCAACATCAGATTCCGGGGAAACAGTTTGCACAGTCAAACAGAAAACTTGTGAGTAAAGAACAGCTTGAGTTCATTGTTCTTGAAATCGGACAATGAACAATCATTATACTCTTAGATTCTGATGACATACATGTACATTGTACTATCATACATACCGTGCTAATGGCAGTTACAACACTAAAATGTTGAAATTGGGCAATGAACAGTTTGATTATCATACTTTAAGATTTGATGACATAACTATGATACATACCGTGATAATGACAGTTACAACACCAGATTGGTTGGATATATAAAAATGTATATAACTAACTTTATATATTTACAAGTCTTACTGGTATATACATGTACATCTCCTTTGTAAAAAGCTGAACATGAGGATGATTCAAGAACAGAAATATCTTCCACAGATGAACGGAAAACTTGTGAGTAAAATACTTTCAGTCAGATATTGAAATTAGAGAACTCTAAGTAATCAGTTTTTATGCCCAAATCATTTCCTTATCAGGCACAATTGTTACATTTTGTTGTTGACAGTTCCACCGCTGACATCTTGTTTTAATTAGTGTTTTATTGGCAAGTTTTTTGTTGTTGTCAGTTTAAGTCTAGTAAATGGCCTACAAAACTGCCTCAATGTTAGTGACAGAAGCACATCACGCTATAAAATGCATTTAAATTCCCTTGGTTTTTATTTCGCGCTAAGACGAAAATGGAGTGTTCGCAGTGGTTTTTTAAAACCACTGCGAACACTCCATTTTCGCCAGCGCTATAGTCGCATACTGGTGCAGTATTGGACAAACAGAAAACCACCGCAAACATTTCCGTATTTACAGTACTAGAATCTCTCTTGTTTTTTTTCCAAAGTTGATCATGAATATGATCATGAGGAAGAGTCAACGTCAGAGACAATGGCGACTAGTACTGTTTCCATGGTTGAACAGAAAACTTGTGAGTAGCTATATTACAGACAATCACCAACTATTGAACAACATCAAAGTTGAACAAAATGATGTTTTAGTGCCACATGGAAATTTCTATTGTTGCAAACCAAACTTTCATGGTGAATAGCACTAGACACATAGTACAGTGTCTTACTGGTATATCTCTGCTTTGTTAAAACAGTTGAACACAAGGAAAATTCAACATCAGAAACCGTGGAAACAGTTTCCACGGTTACGCAGAAGACATGTGAGTAGCATACAAGTACTGCAGCACTGTGGTCATTTGGGCATGTTGATAAAGTTGTATGCACGGAAACAGCTTCAAATGCAATCTACCCATAAACACTACTGCCCTCCTACGTTTACTGTACAGTAACATTTTGACAACAACATGTTTCAAATCTCAAATACAGTCAAACCTGCCTAGGCGACCACCTTTTCTACGCGACCACCTGGCCATGGCGACCGCTTTTTCTCGGTCCCGAAAATTTTCCCCATAGGCACAAGCATTAAGCTGCCTGCCCAAGGCGACCACCCGTCCAACGCGACCGCGACCGCCACGAATTGGGACCGCACAGAGCAAAATCCCTGCCCATGGCGGTCGCCTAATTTTCAAACGTGTGGTGACATCGGATCATTTTGCTGTCGGATTTCACGGAAATGTTTTCAAGACTTTGAAGGACAAAAATAAGATAAAAAATATATGGAATAGCAATGTTATACCATCTATTCCTCCATGAAGTGTTTTAATAAACGTTCCCCCTATAAACATGTGCCTATCGTAATCTTATAGTTTAACGTGAACTCAGTTCCGTTTAAACTCAACTTTCAAAACGAATACGTAGTGCATGGCGTCAAAAAGTCAGATTTCACAGAAATTACTATCTGTTTCTTGAATTTTCAACAAAAATGTGTCTGTATCTTGCTAAATTCCGCCGAAAAATGACTTCGCGGCGGGCAAAACATCAGGCGAGAAATGTTGTTCCTTGGTCCCGACGCCATCTTGGATTTCGGGCGGCCCGGATTTGGCGTACCGCTGACCTTTGTAAAACACGATGATTTTGTGTATGAACATTTACGAATACTCTAGTTATTGGTGAAAATCAAAATTCTTATTTTCTTTTTATTTCCATGTATCTCACAAACCTTTATTGGACGCTGTGCGTTCTGCTGCACTGACTTGCCCTTCGATGCGGTGGCACAGAGCTTCGCGGCGCGGCGCGACGAAATCACACCGTTAACGCGTTCCGTTTTCATCTTTAATTGTCAGATCGAAAATTGTTTGACCCTTTCATCCAGCGGTCGGCGACCCAAAAAAGGCTGGGACCAGCAGGCGTTTTCTAGGGATCTGTCTTAGGCCTTAAATCTTCGATGATGTGCGTGTGTGTGTGTACTATAATGTAACGTGTGAATGCGGGAGGGCGCTGCGAGATCATCGTTTTGTAGTCAAAATTATGCCGAAAATTTGTACACGATGTAGCGGTATACAATTATTACAACGATAACGGAAAATGTAATCTTTCTGTCAATGAGAATTGAACCTGGTGAGGGTCATGCTGTCTAAATTCACATAATTTTTTCATCATTTACGTACTGTATTTGAAAACCTCGACCTGGAAACATGTGAGTGGAATCCTCTTCATGGCGACCACCTGTCCATCGCGACCGTTTTTGCTCGGTCCGCCGGGTGGTCGCCTTGGGCAGGTTTGACTGTAGTTCTAAAAGAAGCACAAACTTGTTCGCTTTTTACCATCTTTTCAGTTCCATAAGTAAGTCTCAATTTATCTGTCCTCAAATGCCCCCAACGATCAGTCCAACTTGAGGAAATCTTGACCACCCAGAGTCTAGACACTGTCTGCTATGCTGAGAAAAGTAGGTGACCTTATGTGACCTGTATTGTTTCAACTTGATAAGTGTGATACGGACTTGGATTTTATAGAAGTGCAACATTTTGTAATAGAAATTTAATACAACATTTTGCTTGCAACTACTGGTACAGAATTTTTCACTAGTCCTTTTTACAACTTGATAAGTGTAATACGGACTTGGATTTTATAGAAGACTTAGTGCAACATTTTGTGATAGAAATTTAATACAACATTTTGCTTCCAACTACTGGTACAGAATTTTTCACTAGTCTTTTTTCTACAAATTTTATACAAGATTAACTCACCCTCGTTAAACCAGAACCTCATATCGCTCCACGTTACATCGGTCGGGAGAGAGGCCCTGGTAAAAACCTTTGCCACATATGGTTATGACAACTTTGCCACCAAAACAGCTTCAGCCAATCAGAGGGTTTGCTTCCTCTCATCGGAAGCCAACGCGCAAAGAATGCTGGGAAGCTATAAACCAATCAGGTTACGTGTTACGGCTAGGTTATTAATTATTCATGAGCTACAACTGCCATTTGTGCCAAATAAGGTCAGCTCATTAATTATTCATGAGCAAGTCTCGTCGACCTGCCATAACCATATGTGGCGAAGGTTTTTACCAGGGCCTCTCTCGCGACCGATGTACATGTAACGTGGAGCGATATGAGGACCTGGTTTAACAAGGGTGGATTAACTTGGCTGAAGGTTAAACAAATTCATGCAAGATGGTTTTCTACACCTTCCTCTCTGTGCCTTCCCTTGGTAGTCACTGTGGAGGAAAAGGAAGCGACAAAGATAGAACACACGCTGTCTGACAGCCTCAAGGAAAGTAAGTAGAAATTTCAGACGGAGATGAGAAATCTTTACTAGCATACATGTACATGTACATAGGGTCAAAGGTCATCTTGATAATTGTCTCTTTACAGTTTTCTTTAGTTGCTTATTTACCTCCTTGAAAAATTGAAGTCTTTGGAGCGTGTGTCCTGGGGAATATATATGTGTTAAGAACCTCTGGAAGGATTGCGATAATATTTTGTAAGTGAACCCGACAAGCCAGGTTAATTTTGGGCATCCTGGTAGCCAACCTTAGTACTGCACCAGGAAGTCTGGTTTTTGTATCTCTGGTCCTGGACATGCGGAGGTCTGGTTTGACTACTAGTTCTTCACCCTGTATGTTTGGTCTTCTCCCAACTGACCTCCCTTTTGTTATGATAATATTTATTGTTCTATCTGCTTGTCCACCGGAAGGCCAAGGTCAAGTTGAAGAGAAAACAGAGCAACGTCAGATGGAATCTGTGTCCATCGCTCAAAGGAGTAGGTTTCTTCTTTGGTCTTTTTTGAAGATGGAGTCAAACCTTCTTGTCATCCTTAATGTTGTGCATATACATTGTGTACATTGTGTGTCTCATGGTGTGTTACTGTCTTAAGTTAATGTGATGTTGTAACAGTTACTCAAGTAGCTGGATAAAATTTGGAATCCAGTTGCTTGAGTAACTGTTACCTTACAGTACACATCTTATTACCTGGATGTCTAGTCTGCTTTATCAACGTTCTGCTAGAAATACATATTAATTAATCTTTATTCTCAATGAGCTTTATGTCTACCTGTAGGGCTGACCCCAAAGTTGCATTGCGCAGTAGAGTACAAAACATTTGAATACCTTAAAAAGTTTATAGTCCCTATTTAAAATCTTTAAAACGTTTCTTTTCCTTGAAATTTTTTTCTGGAGACTTTTTTGGTTAGACTTAGAGGGAACAGGTAGGGTCTTGGCTTTCCCATTTTGGTTGAAATTTGTTTAGTTTGCCATTTTAGCTGGCGTAAGGATAGATGTGAGTTGTGGGTCATGCGGAGGGATACATCAGAAATCTGGGGTCAAAGGTAGGGTTTCCTTAAAACTGTCAGCTTTCCACTGAGTTTGAGCTGTACAACCCTCTGTTTTCTTTGCATGGTTATCAACTAAACCCTTGTGACTTTCCAGTGTAGAAGAATTTTGAAGATTGAAGTTTGGGTTAGTACTTTTATGAAGCCTTGTTTCAGTGTATCTTAACATGCTTTCCTATGGGAAGCCATAACTTTGAGGTCAGCCCTGTATTTCTCAAGGTTCTACATGTATCTGTAATGTTGTTCTTACTAATTAATGATAATAACGTTCTTACTAATTAATGATAATAACGTTCTTACTAATTAATGATAATAACGTTCTTACTAATTATTGATATTAACGTGTCTGTCTCCTTTTGTGGCTTTACCGGGAAGTCAAAATGTTTGAGAGAAAGTGTCAGGACGAGAAATCGTTCTCTAGCCCCCAGGAAACGGAGCAGGGTAAGTCAGGTTGTGATGGTAGTGTGGCTTGCATGGCATGCTTTACTCAGACTAGACTTTCTGTGTGTACTGTACCAGGGCTGGTCTATGTTGTCAAGGTAATGATGTTGTTTTCCTCCTGCATTACCCAGAGTACTTCATTTCTCCCAGTATGCATGTAAAGGGATCTGTGAAGTTTTCTATGTACATGTACTTGTACATGCCAAACTGTTAAAGCTATTCACGGACATACATGAACTGTAAATTCCCTTTTTTTTTTGCAGGGACATTTCATGTTTGGATGTGAAAAGATCTTTGCAAGTGTTGGCTGTTGAAACAATTCTGTAGTACAGTATCAATACAAGGAAAACACATATCAATGGTGTCATGATTTTGTGGCGGAGAGGGCTAAAAAAAGACCATCATTTCAAACATTTCAAAATTCACAGTACCTTTGTCTGTCCCCCCCGCAGGAAGTGATGTGGACTCGGCGGCCTTTGACCTGCCTGACGGCTCAAGCCCGAACCCTTTGCTGGGGGCTAAGTACGTGCCAAGCAGCATCGGTCAAGTCAAGACAGCCAAGGAGGTAAAAAATGTTGTTCTTCTCTTCTCTCCCCATTTGGAAACATTCCTTTTTGTTTGAGATATCCTTACTTGATGACAGTTGTTGATTTCATAATGGACAAGATCAGTTACTTACTCCACCAATTCAAGCTCGCTCAGAAGCTTTTTATTATATCTTCATACCTTCCATCTCAGCATCTTGTGGGTATTTCTGTGAGGGTATTCATCTGGAAAAGAGACTTTTGTACTAATTATGCTACAATTAAACCTAAAGATCAGCCAAGCCTGGACTAGGTTCTTTTGTCTTGATGTCCTAAAATGTCCTAGAATACCTGTCAGACTAAAAGTCAGTCATTTTCCCTTTGCAGACAAACGACCTTCAAAACTCCTCCCTCCCAACATCCTCCAAGCTGAGTAGGAAGGCACCCCCCTTCCTGGACCCGAACCACACCCCCTCCCCCTCCCCCCCTCAGGACTCCCCACCCCCTCTACCCACATCCCCCCTCCCCAAAGATTCCCCACCCCCTCTCCCAAGGTCGTCCCTGCTGCCCGGATCTGGAGGTCGCCCCCCTCCCATCCCCACCAGCCCTCCCCCTGACAGTGATGATGATGATGTGACGAGCAGTAAGATCTCCTGGGGCAGTGATGACGACCTGCCCATGCCCAGTGACACTGAGGACCAACAGTGTAAGTAGAGAGGACCTAGTTTAGCTTGAAGTTCTGGATCAGAATGTCAAGAGTTTGAATTCCACACAGTTCATTCGGCAATACCAAGATCAGGGTGTACCAATGGCATCCTGCATTGTTATAGCATTCTTACTTTATATAACATTCTGTTGATATTTATCAAACATTTTATCTAAATGCAATTATTTCCCACTGCGCAGATAATCCTGAAGCTTGTTGACAGATATCTATTCTACAGAATCATCTATTTTAGTAGCATCTGTTGGCTTCTACATAGGGCTGTGTCAGGTCCAGACCTGTACGTGTACATAAATAAGTTTGGTCAATTATCTGTAAGTTAAACATGGAGCCAACTGTCTTTTTCAGTGGTAACTTTTCATCTTTGTATAAGGATTTTTGTATTTGAATCTCAAAACAAGTCTATTAGTTTTTTTCATTTTCAACTGTGAGGTTATCAAAATTGTCAAAATCTCTTAGCGATTTACCTAGTACTTGTAGTCTAAAAAATGATGTCCACTAGTGTTTAGTTTGTTTAGGTACATGTACAGGTACAGTAGATGTTCAGGTCCGGACCTGCACCTAAACAATTTTACAGACAGGTCCAGGGTTTAGGTACACAGCTCTACCTCTACCTGTAATTTATAAGATTACCAAAAAATGGTGTCCACTAGTGTTTAGTTTGTTTAGGTACATGTACAGGTACAGTAGATGTTCAGGTCCGGACCTGTACCTAAACAATTTTACAGGTACAGGTCCAGGGTTTAGGTACACAGCTCTACATGTACCTCTACGTGTAGTTTATAAGATTATCTTCTCCATCCTCCCAGCCCAAGGGAACCCCCCTGCTGGTACCAGCGCTCTGGTGACGGAGAGTGATCTGGAAGAGATGGAGGTGGTGTGCCCCCCGCCGGGCAGCAGGTACTCCGGAAAACCCCTACAGAGCCTCATTTCCCAGCTCAAGGGCAAGATGGACGCTGATGAACCTGTGGAGGAGTACAAGGTGGGAAAAAAATTATTTTTAGTTTTATGAAATATTTTAATGTCATCCATTTTCTTATTTGAGAACATCCTCTGAAGCAGAATGTTGTCAGAAGTGCGAAATCTAATTATTAAATCTATTATGAATGAAACGTAGCAAAAAGACTGAAAGGAGTCATTTATAATGGCACATCAGCACATTTTTCTAAAAGGCAGACAGAAAATAATGGGAAATCAAAGTTTCAGAATAGGTATGGTGGGAAAAACTGGAATAGCGAAGCTGAACGCACTCAGATTTTTGTTCAGTTTCTTGACAAATAGAGTATAATTATTATTATTGTCTAATTTTTGCAAATGGCTGCTTAAACTCTGGACTTCTTGAAAAGCATCTGAATAAATATCCATGAAATCAAATTTATGTGACCTTATTAGAATACTTTCTTACTGATGTAGGGTTAGGGTACAGGGTTCTTGGTTTTGCTATTAGGCTTCACCAATTTAATTTCTTGGTTAACAGATTTTTATTTTCCCCCAAAAAAAATTTTAGAAAAAAAAAATCATGAAAACAGAAGGCTGGCCCAGCCTTCTGTTTTCATGAATTTTTTCTTTTTCTAAAATTTTTTCTTTTTTGAAAATAAAAATCTTTTAACCAAGAAATTAGATTGGTGTGGCCTTAGCAGTAAAAATGTATTTATGTTGTACTGTCTCTCCCGCAGGCCCTGAGGCAGGTGAAGGCGACGGATAACTGCGAGGTTGCGAAGCAGCTGAAGAACCGCGACAAGAACCGGTTCCGGAACGTCCTGCCGTACGACGCCACCAGGGTCCAACTGGGGGAGGGCGGGGACTACATCAATGCAAGCCATGTCAAGTTAGTATCTACACTTGAAACTTGAAAGGGTTGTTGTGGGGTCGTGTGGCATTACAGCAGGGGTTTCGGCCCAGAACCCAGCGGTCCCGGGTTCCAATCCCCTGACCCTTGGGAAAGGAACTTTGCACGACTATCCTCACCCCACCCCACCCAGGTGTAAAAACGTGTATATCATGTGTGGGCCACAACACCAGCAATAGTTGTCTTCCAAGTGTATTGCACTGTTGCAGTTCTAGTAAAATCAAATCAAAATCGAAGGTCCTTCTGTGTTGGTAGAAGTCATTCTGACTCAAAGTTGAACTGTAATTGCCAACTCAAACTTTTCTTCATTCACAAATTCACCACGAAACAAGGCCTTAGAGCCACTCCAATGTTGTGGGTTACAGTACTGGACTGTGATTACAGATGTTTGATTTCAAAAGTTTTCTGCGACTTACGATCCACCGCTCACTGATGTGTTTTTTGCCCCCTCGTACCCAGAATCCCAGTGGGCAGTGACACGTTCCACTACATTGCCAGCCAGGGCCCTCTGCCGGTCACCGCCGGGTCATTCTGGCAGATGGTGTGGGAGCAAAGGGCAGAGGTCATTGCCATGGTTACCCTGGATACTGAGGGTAGCAAGGTATTTCTTTTTTTCATCTTTATTTTTTGTACATATTTTAAGAATGGGCTCCACCTTCTGCGCTCTAGACACAGTGAAGAATAACCCATTGCCCCTACAGCCTCAAAAAGGGCATGGGACTACGTTTACTTGTTCCTTCGTATTCAACTATGTTCCTCCACTCCCCCCGCAGGTGAAGTGCCATCGTTACTGGCCGGACTCGTCGGAGACTCCGCTGACTTTCTGGAACAAGTACGAGGTCAGCCTGGTCTCCTCCCAGGCCCTGGAGGACTTCAACATCCGGTCCTTCAGCGTGAGGGACGTGGAGGTGAGATGGTTTACTGGACCTGCTTTACAAGCTTTGCTTTGCTGCCTGCTTTTCAAGCTTTGCTTTGCTGCCTGCTTTTCAAGCTTTGCTTTGCTGCCTGCTTTTCAAGCTTTGCTTTGCTGCCTGCTTTACAAGCTTTGCTTTGCTGCCTGCTTTACAAGCTTTGCTTTGCTGCCTGATTTACAAGCTTTGCTTTGCTGCCTACTTTACAAGCTTTGCTTAGCTGCCTACTTTTCGTGCGGAGTTGTGTGGCACAACAGTTACTGTAGCGTGTTCGGCTCAGAACCAAGTGGTCCTAGGTTCGAATCCTGGTTTGCTTTTTGGGATAAAATCAAAATTTGGTACTTCCAAAAACCCTTCATTTATAAGTGATTTTATCGTTATTTCAGACCTTGCTCGACCTTGCCTTGCTCCCTGCGATCCAACATCTTATTATTTTGTTAGCAAAATTTTATATTAGTAATTGAAAGTCCAATAACTTGAATTTTCAATCTTTTTTTCCACATGTTAACTTCTTCAGTAAAGTCAAGTATTATATTACCGTTAGAGAAGGAAACGAAGCCCTTCCATAATTTTATAAATCCTAAATTGATCTTAAGTGACATGAATTGAAGTTGAAAAGTTTCAGCTGTCTTTCAAGGGAATATCTTTACAGACTCAGATCAAGATCACTCCCCTGATATGCATTCATTTTCTCATGATTTTCTCTAAATATGAAATCGTTGATTTCCCAGACGAGCGAGGTTCGCTCGGTGACCCACCTGAACTTCACCACCTGGCCGGACCACGGGGTTCTCAAGTTCGCCGACCCGCTTCTCCGCTACACCCGGGTCATACGCAGGTTCCACCAATCAGGGCCTGTCCTGGTGCACTGCAGCGCCGGGATTGGTCGAACCGGAGTGCTGATTCTGGTGGATGCTGTGATTGGTCTCGTGGAGAGGGACCAACCGTTTGATATCCAGAAGCTGGTGGAAACCATGAGAGAGCAGAGGCAAGGGATGGTTCAGACAAAGGTATTGTGGGGAGGGGGGAGCTAGCTACTTTTAACGAGAACAATATTTTTTCAACATTGACTTTTTTTAAAGTCCTCTTAAACTACAACTTTAGATACAAAAGTGACTAACAGTACATGTATGATTATGTACTTCTAACAAAAGCAAAACAA
The DNA here is from genome assembly GCA_035149815.1 of Branchiostoma lanceolatum. Lineage (NCBI taxonomy): Eukaryota > Metazoa > Chordata > Leptocardii > Amphioxiformes > Branchiostomatidae > Branchiostoma > Branchiostoma lanceolatum. The sequence continues at coordinate 1,174,366 of CM068879.1, read as the reverse complement.
AATTTATTGGACAGAACAAAAGTATGGGGACTTTTGTTAGGTCTTCTACAGCTTGAATCACCATAGGAAAATATGGTACATTGCCTAAAGTATGTACATGTTTATAAGTCTATATGATATTGTGCATCATTATGTACAAACGACTACCATATTGAACTTTACGCTACTAAATTTACATGGACTGGGCTTACAATGTGTTGTATTGTATTGTATTGTAAGGAAATTAAAGAGATTGGCTCCCTCGAGGGACTAAAAGAAATCTAACTTTAAGTCAACACTGAAGCTCTACACTACAAGAAGTTCAGAGGATTAGGAAAGGACTAACAGAAGTAAAACCTTCTCTGTCTTTTACAGGAACAATACATCTTCTGCTACCAGTGCTGTCTGGAGATCCTACAGAGTCTCAAGTGAGGATCATCAAGCCAAGACTTCTCAAGATCAGTCTCAAGTCTCTTGTCTGCCAAGACATTGTAATCCGAGTCTCAACTTAAGGTAGTCAACCAATGTCTTCTCAAGAAGAGTCTCAAGTCAAAAGTGTCTTGCCAATTTGTCTTAAGCAGATTCTCAACCAAAAATAGTCAAACCAAGACTTGTAAAGAAAAGTCTCAAGTCAAAGGTGTCCAGCCAAGATGCCTTAAGCAGAGTCTCGACTTAAGATATAGCCAGGCCAAGTCTTCTCAAGAGGTGTCTCAAATAAAGCTAGTTAGAACCATCAAGATACTAACCTTTGTGACCACTGCTTGCCAGTATGAAATATGTCTACTCTGGCCAAACTTGATGCAATATCATACTATAAGATCTGATCTTTGCTCACAACAATGTATGATAATATCATGTACATAATATAAGCCATGTATTGCTTAGAGTGTGTTACATCATATTGGACGGGTATTAGATGATTTTTACAGGAACGGATGAAAATGGCAAAATGGTGAACTGTGTGTAACGTTAGATCTGTGCCTTTTTTTATGATATCATCGAGGCTTAAGGGCCCACAATGCTGAACTATGTCAGCTTGTTCAATGAATTCTGTACATATGATAGAAGGGAGAGTGAAGTGCCTTGAGTTCGAAATTCTAGCCTTAACTTTGTGGGGGTTTGTATGTAGCAATAAGCCAGATTGCGAATAACTCTGCACATGTCAGCAAGATGCATTGTGGGTAACATGTCAAAGTTTAAGGCATGGTGTAGCCAAAAACTGTTAACAAGTTAGGGGCCTTCACCTTTGGCATATTCGCCACAATTCATCTTGTTGCACAAGCGTAATTTAAACCATAAACAGGTTTATTTTAGCATAAGATGGTGGAAGAAGATCATTATGCAATATAAACAGAAGTAAAAAAATGGTGCATTTTTAAACTTGGGTGTGGAAAATAAGCAGAGGTTGTTAAAGCATATCCTGTAATTCTATGTATTGTTTACATTTTGTATATACTTTTTGTAAGAAACCATTTTAGTGATATATCTTTTAATGCACATATTGTGCTTGAAATGTAGCTTTTTATCATTTTGTACATACATTATTTTAAACAAGAACTTTGTGGAACTTCTTGTGTACCTTGGCTTTCTAGATTGTACTAACATTTAATCAATCTATTTCAAACACGATGTTGATTTTTATTTCTTTGTAACTTTCCTTGTCTGTTTTGCGACATCGCTATCTTTATACGTAACTTTGTTTTAAGATTTGAAACGAATTCAGCCAACACAACTAACTATATGTATTTGAATTACTAGGCACAAATGGTGTGCACCAAAGTGTTGAATTGTCCCTGTAACTGTCTCGTATTCCATCCCTTCTTTTTTTAAATATTGTTTGTTCTTCTATACAGTAGAATCCGCATGGGGATGCCAATAGAAGCCTCTGTACTTTCTGAGTCCTTGTGTGTTTATTTCGCAATGACTCTTCGCATGACACATTGTTAAGATTCGGTTTTCTTAAATGAAAAGTTGTTTTTTTCTGGCTGTCAAAGGTAATACTTTATAGGGCAAAGTTTTACTAGAATGGAGGAATACTTTATGAAAGAATGAATCAGAAGTGAGGGAAAGAATACTTTATAATAGTGTCATGAAAAATATGACATTACCCAGCTTTATATGACATCAGTATTTAATGGATTTATAGTTTCAAGTTTCATTTAAAAAGAAGATCCTCCTGTCTGTATCAAACTGCTGTCTCAAAAGCTCACCCCCTGTCGACTAACATTTGCTGGGCATTGCTTTAAAGCCAAGCAGGAAATATATAATACAATGCTAAACTTTCTTCCAACACTAAGGTATTCACGGATCGAATTTTCGACGACCACTGTCGCCTTCTTCAGGATCAATAATGACCAATCACTGCCGAACGTAAACTCGCGAGAGTTACGGACACGTGACTCTATAGACACGTGTCACTGCGGATACGTGACGTCAGCAATTGGTCAAACGTGCCAGGAAGTTTATAACGCCCTCTGTCTCTGTTGAGTGACGGCTGGAGTGCCCTGATATATATGGCCTCTATACCTCTCATAAAGTAGTCCTGTTCTGTGTCCTGTTCAGTGAGCTTTCATTACAAGCAGGAAATAGTTTAATTCGTCTTCCTGTGGAAGCCAAGAGGCCGAGTGCACTGCAGAAGTTTGACTTTTACTGACACAAAGATACTGCTATAGAATATGAGAACTTCGAAAAAGCAATGCTAGACAGGGCTATGTAGGGTGAAATATGTACTAGCTTGGTCGCGGATGATACAAAATAGCAAGTCGGTAGATGATGATGATGATGATATCAAATGTATAAACGGCTAAGCGGGAATTGTGGATCCTCCTCGGCTGTGTTGAAAGGAGCGACGCCTGTAACAACACGAAAAGAATGGTGGAATTTAATCAATAGTTATTTAGGATCTCACAAGTACACAGATCTAAACACTGCCCAGGGCTCTTTGGGGCTTTTCTCCAAACAGATGCTGGCAGGCAAATCGTAACGTCTCTGTTACAAACGGTCGGTTTTGCCTTCCAAAATCTGCTTGGAGGAAAGAGCCTTGGGCAGTTTTTAGATCTGTGTTACTTGTTAGATACTAAATTCCTACAATACGCCACATAGTAGCAAGGAGAACTAAGCCATTATGGGATGATGAAACATCAGCTTTATTCTTTACTTTGTGAATACTATTAATGCAGACATGTTCGCGGTGGTTTTCTTTTCGCGGCGACCGTTTCACTGCGAACTTATAGCCACAGCAAACAATTTTGTCCAATACTGTAGCATCATGTGACTAAAACTTAAAACCACCGCGAACACTCCATTTTCGCCTTAGCGCGAAATAAAAACCACGCGAACTTAAATGCATTTACAGTACTTTATAGAGTGTGAGAAAGAGACCTCTTTTTCCCCATGGATACAGGTCTGAAAACACACCTGCTCCCAGATCCCGCGGCAGGCGTCCTGCGTTGTTGCCGTCGGCACGAAGTCCCTGGCCACCAGCAAGGCAGGCCAATGTCCAAAGGTCGTTGTCTTCGGAAGGACATCTTTAGGACTGAACCATCATCCGACAGGTAGGTAGAAATGGACGCATGTTGTTAATTACTAGATGATTGGCGCTATAAGTAACCTGGTGATTGTCACGAACAGATACTAGTAGTCTCCGTTCTGTCAGTGATAGCATTATAAATACGTGTGGGCGTGGACTTTTGGCTGTACAATACGTGTTTTGTTACCCGTGAAAACAACCTGTTCTTATTGTAGTACCGCCGGAACATTGAGCAAACATGAAAGTCGATTACGCACTAACTGACCTCTCACCTGGTTAGAACCACATGAAAACTTCACTTCCTCTCGACGTCGTTGTTCCTAAAACATGTGGCTTATTCCGACAATCCTAGCCGTCCTGTGCGTGGCGTCCGTTCGGGCCTCAGTCGGGTTAGCGGCCGACGAGCCGGCTCCCCCTGTCGGCCACTTCGTGGTGAGCAAGAAGCCGCTAATCGGTACGTCCGAACCGTGTCTGCTTCTGGATATGTCGGCCACATTCCACATAGGCTACATCAGGACGGATAACACCGCGGCCATCGTGTCCTTCGCCCTCCCAGACGACAGCATGGTCAGCGGAGACTGTTCGCATAGACACGCGAAACTCAACCTACGGTTCGGTCTCGGTTTTGATGGAACGTTTGAGTTAGACCTCGCGTTTGAAAAGAACCTGGTTCCCACTCATTTTTCGCTGTCGGGTGCCACCATGTACTACAAACTCGTACCGGACATGTTTCCGGAGGCTAAGTATGCAAACGCCAGGGTGAAGGCTACCATGTCTAACGAACAGCATTTCTACACGTCATCGAACGCCTTCGCTCCCCATTCCTACCTCTGTGATAAACCTCAGACCTTCATCTTCAGTGACCCCGACAGGCCAAAGTCGACTCGAGCTCTGTCCATTCATTCCGTCCAAGTCCAGCCGTTCTATGTCCCCGAGAGTGGGAAGTTCTCTCCCCCTGAGACTTGCCCGGACGACATCACGACTACACCCGTTCCCCGCACCACCCCGGCTCCGCTCAACCCGATCGGGCACTTCTCTCTCACCGACACCGAAGGAAACCCGTGTTTTCTGCTGTCGGTGGGTGTGTTTTTCCACGTCCTGTACGAGCTCAAGGACAACAACACAGTTGCCGCCGAGTACACCCTCCCTCCAAACAGCACTGTGGGAGGCGGTTGCGGGGACGCTAAGGCAACCATCGCGCTCTCCTTCTTCCAAGGCTTCAACCTTACCGCAACGTTCAAGACGAAAAGGAACAGCAGCTTCGAACTGGTCGCCGCTTCGGTCGGGTACGTGCGGGAACCAAAGCTCTTTCCGTACGCAAAGTTTCCCGGGACAGAGGTGAATGAAGTACAGCTAGACGGCCCGTCTCTGTTTGTAACAGACCTCGGCAAGTCGTACTTGTGCAAATCAATCCAGTTCTTTGACGTCGGCAGCACGGTGAAGCTCTACGTCACGGACCTGCAGGTTCAACCCTTCGCGGTCAAGAGTACGAACTTCAGCGAAGCTTCCGAGTGCGCCCAAGACCTTCCAGCTACAATGGTGCCCATTCAAAACGCCACGACCATTCCTGCATTCAACACCACTGCGGCCACCATCGTGCCTATTGGCAACGTCACCACAATTCTTCCTCCCAACCCTACTACGGCTACAATGGTACCCATTCGTAACGCGACTACCGTCCGCCCATCAAACACGACCATGGTCCCGATCAAGAACGCTACGACCATAATGACCACTCCCAAGCCCACCACACTGCCTAAAGAACCACCTCAAGGTCACTTCGAGGTCAAGGACACGAAAGGTCACGTCTGTCTCCTGGCCAACATGAGCCTGCAGTTCAAGGTCAATTACACAAAGACTGGCAAGAAAAAACAAACCGGTATATTCGACTTACCCCAAACCGCCAAAGCCACGGGTTTCTGTGGCTCGGACAACTCCAGTTTGACCTTGACATTTCATGATGACGCCTTCAACGTAACGTTTGACTTCGTCAAAGACAAAGCAGTGAAAGGAAAGGAAAGTCGCTTCAACATGTCCACCATCGAGATCTGGTACACCGAGCTGCCGTCCATCTTTCCCGGGACTAAGAGCCCCGACGCCCGCAGACATGTTAGAAGCAGCACGCTGAGCATCTTCTCCGCAGACGCCGACAAGTCTTACAGGTGTAGAGCCGACTTGGACATCGCCGTGACCAAGGACGTGTCCATCCTCGCAAGCCACGTTCAGCTCCAGCCGTTTGGAGTCAAGTCCGGCAAGTTCTCATCGGCTGAAGAATGCTCGGAAGATTCTGGCAGCAACCAGGTTCCTGTTATCATCGGCGTTGTTGTTGGCGTGTTCGTCGTTGCTGTGTTCGTTGTTTACATTGTCGTCAACAAAAGGAAGGCGAAGGACCAAATGCTCAGAACTCTGACCTAGACTTTGCGACTCTACATGTTCATATCGTCCACGACTTGATATTAACTTTACATTTATAGAGATAGACATATTGTTTTAGGTCAGTTTCTTCCTCTTCTCCCGTTCCAAACAAAGAAAAAACATTGATATTTCCACAACTAGAGCTTGAAATGACTGAATACACTTGTTGTGAATGTTACCTTTCTAGTTGTTCTTTTTTTTTCAGTTGACGTTCTCAATTGAAGATTTTATTGTCTGTATTATCATAACAACAACTTGATTCTTAGAAGCAAGCAGCTGTTTGGACATTTAAACATTCTCCATTTGAGAGTTTCTCAAGCTCTCTTCCACAGAAAATGATGCACACTTGTAGAACAGTAGCCAGTCGTCTTGAAGAGTTCGAAGACGGGCAATATATTCTCCTTTGTCCACTTGTACCCAACACAAGTAGTCTAACACGTTTAGTGTAATAATGTCGCAGCAACAGCTGATGTAGGTGTGCGTACAGCCGATGTTTACATTGTAAGCAACTTGAATAGGTCATATCTTTCTCTTCTGATTTGTCCTCTGCCTTTATGTGTATCTTGGGTCAGGAGAACGCAACTAAAACTACCTGCCTCTTTGCCATGGGCCGGGGCAGTTACACTGCAATAGAAGCCGTTCTACTGAAACTGGAAGCCAGTTACTTTTTGCTTTCGATAAAGGCAGGGTCAAAGGGAGTTAAAGTTGCTTTGATCCAGACGCAAGGTCTTCGAGATCAACGACTTGATAAGTCAGACAGAAGTCCGTAGTGTTTGGTTTACAAACCAGGGCTGATCCGACAAATCTGGTGAAATTTGAAGAAAATCACCAGACGTGCACACACACACACACACACACACACACACACACGCACACACACACACACACGCAGACACACACACACACATGCACACACACACACACACAAACACACACACACACACACACACACGCACACACACACACACGCAGACACACACACGCACACACACACACACACACACACACACAAACACACACACACACGCACACACACACGCAGACACACACACGCACACACACACGCGCACACACACACACACACCGTTATACACACACACACGCGCACACACACGCGCACACACACACACACACACGCACACACACACACACACGCAGACACACACACGCACACACACACACACACACAAACACACACACACACACACGCACACACACACACACACACACACACGCAGACACACACACGCACACACACACACGCACACACACACACACACACCGTCATACACACACACACACACACACACACACACACACACACACCGTCATACACACACACACACACACACATACACACAAACACAAACACACTCACACACACACACACACATACATACACACACACACACACACACACACACACACACATACACACACACACACACACACACACATACACATACATACACACACACAAACAAACACACACACACACCAACGTCCACCATTAGCGGTTGCAGTTCAATCACCAGTGATGTCGGTGTTTTGTTAAACAAATTCTCGTTATGTGCTAAAAGAATGGTGCGTGTAAACAGAGGATTGAGCAGTGAACACCACATGCTTTTATTCACACTTCACATGAAGAAATGAATCTCAACAATGTTGCATCAGACTTTTTCAGAACGTTCACCGAAAGAACTTTTTAAAAAATTGTAGCTTTACTACAGGAACTGACATTGATAGAAACTTTACTGCTTGGGGATTTACTGCAAACTGGAAGTACTATATTGGACCTTACAATGTATTTTATGGTCATAGTTTTTTTAGCCGTATTATAATTTTGTGTGTTTGTTGTTGAGGAAGACAGCGCGAAAGTCATCGTAATTTAGTCGTTTCAATAAACCATTTAAATCCTCTTCATTTCAGTGAGGGCAATGTTTCTGGTTTGTCAAGATGAATAATATTTAATTGTCACCTGTAGCGATTAATATCTTTTTTGCACATTGTCAAGCGTTTTAAGCGAGCTGAAGGTGATGCACGTGGGACAAATCGCAAATAACTGCGGCTACAAGAACACTGGGAGCCTCTGGTAAAAGTGACTCTACAGAAGCTTGGTTACGCCATGAAGCATTCACACACACACACACACACACACACACACACACACACACACACACACACACACTCACTCACAGACACACACACACACGTACACACGCACACACACACACACACACACACACACACACACACACTAACGTCCACCATTAAATGGTCCAGTTAGATGGCGGTGCTTTGTGGAACACATTCTCATTGTGTACTAATATAATGACGCAGATAAACAAAGGATTCGGCAGCTTTTATTCACACTTCCAACGCTGGAATTAATGTCAAACTTCTTCAGAACGTTGACAGAAAGAACTTGTAACGTTACTTCATGAACTGCATGCCACTGGGTCGGAATTTCACTGCTCGGGGATTTAACTGCAAACCGGAAGTTCTATATTGGACCGTATATGTTACCTTTTGTATGTTTGTTGCTGTAGAAGACCTCGCGAAACTCATCGTAATTCAGTCGTTTCAATAAACCAGTTAATGCTTATTCATTACAATGAGGGTATGTTTCTTGCTTGCGAAAATGCACAATATCTGACGAATAACAACATTTTGTACGCACTCCCAAGCGCTAGCTGAAGATGATACAAGTGGGGCACGTCATGTCGCAAACAGCTACGGTTACAGGGATACTGGGAGTCTCTGGTAATAGTGAATCTATTGAAGTTCGGTTACGTTATGAAGCATGCACAGCACTGGATAATGTTTTGCCCTCCTTCTCACGTCAAAGCAAACAAGGCCCACCAGGCAGCAATCTAAGAGGTTTAACAGTATTGCATGTCAATTTAAGCGGTATTCATGTATCCTGCAGTACTTCAACTTCAACTCGACGTGAAAAAGTCATGAAGAAAGAACTCGTGGTTTACTTGGCAATGCAGACAAAAGCAATGCCTCGTCCTCGTTTCACTGGATTACTAAGAAATGACAGTACAAACTTGAAGGATGTAAATCGCCTGAAGAATCAGAAAGAAAATGTTACAAACACACCATGCACTCTTCAGCAGCTGAAGTCGGTGTGGATCAGGGTGTTTTCCCAAGCTTGGCGAGGAGCAGATTTTCACCCCTCCCCTCCGCCTTATCATTCACCTGGGGAACATCTGGGGAACCATGGATAATTGACGTGAAATTGCGAAGCCCCCGATCACTACGCCTTCTTACGGAAAGATTTTGCTTTCCAACAACTGATTGGAAATTAGCAAAACGTAGTTGTAGAGTCCAGTCTAGTTTGGAATCACATCCCTGCCGTTACGTCACAGTATGCACTGAGGAACGGAGCTGAGTTGTTACCAAAACGTTGGCAGATCATGGAATACTTCATAGATACACACCTTTTTAACACTGACTACCAAAATGTATAATTGGATGGCGCAGAAGACCTTTAAAGACTAGCAGATAACCTTGCCAACCAACCGCAGGTGACCTTACTTACTACTTAGTCCAAAACGTGGTCTGGAGAAGGTCGTGAGGTCATGGTCGGCTGTGGGTGACAGGGCTTAGGGTTCAGGATGGCATACTAGTAAGACTTGATTATTTAACACATTTAATTAGTTAGTATTAGTAAAACATGCCAAAACACGAAGTAAGTAAAAAAGTTGTGCTATTGATTTTTTTGTAAGAGTAACTCTCAGTAATCACTAGTAATGAATTTTTAATCACTAGTAATAGATTTAATGAGTTAGAGGCATGCTAGCTCATTTAATCACTAGTAAGGGATGTAAAGATTCTGTTATAGTGATTTAATGAGTTAGAGGCATGCTAGCTCATTTAATCACTAGTAAGGGATGTAAAGATTCTGTTATAGTGATTTAATGAGTTAGAGGCATGCTAGCTCATTTAATCACTAGTAAGGGTTTTAAAGATTCTGTTATAGTAATTTAATGAGTTAGAGGCGTGCTAGCTCATTACATCACTAGTAAGGGATGTAAAGATTCTGTTATAGTGATTTAATGAGTTAGAGGCATGCTAGCTCATCTAATCACTAGTAAGGGTTTTAAAGATTCTGTTATAGTGATTTAATGAGTTAGAGGCATGCTAGCTCATTAAATCACTAGTAAGGGATTTAATATTCTTTCTAGTAATTTAATGAGTTGGGATGCGCTGCCAATTGTTAACACAGGTAAATGTGGTTAACACGTGAATTGACTGAAATACTTTTCTGAACTAAATAAATGTGCTAAATAGCTAGAGCTTGGTACTCAGAAACACACAAGTTCTGAGAAGCTGAGATACTGTAGTGCACGATATATTCAGGTATAGTAAACACTAGCAACCTATTAACAGCAACAAATGCGATTTATCGGAGCTGTGACTCACCAAGATCGCGCCTAGATCTCCAGAAGCGGCGTAAAACCCCGTTAGTTTGCAGTTCGGGAGTATTTCTGGACTTGGACGTGGAAAAACACTTCGTCAGACTCCCAGCGTAAAGTGCCGAAACCTGGGAAAACCCCGCATTTACAGCTGCGCTATGATTCGCCGACTCTAGTCAGCTGGTGTGAAATAGAAGCCTTTGATTGGCTAGAAATGTGGACGTGCCCAAAATAGATCTGGCGTCACCAGGAAGTGTTCCAGGTAGGGCTGACCGTGCATTAACGCCCTCGTGCAGTTTGCTATAAAACTGCAAGCGGCGTTTCCACACGGCTGCAAAGAGCCGGGTGCAAAACAACCTGCTGATGTTGGCATTGTTGACAAACGTGGTTAAAGTTTAACGTCGACCGAACCAAGTCGGGTAAACTTTGAAAACGCTTTTGCTACTAAAATGTTTCAACAAGAAGAAGCAGACGAGTTATTTTCCCCAAAGTACAGAATGTATGATATAACGGTTTTGACTAGACAATCGTAAAATTGTAGTTTCTTAAGCTTGTTCCCTTCCAACCTGCTCCCGCCCCTCTCCCCGTGAGCATTAAGACATGAATTTGTCCGCTTCTCCTGGGCGGACATTTTCCTGAAAGAGCATACCTATAGGCACAGGTATGCCGAACAGAGAACGGTAACCCTTAGTTTTAGTGACACTGAACTAGCAAAGATGTTTAAACTAGATAGTTATATTAACGTCTTGAAGTTTTGATTCCTGCAGGCCGTAGTTCTCCTTGTCACTGGGTTCAGCTCTGCAATAGCATTTGGTTAGTAGGGTAGCTCGGGCGGTATTCAAGGCTAGCGACCAGTAAACATAAAAGCTAAAGTTAAGTTTGGTTGTAGATCGCTCTAAGTTTATAAGGTGATTGAGGTGTCAATGTAGAGATATAACGGGGAGTATTTATCATTCTATCCTTTACCGTGACAGTTGTACAGCACGATTTCAATAGCGTCAAGGTAGCGATACATATCTCGATCAAGGTGTTTGTAAATCGTGTCGTAATTCATGGAAGGAAGTCTAATCTTGGATTCAACTTATATCCCGTTTACCTAGTTTTTACAATTACAAGTAAGATATGTTCAGGGCCCGTTTTGCTGTAGGTTGGCCTGCAACAACATTCGTTTTGAGTATAGCCGTCTGCGTTTATGGCCCTGAGTATAGTGTAGTAACGTTACATTTATGTACGCAACAAGATGGCGGCACAGTCACGTAGGTTCCGCCCGTTTCAACTTGGGTCCACAGGATCAACGTACTGTGCCGCCTGGACTTTGGGCTATAGACTGAACTGTTTGCTTACCAGTCGCTAGAATTACTCAAGGTGAGATGATTGATCTATATGTAAAATTGTTTTAATGTATACAAAGATACGAGGGAAATGTGAATACACAATTTTTCTTCAATTTTGTCACTCACTCACTTACACCCAGATAAATCTGCAAATGATGCATTAACATACTTCCACTGATAAACGATATTCATATCACATGTATATTCATGACTGTATCAACTAGCAATAAAGGTATCATATCTATCAAATCCAGTGATCAACGATTCCTCTTCTCCACTAGGCCTTCTCGTCCTTCTATAGATTATTGCAGATGACGATGTATCTTCTTGAATTTTATTGACACGCGTACAACATAATTTCTCCATTCTCAATGAGTAGACATCACATCCTTAACGTGCCTATTGCCTCCCTAGTGTAACGTCGCAGTCCGGGATGCTTTCTGTTCACCCCATCATACAGGTACTCCGACTCTCTCTCTGACGTCACAACGTCACTGACGTCATCTGTCAATCACTATGGAGACAGGTAAGGTTCATCGATTACATTCAATTCAAAATAACTGTCAGTCTATGTACCTGTACAATGACTCTAAAGTTTCAGTGTGTTGGGGGATATTTTCAAACTTGATACTCTTAGGTACGAGACCATGTGTACAACACCTATTATTGACAAGCTTTTAAAATGACTTAGCTCGGAATTCCACCACGGGTGACTTTAAAAAACATGTTAATTCATCCTGAAGAGTTTATTTTTAATTTGTCAAAACTGGTACTTATTTTTTCTCATGTCAACTTACTTTCACTTTTCCGAACATGTCCTCTGCCTTTATTCTCGTTCACTGAGCGCTTTAATATTTGTCGGTAACTTCTAACTTTCATATGTATTGATTTTTAAATAAGATTGTCCGATCCACACTAAAAATATTCACACTTCTGAAATCTACAATTACACATGTTGACATTGTGATGCTGTTGTTTCCTATCAGGTCCGCGAGTTGTCCTCCTGCACGCAGCAGAGGATGAGGAGTTCGTCAGGGAGCTGGTGTGGAAGCTGAGGAGTCAGGGCTGGGATGAATACAGTCTACCCCAGACAGACATATTGTGTCAGCAGGTCACAGGTTGAGATTAGGAATAACGTCCGACAGTGTACATCCGGGGTATCCGGGTGGAAGCTGTAAAGATCTCAGACCGAAGTTCCTGGTGATAACAACAGACAGGGTATAGCCTGTTGCTGCCAGGGTGACTCTCTAAGTCTTTCACACCCAATCGGCAACATTTTGAGCCTTTTTAGATTCCAGACCGGGTCTATCTCAGAAGAATCGCAGAAATATGCACAGAGACACGTAAATGTGTATCTCTTAATTAGAAAGGAGGCCGTCAACTATTACAAAACACTTGTCTCTACTGCAAGTACGGCCGTTAAGTAAAATTGTATAACAGATCTAGACAATTGTTTAAGAACAAATCTTACAATATGAATTCAAAGAGACGTGAACAGGTACATGAAGTTTGATTTATTGCAGGACAGATGAAAACTTTCTGCAAAACAAGCCTCTGTTTAAAAACCTGCATAGTTAAAAGCATGGAAAAGGATGAAAGCACAAGAATGTTTTGGGACTTATTCGTCATCGTACACCATGTCATTTTAAGGAAACATTTAGATAAAGGTAAAAAGAAAGATCTGTTTAATTGCAGTAAGTTGCATGGTTTGTTTGCAGTATAGGTACTAGGTGTTATTGTACTATGTCAAATGGTTAAGTATTTGCCAAAGCATCCATGTTACAGATAATCAGTTCCTGTTTTTAAGGGATGATCTTGAATGTTACTTTATCATATCTAGCCCAACGATCTAGTGCTCCAAACGGCCCATCGTTCTTGGGCACGTCAAACATGCTGTTTTATTTCCGCGCAGGTTTCCTAGGTGCAACCGTCGCTTCAAACTGTGGAAAAAGTCTTGTCACCATTTACTACGCGTAGCCGGACCTGACAGGAAGCACTGAGAGAAGCATCTGGCTCCTCTGAGAGGATTTGAAACATTAAAGAGTTCTAATATGTTACTAGGTATAAATATATCTATATAAATATATATAGCGACTGAGCTGCTTTGGGATAGAATCCCCTCGGTTCAGTTTGTGAGATTTTTTAGCTGTTTCCACGCTGAACATATCTGACGTGTGTTGCCGCTTGTAGAGGTAGACTATATTCTGTAAAGTCATCACGTTTGGAGGAAATGTGATCACCCCCATGGAAGCAGGGATGGAATCGCCCTGGCACATGTACCAAAACTTTGGAAATAAACTTCCGTCAACAACGCCACAGCAGCAGTGTCTGAGTTAGCTATGAGTGAACGAGTGTATGCGTGAACTATGTATATAATATGTGTGCGTTTGCTTTAAATATCGGTAAACAGGGCCAGAGTAGCGGTGTTTGAGTTGGATGTATTTGTGCGAGTGTATGTGTGGATTAGGTATGTAATGTGTGCGTTTTCGTTGACTATTGACCATTTGATGCACCAATGCCTGTTAACATGATATTTAATTTAACACAAATAGCACAAGTAACCAATATAAAGATATTGCAGCCAGGAACATTATAGAGCTTATCGATATTGCCTAGAGTATACTTCAGTTATTGTAGACGAGTTGCGCCTGGGATATATAACTATTTGCCATTGTGTATTACCATTGCGTAACGACAACAAACCGGGCACTAATGAATAGCCCTGCAATCCGATACTCTGAAGCTGAGGGTTGTGTTTTCTCTCTCGGGCGCGATACATTGTACCTGTCTCTTCACAGAATAAGACAGTGTACAGCAACAACTCGAATAGATATAGCTTTTCAAACCTGCAGGTGTAGCTACAGGGGGGACTGTATTTTTAAACTGACGTGTTTTGCGCCAGGTAAGCGAACCGACAGCCCACCGTTCACGTAGGTTGACCCCAAGGTCACTACCAGGTGTGTTGTTATGGGATACGGGATCGGAACAAAGGTGGGACCGTCGGTGGCGCGACAGGTGTTTTTCAATGGCGTAGACTAGGACGAACCAAGTGCGTTGTGGAAAATGTTCTTCTTCTTTGAAAAAGGTTTTAAACTGTTAAAACCAAAACACCGTTATCTTAAGGTTGACATTAAAGAGTTGTGGGGACACGAGCCTACATTTCAGTGTATCATATGAGTATTCTTTTACAAATTGCTACAAACCTGCACCCCCTTCACTTCAACGAGCCCGTCCGTTTCCCACTTCCTCGTTAACGGTTTCACCTCGAAGCGACCCGCAGAAGGCACACCATGTGAACGATTATAGAGAAATGGGAGACTGGGAAGGAAAGGTAGGGTAGAGTTGAAGTCTTCGGACCTTCAGTTTAATCTTAGTGCAACGGTTTACCTGTATGCTCAGGCAAATAGTTTGGCAATGGTAGGGGCGCACTGGGTTCTCGTCTGTCCTTGGAGGTACTTCATATCGACAATTGGTCCCGTAATGTTTATCGGAAATTATCATTGATCTACTCCTGCATTTAAGACGTTTGTAACAACCAAACAACGTTGTTCAGTAAGTAACAGCTATTAAACATTCAGTAGCTAATTTAACGACAACAAACTTGGCATTGAATAGCCCTGCAACCCAATACTCTTAATCTGAATAGTTGTCATTTCTCTCGCGCGACAAATTGTACTGGTCTCTCCAAAGAGTTAAACAGTGGACAGCAACCACTAGAATCAAGATATCAATTCACATATACGAGTAGAGCTTCAGCGAGGACTATTCTTAAACAAACGTGTTTTTTTTCATAGAGTAAGTTTTGCGCCAGGTAAGCGAACCAGCAACACGCCATTCAGGCAGGTTGACCCCGAGGTCACCCCCAGGTGTGTCGAAACATGATACCGGATACGGCACAAAGGTGGGACCGCTGACGGCGCGACAAGTGATTACCAATGGCGTACACAAGGTCGAACCAAGTGCATCATGGGAAAGGGTGTTTTCTGCATAACAGCCGGTTAACAGTTTCAACAGGAACACCGTTAAGCTTGATATTAAGGGGCTATGGGGTACATCAGCCTACAGTGCGGTGTATCATAGAGGTGTTCTTTTACACATCGTTACAAACCTGCACCCCCTTCCTCACCTTTTCGTCACCGGTCTCACCTCAAAGCGACCCGCAGAAGGGACATTACATTAACGAATATGGAGAAATAGGAGACTGGGAAGAAAAGGTAGGGTAGAGCTGAAGTCTTCGGGTCTTCAGTTTAATCTTAGTGCAACGGTTTGCATGTATGCTGAGACTATACGTAACAAATATTGTGGTAATGATGTGGGCGCACTGGGTTCTTTTCTGTCCTTGGAGGTACTTCATATCGACAATTGGTCCCGGAATGTTTATCGGAAATTATCATTGATCTACTCCTGAATTTAAGACGTTTGTAACAACCAAACAACTTTCTTCAGTAAGTAACAACTGACAAGTTTCCATCGCGCTAACTTGGACCTCTCTATGATTATAAACATCCAGTAGCTAATTTATCGACAACAAACCGGGCATTGAATAGCCATGCAACCCCAATCTGAATAGTTTTCATTTCTCTCTCGCGACACATTGTACTGGTCTCTCCACAGAGTTAAACAGTGGACAGAAACCACTAGAATCAAGATAGCCATTCGCATCTACGAGTAAAGCTTCAGCGAGGACTATTTTATTAACAGACATGTTTTTGCGCCAGGTAAGCGAACCAGCAACAGGCCATTCTGGCAGGTTGACCCCGAGGTCACCAACAGGTATGTCGTCACTTGATACCGGACATGGCACAAAGGTGGGACCGTTGGCGGCGAGACAGGTGTTTACTAATGGCGTACACAAGGCCGAACCAAGTGCGTCGCAAAATGTTCTTATTCTTTGAAACAGGTTTTAAACTGTTGAAACAAAAACACTGTTAGCTTAAGGTTGACATTAGAGAGTTGTGGGGACAAAAGCTTACATTGCGGTGTATCATAGGCGTGTTATTTTACATGTCGTTACAAAGTTGCACCCCCTTTACTTCAATGAGCCAATCCTTTTCTACTATTTCTCGTTAAATCAACGGTTTCGACCCACAGAAGGAACATTATGTGGACGATTCTGGAGAAATGGGACACGAAGGAGGACATGTAGGTAGAGTTGAAGTCTTCAAGCCTTCCATTCAATCTTTAATAGTGTGAGAGTTCACCTGTATGCCTGGGTCATTCGCAGTGAATGTTGCGGAAGTGATAGGGGCACAATGTGTGCTTAGCAGTCCTTCAGCGTAAAGTAGGGGAATTTTTATCGCTCTGTCTCTTGAATTGAAGACGCCTGTTACGACCAAACAACGTTCTTCAGCAAGCAACAACTGACAGGTTTCCATCACGCATAGTTGGACTTCTCTGTGTTTATTTGACATTCAGTAGCCAAGTTAACAACGCCTCTGTGTTCACCTTAAGCTGTTGTCAGCTCAGAATGTGACAGACTTTTATAGTTGGTCCACAGCTGTACTTAAAAGGATTGTCAGATCATGATGGGTACAAATACTATGAACATGTAGATTAAACAATCGTTAGCTTGCTGATGACATGTAGCAGAATTTTCCTCACGACGAAGCGCCCTCCCCCCAAATTACACGCACAACGTTTACACTACATGAAACAGCTTTGAGGATATAGAAAATTCTCAACGTTCCTGTTTCACCGTCCCTCCAGTATAACACCGCAGTCTGGGATGTCTCATCATATCGGCAATCTAAAATTCCTGTTCTGACGTCATTCTTCAATCACCATGGAGACAGGTGAGTCACGGCGGTCACTTTCATTTCAAATCTAAAGTAACTCTCGGAGTATACAATGGCTTCTAACTTTCGACTCGGATAGACTTGCGGGGATGATCTGAAACTTGCTAGTTTTAGGTCCAACCTCAACTTTTATACTTGGCAATGTCGTACTTATACCATGTGTGACTTGAAAAATACGTTAGCAAATCTTTAGAATACATACCAATTTCAATTTTCAACATTTTGTCTATGTTTTTTTCAAGATTAGCCGTTATATTGCGTAATAAATTTACTTTCACTTTCACTTTAAATCACGTCTTCTGCCTTTATGAAGTTTGTTGAGCTTTTCAAGGACTCGACAGTTATGTAGATAAGGTTGTCTGGCGTAGTTTCTGGCGTAGTGACACATTCTAATTTATGGCATGATAAGAAAATCACACTTTTGAAATATGCTTTGATAACACATGTTCACATTGTGATGCTGTTGTTCCCTAACAGGTCCGCGTGTTGTCCTCCTGCACGCAGCAGAGGATGAGGAGTTCGTCAGGAGGCTGGTGGAGGAGCTGATGGGTCTGAGCGCCTACAGTCTACCCCAGACAGGCGCCTACAGTCTACCCCAGACAGAAATATTCTGTCAGCAGGTCACAGGCACTCCCGGTGAGGCCAGCCGTGCACAGCTCACGTCCACACTGACCCTCGGCAGCGTGAAACTCGTCGTGCCCGTGATCAGCAGACACCTGCTTGCTGACCAGTCCTCGCTCACGGTCGGACTGGAAACTGCCGTGAGGAACAACAAGGCTCGATACGTCATTTGGCTGGACCAGAACCAGGATGACTTCCGTGAGTTCGGTACGTTAGTCAGCCGGCAGTACCCAACCCTGGAGGCGCCGGCCAGGCGGGTCCAGCGGGACAGGGTTGAGGAGACGATGCCCGACAGTGATGTCAGGGGGATGGACGGCATCGCCTGTGATGTGCGTGACGCGCTCTGCAGACAAACAGGTGGGAAAGGACATCTGTAACATAACGCAAACAAGCAGGTTTCTTTTATTGTAGTAAAAAAAAAATAAGTTGAAGTGTTTAACTTGTCCATGTAAAGTTACAAAGGTCAAAGAACATAAAAACATGCATGGCCCATGGAATTTTATCAGTCTTAAACCAAAACCTAACAATAAAATAATAGTTGATTCTGTGAAATGTGCCCTGAATTTGTGTAGTTTGAAAATACAATGTAGTATTGTTATCTCCATGAAAAATGAAGACATAGTTTTGGGTGTGTCTATCTGTCTGTCTGTCTGTGTGTATGTTTGTGTTTCCGCACTACTGTAGTCAGCATAACTAAAGAGCCTCTTGATGGATTACGATGATATTTGGTATGTGGATGGGAGAAGCCGAAATTCAAGGTCGATTTTGGGCCCCCTGGTATATCACCTTGGTACTGTAGCAGAACTTCATTTTTTGTATCTTTTGACCTGGATGTGCTGTGGTCTTGATTTTTAGGCGGCAGATAGCCTGATGTAATAAAGAAGTGGTGTAGGTTTGGGCCCCCTAGCATCTTGCTCTGGAACTGTAGTGACGTTATTGTGAAAATCTTCTAAGGAGAATAACTGAACAAAGGGACGACAGATTTCCACGACATTAAGTGTACAGGTAGCTTGGACAGAGATGTACATAATGAAATACAAATTTTGCTAATCGACAGTAATTTGCATAACTAATGAGTAAAATCTATATTTGCAGTGTCTTCCATTATAACACTCAAATACATGTAACATATATAGTTTATGGCAAGTGGAGCATACCAATCATGCAAATAAATTCCTAATTTGCATAATTAATGCCAGAATTTATCCAAGTTGAATATGATAGGACTGACAATATTGCAACATGTCTAAATTAGATAAAGGTATTTATCACCAATCATATATCATGCAAATGTGTAAGTCATTTGCATATACATAATAGTTCATGGAGATATGAGGTCGCGGAACTCTTGTTTTGCATTTAATTCCCTTCATACAGTAAGGCGAAATACATGTACGTTGCAAATCAATATGGTATCTCTTTATAGGTTAGACTAACGTGTGCCGTTTGTCTGTTCCCCGCCACAGGTGAACTGAGGATCCCGTGCTGGTGGGCCTTGCACTGGACCCGTGACTTCCTGGCTGACAACATGAACCTCCCAGCTGTTCTCACACGGCTGGAACAGGAGAACCAGCTGAGTCCGGCTGAGGTCTGGGATATCCAGGTAGGTTACGTAGGGGGGTCGGCACTTGTCAGAGCCACATGACCGTCCGATATGGTAAAGCTTTTAGAGGCCTTATGTATGTATGACTGTTTAACTTAACAGACTCGTGGACTCACGCTACGTACCTTGAGTACGACCGCCCTAATCTGTATGTATGACAATGTTATGCAAATGGCTGAAGCAGCACGCACTTCTGAGAAAATAAAACTCTGAATATGTCGATATCGGAGCCACCAGTTCACTAAACTTTTCTGTAGGTTTTGTATCTTTACGCCATCTTGGTTCAATGATATTGATAACATCCGCGCGCGCATCAATTTTCGTCTGTTTCCAAATAAAGTTTTTGACTATACTGTAAATAGTACATTGTAGGTGCAAAATAATCAATTTGATAACATAGAATAAATAAAAAATTATTGGAAAACGATACCAATGTCGTAGGGTGCCGACATCAATTCCAAAGGAAAATAAGCAGACGTGAAGAAAGGAAAATGAATACTCTATAATCTTTCAACCATCCTGACCACGTAGATTTCACCATGAAGGCACTTTTTTTTATCAAACGTTTTTTATCCGCGCACGCTCGCATCAGTTTTCGGGTTCCCAGAGGATTTCATCCATATAATTAAATCAACATGGCGAGCGGCGCCTTCTTTAGTAGCCCCTGCCGTGTGCGTTGTACTATGGCCACACCATCTTAAAATGTATGGATGACATCCGCGCGTGCATTGATTTTCAATACATTTATATTAAGTGCACAGCCCTGCCGATGTTCCCTCCCCCAGGCGGTGCCGACACCAGTAAGCAGGGGGGAGCGGTTGGTAAAGATGCTGCTGGGCAGGATGCGACAGGAGCCGTACGACTGGTTAGTGCGGGTCCTGCGGGAGGAAGGACAGGACTTCCTGGCGGAGGAGATGGAGGAAGAGGAGCGGTACTGGGAGCGGAACTACGGCATCGGGGAACAGCAGGCGGCACAACCTGGTCAACAAACGGCACAGAGGGAGCATTTCGCACAGCAAAGTCAAGGTAGCTGAATACCTAATATAATACACATACAATCTAAGATTTTTTTTATACTTCCAGTCGGGGTCTATACAATTTTCGTAGCACAGTATAACAGTTCAGGGTAAAACACATAACGATTCTGATCATGACTTGCGAATCCGTCTTTCTATTCACCCAACTCGCAAATCACCAGGCAGAGGATTAAACAACAGGTGATAAAGGTGTTACAAGAAGTACACACTCTTTCCAATCTATGCTATCCCTAAGTTAGCATAGCCCAAGTAGAGGTACAAGAACTAATACTGCCTCTTCACCACGGGACTATAAGATGAGCACACGGTCTATCTATGTATAAACTACTAACACAATTCCAGAATAGACAGCTAGATTAGGGGCATCTCCAGTCTTATACAAATTCATACAAAGCATCAATAAGGTTGAACAAAAGGAATTTCTAAGCTGAAAAGCCTCCCAAAGAAAATTCATTGCCTTCGTGATTGATACAAATGTTTGTCTCAAACGGGTCAGATTTGTCCATATATCACAGCCAATTTTTATGTACTATATTTGTGTACGTTTCACCGGAGCCATTTATGTACTGATAACGAGTGCTGTCAACTGTAATCATACCTTATGTCACCGTTTCTGCTGTAGCGACCATTAAGAGACATCTAGTTTATACCGGTGCGCATGCATATGCGGACGACGCCGCCACACCTTTCGAAGTTAAAGGTGTGTTCCTGGGACTGACGGAGGCAGGGAAAACCAGTCTACTCAACTGCATGGTCAAGGGTCAAGGTCACGTGGAGATTGAAACTAACAGAACCATCGGTGTTGACGTCATCACCTACCATGACACCAAGAATAAAGTCAAGTACGAGATGTACGACTTAGGAGGTCACCAGATCTACCACTACACGCACCGGTTCTTCCTGACACGTCAGGCCCTGCACATCCTCAATGTAGACCTGCCAGGATACAAGTCAGAAGAGTTCCAGGAACGAGTGGGAACGTGGCTAACATCCGTGACTTCCCACGTGTTCAACCCGGCTATCCTTGTTGTAGGAACCAAAGCTGACCTGTTTCCACCAGACAAAGCCGAGGAGATGATAGCAGCAGCTTGTTCCTCCATCCAGGGAGATATCCATGTCGCTGAGACTAAAATACAATCAAGGCTGAAAGAAGAGATTCAACTCTGTCAGGAGGCGGTGGATGCGGCGGATGGCAAATCAGACATGCCGGAACCTTTCTACGGTCTCACAGGGGATGACATCTTGGCCAAGAAAGAGTCGCTGGAGAAGTTACTGGACGGACGACCCAAAGGTCTGTTAAACGTACAGGTTATCCCGGTCAGCAGCAAGACGTTCCAGGGTATCGAAGCTCTGTGCGACAAGATGGCAGAAATGGTGAAGGACGAGCGATTGTTCCCTGCTGCCCGCCAAGAGCTGCCGACATCGTGGACGAAACTGTCAGAAAACATCAAGACTTCAGGACGGACGTACCTTCATGTCAGGGATTGTCAGGACGTCGGAGCAGCTGCAGGGATGAAGGAGTCAGACGTCCTGAACGCGCTCAGCTACCTGCACGTGACCGGACAGATCCTGTTCTACAACCATATCAGGGGGATGGAAGATCTGGTCTTCCCGGACCCAACCATCATCCTCACACTCTTCAAGCAGATCTTCAGGCATGACCTACCGGCATATCTGGACAGCTTAGCTAAGTCTCTCTCCACACGTGCGAGTGTGCAGTTCCCTGAAGACAGAGCGGCCTTCTTGAAGACGGGCAGGGCAAGCGACAGCTTCATGAGGAACCTGCTTGGAGACAACAGTGTTACCTTCAACAGTCTCCTTCCCCTGATGAAGCACTTCGGCCTGTGTTACTCAGGGTCGGTCATCTTTCCAACAGAGCTTCCTGCCGCCCAGCCTGACGAGGTGGCGCACTGCTGGCCAGAGGTTGTGCCATCAGGCGGAGAAGAGATCTCTGTTACTATAGAGTACAGCCAAGAGCCTCCTCTTGGTCTACCGGAAACCATGGTCTCCCGTATCCTGTCAATGGAGCAGACCACACGCCGTCTCCTTACCAAGGACACAGTTATCGTTCATGTAGGAGAGAACTCAGAAGACGTCATGTACCGCCATTTCCCTACAAGAGAAGAAATCCGGATCCGGGGAGAGCCGGAGAAGGCGTGGCGCCAGGCTCAGATGGTAGCGAAGGTGATAGAGGCCTGTTGGGACGAGTTTCCTGCCTTGTTCTTCAGTAACCAAGTTAGAAGCAGAAGAGCAGCAAAGTTGCTCACCTTAGAGGCCGTAAAGCGTCACGCACCATGTGACTTGATGCGAATGTCCAGGGGAGACTGGAAACAGCCTCTTCCTGTCACCGGAGCACACGACGTCAGGTATCGCCATATTCCTCCAATAGAAGAAATCCGGACGTTCAGGGGAGAGCCGGAGAAGGCGTGGCGCCAGGCCCAGACGGTAGTGAAGGTGATAGAGGCCTGTTGGGACGAGTTTCCTGCCTTGTACTCCAGTAACAGTGTTGGAAGCGGATACACAACGAAGTCACTCACTATGGAGGCTGTGAGGCGTCACGTGCCGGGCGACTTGTTGAGAATGTCTGGAGGAAACTGGGAACGGCCAGTCGAGCTTGCCGTCGCCGGAACGCTGCAGGACAACATTGGAAAATACTTCATCGGTAAGTACGACGCTCGTTTTTATCTGAGATAAGAAAGGTTGCTAGGTTACATGTACGGAAGGTAGATATTAGTAAAAGACTCTTTGTGGATAAATACTCATTCAAACTGATAGTACCTTTGTTTTATATTTAAAGCCATCTTGACTTAAAGCCATCTTAAGCTATCTCATCCTTCCTTGGCTCATTTTTATCCACTTTGAATAATAACTTTTATCACCTTTTAAGTAGATGTTTTTTTTTCTTTAAGAGCCTAAAACCTAAGGATATAGAGGATATATAGGGACAAAAATTGGTCCAGGTATATCTTTACGTTTTTCTTGCTTATTCCTTCAAGATTTATTTCCTTTCTGTCCAGACAACCGGCTGTACCAGGTCAGCAGGGCTGTTGGTAAGGAGTATCAGCTGTGGACCCGGCTGGGACAGGAGCTGGGACTGAACAGGGTCGTGCTGGACAACATAGAGGGGGAGTACGACATCGTACTTAGTGATCAGTCCATCCAGGCGGCGTTCCAGATGCTGAAGGCGTGGCGCACCAAGACCCCCCACGGCCCGCTCCACTACCTGCCGCAGCTGCAGGAAACACTGCAGAACATCGGCAAACCGGACCTGGCTGCAGTTGTAAAGGGGATCTACAAGGTGAGATAGCAATTCCGATTCTATGTTCTCATCAATACACTGTGACATGTCAGCGACATATTATGTGCTGCAGAGTTTTCTGGGAAACGACCAGATGATAGCACTACATTCCTATCATGTATTTTAATTTCATGAAGCCAGAATTACCGACGGTCAGTTCTTGTTAAAAACACCTTCAAATGCAGTCAGGGGTATGGGCAGTCGTGGCCTTTTTTCCGTGGATGGTTCTTGTTCATTTTTTTATATCTATCTATCTATATCTATATATAGTACTGGGCAAAACTCGGTGTGGGTGTCGCGCCCAGGGTGCACGCCTAAGGCGGCCGGTGGTGGTGGTGCTCCACAAAAAAGTGCAGAATTTAAACTAAACTAACAGTAATAAACATGAACAATATAATATAGAGGAAAAAGAGCAAGTAGTAAATACTTTTTTCTCTTGGTTGGGATATAACAGTTGTCTTAGTTGTATTAGATATTAAGGCCACAGCAAGTAAATTTTATGCATGACATCCTCCGCAGACTCCAAAATTAATGAGATAGGGCGAAAAAAAACAAGGCGGGCCAAAAAAAACAAGATTCCTATATTTTCAAATTTTGAGATCATAAGTCTTTTTAAACAATAATTGAAGCGACGTAATATGATATCATTACCAACATTTCTTTTATTCCTGTATTCGACTAATGAGGTAATATAAAACCTCCTTGATTTAATATAAACATGTCCTTGTAGATATGTATACATCTCAATAGACTAACTACAACAAATGCAGAAAAGAGCTTGTTGTACCATCATCTGAAGCAACTACACTGGGAATACATATGCGATGAAACACCGTGTGTATACAGCTCAATTAACTAGACCCCCCCTCCACTTATTTATGTAATGTCCTTACTGGAACAAATGCAGAAAACAGCTTGTTATTATACCGTCATGGGCAGGAACTACACTGGGTATTCATATGCAATGAAACACCTTAGACTGTCAACGTTTACGACATATTTGCCAATTTTTGGCATGTTGACCACCGTCAATGAAATTTCTTGTTTTTTATTTCGAAATCAGGCGAAAATTAATGAGCGCGCTGATGTCATCCATAAAAACTACTTGCTGTGGCCTAAGGTACTTATATCAGATATTTATATACACTTATAAGGTCAGCTTTAGATGTCAATAAAGTCGGCGTCAACCATATTCCGTGTATTCAGGAATACCATGATGCCTTGCCGTCCCAAGAGGTCCGTCCTGAGATGACCGAAGACGAGGGATGGTGAGTGGCCCTGTTGACACAACCTTACCATTCGGGTTCCAGCAACAATGTACACTTGATAAGTGTGTGCGTTTGAATAAAATGCTTTATCTCAATCTGCACCCCGACCAATCGAATCACGTGAATCGCATTGAAACTCAGATTCGTATCAGCCATTTCCCGACAAATCGTTTTCTAACTTGCGTTAACGACTACATCTGACCAAACAAACTCGCCAGTGAGATGGTGGAGGGTGTCAGATTTCCAAAGATGTTTTCAGATTGACAATTTTGGCACTTCGGAAGTGATTGAAAGTGACCGCGATTTAACGTTTAGAGAAAAGTAGTACAAACTAGACGTTAAATCGCGGTCACTTTCAATCATTTCCAAAGTGCCAAAATTGTCAATCTGAAAACATCTTTGGAAAGCTGACACCCTCTACCATCTCACTGGCGAGTTTGTTTGGTCAGATGTAGTCGTTAACGCAAGTTAGAAAGCGATTTGTCGGGAAATGGCTGATACGAATCTGAGTTTCAATGCGATTCACGTGATTCGATTGGTCGGGGTGATCTGGTAAGGTTGCCGCAAGGAACCGAACTCAAAGATCGACAAAGAGTACGTTGACGGTTTCAAAATCAGACATCTGATCCTGGGTTTTCATGACGTAACGTTTGATACAGAAGCAAATCTTCAGGGAGAAATATGCTTTGTACTCTACTTAACAAAGTAGATGCTCATGTACACCACTTAAATGTGAGCAATTGATGACAAATACTGCCCTGCGCACTTTGTGACACTTGAGTGTATGAATTAATGGAACATTACCTGTGTTCACCCACTCAGGTCCCCTCGATTTAGCCTCCGATGCAGACTCCTCCCGGCTGTTTTCTTTTTCAAGTTATAATTTTTATACTATTTCATTTTTTCTTATTGCTGGCCGGGAAGCCTTCCCGGCCAGCAATAAGAAAAAATGTAATAGTATAAAAACTGTAACTTGAAAAGGAAATAGCCGGGAGAAGTCTGCATCGGAGGCTACCTCCGGTTGCCAGGTGAAGGGAAGTACATGTGCAGGCGGACCGACCCGGACGTGGTGACGCCCTACCCGCTATGTTACACCTGTATAATCGAACACCTGGCTGTGTCACATGTACCTGTGTTTATCTCCCTCAGGTCCCTCCGGCTGCCAGGTGAAGGGAAGTACCTGTGCAGACGGACCGACCTGGGCGTGGTGACGCCCTACCCGCTGCACGTGACCTACAGGAGTGCGAACTGGTCCGACAACTGGCAGCAGGTGGGGGAATGGATGCCGGTGGGTCCGCTCTTCTCCATCCAGTGTGAGGACGTGGAGGGGCCGGTGGACATCCTACTGCCACACGTGTTGCATCTGGATCAATATACAGGTATACCTGCAATAACTCTTGTTGTTTCCAGGGATATCCCTGTAAGTTTCTTAATTTCGACTTAAATATTGAACAGATTCTCTTTTCTTTTTGATTTTGATGAACTTAAAGCACAACTTGACATTCCAATAGTCAAACACGTATAAGACTTACAGAAATCAATATTATCACATACACAATTCAGCACTGAGTCCAGATGACTTGGCCATCGTGCACGTTGCGGGAGAGACGGAAGAACTCCTGACGGTGTCTGACATCAGCCCCGCCCACCTCACCACCAGGTTCCGGAAGGGCAGCAAGTTCGGTCCTGTGGTGAGAACTGTCCTGGGGATGGATCTTCGCAGGAACGGCCTGTGTGTGGTGTTCGCGCCGGCTAACTTTGCTTCGGTCTTCCAGCTGCACGTCTACATCATCTCCAATGTTGTGCTAATGGTGGAGGTAAGGTGTCTTTGTCAGCGCTCTGATTTACGTTGGGCTCAATTAGCGGTAAGAATGTGTACAAAATTCTCTTACCCAACAGTGTAGGACGAACTGCAGGACAATAGCACAATCTCAAATGTTGTGATGATGGTAGATGTAAGGTATTATTGCCAAGGCACTGTTTGCGTTAGCTTCAATTGGAGATTATCTTAATCTCCAAGCAGATCTCCGTGGAGCTAAAATCGTATAAGCTAGCCAGAGAAGCTCCAGTCAGCCAGGAAAGATGTCAGGCACCGTCGGGTTGCTGTAAAAACTCCTTCTGTCAGCTGGATACGGTCTTTGCAACCGTTGGATTGCTTTTTTGGTGGATAACTTTTTGCAACTATCAGCCACCCCTTAACCATCTCGCCGGTAAATGGTTACGGGGTGGCTGATGGTTACGGGGTGGCTGCAAAAAAGTGTATTATTTAGCCCCCCCCCAAAAAGCCGGTTCAAAGCCTGCTATATGGAGGCTATCTGCTTGGAGACTAGATTAGCTGAGAATGTGTACACAAATCAAATATAATAACGTTAGACGAAATGCAGGATAATGCCACAATCCACCCCATCATGAACAACAGTCCTATGCCCATAACAATCAAGCAACCAATCAACAGGACAATCGAATTCTTCATTTATTCCATTACAATAAAATTACTATGTTAATGCATTAAAAACAATTATGTAAATACATTGAAAAATTTAGAAGAAAACATCACGTTTACTAAACATTTCTCGTTGTCTATTGCATGAGTAAAGTATCTCCAGCAGTTGGAGGGGAGGGTCGGCTACTCCAGCTGGGACCCTGAACAGTGCGTGCTAAAGCTGGGGGAGGAGTACCATCTGGACGTGACAGCCAAAAATGGAGCAGACGTCGACGTGCTGACAAGGCCTGAGGAGGTTCAGAACAGATTCCTTGCTGTGTCGTTGCTTAACAAATGAGCCAGTTACATTGTTCTGCAAATAAGTAGTTTCTAATCTAGTTCACAATGTATGTAGCGTCCCTCAAATCAGTGTTTACATATCCTGAGAATGATCATTGTCCATCATGTGGAAAACGTAAGCATACACGTAACTTTATGTGGTAATATGGTAGGAAATCTGTAAAAATCTACAATCATTGCAGGGTCTTGAGTTTGACGACACGTTCGAGACAGGGCAGTACTACAAGAAGTTCCGTGTGGAGGTGGACGCCAGGAAGTACAGCAGAGCGCAGAGGTCCAAGCTTCGGTTCGACCTGCACCTAAAGAACGCTGACAAGACTGTCTGCAGATTCATCCCAACCAAAGGTCATAGAAGTGATTTGTAATTTTTGCTGGCGCTAGTTAAGTACAGGAAGAAAAGATCATTTGGCAAGATTTATTGAAAGGATTTTGCTACAAGGCTACAATTTGCTTTTAAGTTAGGGAACTCATATGCAAATCTGCATTCAGGACATTTTAATGTTCTTTTTTTTGTCTGTCGCCACCCACTTTTTCATCAAAACGCCCCACTCTGACGTAATTCTTAGCGGATGCGGATATTCAACACAAATTCGACCAGTTATGTAAACCACTGTGTCCACACCGCAGGTACCCAAGCTTTAGAAGGTGCAGCTGCTACAGATGACAGTGACAGCGGCGTTTCGGAGGCAGACGGTGCTGATACAAACACACGGGAGACAGTTTCCTACTCAGGTAAAGAAGTTCCACTTATTCACATCTGGCGCAATACTTTTTGTATCATAGATCAATGGCATAGATTTTTTCTGCACCTTGACTGCGAACCGAAACAAATCTAAGAAAGCAGATAAAGTCAGGAACATTGCATTGCTACATCTTAACAAACTATGCCGTGCGTGTCCAACAGGTAAGCGTACGCCACGTGCGGTCCCAACTGGCGCACGACTTCCAGTCACCATAGAGACCGTGGGAACCACAGCAGGTGAGGCTTGAGCGGCTGATTCAATTGGAATGTTTCCAAATCATTTCTTTTCAAGAGATGAACCAATTTTTCTAGATAACCATTCGTCATATAAAATAGAGTTTTATTCTATTGTTGTGACGAAAAATGTAGGATATTGTTTTTGGCAACTTTTACATGGAATGAAGAAAATTGTCAAAACATTTCATTGTAAGAGTTCATATGGAGATATGAACAGTGAAAGCCAATCATTTTATAGGTGCTGCTTATCGAAAAACCTGGAAATCAATCATTACATGTCTGATGCTAAACAGCCAAATAACAACATAGATGATGGTAATAGATTTCGAAAACATTTCACATAGCTAGTTTCCAACCTTTGTCCGTTTTGCTAGTGCAGGTTTGGTGCTTTTATGCTTTCCTACTCCCTCCATTTGCCTTTAGAAGAAGCAGTAGTTAATGAAACCTGCTATATATACCTTTCCTCTGTTTACTAGATTCTACTCCAGCCAGAAGATCAGTCCTGCTGGTTGGAGATGAATTCTGCACCTCGAAGGGCGGAATCTCCACCATCAACCTGAACGTCGCGCGCAAGCTCACCGCCGCGGGCGCCGAGGTCTACGCCACCGTGTTGGAGGCAACTGAACAAGATGAGAGGGACGCAGAACGAGATGGAGTAAGACTCCTCAAACCTCGGGTCAGCCGGGGCTTTGATGCTAAACCGTCCCTAGATTGGCTAACGGAGTACCACAGCGTTCATTTCCCACATCTTCCGTCAAATGTCAGTTGCATTGTGGGCCATGTTGACGTCACAAGCAGAGCAGCCAGGAAGATCAAGGAAGAGCGATTTCCACACGCCAAGCTCGCCATGTTCGGGCACGTGGCGCCAGAGGAGACAGAGCACTACAAGAGTGACGAGAAGGCCCTGGGTGTGGGGAGGAAGGAAGCAAGCATCCAGGACGACATCGGCAAGGCTGATGTCGTCTTCTCGGTAGGAGCACGCATTCACCGCCATTACGACAGGTTCCTCCGTCGGAATCACGTTGATCACTACATCTTCCTGCCTGAGCCTTCAAAGGTGTTCAGAGAAGCAAATGTGAGCTTTGATGAAGAAAGTGAAAAAGTCCGAAAGCCAGAGAGAGCGGTTCTGTCCACTGGCAGGGTGCGGGATGTGGAGATGCTGAAAGGTCACGACCTGGCCGCAGGAGCCATGGACAAGGTGGCAGAACGTCTTGACGGTCAGTACACGCTGAGGTTGAGAGTCCGCGGCATCGATGAGAACGACTTCAAGGAGAGCAAGAGAATCCTGGAGGAGAAGCTGAGATCCGGGCGGGTCAAACCCACATTGCTTCCGTACGGCACTCAAGAGGACATCCGCCGAGACATGGAGAACTGTCACCTGGTCCTGATGCCGTCCCGGGCCGAACCGTTCGGACTGGTCGGCCTGGAGGCCATCGCGGCAGGAGTTCCCGTCCTCATCTCAGAGCACTCGGGACTTGCAGAGCTGATAGAGGAGCTATCGGAGAAGTTGGAGCAGCCAACGTTCCGCCACTGCATCGTCAAGATGAAGGGAGACACCGCGACCGACGGGGATGCAGAGAAGTGGGCAGAAAGAATCGAGGATGTCCTCAAGAACGCGAGGTCAGAGTTCGCGGAAGCACGCGCCTTCAGGGAGAAACTACTGGCCTCCAAGTACTGGGAAGAGTCTCACCAAAAGTTCCTACAGGCCTGTGGCATAACCGGTGAGAAACAATAACTTCTTACAAAGATAAATTCTTTGACTGCATGTATGTATGGATTTCGTATGTTTCCATTAACAATATAGATGTGAAGGTCTTGTATATAAACACTTAACGATGATCCGTTGCTTTCCGCACTAACATTGCTCATCATTTGTACACACCTGCTTCACAGACGACCCCAGTGCCGAAGCGGAGGATGGAGGTGCTGAAGCTGATGACTCGGACTGAGAACCCGGTGACAACAGAGACCACTGATGTCATGTTATTGTGATTTAACTATTTGCCAGAGTTAAGTAAAGTAGGACAAGGACTGGCCTGAGCACAGTACAGTACAGCTGATAAGAGAGGCCGCGGACAGAACAGGATGGGCACGGATCATTGAGGCTGGCTGTCATGACGCCCCTACGACCACTGAGGTCATGGGTCATGAGTGAGTGAATGAGTGAAGTAAAGTAGGCATCCTCCCGTCTCGTGACCCGATGATAGCGTTCTACGCTTCTTCTCATTTAAATGTACACATTTTGTAACTTTCGTTACCGTTTGAAGTGACGTTTCTGACATTAAGATATGCCACATATAAGGTGCCAAACTAGCTTTTTTAAAAGTCGTCATAAAAATGACAGTTTGGCACCTTACATGTGTGAAATCTTAATGTCAGGAACGTCTTACTGCAAACGGTAATGGAAGTTACAAAATGTGTACATTTAAATGAGAACAAGCGTATAAGAAAACAGGTGCAGAACAATGTAGGGAGTAACAGTCCACTGTCAGATGTAAAGACGGTGTTGCTAAATCATTTCTTGCATGTATACTCAAACATTAATAAGGTTATCTAATCTGCATGGTGATTCATTTTATTATGGTGATTTTTACTATGTGTGTATGTTTTTATCTTCAAGGTACTGGCATTAAGTAATTTCCTTACTTTAGTTTGCTCATTTGGCCATTTGTGTGTATCATGTACCAATGCTAACAATTGTCATGAACATGTAGGGACCTAATGTAGAGACCAAGTATCATCAGTCACAGACGTCTATAAAAACATGTACATTACATGCTTCTATAAAAAAGGAAAATAGACCTGACAACACCCATGAAGTTCAAAGATATTTGATACAATCTCAAGCATCATGGCTTGACCAACTGTTTATGCTGCTTTCAATAACGTTACATGAATAACGCCTTGAGATTAAACGTCAATCTGCACCTGATCGCTGCTTGTTTTGTCTTTGGTCTCGGTCTATTTAGTTACGGCCGATAGATATTTTGTGGTGTTAAAGACTGTTGAATATTCTAGGAGAGAACGGTAACGTTAAACTTTTGATCCAAAAATATGGATCACAAGGCTGGTGACAGAACAGGACACAAATCGATTCGAAATTTGAAAAGACGAAGTAACGTTAAGTGAACGTGTGGCATTTCACTCAAAACATCATTTAAAATGTGGTAAATAATCTCTTTCTGCAATAAAGCTATTATAGCATGCATACTTCTGTGAAAACTTCACGATTCATTCACATAAGGTACTCCTTAATGTTATTTGTAAACAAGACTGAAGAAAGAACACATGTTGTCAATGAGAAGCTACTGAACCTGTCGCTAAAAACGTGAATTTCTACATTCATCCCATCCAGTCAGCAACAGTTATAACCTATTTCAGAAACCAGGCGGGGTTTGTGTCAGCTGTATCACAGTATTCTACATGAAAGCTCACAAACTGGCATTTTACTGTTACCATGGCTACCCCGTAATGTCACACTGAGAGAATCGCGAGGAGCCAAATTTGTTTTCAATGGAAAATTCTATGATACTAAATTGAATAAACCATCAGCATAGTGGCTGTAACACAAAAACTGATTTACTTGATCTATTTAGGAATGTTCAAAGAAACACATGCATATGGTGGCACAATAACATAACTATCAAGAGTTGTAAACAACTGGAACCAGATGAGGTAGTTGAAGCGGATACTGTGAACTGTTTTAAAACAAGGCTGGATTTACATTGGGAGAAGAAGAGGTACCTTCCTGAGTGAGAAGAGGGTGACAACACTGGCCTGGCCTACTTTACCGATGAATCCTCAAGGTATCCTCAAGGTAATAACATTTGTTCTTGATAACGTTCAATCATAATTTGAATGGATTAACGTTAACACATCCGCTAGTCGCCATAATTATTAACCCGGGTGTGTTATAAGAAGGGATAGCACTACGCACCTGACTTCATCAATCTCCTTAACCCCAACAAAATCACTTGCCGAGCGCAATTCAAATCAAAGCCTTGTTCTAGAAGTTTACCGCAATGATTGAGATAAAGAAGAACGTCCGACAGCGTACATCCGGGGTATCCAGGTGGTAGCTGTAAAGATCTCAGACCGAAGTTCCTTATGATAACAACAGACAGGGTAGAGCCTGTTGCTGTCAGGGTGACTCTCTGCGTCTTTCGCACCAAGTCGGCAAAATTGTAAACCTTTTCAAATACCAGACCGGATCTATCTCAGAGGAATCACAGAAACGTGCACAGAGACACGTAAATGTGTATCTCATAGTTAGAAAGGAGGTCATTAACTATTACAAAACACTTGTCTCTACTGCAAGTACGGCCGTTGAGTTCAATTGTATAAGTGACAATTGTTTATGTAATAAGCACAAATCTTACAGTATGAATTCAAAGAGACGTGAACAGGTACATGAAGCCTGCTTTATTGCAGGACAGATGAAAACTTTCTGCAAAACGAGCCTCTGTTTAAAAACCAGCATAGTTAAAAGCATGGAAAAGGATGAAAGCACAAGAATGTTTGGGGACTTCATCATCATCGTACACCATGTCATTTTAAGGGAACATTTTGATAAACATAGACAGAAAGATCTGTTTAATTACAATAAGTTACATAGTTTGTTTGTAGTATAGGTGTTATTGTACTATGTCAAATGGTTAAGTACCTGCCAAAGCATCCATGTTACAGATGATCAGTTCCTGTTTTAAAGGAGTGATCTTGAATGTTATTTTATTATATCTAGCTCCACGATCTAGTGCTCCAAACGGCCCATCGTTCTTGGGTAGGGTCGACCTCAAACATAAGGTTTTATTTTCGCGTAGGTTTCCTAGGTGCAATCGTCGCTTCAAACTGGGGAAATAGTGTCACCTTTTACTGCGCGTAGCCGGACCCGACAAGAAGCACTGAAAGAAGCATTTTGGCTCATCTGAGAGGATTTAAAACATTAAAGAGTTCTAATATGTTACTAGGTATAAATATATCTATATAAATATATATAGCGACTGAGCTGCTTTGGTATAGAATCCCCTCGGTTCAGTTTGAGATTTTTTTTAGCTGTTTCCACGCTGAACATATCCGAAGTGTGTTGCCGCTTGTAGAGGTAGACTATATTCTGTTAGTCATCACGTTTGGTGGAAATGTGATCACCCCCATGGAAGCAGGGATGGAATCGCCCTGGCACATGTACAAAAACTTTGGAAATAAACTTCCGTCAACAACGCAACAGCAGCAGTGTCTGAGTTATATTAGCTATGAGTGAACGAGTGTATGTGTGAACTATGTATATGATATGTGTGGGCTTACGTTGAAATATTGGCCATTTGATATACAAACGACTGTTAACACGTTTTCAATTTAATACAAAAACAATTATGTGAACATTTTGTAGCGAGGAACAGTATAGAGCTTGTTGATTTTACTTAGAGAATGAGGTGTGTTTACTGTAGACGAGTTGCGCCTGGGATATATAACTATTTGCCATTGTGTATTGTCATTGCGTAACGACAACAAACCGGGTATGAATAGCCCTGCAATCCAATACTCTAAAGCTGATGGTTATGTGTTGTTTTTTTCTCGCGCGCGATACATTGTACTTGTCTCTCCACAGGATAAGACAGTGTACAGCAACCACTCAAATAGATACAGCTTTTCATACTTGCGAGTGTAGCTACAGGGAGAACTGTTTTTTTTTTAACTGACGTGTTTTGCATCAGGTAAACGAACCAACAGCCCACCGTTCACGTAGGCTGACCCTAAGGTCACCACCAGGTGCGTAGTTATAGGATACGGGATCGGAACAAAGATGGGACCTTTGGTGGCGCGACTGGTGTTTTTCAATGGCGTAGATTATAGGACGAACTAAGTGCGTCATGCAGAAGGGTGTTTTTCTGTTTAACAATGTTTTCACAGCAGACACAGGAAGAACGTTTAGCTAAGGTTGCCTTAAAGAGTTGTGGGAACATAAACGTACATGTACACTACAATACATTGTAAAGGTGTTCTTTCACAGGTCGTTACAAACCTGCACCCCCTTCACGTCAATGGGCTCGTCCTTTACCCACTTCTTCCTTACCGGTCTCACCTCAAAGCGACCCGCAGAAGGGACATTACATGAACGACCATGGGGAAATAGGAGACTGGGAAGGAAAGGTAGGGTAGAGCTGAAGTCTTCAGGCCTACAGTATGATCTTAGTGCAACGGTTTACCTGTATGCTCAGGCTAATAGTGTGGCAATGATAGGGGCGCACTGGGTTCTCGTCTGTCCTTGGAGGTGCTTCATATCGATAATTGCTCCCGTAATGTTTATCGGAAATTATCATTGATCTACTCATGCATTTAAGACGTTTGTAACAACCAAACAACGCTCTTCAGTAAGTAAGAACTGACAAGTTTCCATCACGCTAACTTAGTCCGACAGCAAACCGGGCATTGAATAGCCCTGCAACCCAACACTCTGAAGCTGAGTCCTATTCATTTCTCCTTCGTGACACATTATACCGGTCTCTCACAGAGTTAAACAGTGGACAGCAACCACTGGAATCAATATATGCATTCACATATACGAGTGAAGCTTCAGCGAGGACTATTCTTAAACAAACGTTTTTTTTTTTTTCATAGAGTAAGTTTTGCGCCAGGTAAGCGAACCAGCAACACGCCATTCAGGCAGGTTGACCCCGAGGTCACCCCCAGGTGTGTCGAAACATGATACCGGATACAGAACAAAGGTGGAACCGCTGACGGCGCGACAAGTGATTACCAATGGCGTACACAAGGTCGAACCAAGTGTATCATGGGAAAGGGTGTTTTCTGCATAACAGCCGGTTAACAGTTTCAACAAAAACACCGTTATGTTAAGCTTGATATTAAGGGGCAATGGGGTACATCAGTCTACAGTGCGGTGTATCATAGAGGTGTTCTTTTACACATCGTTACAAACCTGCACCCCCTTCCTCACCTTTTCGTCACCGGTTTCACCTCAAAGCGACCCGCAGAAGGGACATTACATTAACGAATATGGAGAAATAGGAGACTGGGAAGGAAAGGTAGGATGGAGCTGAAGTCTTCGGGTCTTCAGTTTAATCTTAGTGCAACGGTTTACCTGTATGCTAAGACAAATATTGTGGCAATGATAGGGGCGCACTGGGTTTACCTGTATGCTGAGACTATACGTAACAAATATTGTGGTAATGATGTGGGCGCACTGGGTTCTTTTCTGTCCTTGGAGGGAATTCATATCGGCAATTGGTCCCGTAATGTTTATCGGAAATTATCATTGATCTACTCATGCATTTAAGACGTTTGTAACAACCAAACAACGTTCTTCAGTAAGTAACAACTGGCAAGTTTCCATCGCGCTAACTTGGACCTCTCTATGATTATTAAACATTCAGTAGCTAATTTATCGACAACAAACCGGGCATTGAATAGCCCTGCAACCCAACACTCTGAAGCTGAATAGTATTCATTTCTCTCGCGCGACACATTGTACTGGTCTCTCCACAGAGTTAAACAGTGGACAGTAACCACTAGAATCAAGATAGCCATTCGCATCTACGAGTAAAGCTTCAGCGAGGACTATTCTATTAACAGACATGTTTTTGCGCCAGGTAAGCGAACCAGCAACAGGCCATTCTGGCAGGTTGACCCCGAGGTCACCAACAGGTATGTCGTCACTTGATACCGGATATGGCACAAAGGTGGGACCGTTGGCGGCGAGACAGGTGTTTACTAATGGCGTACACAAGGCCGAACCAAGTGCGTCGCAAAATGTTTGAAACAGGTTTTAAACTGTTGAAACAAAAACACTGTTAGCTTAAGGTTGACATTAGAGAGTTGTGGGGACAAAAGCTTACATTGCGGTCTATCATAGGCGTGTTATTTTACATGTCGTTACAAAGTTGCACCCCCTTTACTTCAATGAGCCAATCCTTTTCTACTATTTCTCGTTAAATCAACGGTTTCGACCCACAGAAGGAACATTATGTGGACGATTCTGGAGAAATGGGACACTAAGGAGGACATGTAGGTAGAGTTGAAGTCTTCAAGCCTTCCATTCCATTTTTAATAGTGTTAGAGTTCACCTGTATGCCTGGGCCATTCACAGCGAATGTTGCGGAAGTGATAGGGGCACAATGTGTGCTCGGCAGTCCTTCAGCGTAATGTTGGGGAATTTTCATCGTTCTGTCTCTCGAATTGAAGTCGACTGTAACGATCAGACAACGTTCTGCAGCAAGCAACAACTGACAAGTTTCCATCACGCTTACTTGGACTTCTCTGTGTTAATTCAGTAGCCAAGTTAACAACGCCTCTGTGTTCACGTTTATCTATTGTCAGCTCAGAACTTGACAGAATTTTATAGTTTGTCCGCAGCTGTGCTTAAAAGGACTGTCAGATCATGAATCCTACAGGTACAAATACTGTAAACAAGTAGACTTAACAATCGCTCTTCATCTGATGACATTTGACAGAATTTTTCTCACGACAAAGCCCCCAAATTACATGCACAACGTTTACACTACATGATACTGCTGTGAGGATATAGAAAATGCCATTCTCAACGTTCCTGTTTAACCTTCCCCCCAGTTTAACACCGCAGTCTGGGATGTCGTCTGTCCGTCTCATCAGATCGGCGGTCTAAAATTCCTGTTCTGACGTCATCCTTCAATCACCATGGTCATGGAAACAGGTGAGTCACGGCGGGCACTTTCATTCCAAATTTAAAGTAACTCTCGGAGTATAAAATGGCTTCTAACTTTCGACTCGGATAGTCTTGCGGGGATGTTCTGAAACTTGCTAGTTTTAGGTCCAACCTCAACTTTTTTTTACTTGGCATTGTCGTAATTCTGCCATGTGTGCCATTATACATTTGCAAATCGTCCAATATTAATTTTCAACATTTTATCTATACTTTGTTTTCAAGATCAGCCGTTATATTACGTAATGACTTTACTTTCATTTTTACTCTAAATCATGTATTTTGTCTTTATCTACTTTGTTGAACTTTTCAAAGACTCGACGGTTATGTAGATAAGGTTGTCTGGCGCAGTTTCTGGCAGTGACACATTCTGATTAATGGCATGATAAGAAAATCACACTTTTGAAATATGCTTTAATGACACATGTTGACATTGTGAACCTGTTGTTTCCTGCCAGGTCCGCGTGTTGTCCTCCTGCACGCAGCAGAGGATGAGGAGTTCGTCAGGGAGCTGGTGGAGAGGCTGATGTATCTGGGCTGGGATCTATACAGTCTACCCCAGACAGACATATTTTGTCAGCAGGTCACAAGCGTTCCTGAAGACGTCAGCCGCGCACAGCTCACGTCCACACTGACCCTCGGCAGCGTGAAACTCGTCGTGCCCGTGATCAGCAGACACCTGCTTGCTGACCAGTCCTCGCTCACGGTCGGACTGGAAACTGCCGCGAGGAACAACAAGCCTCGATACGTCATTTGGCTGGACCAGAACCAGGATGACTTCCGTGAGTTCGGTACGTTAGTCAGCCGGCAGTACCCAACCCTTGAGGCGCCGGCCAGGCGGGTCCAGCGGGACGGGGTTGAGGAGACGATGCCCGACAGTGGTTATGGAAGGGGGATGGGAGGCATCGCCTGTGATGTTCGTGACGCGCTCTGCAGACAAACAGGTGAGGGTGGACATATCATGGCTGTTACACAACACAAAAACAGGGGCTCTTTTTGTCATGTGTAAATCAAAGTATTTTCTTCAACGTGTAAACGTAAAAGAGAAATAGCAAAAGTTGTTTACTTTCTTATCTCACTTCTGTTATATCACAGCCAAAGCCAATGTTTTTCACATTGATATTAATTGGTATATAACGTCCCTATTTGTAAGAACATTTTCACAATGAGCACAATAATAGAAAGTTCTACGTTTAACGTACTTTCTAGGATGGAAGATTGAATAAGTCGACGGGATGTTAGCAGGAGAGCAAATTATTTACTTGCAAAGATTAATTGTTGACATGTACAAACACACAATAGAGGAATAGTTGTAAAATACGTGCGTAATATTTACGTTGTATACAATTTTACTGCCGTAATATGAAATGTTTCAACATTTTGTAAACTACTGATAAAATGATATCTGATGTGTGCCGTTTGTCTGTTCATCTCCACAGGTGAACTGAGATTGCCGTGCCGGCAGGCTTTGCTCCTCACTCGTTTGTTCCTGGCTGACAACATGAACCTCCCAGCTGTTTTCACACGGCTGGAACAGGAGAACCAGCTGAGCCCGGCTGAAGTCCGGTCTATCCAGGTAAGTTACATGGTGGAACCGGCAGTTGTCGTTTATTGTGTCATATGTACTTTACATAGAAAAAGAACAGTTTCTACTATAATTCAGCATTATGATTAAGTATGCTGAGGAGGATTTATACTGTATGGATTAGTTCACCAATCGTTCACCACAAATTACGTTTTGCACTAGATATCTTTTATCTAACAGAATTTAAGATAACATAGTGTAATCTTTTAAAAGAAAAAACGGAAACTAATTTACAACATCTATTTATTCATTAGGTTTTCATTATTCATACATGTACAGCCAAAGTTGTCAAACCAGCGGGCAGCTATTGGCGACAGACTTCAATGTGGCTGGTATGATTGTAAGCCTGCATGCTTACATACGTCTACCTAGTTTCTGCTGTTCAGACTTTACAATCTGGCAACCACAGTTGGATTAAAAAATACGCAGAAGTACAGGAATGTTAACTAGCCAAGCCACCCCTGCCGATGTTCCCTTCCCCAGGCGGAGCCGACACCAGTAAGCAGGGGTGAGCGGTTGGTAGAGATGCTGCGGGACAGGAGGCGGCAGGAGCCGTACGATTGGTTAGTGCGGGTCCTGCGGGAGGAAGGACAGGACTTCCTGGCGGAGGAGATGGAGGAACAGGAGCGGGACTTGGAGCGGCTTCACGGCATCGGGGAACAGCAGGCGGCACAACCTGGTCAACAAACGGCACAGAGGGAACATTTCGCACAGCAAAGTCAAGGTAGGCACAGATATGACTTTATCTAATTTTCTGACAGCAATATACTTCTAACACTAAGTTGCTTTTTTTCAACTTCCAGTCGATGTTTGAATTACCTGAGTTTTCGTACCTCGGGTAAAGATACGGATCATTGTGTTTGATCATAACTTCTTCAATCCGCATCAGTATCCATCGTATTCGCGAGACACCACGGTTCGCATTCTGATACGCTTCAACAGAGTACATCATCAAAGACATTTATTGTGTTGGGAAATCTCACTGTAATGCAAATTTTAATTCCGCGAACATCACTTTGTGACTCACCTGGTCTATCCCAAAATCGCATCTCTTCTGCTTTCATAGAGGAGGGATCGTTGATTTTTCAACCCATAAAACAAATCAGAAGCAGGTAATTTCACATTGTCCATAAATAGTAGTAAGTAGTAAGTATACATCAGAGGAAATTTCATGTACTACATCTATGTGCCGTCTACTGTAGTAATCATACTTTATGTGACCGTTTCTGCAGTAGTATCAATGCAGAAACATCTACGTCATCGATATCCCGGAGCACATGCGGACGATGCCACAACTTTGACAGTCAAGGGTGTGATTCTGGGACAAATTTATGTGCTGTATACTGTGATAATCATACTTTATCTAACTACTATCATACTATTTCACCGTTTCAGCTGGAGAAACCATGAAGAAACATCTACGTCTTTCCGGCGCGCATGCGGACGACGCCACAACACCTTTCCAAGTCAAGGGTGTGATTCTGGGACTGACGGAGGCAGGGAAGACCAGTCTGGTCACCTGTATGATGGAGGGTCAAGGTCATGTGGAGATTCAAACTGACAGAACCATAGGTGTTGACGTCATCACTTACCATGACACCAAGAATAACGTCAAGTACGAGATGTACGACTTCGGAGGTCACCAGATCTACCACTACACGCACCGGTTCTTCCTGACACGTCAGGCCCTGCACATCCTCAATGTAGACCTGCCAGGATACAAGGCAGAAGAGTTCCAGGAACGAGTGGGAACGTGGCTAACATCCGTGACTTCCCACGTGTTCAACCCGGCTATCCTTGTTGTAGGAACCAAAGCTGACCTGTTTCCGCCAGAGAAAGCCGAGGAAATGATAGCAGCAGCTTGTTCCTCCATCCAGAGAGACATCCAAGTCGCAGAGAGTAAAATACAAACCAAGCTGAGAGAAGAGATCAAACTCTGTCAGAAGGCGGTGGATGCAGCGGACGGTGGATCGGACATACCCGTACCTTTCTATGGTCTCACAAGAGACGACATTTTGGCGAAGAAAGAGTCATTGGAGAAGTTACTTGACGGACGACCCAAAGGTCTGTTAAACGTACAGGTTATCCCGGTCAGCAGCAAGACGTTCCAGGGTATCGAAGCTCTGTGCGACAAGATGGCAGAAGTGGTGAAGGACGATCGATTGTTCCCTGCTGCAAGCCAAGAGCTGCCGACCTCGTGGACGAAACTGTCAGAAGACATCAAGACTTCAGGACGGGCGTACCTTC
Source organism: Branchiostoma lanceolatum (assembly GCA_035149815.1). Lineage (NCBI taxonomy): Eukaryota > Metazoa > Chordata > Leptocardii > Amphioxiformes > Branchiostomatidae > Branchiostoma > Branchiostoma lanceolatum. Next base: position 1,132,778 of record CM068879.1, on the reverse strand, counting down.
GTGTCAGGGATTGTCAGGACGTCGGGGCAGCTGCAGGGATGAAGGAGTCAGACGTCCTGAACGCGCTCAGCTATCTGCACGTGACCGGACAGATCCTGTTCTACAACCACATCAGGGGGATGGAAAATTTGGTCTTCCCGGACCCAACCATCATCCTCACACTCTTAAAGCAGATCTTCAGGCATGACCTACCGGCATATCTGGACAGCATTGCTGATTCGCTTTCTGAGCATGCAAGAGTGAAGTTTGCTGAAGACAGGTCATCCTTCTTGAAGACGGGCAGGGCAAGCGATAGTTTCATGAAGAACCTGCTTGGAGACAATATTGTCACCTTCAACACTCTCCTTCCCCTGATGAAGCACTTCGGCCTGTGTTACTCAGGGTCGGTCATCTTTCCAACAGAGCTTCCTGCCGCCCAGCCTGACGAGGTGGCGTACTGCTGGCCAGAGGTTGTGCCATCAGGCGGAGAGGAGATCTCTGTTACTATAGAGTACAGCCAAGAGCCTCCTCTGGGTCTACCGGAAACCATGGTCTCCCGTATCCTGTCCATGGAGCAGACCACACGCCGTCTCCTCACTAAGGACACAGTTGTCGTTCATGTTGGAGAGAACTCAGAAGACGTCATGTACCGCCATTTCCCTACAAGAGAAGAATTTCTTATCCGGGGAGAGCCGGAGAAGGCGTGGCGCCAGGCCCAGACGGTAGCGAAGGTGATAGAGGCCTGTTGGGACGAGCTTCCTGCCTTGTACTCCAGTACCAGTGTTGGAAGCGGAGAAACAACAAAGTCGCTCACTATAGAGGCTGTGAGGCGTCACGTGCCGGGTGACTTATTGAAAATGTCTGAGGGAAACTGGGAACGGCCTGTCGAGTTCCTAGTCACCAGAACGCTGGAGGACGTCATTGGAAAATACTTCATCGGTAAGTACGACACTCGTTTTATCTGAGGTAAGAAAGGTTGCTAGGTTACATGACTGTACGGAAGGTAAATATAGAAGTAGACTATTCAAGTTTGTGGATGAAGACTCATTCAAACCAAGGAGGTTAAATATATTTAACCTCCTTGTTCAAACTGATAGTACCTTTGTTTTGTACTTAAAACCATCTTAAACTATCTCAAAGTTACCGGGTTCATTTGTATCCACTTTTTAAAATAACTTTTATAACCTTTTAAGTAGATGTTGCTTTTTTTCTTAAGAACCTTAAACCTAAGGATAAAAAGGATATATAGGCAAAAAACTGTTTCAGGTATATGTTTACGTTTTTCTTGTTTATTCCTTCAAAATTGATTTCCTTCCTGTCCAGACAACCGGCTGCGTCAGGTCAGCAGGGCTATTGGTGAGGAGCAGCTGTGGACCCGGCTGGGACAGGAGCTGGGACTGAACAGGGCCGTGTTGGACAACATAGAGGGGAAGTACAAATACTCCGGACAGGACGCCCAGAAGGCGTTCCAGATGCTGAAGGCCTGGCGCACCAAGACCCCCCACGGACCGCTCCACTACCTGTCGCAACTGGAGGAAACACTGCAGAACATCGGCAAGTCGGACCTAGCTGCAGCTGTACAGGGGATGTATAAGGTGAATTGACAAACCCTTGCCAGTATTCAAATCCTATGGTATACCTCAGGAATAAATGGCAGATTATTGGAGAGGAGAATTTCTCAAACAGGGGGTCTCACTAAATACCGAAAACAACCGGAAACAACCGAAAACAACAAACTCACTAAATACCGAAAACAACCGAAAACAACAAAAAACAACCGAAAACAACAAAAAACAACCGAAAACAACTCGAAAACAACCGAAAACAACTCGGCAAAAACGAAAGCAACCGAAAACAATGGAAAACAACTGAAAACAACTCGAAAACAACCGAAAACAACTCGAAAATAAACGAAAACAACCCGAAAACAAACAAGTGAACCTCAGACGGTCACGGTCGATTGGCCCTTCTGGTGGCCAACCTTGGTACTGCAGCAGAACTTCTGATTTTTATAGTTGGTCCTGGACATGCCGTAATCTTGACTTTTGGTGGCAGATGTAAAGTTGAAGTGATGTAGTTAATATAATCTAGGTGTGTCCCTTACAAGCTCACTTTGGAACTATACAGGAGCATTTTTGTTAAACACTGTAAAGGAAAATCACTGATTAACAGATTTCTTTGATATTCAGCATGCAGTTAGTTTAATACCAAGCCAAGCCAATGCACCCCCTATGAATGATTACAGATGTTTCATGATATGGGTGCGCATGCCGCCATATTAACTTGACATTTTGGAAAATATGGCACCTACCACAAGTGGTTATGGGTGTTGATATTTCTTATTACATTTGCCAAGAAGGTTATATCCTTTTTAAGTTGTATGGCATTAATCCTAAACTTGAGATGAAAACTCTATCTATATAAATATATATATAAAGGATCTACTAGGAGGTGTAAGGGCTTCGAACCCTTGTTGGTCTAGTATATCGTCGGTGACGCAAGTCACGCAATGCTGTGGTTTTCTTCGAGCAGAAGTTGTATATATATTTTAATGTGCAATGGAGGCAAATATCATCTACGGCGGAAAATTATGTGGAAGCATTACTGTGCCCTATTATATATACTGTAATGTTGTATGGAACAAGTGATATTCATTGTACTGAACTTATTTCAAAGAATAAACTTTATTACAAACGTTCTGAACAGAACAAAATACGAGAACCATATAGCTGCGAGGTTTGGTTCCCACTTTGAAAACAATGGGGCATTGAAGTGCATCAGCATCGATATCTTGCATTATAAGTCAGTGACAATCCATCGACAGACAATATAACAGCAGCATCTTCTCCCTAAGATAGGACATCATGATGTGATGAGACATTGATATTGGTGACTATGAACGGTACGGGCATCTGAGTATGAGTTTTCGGTTGTTTTTTGTTGTTTTCGGTATTTAGTGATTTTGTTGTTTTCGGTTGTTTTCGGTTGTTTTCGGTATTTAGTGAGACCGCCAGCGGGGCAAGGTTTTTATTCGGTTTTAATGACTGTATAAGCATGATGGAACAGATGGATTCAAATAGTCAAACACATTATTTTATGAATATCTTCAGGTAATTACTATTGTATATGAATACTCATATGTGATTTGTTTTGGTACTGTAATATCCACAAACATAATATACTAGTATCATCAACTTCACCAATATCCCGTGTATCCAGGAATACCGTGAAGCCTTGCCGATACAAGAGGTCAGTCCTGAGATGACCGTTGACATAGAATGGTGAGTTGAAACGGGCCCAAATTTGACTTTAAAAGTCCAGCATCACCAGATACATCTTACTCTAGTTACCTTTCAATAAAGAGAATCTTTGTCATATCTCCTCAATACGTGGCTGCATGAATGAACAAATGTTACCCATTTCCCAGTGCCATAAATGAGCTTTATAATACCTCTGTTTATCCCCTCAGGTCCCTCCGCCTGCCAGGTGAAGGGAAGTACCTGTGCAGACGGACCGACCTGGGCGTGGTGACGCCCTACCCGCTGTACGTGACCTACAGGAGTGCGAACTGGTCCGACAACTGGCAGCAGGTGGGGGAATGGATGCCGGTGGGTCCGCTCTTCTCCATCCAGTGTGAGGACGTGGAGGGGCCGGTGGACATCCTATTGCCGCACGTGCTGCACGTCAGTAAAGGCAACGGTGTGTGCTTTCTATATCATTTTTCTGTTCAATTCAAAACCAATCAATGCTGAAACTGTAACTGTAAAGAGACTCAAAATTTATAAAGTGAACACTGGCTGGCAGTGTCGTCAATCTATACATACATTGGCGTTGTTGAGCTGTGGCAAATTACTTTCAAGCTTGTTTTTTTTAAAGATACTATCTAAAACTATAGCAGCATCTTTTTGTGTGCTTACCAGAACCTGACAAAGAGCGCATGCGAGTTGTCCATGTTGCCGGGAAAGAAGCGAGTCTTCTTCCCGTTTCTGAGGTGACCTCAACCCACATCGTGACCAGGTTCCAGAAGGGCAGTCTGTTCGGTCCCGTGGTGGAGACAGTCTACGAGAAGCTGTTTGCCAGGAACGGACAATGTGTGGTGTTTGCACCCGACTGTGTGACGTCAGAGTTCCAGATTCACGTCTACATCGCTTCTAACGCAGCCGTCGTTCTACAGGTCAGTTTTTTTTAAAGCATCATTGTTTTAAATGCTGACAATGACATTGCCCATTGTCACTTTGTTGTATGTTTTATCTTTGTTTAATGATTGCTCAAAATATTTTACCCTAAGTGTCGACTTGCCGTAATATTTCAACACATGTATGATAAGAGCCTTCTTCTTATGAACGCACTCAGTCGTTACAGTCTAAAGAGGCCACTATTGGCTACGTCAAGTGGGACGAAGAGCAGTGCGTGCTGATGCAGCGCCATGAGTATCATTTGGAAGTGTCTATGTGGAAAGGGGATGGTGGCAGCCTGGAGACGAATCCTAAGGTATAGACATCTAGAAGGGTTTGAATATTTACCAAAATTTCAACAATACATACAGAAAGTCAGAAATACATCAGATTTATTTTATATTGATTTTAATCAACAACAAATGTTCCCTTGATATTTGAGCATATTGAATATGTTTAATGCTTAACATAATGAACACTCTGATACTCTTCGTCTTCAGGGACTTACATTTTACGACACTTTGGAAACCAATAAGATCTACAAGAAGTTCAGGGTTGAAGTGGATACCAAGAAAAACAAGAAGATGAGAAAGTCGAGTCTGAGATTTAGAATGCTGCTGACTGACTCTGATGGCAAGACAGTCTGTGAATTTGTCACAACAAGAAGTAGGTAGACGGACACTGTTACACACATTTTAACGATTAAAGAGACAATAAACTAGATAAAGACGACATTTGCGAACAGATATAGATATGCCTATTTTTTCAATAGAACCATGCATTATGCAGAATGGACCATTTTCAATTTTTTTAAGTTTCATGTAACTTTCTACATGTCTTGTGTATTCTGATTTCATACACTAACAATATCCCAAAACGTATCTATCGGAGAGATATTTTTTTGACAATTCTCATATTTTTAATCCAAATATTCATGATATGTCTTCCATATCTGATTTCATACTAGACCGCATATCATATATAATCTCTAATGCCTATCTAAATTTCAAGGTCAACACCCTCAGTTGTCAGAATCCGACAGCAGTCAGAGTGACAGCGGACTGTCTGAGCCTGCAAAACTTCCTCGTCAGGGACAAGACCAGGGCACTCCATCTTCGGGCACCTGTGAGTCAATTATTCTTTCAGCAATTTGAAATATGTAAGGTACTTTGCATTGATGCTGTCCATTGTTCTTACCACTTCAACCATGTAAGCATTGTCAACATGTCTGGATTAGGGGCGGCTGGAGGGATGTCTTGAAGGCTAACATCAATTGAAAATGCATATAGTATTAACCTTTACATTGCCCTTATGATATCAAATTAGCAGGCAAACAGATGACTACTTCTGATCACCTGCGGAGAAAGAAGAAGGCGAGTCACCCCGGAGCAGGTGGTGGTAGAACAGAGATGAAAGGTGAACGTTTACAGTTGGTAGCAAGATCATGGTAGAGACGTGGTATTCGTCGCTTGCTATGTGGAATTCGAATGGTATTTAGCTTTATTTACTTGATAGTTTATGTCAAGTACAGCCCTGGTACTGGTACGCAGATGCACGGTGAGAAAATTCACATTTAAGTCATGGTAGAAAACGCAGTCTATGCCGCTTGCTCTTCTAGCCAGGTGAAGCGGCACGATTTATGTGGAGATTTTTTTGAATGTAATACAATAAATGTAGGGAATTTTGTGAAATCTTCTATGCAAGACAGCTTATGTTGACAACAGTCATTGAAATACTAGTATTCTCGACACGATCGCCGTGACCATGAGAGCAGTTCAATTCTAAGTGAAAATGTGCTAATCATTGTCTTTGCAAAAAATGTATTACAGGCAAGGGTTCAGTCCTGTTGGTAAGTGACGAATACTGTATATCAAAGGGCGGAATTTCCACCATCAACCTGAATGTCGCGCGCATGCTCACCGCCGCGGGCGCCGAGGTCTACGCCACCGTGTTGGAGGCGAGTGAACAGGATAAGAGGGACGCAGAACAAGATGGAGTAAACCTCATCAAACCTCACGTCAGCCAGGGCTTCAATGCCAATCCGTCCTTAGACTGGCTGACGGAGTACCACAGCGTTCATTTCCCACATCTTCCGTCAAATGTCAGTTGCATTGTGGGCCATGTTGACGTCACAAGCAGAGCAGCGAGGAAGATCAAGGAAGAGCGATTTCCTCACGCCAAGCTCGCCATGTTCGGCCACGTGGCACCAGAGGAGACAGAGCACTACAAGAGTGACGAGAAGGCCCTGGGTGTGGGGAGGAAGGAAGCCAGCATCCAGGAAGACATCGGCAAGGCTGATGTCGTCTTCTCCGTAGGAGCGCGCATTCACCGCCACTACGACTGGTTCCTCCGTCGGAATCACGTGGATCACTACATCTTCCTACCTGAGCCTTCAAAGGTGTTCAGAGAAGCAAATGTGAGCTTTGCTGAAGAAAGTAAAAAAGTCCGAAAGCCAGAGAGAGCGATTCTGTCCTGTGGCAGGGTGCTAAATGTAGAGAGACTGAAAGGTCACGACCTGGCCGCAGGAGCCATGGACAAGGTGTCACAACGTCTTGATGGTCAGTACACACTGAGGTTGAGAGTCCGCGGCATCGATGAGAACGACTTCAAGGGGAGCAAGAGAATCCTGGAGGAGAAGCTGAGATCCGGCCGGGTCAAGCCAACACTGCTTCCATACGGCACTCAAGAGGACATCCGCCGAGACATGGAGAACTGTCACCTGGTCCTGATGCCGTCTCGGGCTGAACCGTTCGGACTGGTCGGCCTGGAGGCCATCGCGGCAGGAGTTCCCGTCCTCATCTCTGAGCACTCGGGACTCGCAGAGCTGATAGAGGAGCTATCAGACAGGCTGGGGCAGCCCAAGTTCCGCCACTGCATCGTCAAGATGAAGGGAGACACCGCGACCGACGGGGATGCAGAGAAGTGGGCTGAAAGAATCGAGGATGTCCTCAAGAACGCCAGGTCAGAGTTCGCGGAAGCACGCGCCTTCAGGGAGAAACTGCTGGCCTCCAGGTACTGGGAAGAGTCTCACCAGACGTTCCTACAGGCCTGCGGCATCACTGGTGAGAAACAGTGGTCTTTTCATGATGATTAAGCAAGATCAATACCCGTTTGTTTTGCAGGGATTTTAATTCTTCTGTTGTGGACTATGCTTACCCAATATTAAAATAAATGTCATAGACATAAACATAGTTCCTGTTCGGCCACTTGCCTCCGATGATATTTCAACCAATCAATATTTCCCTTACAATGTTCTTTTTACTGGGACATTAAAAAGATCTTTTTAATTTTTGTTCCAGCTCACTACCCCAGAGCAACAATACCCGCCAGTAATCCAGCCGAAAGACTCTCCAAACCGGACCAGAAGCACCTGGCTGAAAGGGAAGAGGAGGCCGAATCCGCCAGGCGACTGGAGCAGCTCAGACCGATACACTCCTCAACAGTTCCCGTGCCCACCAATAAACAAGCGGACACACACAGGGGACAGCTAACATGCGACAAGGAGAATTCAGCTGAGAAAGCAGAGGAAAAGCCTACTGACGTGGCTGATGACGAGTCCAGCAAATGGGTAGAAAAGCACCCCCTGTTGGATCAATCACAAAGAGCAGTTACAGCCAGGACCTCGAGCCGTGTGCTGCAACAAGAGGAAATAGAACTGGAGGAACTGGCTGCAGTTACAGAAACAACCCGCTTGTCGGCAGCCGGGGAGGAGCAGGGGGAGGCAGAGGAAGCTGAGACCGCGGGGAGGGCCTGCTGCCCTCGCTGCCCACACGGCGCATGCTCGGTGCTGTAGGATGTCACAAAATCTACCGGCATGTCGTGGGCCATGCTTTGCTCCGACGACAGATGTAGCATATAGCTTTTGTAAATATGTTAATATGTTGATATATGTGGAATATATGTGGAATGTGGAATGTGTAATACATGAAACAAATCTGCCAGTTTGCTGATAAAGACGTGAGTATAGATGTTTCCTGGTATTACATGTATTAGTTTTCTTTGTCATAGAAATGCGTATCTTATTCTGTCTTTTATGAGTATAAAATTTACGCCAGTGTTCCTTGCTGTTTTACTGTTTTATTGATTACCGTGAATAAAGTATTTGTTGGCAGTATGTTTTATCGTTCCAATTCCTCGTACACGCTTTATCGCCATCAAAAAGTGTAGGTAGCTTTTTTTCTTAGGTCAATTTTTAACCTATTAGATTCGGAGTCTGCGGAGCATGTTAACCATAAAATTTACTTGCTGTAGTCTTTAACCCTATCCAGACTGGGCTTTTTTGGTATATCTGGGACTGGGGGGGGGCTGATTCGGCCCCCCCCTCATAATTTCCGAACGGTATGATGTATCATCACCAAATTTGCAGGGAGTGATATTCACGTCAAGTTTTATAATTCCTGTAAATTTGGTGACGTTATGACGTAATATGACGTAATTATGACGTCATCAATGTGATTTTATTGGATAAATAGGGAATTCCCGTAATATCTAAAAAAATTAAACAAAACGGTTTATATTATTCAATTTAAGGTATGCAAGGCATACAAAGTCAATGGTAAGTACGTTGACGTCAAAATGACGTCATTAAATGACGTCACGTGTTGTTAGCGATCCCTTGGGATCCGCCATCTTGGATCGGCCATTTTGAAATTTTTTAAAATCCTTTTTTTCCACTTATGACCCCAAAAGACACTGAAAATAGACTATAAACGTTAATCTAAATGTTTCTGATAAAGAAAATTTCAAGTATTGACGATTTTAAGGGCGAAAAAGCTTGCTGATACCTGAAATAGTGATATAGTCCGCCATCTTGGATTTTGGCTGATTACGTCATCAAATTAGCATAAATCATGAATATTAAATCAGGAAAGTTACATCTAATTACATGTTATGTTATACATCTAGGAAAACTAGTGAAGTTGTGCAAGAAAACCCGAGAAATATCAGTTTTCAAAAAATTTATGATTTTTGCCAGTCAGAAACCCGTTGCCATGGCAACATGAAAAAATGATAAACTTAAACCATTATTATAAAATTGTTGCCAACAAAATTTTAGGAAAAGTCACCAAGTTTGGTTGTCCTAGCGTACATCGTTCGGCAGAAATACGATGTCAAAGTTGGCGCGGGCACTTTTAGCCCCCCCCCAGTCTGGATAGGGTTAATAGCTGTTATTTGCACTGTGCGCCGCCACGCGATGAGATAAGGGTCATCAGGTATAGCAACTATAGTTAACCTTTGGCCTTTGACATATGTTAAAATCCAGCTTACTATCCGCCATCTTGATCCCTGCCGATGCGATGTGTTCTTTTGTCCAATTTTTGTAGTATTGCTCTCGTTTCCCTGTCCAGGATCAGTTAAAGGTGAGGAAGATAACCGATACAATTGTTTTAGTTCACATGACAAACTACGCCAGTAGAATAGACGGTGGAATTTACGAAGATCTGTTCATCTTGGTTCGAATGTCGTGTGTGGGGAGGGGGGTTTATAATTTTCTAGCCTCCTTTGCAGGCCTCCCGGGCGGCGCCGGCGATAATTTGTGGGAGCACGGATTCGCGTTTTTTTTAGCTTATCGGGTGCAGGTTCTTTTGCTGGGAAACCCGTATAACTGTAGTAGTAGTAACTGTGGCGGCATATCATGGTTCGCCAGCAATACGTGTATACAATACGGGTTCCCCAGCAAAAGACCCTGGCCCCGATAAGTTGAAAAAAAGAAAAACACGAATCAGCGCTCCTCAAAAAAATTATCGCCGGCGCCAGGGAGGCCAGCAATGGAGGCTACTTTATAAACTGCAAACCATATAAGCTAGTTCGTAGTTGCTACTACGCATGTGCAGTGTCAAAGGTGAAGGCCCCCGAGACGTAAACAAAACCCGTCGGGACGTTGTTATGAAAATCTAGACAATGTCGAGGCGAGCACTGTTAGCAAGCCGGGGGCCTTCACCTTTGACACTGCACATGCGTAGTAGCAACCCCGAACTAGCTTATAAGGCACCATCGGATTGTATGTCATTCTACTGCGACTAGACCCCTGGCTGGTATATAGACCATTTTCTGGCTGGTATAAAGACCATTTTCCCTTAACCCTCCGGTAAGAAATTCCTGTCTCTTGCATCTTATGCACACTTCTTGTATTAAAAGGGCATTTTCTTACCAATATGTATATGTTTTCCACCGCAGGTCAACTATGACAGCAAGCCGTGGGTCTCCCACCGAAGTTTTCATGGAGGAAAACAGCCCGCTATTGACAGATGACGTCACACTCACAGGAAAGCAAGCAGTCACAAGATGGAGATGTATAGAAATGTCCAACGTGGATGGTCTGTTAAGAAACTCTGGTGAGAAACCATATGTCAGACCCAACCCTTTCTTGCACAAGGCGATGCCGCCAGAAAGAATGCCGTACAAGTGCCGTCTCTGTGACTACTGCACAGCGCTTCATAGGGAATTCGTAAGGCACATGGCTAAACACACCGGTGTAAACCCCTACGCGTGCAAGGTGTGTGAATACGCAACAGATTACCAGGGAAACCTGACCAAGCACATGGCGATGGTACATAAAAGAAAGAAGCTGCAGGACTACAGCACAGCTAGAAAAGGTAAATTAGACACGCGCGTGGTTAAACGTGCGTGTGAGAACTCCTTCATGTGTGGGGTGTGCGGGTACAGGGCGGCAGAAAGGAATCAGCTAGCAGGCCATATGAAAACTCACATCTTGACAAGGGAGAAGCCGTACAAGTGTGACCAATGCGACTACTGCACGGATAGAAAGTCGAGCTTTGACATGCATAAGGCAAAACACACTGGTAAGAAAAAACACGTGTGTTGGGAGTGTGGGTTCAGAACGGTTTACAGGTCTAACTTATTAAGTCATATGAATGTACATACTGGGGGAAAGCCCCTCAAGTGCAACCAGTGTGACTACTGCACAGCTAGAAAAGGGGACTTGAACAAACACATGCTTAAACACATGGGTGAAAAACCATACAGTTGTGAAGAGTGTGGGTTCAGGACGGTTTACAGGTCCAACCTATCAAAACATATGAAGACACACAGAGGAGAAAAAACGTACAAATGTGACCAGTGTGACTACTGCACGGCTAGGAAGGAGCACCTGGATACACACATGGCCAAACACGCTAGTGAGAAACCCTACATGTGTGGGGAGTGCGGGTTTAGGACAGATTATAGGTCTTCTCTTTCCGCACACATGAAAAGACACTTACTAGAAAAGCCGTACAAGTGTGAATAATGTAAGTCACAAAGGATTTCTGGACAAGCATATGCATGGCTTGCTTCAAATCAAGAGGTGTTGTACAAGTGTGAATGGTGGCTTGTGTAATGCTTAGAAAGATAACCAGGGTACACTCAGTTACTGAGAGAAAGTAATGTATAGGTGGGACGGACTTATGGAAATACGTGTGTGAAATGCATGTACAGAAAAGAAGTATTGGTACCAGAAGTTTAGTTGTTTGGTCCTTTTTATGTCTAGGGGCAACAAGTGTGATTTTATTTCACAAATGTTTTTAAAAAAATAGTTATGTTTACCGGACTGTGTAGGGAAAGATTGAGACCTGTAACTGTAAGGTCTAAATGAGTCTCTGTCCATGTTCCTTAGTGTAACGAATAATTAATGATAAGATAACAGAAAATCACCAGCTAAAAAGTAACAAGTAGATGATACATGTAACAAATGAAAAATAAAACATGTGACAAGTAGCATAACGAAAATGAAAAGTATGGCGATAATTATATCCCTAACCACTAGGGGTGGATACCGGTTCGCTGGACCTGATTCCGACCTTTATAACATCCAAGAACCGAGTCGAAAACCTGAAAGCCTAAAACCTGAGTAAAAAAAAAAACTGAACAAAGTACAAATACATGTTTCTATTTTGTTTGATAAAAAGTGTTTTGAGTCTCCCATCTGACAAAAAAGGCATTTAAAATAAGTGTAACATTCAAATATCAAACACGGGTTTATCTTGAAAGTCTTCTCACCAAGAAACATTTATAGTCGTGCCTGTCAGTATTAATTCTCTATTTTGGTCTAATAAAACAAAACATCAACTGGACAGGATCAGGTTCAGGTCCGGACCTAGAACTAGTGTAGACCTAGAACTAGTGTAGATGTCATATTTCCATCTTCTGACCTGGTGTTATTGATAAAGAACTAGTGTTCCGCTTCAATGCCTTAACCAAATTATGTTAGGGTGTTTACTACTGACGTACATACTATACTGTAACATAGGTTACTCATTGGATGAATGAATGATCATTGTATTAATGATTTTGTGAATTGAAGTAAAGAAACTTGCCAGGCGATTAGTTTCCTGTGTGTTTACTCTAAGAATAGTTAAGCCGCAAGCTAAGTTTCCTAATTTGACATTTTATTATCCAGATACTTGTACGTTTATTTAACATTATATCTCCCGAAACGTACGGAATTTCATATTCCACTGCACACAGAAAAGAAATCAAATCCAATAGCAACTGTTTGGACTAGAAGTAGCTCTAATTGACGACTTAAATTTTACTTTGTGTTTATTTCATTACTGTGTACTTTATCATTATTATCATTATCTCATTTCAATGTATTCTTGCAATAAGTATCCGGGCATGAGTTCGCAATAAAGTTAGTATTGTTTAAAAGACCTCCATTACTGCATTAGTGACAGTAATGACATATACATTACATTTAATTGAAATAAGGTAAACAATATATAGGTAAATAATTGTATTTTGTGGGCCAGCCTTTACCAGCGAGAGCTGCCTTGGCTGACCCAGTGTAATGACTTGTCCCATTGCTAAAAATGGGCTGCTCCAAAAAAAAGTTGTGGAGAGGGGGGGGTGGAAGAGGTACAAAATCGGGTTTTGTCCCTACCCTAGCTCCAATCCAGAAATTGGCCAAACCCCCCCTAGTTCCTAATCCAAAATGGCCCAACTGACCCTAGTTCCGGGTCAAAAACTGCTCAACCCCCTAGTTCCTAATCCAAAATTGCACAAACCCTCCCTGGTTCCTAATCCAGATGCTTGAACCCTAACCCCGCCCCTTCCAATCCAGCCTCTTCCACCCCCCCCCTTTTCAACTATTTTTTGGAACAGCCCAATACGATACAAATACAATGCTTGATACTTTACAACGAGTCTCCCGTGCTAAACATGCGGTTTCTATTCAGAGAACCGAGTCAAGCGAAAAGAAACCACAATCATTAAATTTTACATGATATCATCATGTAATCATGACAAAACTACAAAGAAATCTTCATTTAGCTATTCTTTAGCTACGGCCGCGTGGCGCGTTGGATACACCCGATCCCTCGATCTCGGAAGTTAAGCAACGCGCGGTCCGGACAGTGCTTGGATGGGGGACCAACCAAGGACGTCCGGATTGCTGTAGCCTCACGAAGCTTTCCACGAAATCGTCTTCCGGGAGGGACGTAAAACGGGGGTCCCGTGCTCGAGGAGGTGCCTCGAACACGTTAAACAGCCTCATTACCCTACACATTGGGTACCTGCCTGTGGCACTGGCTGCAAATACACCTGATATTATTATTTACTGCTATTTCGAGCTCTGCAGGGTGAGATTGGGGTAATCAGGTATGCCCCATCGCCCTGCCCTAATACCTATGACCTTTGACATTACTATCCGCCATTTTGATACCTTCCGATGTGTTCGAATTCTTTGTCCACTTCTATAGTATATGTTTCTGTCCAGGATCAGTTAAAGGTGAGAATTAGATAGTCAAGACAATTGCTCTAGTTATTCTAGTTTAACGTGAATGATTGTGTTCGTACTTGACAATCTGCGTGATAGAATTTGCGTAGATATTTACATGTTGTTGCATCCACATGTATGACCGTGGGGAGGGGGGCAAGAATGTATAAATTTCAATCCGCTGTATCTGATGCATTGTATTCAACTACATTTTTCCAGTTGAGAGTAGATTAAAGGTTCCTAGTCAACTTCCTTATTCTAATGCGACTGTAGAATGAACGGATTGAGGTTTGGTTATAATCTACTCTCACTTGTAGGCAACACTCACGCTAAGATCAGAGAGCATGTAAAGTATAGTTGACCGCTTGTGCCAACCTTGCTCACCACAAATGAGATTTACTACTAGTCTGGATCTCGGACTTCTTCAGGGCCTACACAGGCCAACTCCTGTGAGTTTCCTCAGGGCCTTACTCAGAGGGGCCTTGGTTACATTACCTACAATTCCTTTGTCCCCTAGAGCTGAGGTGCTAGCCTATGAGTGTATGAAGGCCCAGAAAACAGTCTGGCATCCAGGCTACTTGCGAATGGACAGTGCGGAAAATTTGTCAGTTTTTGCAGGCTTTAATTGGTTTGTTTATGTATATAGATTTTCAGATTTTTGTTGCATCTGGACCTTTTCCACTTCTGGTGAGGATTTAATGACAACTGCATCATATTAGAAAAGTTGTGGAGAAAAAGATTGTATCAAATGCCTTTTATATACATGTACATTTTCCACAACAGGGTCCATGTGGCAGTAAGCCGTTGGTCTCAAACCGAAGTTGCAGAGCAGCACGACAGCCCGCTATTAGTGGATGACGTCACAGGAAAGCAAACAGCTGAGAAGGGGAGATGTTAAGATGAGTCCAACGTGGATGATCTGTTAACAAACTCTGGTGAGAAACATTTCCATGTACAATAAGGAAACACACAGAAGATAAAGAAACACACAGGGGAAAACCCCCACCAGTGTGACCAGTGTGACAACAGCACAGACAGTAGACAGTAAAGGCAACTTGAACAAACTCATGGCTAAGCACACATCTACAGATGACAAACCCTACTTGTGTGAGGTGTGCGGGTTCAGGGCAGGTTGCAAATCTGCCCTATCCAGTCATATGAAGAAACATACAGGAGAGAAACCCTACAAGTGTGACCAGTGTGACTTCTGCACGGCTTGGAAAGGGTCCTTTGACGCCCACATGGCTAAACACGGTAAGAAACACTACAAGTGTCTGCAGTGTAAATACAGAACAGGTATGAAGTCCAAGCTGAACAAGCACATTAAGATGCACACAGGAAAAAAACCATACAAGTGTGACCAGTGCGACTACCGCACAGCAAAGAAAAGCAACCTAGATATGCACATGATTAAACACACTGGTGAGAAGCCCTACATGTGTGGAGAGTGCGGGTTCAGAACAGGTTACAAATCTTACCTAGCCAGTCATATGAAGAAACATACAGGAGAGAATCTGTACAAGTGTGACCTCTGTGACTTTTGCACGGCCACGAAAGGAAACTTGAATACCCACTTGGCTAGACACTCAGGTGAGAAACCCTACTTGTGCCCAGAGTGCGAGTACAGAACAGCTAACAGGTATGACCTATCAAAACATATGAAGATACATACGGGAGAGAAGCCACACAAGTGTGACCAGTGTAGTTTTTGTACAGCTCGAAAAGAGTGCCTGAAACTCCACATGGTTAAACACACCGGTGAGAAACCCTACAAATGTGACCAGTGTGACTACTGTGCAGCAAGGAAAGGACAGTTGGACATACACAAGGCTAAACACACAGGTGAGAAATCCTACATGTGTGGAGAGTGTGGGTACAGGACAGATTACAGGTCTAACATATCGAGTCATATGAAGATGCATACAGGAGCAAAGCCCTACAAGTGTGACCAGTGTGACTACAGAACAGCAAGTAAATTTCGGTTGGACATACATCTGGTTAAACACACTGGTGAGAAACCCTACATGTGTGGAGAGTGCGGGTTCAGGACAACTCACAGGTCTTACCTTTCAAGACATATGAAGACACATACAGGAGAGAAACCCTACAAGTGTGACCAGTGTGACTACCGCACAGCAAATAAAGGACATTTGAATGAACACATGGCTAAACACACTGGTGAGAAACCCTACAAGTACAAGTGTGCCCAGTGTGGCTACTGCGCAGCAAGAAAGGGAAAGTTGGACATACACCAGGCTAAACACACTGGTGAGAAACCCTACATGTGTGAGGAGTGCGGGTACAGGACAGCTTACAAGTCTGACCTATCAAGACATATGAAGATACATACAGGAGAGAAGCCGTACAAATGTGACCAGTGTGACTACAGAACAGCTAGAAAAAGGAACTTGAACATACACCTGGCTAAACACACCGATGAGAAACCCTACATGTGTGAGGAGTGTGGCTTTGGGACAGCTTACAAATCTGCCTTATCAAGTCATATGAAGATACATACAGGAGAGAAGCCGTACCAGTGTGACCAGTGTGACTACAGAACAGCTAGAAAAAGGGAATTGATTCTCCACATGGCTAAACACACTGGTGAGAAACCCTACATGTGTGGAGAGTGTGGGTTCAGGACAGCTGATAGGTCTACCCTATCGAGTCATATGAAGAAACATACAAGGGAGAAGCCGTACCAGTGTGACCAGTGCGACTACTGCACAGATTGGAAACCAGACTTAATTACCCATATGTCTAAACACTCCGGTAAGAAACATTTCATTTTCATGTGTGAGGAGTGCGGGTTCAGGACGGATTACAGGTCTTCCCTTTCCAGACACATGAAAATGCAGTCAGAAGAAACGCCACACGTACAGGTCAAGTGTGACCTGTGTTAGTATTCGGTTAGCCATCAAGTTCACCTGGACTAACACGTGGCCAAGCATGTTCCAGTTGGAGAGAAGCCGTACAAATCACTGTGGTCTGTGCACAGTATGGACAAAACGCCTTAGTACACGCTCTGTGAAATAGCACGAGGTTTTAGGTGGAGTAGATGCATAAAAAACGTACTGAATCATGGGGACAGCTTGCTGCCCAATGTGCCACGAGGCACAGGACATAATTCTAAGTTAAAGTAAGATGCATGGAAATCCTTGTAACGAAATTAATGTATGGGATAGAGACTTCCCTTCTTCCTTACTCGGCTAGTATGGAGAGGCTAGCAGTGTCAAAAGCTGTAGTTCTTGTTTGTTGGCACATAAAATGTACATGCGGGACAGAAGCTCCCCCCCCCCCTCCCTTCACTAGTAGGCTAGTATAGAGAGTGTCAAACTCAGCAGCGCTTGTTTGGTGGCGCATAGAATGTACATGCATACAAAAAAAGTCTGCAAGTATTTTCGTAGAGTTTATTTGAATAGTTACACTGGAATTTATGAACCTAAAAGTACAGTAGTATGGTCTGCACCTTTTCATCTTATCAGGTGGTGTTCTGAAAATCAAATGATAAACACAAAGTCATGAAACTTTCACTACATCTACTTTACTTTCAACTTAAGAAGACTGTTGTATAATGGTTTGTATCCTGCTCACTGGCGCAGTATTAAACTTTCTGTTGAGCAACACAATAGATGTCATCTTTTGCCCGATGTAAACTGAATATATATGGTTTATGATTTGTGATTTATTCAAATTGTGAACGATACAATACACGTGGGCCACAGGCAGCTGTTGCTGGTGTCGTGGCCCACACACAAGACAATACAAATCACATAGACTGCAAATAAATAAACAGTGGTAAATACAATCTAAAAAGCAGCGTAATGAATATAAATATACTTAACTATCACTTCGTATATAGCTACAAACACTGGTCCATGCGGCGTCTGGCCGCCAGGATGTTATCAAGTCTGGGGCCGTTTCTTCTTCGTGCCTGATGCCTCGGCTGAGTTAGAAGGTGGGCCTTGCACATGTTCTTAAAAGTGCTCAGACTGGGCGCTTCCTTCACCACCTGAGGCAACTGGTTCCAGAGTCTGGATGCGTGAGGAATAAAGCTTGACTTGTAGATCTGGGTTCTGCAGCGAGGCAAGTGGAGGTGCCCAGAGTTAAGGAGCTGTACATGTGTTCGTTCCCCTCGTGTGACAGGTATCAGCGGTTGTAGGTGGGTTGGGACTAGACCTTTCACCAGCTTGTACATGAGAATCAAGGAGTGAAAGTGTCGTCTGGTAGATAGACTGTCCCCCTGTTTAAAATGGCGACGTACACATGAATAAAGATAATGTATCCAAATCGATATTTGATACTTCATAATCCGAAATAATAATGATTAAATGATGATTCTGTAATAACCAATTTGTAAATGAACTAAAGAGAGTCGTCAGCCTAGTGTCCTGTGTGTTCATTCATAGAATGGCAGCACTTTGTTATTTACGATCCAAATACGACTTTCATGCAGCCAATTTCAATTCAGAGAACCATGTAGAAAGAATCATTGAATGTCAAAAGCTGTTATTTACATTTGTTGTGATGTGCGCCACTGCTCGATGATATTTAGGTAATCAGGTGCACCATATAACGTACAGCTTTGACCTTTGACATTCCAGAATATCGCTTCCTATTGGATTCTGTCGATGTGTTTTTGTCCACCTTTTTGTAGTAATACTGCCGTTTTTTCATGCCCAGGATCAGTTAAAGGTGAGAATTCGATAGCCAAGACAATTGCGGTAGTTATAGTGAATAGTGTGGCTCTTAATTAGTAGAACAGTCGTTGGAACTAATTACTTACGTTGCTCTATAAGTGCGGCCGTGTGTGGGGAGGGGGGCGGGAAACAGATTTCATTGTTTATTCTACTGCGATTAGAGCAGACCAAAATCCTGCTTAGCTCAGAAGGCCCCTACTAAAGGAGAGATTTTCACAACCTACGTTACTGCTGTAATTCGGCCTGGTTGCAAGATAATTTGTTCCCACTTCCCATGGCCCACACATGCTTAGCTCCTCGACTCCAGGGCCTACTGTACTTGTACATGCAGCAGATACGATTTTACCGCAGCCACCTTTTTCTCAGGTTCGACGCAGGGTGGCTTTGTAAACATTTCTTCAAGCGCATGTTGTGAGCCGAGGAGCTGTCCTGTCGGGACACGCGAAGCAGTTTCGCCTCCCGGCTACTAGTGCTTTGGAAAACTAGTAATATCTGTACATAGCAGTATATGCAGGCTTGGATAATTTGGTTTGGTTATGTGTATATTTTGCCATTTTTTGGGCATGTGGAGCTAAGTTCTCCATTCACTTCAGGCAATTATCTAACATTTACTGCATTGTTTATTTGTTATACATTTTAAAAATTGAATGCAGTGACATTTTTCTTGCATTGTCAAGTCAAGTTTATTGCATAACAACTGCATCAGGTAGAATGTATGGCAAATAGGACGGAATATTAGCAACAACAAACTATTTCTACTAGTGTACTGACAATTACTCAATACATTTGTGATTTAATGGAAAAGTATGTTTCACATTGTTATATGTCTTCAACAGCAGGGTAGATATGGCAGCAAGACTTGGGTCTCCAACCAAAGTTTTCAGGCAGGAAAACAGTCAGATATTGATGAATGACGTCACAGAAAAGCAAATAGCTGAAGCGGGGAGATGCCAAGATGAGTCCATGGTGAATGGGGTGTCAGCAAACTCTGGTGAGAAACCATCTGATAGGTCCAACCTGTCCCAGCAGAAGAAGATTTATGCAGCAAAAAAGCTGTACAAGTGCAACCTGTGTGACTTCTGTACAAACAGAAAAGGGAGGTTCGCCATACACAAGGTCAAACATGCTGGTGAGAAACCCTACATGTGTGGAGAGTGCAGGTACAGGACAACTCAAAGGTCTAACTTATTAGGACATATGAAGATACATACAGGAGAAAAGCCGCACAAGTGTGACCAGTGTGATTACCGCACGGATAGGAAAGTGAATTTGAACAGGCACATGGCCACACACACTGATGAGAAACCCTACAGGTGTGAAGACTGTGCATACAAGACACCTTTCCGGGCAAACCTGACCAAGCACAACAAGATGGTGCATACAAAAGAGAAGCCGTACAAGTGTGACCAGTGTGGCTTCTGCACAGCTAGAAAAGGGGACTTGGACACCCACATGGTTGAACATACTGGAGAAAAACCCAACATGTGCGGAGAGTGTGGGTACAGGACAGCTGATAGGTCTCAGATATTGCGTCATATGAAGATACATACGGAAAACAAGCCACACAGGTGTGACCAGTGTGACTACTGCGCAATATCTAAATTGAACTTGGACAGGCACAAGGTAAAGCACACTGGTGAAAAACCCTACATTTGTGGGGAGTGTGGGTTCAGGTCAGGCCACAGGTCTCACCTTTGGAGACATATGAAGATACACACAGGAGAGCGGATCTACAGGTGTGACCAGTGTGACTTCTCCACTGGTAGAAAACGGGACTTGGACACACACATGGCTAAACACACCGTTGAGAAACCCTACTTGTGTGGGGTGTGTGGGTACAGAACAGCTGAATGCTCTCGCCTATCAGAACATGTGAAGAAACATAGACAAAATAAGCCATACGAATGTGATCAGTGTGACTACATTACGGTGTGGAAAGGACACTTAGACAGACACATGGCTAAACACACTGTTAAGGAGCCATTCATGTGTGAGGAGTGTGGGTTTAGTACAGATTTTAGGTCTACTCTTTCCAGACACATAAGATTGCACCAAGGAGAAAAGCCACACCTACAACAGTACAAAGACCAACTTAGTATTTGATTAGTCATCAAGACCTTCTAGACTAACATATGACCAAGCATCTTCCTGTTAGCTAGAAGCCATACAACTTATTGTGACTATTGTGGCTAGTGCACAGTCTGAAAATGATATTGTGGTTCACACACTGAAAACATGTATAAAAGTACTTTTATGAAATGGTATCTACAGAAGAAAAGCTAGTAATGTCTGAAGTAATAGGGGTTGGTTGGTCCCTTTAATGACTAGTGTTAAATACAAAGCACATGAGCGGCAGCAAGTTTCCTCACTGTTTCTGTAGTAAGAGTTTTAAGGTACTAAAATTATACAGGGAGGGTTTATTTTTCTCTTTATTTTTTTTATCAATTAGTCTCCTATCATTATGTTTATACTGGCAGGGGGAAGGAGTACTCTCCAAGCAGAGGTTCGGGTCCAGTTGGTTTTTGACGTGCCATGGCTTGGCGATATAAAACAGCCAGGACCGAACCTCTGCTTAGAGAGTAGGGAGGGGGCAGGCTCTTTCCAATCAGAGGTTTGTGGAGAAGTTTCTTAGTGGAGAGTGTGGACAGAAAACGGGGAATATGATAAGAAGGTCACGGTCTTCTCTACTAACCTCTTCTTGCAAAGTAGGGGTAGTTACTCATCTATGTGTAACAGGATGTTATGTTTTATTGGGAAATAAATCATTGCTGTAGAATCAATTTGAATAGTTATACTGGCCTCTATTAACTTAAACTTAAAAGTAGTATGGCTTGCAGCTTTCACTCGGACCAGCAGGTGGTATGAATATCAAATAATACGCACACAGTTGTGAACTTTTTTACTACATCTATTTCTAATATGGTAAGCTTAAAAAGAGAGACTGTTTAGTGTTTAGTATCGCCGAAAATAACGCTGAGAAACGTGATAAATGCCATCGATATGAGCTAAAGGAATGTGGCTAATTTGAGTAAACGACAGGAACCTCAATCTCTTTGCATTTACCACACTAACAACATGCAGACAAAGCGTTTGAGAATAGAGGCCTCTACTGTAGGAAGCTTGTCGTGCCAAGCGTCGATGATTCGACCTAAATGTGATCTTACAATGTTCTCTCAATTTTCACCCATACTACAGTATCTGTATCTATATAGCCGGTACAACCGCCATAAGGTGTAACACACCAGCTTCAGTCATGTGGGTAAGCAGGTTTAGGTTTCCCCTATGACCTAGGTCAAAGGTCTATATTGTGCCGTCCGCCATCTTGATTCTTGTCGACGTGTGCTTCATCCACTTTGCCCACTTCTCTTTGTTGATTCCAGGGCGGCACGGGTTTGACATCCTTCTCTGGTAGGCAGCATCTTTGTGTGTCGCTTTTATGAACAATCCTGGGTATTTCCTGAAGTTTAATCGTACGTAAACCAGTGAATGTTGACACTGTGTGTCCTTTATTGGGGGGAGGGGGGCAGGCAATATTTTATTCCGTGCAGGGGTAAAATTTAGCCCTGCATGGAATTTATAAGGTGCTTTAGGTAGTGGGGGTATGATATTGAACAGAAGAAGTATATGATCTTAAAGTCTATAATCCTGTCCTTTTATCTAAGAATGCGTCATGGTTAGCCATAGAATTAACATTTTTTTTAGTCAATATTTATTTATTGGTTGAATTGAATCTTATTGTCACATTATACTATAGTGATATTATATCAAATGTAATGCAAATAGACGACCTCGTATAGTATTTCATTACATCAAACGTTACAAGAAAACAACAATGGCCCATTACCAGCATAATGCCAAAAGATGTTGTTGGCGAAGAGATTTGAAGATTTGATTTCCATCTTCTTGCTGACCTTAGAACACCGACAATAAGCTAGTTCAGGGTTGCTACTACGCATGTGCAGTGTCAAAGGTGAAGGCCCCCCCGGCTTGTAAACAGTGCTCATCGCGACATTGTCTCGATTTGCATAACAACGCCCCAACGGGTTTTGTTCACGTCTCGGGGGGCCTTTACCTTTGACACTGCACATGCGTAGTCGTAACTCCGAACTAGCTTATTTTATCTTATTTTTTCATGATTTTTTTCAACATGTCTTTCTCACCAGCAGGGTGCCGACATGGCTGCTGAGAGCGGTGGGTCTCCTACTGAAGTTCCGGAGGAAAGCTGCCCTCTATCGACAGATGATGTAACAGCAGAGTTAACAGCTGATGTGAAAAACTGTCAGAAGGAATCCAACAAGAACGATGACACTACAAACGCAGGTGAGAGACCTTCCATCTTTACAGAAGGTGGGAACACAGCCAATTCGATGTTCTGCAAAGTGGGAAAAAAACAAAGGAAAAAAAAGGTGCAGAACGTCAACCAGTGTGGCGTGGTTTCATCTCGCCAGATAAGTCCAGCCAATCACAGTGGTAAGACACACATCTGCACCGAATGTGGGTACGAAACATTGCAAAGGCACCGCCTGTTAGAGCACATGAACACCCATACAGGAGAGAAGCCCTACAAGTGTGAACACTGTGACTTCCGCACGGCTTGGAAGAGGAAGTTGGCCACGCACATGGCTAAACACACTGGGGAGAACCCATATGTGTGTGGGGAGTGTGGGTACAGGACAGCCGACAAGTTCAGACTGTTCAGTCATATGAAGACACATTCAGGTGAGAAGCCGTATAAGTGTGACCTGTGTGACTTCTGCACAGTTTGGAAAGCTAGCCTGCTCGTACACCGGATGAAGCACAACGGCAAGAAACCCTTCATGTGTGAGAAATGTGAGTACAGGACAGCTGACAAGTCCACCCTCACAAAACACACGAAAAGACACATGAAGTACACATGTACTCTGTGTGACTTTTCTGCCACAGGGAAGAGAAGTTTGGATCAGCACATGTACACACACAACCCAGGAGGAAAGAAGCTGTACCGGTGTGACCAGTGTGACTTTTCAACACCTTGGAGACCCCGCATGCGTGCGCACAAGTACAAACATGCTGGGGAGAAGCCCTATATTTGTGGGGAGTGTGGCTACTGCACGGCTGAACGGTCCAACCTCACCCAACACATGAAAAGACACAAAGGAGAAAAGCCATACAAGTGTGACTACTGTGACTTCTCCACAGCCTGGAAACAGAGCTTGGACGCACACGTCACCAAACATACAGGTCTGAAACCCTTCCTCTGTGGAGAGTGTGGGCACAGGACAGCCAAGAAGTCCCACCACTTGGACCACCTGAAAATCCATACAGGAGAAAAGCCGTACAAGTGTGACCAGTGTGACTACCGTGCATATAGAAAGGAAAACGTGACGAAACACATGACTAAACACACTAGTGAGAAACCCTATAGCTGTGGGGAGTGTGGGTTCAGGACGGCTAGCAAGCCCAGTCTGTCAAGACACGCAAAAACTCACACGAACGACAAGCCGTACAAGTGTAGTCAGTGCAACTATTCAGCCATTAGAAAACTATGTCTTGTGAGACACCTTAAAAAACATGGACAGACGGAAGAGAAGCTGTAAAACAGATCTGTGATATGTGCAATTTTCATATCAATCAGAGAGTAGAATAAGACATACAAAAAGCTATGCTTGCAAAAGGCCATGTAATTGTGAATGCAACCATAACTACCCTACCTGAGCTTGATATACCCACCTGTAAAGAAACAAGAATAAGATTGCAGAAAAAATTGCAACTTCCAATTTGAAAAGCTAAAAGCAGTATGAATCGAGTATGTGACGATTTAAAGAACTGTAACTTCAGTGCCAACATTGTGATTATAGCCACATTTAACAGTTAGTTACATGTAGCTGGCAAAATAACATATTCTGACATCATTTGCAAATCTAATCTTAAGGTGACCTTTTTTTTTACTTCCTTTGATGGAATAAAATCTGGGTACTTAACTTCTGTGTTTGTCCTATGTGTCTTTTTTCCTTGACTTCAACACTTTTTTTGCTGTTTTGTTTATTCATTGTACTCCCAATGAGTATTGAGTACTATGTCATAGTCTTTATAGACTGACTGACTATATATATTTCCCAATGAATAAAGAGACAGCACTCCCATATCGAGCATAACCATGCGCTCTCAAACCTTCTATCATGTCACATCATCATCATTTTCTTTGCAGTACTTTGCGTGAAAGTGTATTGTCTTTGCCAGCACCTTTTCAGTCATGAAAAGAGCTAGAGGTAACAGTAGCCCTCATGCGGAGTTAGGAAGTACTGCACAGCAGAATTCCGCACGCTTTCTCAAATCACTCAAATCTTTATTACTCAAATCTTTATTTGTTTAAACCAACCTCGCATATAATTCATACAGATACATACACTTCTGAATTACGTTGATTTTACACAACATGTCTATGTACACAATATATGCTAGCATTGGGGTAGGCATTAGACGGATACATGATTAGAAAGTTGTAATTGCTAGGTTAGTACATGAAAGGTGTGTTGTCTTGATATACACCAAATCACGTGGCATCTATTACCGACTGTTTCACATGCCTTTTTTTTTTAGGCTGACGTCACAGTTTCTCAGCCCAGATAATAGAAGGAACTTAGTTACATTATTGCCCAAGAAATTTCATTGATAGTCGATCTTTGGACACCCAATTTAAATATCTATTTCATTTTATTGAAATTGCAACAAAGCGATTTATTGAAATATGCTGTGCTTGCTCTCAAATGTTGCCATTCTGCTTACCCTAGAAATTCCTTATTTTGCGTCACGAATGTTCAGACGTCCCGGTAAGGAAGAATTGGATTCAACCCTTCCCAGTCTGGTCAAAATGTTTTTTTGCTTAGTAGGTGCATGATGATGATGATGATGATGATCCACTGTGTTCTGCGGCTCAGAGGTTGTGGAAACAACCTCTGGCTGCATTCAGTCTTTCTTCATTTCTTCAGACTGTATCGTTTTTCCTGCAAGCTGCCGTAGCTCTCTGAGTTTCTTTACAGTTTTTAGGTTTCCCATTCCTTTGTAGGTGTATATTGTTCAGTTACCAGGGCTAACCCTTTCTAATAGCCTTCGGCTAGTTGGGTAGCCCTGGCTGTACTTTTTTCTACACCCAAATCAATCAATCAATCAATAACTGAATAAATCAATCAAATCAAACTGTTTAAGTCTTTGTCATTAGATCGCATAGTTAGGGAGATGCGCATGTCTGTCAATAGAATGCACAGTTAGGGAAAAGTTCCTTGGTGTTTGTATCTTTCTGATATACGTGGTGTATCTTTATGTCAAATAACTTTGGCACCAAATGTTCTGGAATCCCTATTGCCAATTTCGCGGTGAACTCTTCCGCGCGAACTTAAAACCACAGCGAACTTTTTGCCCACCTATGACTGTAGCGCTACTATTGTCTCAAACGCGAACGTAAAACCACCGCGAATACTCCATTTTCTCCCTACCGCGAAATGAAAACCACGCGAACTTAAATGCGTCTATAGTTGTGAAAAGTAGGCATTACGGAAGTCCCAATACTCTAAAGACTACGTTCATGTTTCTTTCTTCTCTGCATCTATTATTCATCACAATCCTTCCCAAGGGACACACTTTATGAAAACCCAATATTGACGACATGTTCTCTCAACTGGTAACATAGATAAAACTAGCTTGAATGTAAAATTGGATGTACGAGATGAAGCCTAAACAAACATCACGTGGCTGCGGATAAAGCCATCGTGCCACGGGGTAGCCGACTGTGTCTGTTGGCCTGGCCCCAGGGGAATGTTGATGTTTCCGCCGGTCTCCTCCTAATGCACAGGTAATCCTTTAACAGCAATCCTCTCTCTACCTGTAGAGACGGTGCCTAATCTCGTCTGCCCTGGGACCCGGGCAGGAGGAGCGTAATTTGATGAAATAAACTTCCTGGTAGATTCACGATCCGGGCTTACTTACTTAGAGCAGCAGAGTAAAGGGGGGGAAGAAAACGCTGCACACGCTGTTTTGAAGACAAGACGCTGTGTCATATCTGTTTTCAATTATTTTTATCGTAAACAGCGGAAGAAGAAATATCCCATGCGCTTTCCATGATGCTTTGATCGTTAGGAGAAAGATGTTCTAAGGATATCGGAGATTTCCTTTTTATCACAACCTGTAAGATCTCACCTGCTTACGTTTCGTTGTCTATCAGACACCTTCCTCAGAGCTTCTTTAATTCTGGAGTGCTGCTTTTAATGGTTTTGAAAAAAAAAGAAATCTCCAATATCCTATGTTCTACCATCCCGAGGAATTCATTTTTGGAAGAAAGATGTTCTTGTGCTGCTAATAAGCCACCACACTAGTCTAGCCAATGTTTCAACCTTTTCCTTGCAAAGCTGTCAGGAAATTGAGATTTCTATCACATCACGTCAAAGGTAGTCGTCGACGCAAACTGTAACTGTTAGTGTCGGTGTTTCTGACCGGTGTGATTTCACCATTACTAGCTATTACATGTGTTTTAACCATCAATGCTACCATTATTGCATTATGCACTAAATGTAAATGTAAACAATTAAATTAAATGTAAACAATTGGGTCATAGAAAAATCTATGACACGCCCATTGCACTGAATCATCATCAATCAAAAAAGCATGCAGTGACGATTGGCAACGGCTGCGTGTAAACGACTTTTAGATCAAACACACACGACACCGTCCACACACCCAGCTGACAGGAGCCTGCCACACGTACTGTAGCGGTCCCGCCCTCTCCCCGGGCGGCTAGCCAGCTCTTTGTCTCCCCCTTTATCTCCCCGATCTTACGGTAACCTTGCAGTGCTCGACGTGTCTCTGTAGACCGGGCGGAACACAAACCAGACGACGTCCAGATCACGCGACGGCGTAAGAATAATAGGGGTCCTTCACGGGGCTATAAACCCTGTCTGTGTAACAGCTTGGGGGAATAGTGGATGGCGGTGGGCTGGGAGTCGTCAGTTTGGACAGGCGATGATCCACGCAGAATACTGTAGTGTCCAGGTCGAATTGCGACGCCGCGCCCCTCTCAAGACTTACAAGTGTATCAAAAGAAATCGGTATTAAATTTCTTTGGCGCTTCAGTTTATAGGATAAACAGGTCTTGGAGTCTGCGCCTTTAGGTGTAACACATCAGTTTTGTACAATAGGTACAACCTGCACGAATGTGATCCACTCACACCGGACACTTACTCTTTTATTTAAAAAATGTGGTTTGTTCATCAACGTGCTCGAGATGCGACTCTTTTCAAGTTTTCGTTTTAGTCACACTTTGCTCAGCTGTCGTAATTTTTCCGAAGCACTCGGAACTTGTTGTGAGGAAGATGGGACTCCGTAGTATCCAGGTCAAATTGTGATGCCGCGTCTTTCTCAAGACTAACACGTGTCCCAAAGGAAATCGGTATCAAAATTTCTTTATCACTTCAGTTAATTGGATGGATAGGTCTTGACAGGACCTCTTCTGTCACAAGCGCAGATATCAATTGATTGAATATTTCGTGAAACAATCAGTATTTGAACCACGTCAGTTTGAACTAGGTAGGTATCTTACTTCACCGTCATCAATGACATTTTGGCATATGTTGAATCATAGCGTGATTAAAAGTTGCAAAATTGTAATCTGTCCTGAACACACACTAAATAACATCGACACATAACTGGAATGGAACATGAATGCATAGATTGCACTTCGTCTTCGATCGACTGAGAACTGGGAAGTGTTAAAGGCATTATGAATGGCAGCGGCTGGCTGCTCATGATGAGAATTGTTGAGGCTCAGCCTTCGGAAACGGTTAAATGTTGAATTGAGTTACTAACTATGGACGTCCCATCGTAAGGTGTTGTTAATTAATCCCTTGGCATGGCGTAATAAAGATAAATGATGTCGAAATGAAGATGAATGATAAACGTGATGAGAACCAGTGGATGTAGCTGGCCCTGCCCACGTAAGTAGCCACGACAGGTGATCAGTCTCCCCGACACGCTGTTATTACGTTTTGTTCGGCAGTACGTCGGCAGAACGCCATGCATATATACGGTATTCAGCCTGCTATTGTAATTGCCGAATCTCTTTTGTTCTCTTTGGTCAACACTGCATCGGAGTAACAGCCGTTGCATGAGATATTTCTTTTGACACAATTAAATGAACTTGTATACGAGATAGAAAAAGAAGAAGAACTTTATTGCGCAACAATTGTAACGGGTACAATGCATGGCAATTTGTAGATACATAACAATCGTAATATTTCAATTTCAAAGAACTTATCTATAACATGACTAGATATTAACCTTAGATACGCGAACATGACCTTAAACGCTACTCTCCAAGCAGAGGATGGGTTCCGGCTGGTTTTTGGCGTGTTTTTATGCGTTTTTTTCGGGCTTTCTACTTTGTCATTTTTTGTGTGTCAAAAAGATGACAAAGTAGAAAGACTGGGTCAAGACATCCTAGATTGTCAAAACTTCATTAACATATCTATTCAGAGTTTTGGCATAAAATCTGGTTTTCCAGTCCTATCGTTAGTCACTGACGAAAGACATGTACAGCGGATGCTGTCTGAAACGTCTGACTGTTTCAAAATTTTATCCAGTTGCTTGAGTAAATATTTTTGGCGTATTCTACCTGGATGTCTAACCTGCATGAACGTATAACGCCATGACTGTTTCCTGTTCTTTTCATAGCTGGTACTAGGTACTAGGTACCATCGCCATTTACTAGATACTTAGTAGTTTGAACGTTCTCAAGTTTATTACTCATTTTGTACACCATGCACAGTCTGGACATTCCTCTTCTGTCTTGGATTGACGTCCGCTGTGGATCTGTTTTCATGTTGGTGCCGATGTCGTAGTTGGTCCGAACTAGGGCTGTGTAGTACCAAAACCCTGTTCCTAAACCTGTAAAGTTGTTCAGGTACAGGTCCTGTCTTGAATATCAGATGTACCTTTACCTGAACAAACTTAAACACAAGTGGGTACCGTTTTATTATACTTACGATAGGTAAATCCCTTGTTAACAATTTTGAAAATCTTTCGCTTGAGAATCAAGAAAACATTCTGTTTTGGAATAAGTAAATCCTTATACAAAGATTTCAATTTACCACTAAAAGTGACATGAAACGACAGATAATTGACCACACGTATATTGTTGTATTATGTCCGGATCTGTACATAAAGCACTGTACATGTACGTGGAAATTGGTACACAGCACTAGTCCGAAACATTCAGAAGCTGTTGTGAAGACGTTCAACTTGCCCCACGGAGATTTCGTTCCGCACAGGTGGGTTGATGACGGCGCGCCGTCAGGTGTGATGGATGTGGAGGATAAACACGTCGTCTCGTTATTAAATCTGTTATCAGGAGATTTCTCCCGCCAGGTAAGCACCTAATCCTCCCGCGGACCGGGGCGGGGCTGTCTGACCTAATCCTGTCATCTCCGGCGCAGGGAGGGTTCTGGTAAATCATGTATCGGTTCTAAACACGTTCTGGTAAATCTTGTATCGGTTCTGAGCAGGGCTCCGCTTGACATGATCACACTACGCCCTGCACTTTCAGTCGAAGTGTTTCATCACGACTGTTTGACATAATTTTTATCTGTAGACCACCATTGTCGTTGGTAGACGTTTGTATGATGTGCTACTCTAAGAGTCCAAGTGAGATTTTTGTAATCAGATTTTATATCCTAACACTCTGCAGGAGAAATGAGGACATTAATTTGCTGTTGTATATGCTTGTATCTGTATTCATCTGTTGCCGAGTTTGTACTTCTGTTGTATTTTTGACCACATGATCGTGAGACCACGGGTTCGACTCCCTGCAGCGCTGGGCCAGAGCCTTGTTTCGTTGTCTTCATAAGTGAGCCAGGTCTAATGACCAAGGAAACGGTAAAACGCTGTGAAGCGATATTCCCGAGCCTGGAGTTGAAATTAAAACATGCATGACTACAGCTTTACTTCGGGAACGCTGAATATCCGTCCAACCTAGATGTTTAGTCAGAACGGCTGGAATATTGCACTTGGATAAGTTCAATCAAGTCCCTGTAAGATCCAATATAGCTCACACACCAGGTAATCCTGTTACATAACGGTGCAATCAGGTGGTTGCAGGAGGATGGGGGGGGGGGGTATATTCCGCTCGTGGGTTTCATTTCATTTGGAGGGCTATATGGAATTTGGAATATCAATATCGTACACAAAACAAATTCATTCTTATAGCTTTATTTCTTTAGTGATATGTCATTCTTTTTTACAGAAAAAGGGGTTGTAAATGGCCTCGTCTGTATCTGTATTGTTTAACTGAACCACTAGGTATCACCACTAGTGCACCATGTCGTCTTACATTAGAGCCAGTGCCGCAGCTCGAGTCACACAGGATATTTGGAGTTTCTTTTAACACAACCAGGTAATCTCACCTGCTGACGTGTCGGTGTCTGTCAGACACCTTCATCAGAGCTTCTGACTGGAGTACTGCTTCTCACCGCTATAAGTAGCCGATGTAGATGGCGCTTTTGCGGCGAGTACACCAGTCAGAAGCTCTGAAGAAGGTGTCTGACAGACACCAAAACGTCAGCAGGTGAGATTCCTGGTTGTGTAAAAAGAAACTCCAAATATCCTATGTTCTACCAACCTGATGACATTATTTTCGGAAGTCGAGTCACACAGTTAGGCAGAATCGCCAGGTTTGGCTGCAGACAGCAATGTTGAGGAATCCGGCGCAACACATAGCTGGGTCGTCATCTGATCACTGCAGGCTGAACACTGGGCTGGTTGGGATGAGCAGTTGCAAGTCCGCCTGTAACTGGTACTTGGCACGTTTCTTTATTCGAAATTGCAACAATACAATACACAGTGGAACGCCAGGCAGACAAGCTGATGTTGCGGACCACTGACATTACAATTACACTGAATACGACAACGAGGCACTTAGGCAATACATAGCATAATACAATATATGAAAGCATGTTTGAAAACTGACTCTCATGTTCAGAGCCGCCCAGATTACCACCAGTTGAACTAGAACCGAATATGAAACTAAAAGTTATACTTTGTGACCAGCAACTGAAAATTGATCCTTATACTAAAAACTAGCACACAAATCGCCCTTACATGTATTTAGATACGTCTAGTTTTTGTCAGTGACACAGTGAAAAGTAGTGGATTCTACTTGAAACGTCTGACCGTTTCCAAGATCATATCCAGTAGCTTGAGTAACTGCTACTTGGCGTATCTTATTACCTGGGTGTCTAACCTTCATCAACGTACATGTATTTATTCATGACTAACTTCCTTTTAGATGCCCATAATCGCAGTGGATAAGCTAGGTCATTTATGATATGACACACTAAAGTAAGAACATCGCAAAAGTGTCACAGATATTTGCATCTGTCACTATGTGTAGTCGGTGACGTAGTTGAAATGTAGGATCTTAAAAGAAAAGGTTGACTTTTCAAAATCAAAAGTGACCAGCGTCTTTTCCTGCTTGAGAAAGGTTATGACCGAAGTGCATGTTAAACCTGACTTTTTTTACAGAAATTCATTTCTCTATCAAATACACGTCAGTGTTTACGATCTCCACGTCAGAAACGGGGTTGAACAACAGCTGCAGTTGAAAAATGACCTTCGTCACAATCAACCACGGATCTAATTACGGCAATTAATCATGCCTGTAATTCGTACTTATTGGCGTAGTTGCAGCTCTTTGTGTGGGATACGTTATGAGTAAAGACTGCCAGCAGACCTCACATATCTTCATGAATATACAATGCAGACAAAATGTTATTTCATTAATGAAACATTCCGCAAGGGTTGTTGATCATCTATATGTCCCAGCCCTTTAACTACACTGTCTAATCATATATAAACCATCTAAACTCTTTGGACGTCACAGAGAATATGATGTCACCGAGACCGAAGCACCAGTGGGGTAAATGGTTGCGGCACCAGATTATCACGTCGGCTGTCAGGGTTCGTCACTGCGCATGCGCTGCCTGCTGTTGTCTCGTGACGTCATAGGGACACCAACCTGGAGGCGGACGTAGTAGAAAGCTATTTCCGTCAATCGTCTCAATCGATTTCAGACATCTCTAGATCTTGTGACATGTCCAATTGAACAATTGAATTAAGCGCGTAAATCTAATAGAAGAGAATACTAGAAGAATACATAAAACCTACAAATAAGATTCAACAAACTGTGTACTGTTGATCTACCATTGAACTGCAAATCAAGGACATCATCATGTCTGTCAACATCTGCCCACTTCTTCTATACGGGGCGTGACGGTGTAAAAGCTATATATGAACTTCTTTCTGGTTGATTGAAAGTCAAACATTTATACAAGACTAGGACTAAGCTAACACGGAATGCAAACACTAGAACTAAGGTAAGGCTGCACCAAGTAATTTTTATGGATGACGTCCTTTGGAGACCCTAGATCTAATGCGAGAGCGCGAAAAAAAACAAGAAGGGCCGAAAAAAACAAGATGCCTAGATTTGAAATATAATAGTCGACGACACATGTTAGGACACAAATTGAATGAGAGAACACAGTGTAACAACTAACAATTCTTTTATTCATCATGAAAACAGCAATAATTTGATTAAATCAGCTGAAGTTGAACAGCAGTTGTTGTCCTGTTCTGTTTCTTTCCATATCCCATTGATTTTGCAGGCCTGCAGAAACATAGTATATTAAAAAGGCAAAATTAGTCGGTGATTAACTCTTCGCATGCATTACTACATTTCTACCTATGCTTTAGAAATCCTAATGAATAATAGTAATTATTCAAGAGCCAAATATGGACCAAAAATGATAGAAATAAAAAAAACACATATTTCCCCAACAAGTATAAATAACCAGAAACAAATAAATGATCATTATCCATGCAGAATAAATGAATGCATTCATCTTACACTTCCCCTTCCCAGATTATTATTTTTTTGCACATAGTACTTGATTCAAAACAGACTAAAGAACGGAACTTTTTATACCTCAAAAACAGAATTGGGCCTAGGAGCTTCAGTTGGGGCAGCTGTATTGTCGACCTCCATGCGAATGAAACACCCGAACTACTTGGTTGCCTGCCCCACCTGCAGGCCGGAGTAAACTTCAATGCCTCTCCCGATCTTCTCGTCATTGCAGAAGAAATGCACTGTAGCTGATCTTGACAAGACTTGCTTAAAATTGTACGGCTGAAACTCACTCGCCGCTACAAGTCTCTCGTACAGTTGCGCGAACGTCAGCTCTCCCTGACCGACATCGAGAGCGTACCAATCAACAGCAACGTTGCCGCCCTTTTCCACTTTTATGCTCACATATTTAGCGTCCGAACATGCTCTGTGGAATTCGACGCCATCTTACTTACTAGTACTACTACTGGTATTTTGACCGTGGTGCACATGTACACCACCGTTATACGGCACATGTGTTTATTCATGCATTTCGCGTGACGAGTTTTACGTTAATTTTACGATTTGGTCATAGTTACAGGACGCGGAAATTCTTGGGTTTTTTTCTGGGAACAGACCAAAATCAATGCGCGCGCGGACGTCATCCATAAAAAATACTTGGTGCAGCCTAAGGTACAATTTAGACGGGCTCTTTGTTCTTCATTCCGTATTCCGCCGCGGACGTGTAACGGTTTCATCTATTCCGCCCCTGTCCGCACAAATCCACATCCACGGCGAAATCCATTCATCAACGCTGAGCTAACCTTTCCTGAACTTCTCCGCGGGATAAATGTTGTTTTCTGACTACCGACCGTCGCATCCCGCGCCGCGCTCATCGATCTAATTCCTCTTTACATTCCGGTAAAACTCCGCTCAAATCGCGCCGACCCCTGACACCGCGCCTTAGAAATCAAATCACTTCTCTATTAGATGCGCCGGGAAAGCGGAGGGGAAATCGCGCGGGTCTTTCTCATGGAAATCCTCCCCAAATCCCGGCATCAAATTAAATTTCAGGAGTTTCTTTGAAAATTAGATTTGTAGGCAGCAACGTTGTTTGAAACGACTGGAAGGGATTAGACAAAGTAGGGGTAATTTTTCTGCTTGTAGCAATTATAACTCCCACCGTTCGTCAGGAGCTGTTTATGAAAAGGGTTCACATCGGTACACCTAACGTGCTGCATAAACACTGCGGCGACTGGAGCTCTGGTGTAAACAGGAAGGACATATATGTGCCACGTCTGCTGTAGTTGCAACTTATCATACTGGGAAATTCCTCATGATCTTCCCTACAAGCACAATGAATAATGGGCTAGGCGTGGCTTAACATCCCCTCTTACGACTGCAACCCTAGACAGTAGCGGGCACGTTAGGTGAGCAAGAATAGCCGAGATTCGAACTCTTGACCTCCAGGTCCAGAGACGGAGTTGTTCCCCCCTCACGCTACTTGTACGGCTTTCCTTTCCTTCCTGGACTGATGTTCTTCCACGCCTTAGCACGACTGCCTATCAATGAAATATTCGCGGAACAAGTCGCTCACGTAGCAGTCATTGCACGGAGTCTTTCCACTAGACGGCGATCGCTAAGCGACCGTACGGCCACCAGAATAGAGTCTGTGTGACCCCTGATTTCAAAATTTTATTTATTGAGTTTTTTTATTAATCTTTAGGGTGATTTCTTTAGTTAACTAAGTAACTGGTTTCCAGGGAGCCCTACAATACATGACAAATCATATCAAATCAGGTCACAAAAGGATAAATTAACATAAACTGAATGAGTAATCCATTCGCAATCACATAACATAAAACAGTAACAATCAAACATTTGAGCAATAAACCATACAAACAACTCAGAATTATATATAAAATATGTAAAAGAATAATCTCTAAGACAACAAGACATACGAAATGTAAAACATATCCTCCTTTATCTATGAAATTCGCCGAACGACCTGTAAAGTCTTCGGTCACTTGCAAATTTTCAGTCTCTTTTCAGTCGCAGTCACGGAATTCCTCCACTAACGGTGGGTCTAACAGGTGCCGTTTGCACATGGCGTCTTTCTGCTCCATCCAGTTATTGCAGAGATATCCTGTCAAACCGGGTCAAGGTGGTTACAGTAGAGATTTATGTAGATTGTCGTCCCGGTCACACATTCAAGTGTATCTCTTTGCCCCCGGCATACAAAGCCATGCTATATAGTTGAATAGAACGGAGAATCTCATGCCCTGCGGAGTCATACCTGACTTTGGTACACGGTGACTTTCCCTTGTCTTTGGGCGGTACTCAGCAAAAGAGTTGGGGGGTTACATGACTGTGACCTAACAGGATGTCTAAAATGAGAAAAACGACATGAAAAGAGATATTTTATTAAATGTACTACAAAATGGTACTGTACTAACCTAATACTATATGTTATATAATGAGGTTAGCATTTTGTAGTAGAAAATAATATATGGGTAACTTTTAGCGCAAAATACGGTCAAACTGACATCAGCTAAATCATAATTTCAAATTTGTCCGTGATTATTGTAGTTGATCCTTTATTGGACTGAAATCACATACAGGAGGCTACGTAACAGCTCAGCACACGGGTCCAGCTTTGGCTTAGCTCATCGGAATAGCCTAACGTTTGCCTGATGAAATTGCTCGTTGTTACCTACATAAATCATGGTGAACATGTTTGTATTATTTTCGTATGTTCAGAGTTAGTATATATATACATATATATACATATATATATATATATATATATATATATATATATATATATAGAGAGAGAGAGAGAGAGAGAGAGAGAGAGAGAGAGAGAGAGAGAGAGAGAGAGAGAGAGAGCGAAAGAGAGATTAACCATACTGCTTGGCGTGTTGTTCTTCAAACGTAGAAAAGTAGCAGTACGGAGGTATGGTCACGAACGTAGGCTGACGGCCAAGCTGCCTACTTAAAGCTGTGGTATGCACAATACATTCGTGTTTATCTATCTGAAGATATCATACCTATCAGAAGCAGGGAGAGAGTTTTCACAAAATGCGCTGTTGGCACCTACAAATGTCGACATTAACCATTTTTCTGCATGTTCAAACGTACTGCATCACCTAGATGGACGGTCCTGCTGCTACCTGAAGCACCTGTTTGCACCATACATCTGTCTTCTGGGGAATCAGCGATTGCCTGGCGGCGGATGATGAGTTGTCTGCGCGACACGAAGCTGTCAGACGCAGCGCAAAGCCAAGTGCTGTTCCTGTAATGTTTCCGGTGGGAGCGGGCGTGATTAGATATAGATTCTGGCACGCCGAAGACCGGCATTAATTCCAGTGGCAGAACCTTCGATCAGCAGGTATAGGGATTAGGGAAGAAGAGGCACACATGTGCGGGATGAAACCGTCCAGAAAACTGGGCTAAATCAAGGACTGCATCACAAAGTGCTTTTTAGATTAATTGTATATACCGACCGTTTGTTATTTGTAGTCTATGTGCTGTGTATTGTCTTGTGTGTGGGCCACGACACCAGCAACAGCTGCCTGTGGCCCACGTGTATTGTACTGTTTTACAATTTCATTAAATCAAATCAAATCAAGTTGCCGTAAACGTCCTTGTGAACACGGCAGGTTTGGAAAACGACAAAATGACATATTCACTTCGTCCACTTTAAGTATAAAAGTTGTAGCTTCACTTTAAAAACAATGTTAATGAACGTCCAACCTTCATAGTACTTAAATTAATTACATATCAAAAAGGAAACATGAACCTCGTCAAATTAGTCATTTTAAGTAATAATTACATTCATCAGTTTTTACAAATTAAAGTATTGCGAAGATACCATAAAATTCCCCGTGACCAGAGGTTTTGTCCATTCTGTCAAATGAAATTGAAGATGAACAACACTTTACCCTAGATTGTACACAATATCATAATAAACGCTCAAAACTGATCAACCTTATTTCCGCTTGTTCAACAGAATTTAGTACATTCCAGACTATAGAAAAATTCAAATACATTCTAGAAGGAGACAACCCCTACTGTGTACAGATAGGTAAATATATCAAAGAATGTTTAGATCTTAGAACTAGTAGTGTAAGTGATACGTTAAACTCGACATGTTGAAATATTCATATACTTGTACTTAGGTTAATCATTTTGTATCCCATTGTTTGTTGTTTGCATGTATAGTTGTAAAAGACCTTACGAAAGTCGCTGTACTTTTGTCGTGTCAATAAAGATTTCTATTTCATATTCCATACCATATTCCTGTTACACAAGAAGATTGTTTGTTTCTTTTTTTGTTTTTTTTTAACCTTTGTTTATTAATCACAAATTGCATTGCAGGCCTCTTTTCATTGAGATCATGAGGGTAGAGGTACGGGTCAGAAAATATATATATAACATATACAGTTTAAGTCCAAATTGATCTAGATGATTATGTATGCATGTGTACATGGTACAAAATACATGAACAAAATACATGCACACTCATCAAGTGAGGCAACTTTCATTACCACTCTCCCCTCTTCTAAGTCACGTTCGATTGAAATGTAAGCTTATTCATTGTTGTAGACAATTCATTTATTTGAATCATGGTTTGACAGATGACAGAGGCCCAGACAACATACATATTTGCCAGATGGTTCATGTATGTAATCAGTCGTACTCCCACCAAATGGCTTCTGATTTGAACATAGCAATTCTTCAGCAAGGGAGCGTTTGATAAAAGCCACTCAAAGACATCACAGAAATCTTTTTTGTTTCCATATAACAGAACGAGACCGGGCAGCTAACGCTCAGGTCATCTTGGGCACTTTTTGACTATAAATTACGTGAATATAAGTACGAGTCACGAAAATGCATCACGGAAGGAACTGATACAGCGGATGGGGCATCTCAACAGACATACATAAAACACACCTTCTGCAGTGTTCGCTATAAAGACTTATCTTTCCATCTTACAAATGGGTTTGCAAAGCAAGAAGCCTTCACCTGGGTAATGTCTTCCTTTGTGCAATATCTAAGGCCGTTGCAAAACAATACTTTGTTTTTGGTGGGGGGGTGTCAATGAACAAGTTTGAATTTCAATGAATCGTGACTCAAAATTACATCTGATTTTTTTTGCCGTCAATTTTCAAGCTTACTTCTTGTATTATAATTTTCTAAACTATAGGCATTTGATACTGGTTATTTTAGGGGATTAGGAGATCTTAAGGTATCCAAAAGCGCTTGCGCTATAATTGAATTAAATACAAATAGGGACACCAAAATGGCGGCTGTTAAACCTCTCTATAGATCAACACAACGTGAAAACTGTCATTTTCCTCTCGCAGTAGCTAACCTGTTCTACAGTAGCCTGAGTGCAATTGCTGTATCAGTTATCTAAGTGGTTTAAACCTGCTGGCAAACTAAGTTTCAGTCTAATCTTAAAACGTTACTCATCAAATTAACCCTGGGACCCTTTACAGTCTGATCTTTGGAAAACTAATCATTTTTACAGCAGCCGGACGCTAAATCCTTAATCATCGGTAAAACTACATTTCTGGCAGATTTTACTCGCTCAAAATTTGATGGTTTCGACGTTAATCAATATTTAGTTGTTAAAATAGAAGTTGACGGCATGTCTGCATCTATATCTGAAATCTTATGTTATGTTGCTTGATTCGTTTCCAGGTCTTAGTAAATCTATTACAAA
Organism: Branchiostoma lanceolatum; assembly: GCA_035149815.1. NCBI lineage: Eukaryota > Metazoa > Chordata > Leptocardii > Amphioxiformes > Branchiostomatidae > Branchiostoma > Branchiostoma lanceolatum. The sequence goes on along the minus strand of CM068879.1, from coordinate 1,093,579 downwards.
GATTGCAATAAATAGAAAAACAAAGAGTCATGGCGGCGAGTCTGTTATAATTACGTTTTCAGCATCGACCTGTGTGACCATCCGGTGCCTGGGTTATGTCCTACCTGCAGGACTCGGCCATGTTGTAGCCCAGGGGGCTTTGTTTATGTACGACATTTGCGGGCACATTGACTCTGGTCTCCTTTACATCGAAAGAAAACAAAAAGGATGGGGATGAATGGATAGAAGGAAGGAAAGAAGTAATGAATAGAGAATTAACGAGATGGAATAGATTGATAAGAATTGATGACAAAAGGAAGGGACCACGATGAAGAAAGAATTTTGGAAAAAGATGTTACTACTTCTGCCAGAGAAAATGGTCGACAATGCTGAAACAAGTCCACACAGATAGGAGACTTAACTGCCATAAACACACATCAGCATATGTGGTCCGTAAGCACTGCAAAATGAGAGAACATATATTCATCAACATGTCAAATATCACCGCCTGAAAATATCCAGCGAACGACATTTAATTTTAATATCTTTCCATCTTTTCACAATCACGTTTTAGTGATTTCACGATATAGTGATTGAGTGTCTCTAAAATGTCAGATGTAGAAGCGGAGTGAATTTACATCCTTTGTTTCCAAATAGCTTTTAGCGAGATAGAGAGGGACAGAATACGATCATCGGGAGATTTTAGAGGAGGAAAGCAATCTCTTCCGAATGTGTTCTGGGATGAATGTGTGGGTATAGTGACATTGTCGTGTCAAATTTCATAGCGTGCATGTATCCTCAGGCCTTTCTACGGGGGGGGGGGGGAGTGAATAGTACGTAGAATTTTCAAAAATGAGATGAATAATTGGCCAGGAGAGTCAGTCCACGGAAAGTCACATTTACCCCTCCAAACTGTACCGGCCAATGAAACCCCTGGCAAATATTCTTCCTACTGCCAGCGTAGTTGGCTGGTATAGACGAGCATGCAGGTGTATATATACAGTAAATTCACCTACAAAATATAACACAGCCTCTTACGTCTATGAAGGTTAGACATCCAGGTAGTAAGATACGCCAAAAATTGCAACTGGATAAAATTGTTGAATTAATATTCTTTTGAAGACATGGTCAAGACATCCTAAATTGTCTTAAACTCATGAACATATCTATTCAGAGTTTTGGTTTAAAACCTGGTTTCCCAGATCTTTCCTTAGTAACTGACGAAAGACCGGATGCTGTCTGAAACGTCTGACTGTTTCAAAATTGTATATAGTTGCTTGAGTAACTGTTTTTGGCGTAACACTGACTCTTGTTATATAATCTTCTTCCTGAAAAAAAAAAGGTTGCGAAACATTCGAGCACCGTTCCGGCTCAGCCTAGATCTTTTCCCATTCTGGGCAGAACCAGCAAATATTGATGAGACGTGATTTGATCCCGGCCCGAGCTAATTACAAACGGATTCCGGGAGGTGGGGGAGACGGAGGGTGCTGGGCCCGAGGCTGCATTATTTAGCTGGTTCCGGGAGTCACAGAATATTGATAGTTAACAGTTGCCTAAAATCAACATTACGAGCTTAAGTGTTTCAATGTTGGTATGTAAGGTTTATCTCACATTTTGAGTAAGTCCTTAACTAATTGATCTTTATATAACTAGACAACATCTGAGTAGGCCATGGTAGTTACCAAGTATGATTAATACCAGTCTGCATTACATGTGACGTTTCCCAATCATAATACATGCCAGTTACGTTTACTGTCAATAGCTCCCCCATGGGGTTGATACATGAACTGCACACAGGTAGTATAGTTTATGTTGGATTGATAAAAGGGGATCTGCTCTAGTTTCTTTTTAACATACTTCGTTATTAGTCCATGGGCCAGGTCCCTCAAAATAGCCATTTGGTACCAAACAGAGGGACAAGATATGTGATAAGAGATAGGGAATGTTAACAGTAATAGCCTACTGTTTTTTAGCATGAAATGGCTCTTTGTTGGGAAGACAGAGCGCTTAGCCCTTGAAAAATGAGAAATAATGTACGAAAATGATTATTTTGGTAATTGCTGTATACGTTGGAAGCACTACAAATTAAAGCACTAAAACTCACACCAACAAACAAAGAAACAAAGAAAATAAAAACATTGGTTCAAGACACAGTAAAATGATTCTAATGGTGCTTTGTTAAAATCACAATGAAGATTTGCTCCAGCAGTATAAAAACCCTCGATAGTACCAGTCTCTAATCTCCAAGCAGATCTGCACGGGGCGCAAAAATCGTATATGCTAGCCAGAGAAGGTCCAGTCAGCCAGATAAGCTCCAGGCTGGCTGGACCTTTTCTGGCTAGCATATACGATTTTCGCGCCCCGTGCAGATCTGCTTGGAGATTACCAGTCTCTGCCACAGACCAATAGAGACAGATTACACAATTCCACCATGTCGCACCAGGTCCTTTTAAACACATCATTCCTTCATCAACACAAAGCGGCCCGCAGTGCGCGGCATACCTGTTGTGCAATGGTACAGTCAATGGGGGTAATAACCATGCAATATTCCCCACCGGCCTGAAGTACTACCACATTTAATAAGGGCGAGTTATGTAATCACTCTCTGTTCCTTCTTCTCTTTTCATGTCACTTGTATTAACCCAAGTTTCTGTGCTTTTTGAGCAGTTGATCATTTGGTTACGATCTTACTGATTGGCTGATTAATGATGAAATGTTGAAGTAAATTTTGCTATCTTAAATCATAACATGCTGGGTAATATAACTTTAGATAGATAACTTTATTGCACGGCTATTGTAGCAGGTACAAAGTATGGCAACAACGGTAAGACATAACATAAGTATGGAATAAGACTATTCACCACAACAAAATGACTATCTTAGGTTTTAAATGAGTCAAGTTTGGCGAATAAAGAGTATCATTATTCTAATAACAAAACAATCTTTATATATTTGCCTATTCTAACACTGTGTGAACTGTTGCATCTAAAGATATAGTTAAATCCATCTGTAGCAAAAAAAAAGATGAGCTGGGTTCTACTGGTGCTATTTTTGTTCAGGCTTACCACATTTGTTGAAGGATTGACATAAAAAGTGACTATCGCCTTTTCAAGATGTCAACCCGAACCAGACTGTACGGTTTGATCCACTCACACCTACTTTTCTCGATAAGTGTGGTGGTTTTTTTACGTGCTCGAGGTGTGGCTCTACTCAAACGCGGGATCGATCCGAGGGACGTCCCTAACCGACGCTAGGTACTCAACACCTGAGTGAAGTGGTGAAAACTATGTCAAGTGACATGGTGATGAACCGAGACGTGGGGGGATAGAAACTCAGCCGCATTTGGGACAGTGTTCTCACCGCAAAAGCGCCACCTACATCGGCTACTTATAGCGGTGAGAAACAGCACTCCAGTCAGAAGCTCTGAAGAAGGTGTCTGATAGACATCGAAACGTTAGCAGGTGAGAATAATACCTGGTTGTGTACAAAGAACCTCCTATATCCTGTGTCAAGTGTATTTCCCAAGGGCCCAACGTCAACGGGACAAATCAGGGGACCCCGGACTTGAACCCAGGATCCAATTTGATCACTGGTTATCTCCCAGCCATTGGATAGCTGGACGCGGAGCCTGGGTTTTGTTCGTCAAACCTATACAATTCCAAAACTGTTTCCATCTCCTCAGTTGTATAACACAGTTTTAACAGTAATGGATGTAGTACTGAAGTAACACTGTAATGTGACTGCCAATTATAAATCAGAAATATACAGTATCACCTAGTGCACTGGGAGTTCTGAGGGCTTGGCCGTGTCTTTCCTCTTTGCACCAACTATATTTGTTATACATCGTTTTTGGACAGACAAGGTCGACGTGGCACTGCACTCAAGTTTTTCATAACTTATTTCAATAGTGCCACGTACAGAGAACAATATACCCATTTCTACACCTGGGTGGAGTGAGGAAAGTCGTGTGAAGTGCCTTTCCCAATGGCACAACATCGGTGGCGTCAGGGGATTCGAACCCGGGACCGCTGGGTTCTGGGCCGAACACCCTGCCGTTACGCGACACGACCCGACACAGCACCAAATACTATTATATTTCCCTCTTTGCAGTTTACCAACACTATATTTAAAAGTAATACGTGCAATACTGAAGTGATATCCGTTTGACAGTATTATATCAGCACTGGCCAGCTTTGCTAATTAAGGGCTTGGGCGTGTCCGCCCAGCCAACATGATTACTAAAAACTGCTTCCCTCTTCGCACCAGTTGATGAATGGTGAGCCGTGTAGGAACAACTCTTCCCAATCATCAATACCTGTTCCCCGTCCACCTGGCTGTGATCGATGTGCGGATATCACCGTTTCTTCCATTGATCACCGTTCCCATGGCGACACCTGTCACGGTGGCAACTCGTCCGTCCTCCACGTGCCTGTGCGCCCGAGTGGTGAGGCACGGGAAAATTACTATGGTGTTTCCAGTTATGGTTCTCAAAAACTAGAGTCGGTAGGATTCTCTATCTCTCTTTTCCTTATATTTCGGTCGAAGTGATGCAATTGATACTACCAATTCTAAAAAATTAATGTAAAGCAGAAATGCATCAAGACACAGGTATTATACTGAGACACACTGTACAAGTAAAATTTTCTACTGCAACAGAAATGAGAACATATCTAAAAACGAGTCTCTAATTGTATCCCTTGCCAGTGGTCTTGCCCGTAGAAAAGCTCGGGTCAGCAGGTTTCTGCAAGGGTCGGTCGGTAACCGGAAACGTTACATTTTTCCAGGCCTGACCACACCCTCGATCAATACGCCGTCCTCTCGGAGGGCCTGATCACACCCTCGATCAATACGCCGTCCCCTCGGAGGATGAACGGCCGAGCGAGGAAATTAGATATTTGTGCAGCTCAGCTCAGCCGGCATCGCGCAGATCCTGCAGAATATATGAGAGATTAGGCCTCACCAAGTCAACTTCGTGGTTGCCGGACATTCGCTGCATATCAATGGAGTGGGCGGGAGAAATAAAGAAAATGCAAATTGAAAAAAAATGCAAGATGCTCGAGATAGAACCAGCTTCTATCACAGAGTCAACAGAAAAGAAAGACTTTTGAACTGTGATATCTATAAAAAGACGGCGCCAGAATGTGAGCATTTTGTACTTAATTCATGTCCTGCCTCATGTTTGTACACGTCGTCTTTTGTTTGAACCAATGAAGACAGCAGTCAACTTGCTCGAAACATACAGTAAATGCATTACTTTTGCAAATTGTCTTTAAGTAAATTCTTTTAGTGATTTTAACATCCTCTTACACACACACACACACACACACACACACACACACACACACACACACACACACGCACGAGCACACACACACACGAGCACACACATGCACACAACAAACGACATGATGAGAATATGTATATATATCATTGTGACCTACTAAAGCCAGACAGTGTATACAGGCTAGGACATTAGTGGCATTACAGCACAAGACAAGACCCCCTGTCACCAGGCTAGATAGCCTTTGGCTGATTTTGCAGCCCTGCATGTCTGTTATTTTGCAGCCAATCAATAAAACAAATAAATAAATAAAGTACTTCAATCGCAGTATATTGCATTCTTTTTTTATGTCTTACCCATAACAATGCCGTGGGCGATATATGTAGACTAAAACTCAGATCACAGATGCTTGAAGGCCGTTAGATATGTACTAGCATTAAGTATGCTATGATTCACAGGTAGTGGCAGAGACATGTACATTGTAGTCTATTGGTGCTTTTGTCTAGGTGTTCTATCAGTTTTGGTGCCCGTTAAACATATATGCTATGACGGCCATAGACTGCTTTATCAGGAGTACATTGTCTATGGGTGCTTTTTTCTTTAGCTGTATTCAGCAGTTATCGTGAGACAGTCCTATTCTGCAAGGTCTGCAGCAGCTGCTAGACATGTTCATAGTTTTTTTTTTCACACTCTCAGTGGAACAGCCATGTATTTTGTAGTCGATAAGTGATTTTTCTTCTTGTATTCAACAGTTTTTGTGTCTGTTTTGAAATTCTCACCAAGCTCTGAACAAGATTACCTCTTTAGGAGGGCAGCAAAGATCAACCCCGCATTCCCGGCCTAATGGCTGCTCGCTGCAATCATCGCCAAATTGATTCAATTTGTTCGAGTTGCGAGACTTCAGATTCGTCCGTCCGGACTGCAACATGATGGATGGTTTTACCAGGAAAGAATCTGAAATTGTGGTGTCATATTCTCGACACTACAACTAGTGCGTAATGGTTCCCCTGAGTATCTAACGTTACCGTCAAAACTGCGTCGGGAAACTGCAGAGACCACCCTCCCATTGCAGCCTGGGTTCATCAACAGACTCTTGGGTCACCATATCCCACTTCTTTGGTTCGTTTGAAATTAGATTTAATCAAGAAGACTAGACAAAAAGGGCTTGACTGGACTACAACATTCTCTCTCTGTGTGTCAGAACGCAGGAATCATCTAAGCCTCTGCCGTCAAACCCGTCATAATCTTCATCGTCTTTTTTCTAGATATGGGAATCAACTAATCAAATGAGTGTGGCATTTGTTGCCAAATCCGTTTTGTTCTGTTATTACTAAGAATGGCAGGTTGACAGCGCAGAGGCCTACTGAGTCGCTTAAACTAGCTAATTAGTACTCTTGTGTGTCTCATCAACGTGACGTTCCTTTAGGCAAGACTATTTCTAATCTCCTCATATATGGTATGTCATTCGGCAGCCTGGAACATGCCATACATTTTAGTTTTTTAGTTTTAATTTCACAAAATGAACAACACATAATACAAACAAGAGAAAATCAAAGTACAGGAAAATGAACATAAGCCACGGATCCAAAACAATAAGTGAAGGTGGAAACAGAAATGGACTACTTGTAAATATAAGTAATATCCAAAATAATAGTAATAACAGCCTCATTGGCAAATAAATATAGCAATATCAGTATCAACCAAAGATAACACAATATTGAAATTAAACAGAACTAAAGTTGACAAATTAATATGAAAGGTCTATATCAACAGAAACATGAGAACATGAATAACAAAAAGAAACTAATAGTGACTTATCAGTGGCGAATACAAATGGCAAAAAAAAACCAATATCAACTGAATATAACAGTTATTACATGCCATACTTTAATTTGAAGTCATTGAAACCTCAATTTCTTTCAGGATAAGTGTTTCTCTTTTGTTCGATACTTATGATAAACGATGATTCTGTGTTGCTCAATACCCCTGCTAACTATTTTCATGATTTGTGCCCAAAGAGTAAAGCATGCTGTACGGGACGGAGACCTACACACAAAAGCAAATCATTAAAAAATCATTCTTAATCATTTGTTCTTTTTTAATTATCCCGTGCGGTAATGTACACCCTTAAAGCAAACCTGAATAGATATATTTCCGACACACAAACCAATATCCTGCAGGTCCAATCACAAGTGTTGAATGATCCCGTTTACGAACCGCCCAGGAAACCTCCCCTGCTTGCCGCAGGTAATAACTGCAGTGTTGGGGCCTCCCAGTCAATTTCATCGCCGAGATTTGTGTGGATATACGAGGTGAAGCGTGCCAACGTTTGGCTGGGAAGAAATTACCCGATAGCCGAGGGGATGGATATTTAATCAGGGAAATCGAGAGGAAATAAAATCTTTACGCTGCATTTAGCATTCCATTTGCGGCGCGCCGGCCCCGCGTGATGCATGCACGGCGGTTACCGCACCGCACGCCCGAGTGTTGCACTCCGAAGATGGATGGACGGAGCCTGCCCGGACTGTTGTTATGGTAATGACCTCTCAAGGTCAAAGTATTTGACTTTTCGACCTTGAAATTAAGAAACTGATGAGATGTTAACATTATATGTGGAACTGAAGATTGTCTTTAGAACTATGATTTAGCAAAAAATGAAAAAAATCAATACAATGATCTATAAAGAGAGTTCAGACTCTACAACTGGATAAGAATTCGTAGATTTATTATCTAGTTGTAGAGTCTGAGTTCTCCATATATATTGTTTATCTGAATGTCTAACCTTCACAAACAATACATTTAAAAAAAAAACTATTTGCGACGTTTGCAGATACTTATCGTTGTCCTAAAGCTAAAATACATAGCGAGATCATTTTGGCACCCTCTTCTCACATAGCAGTAGATATACATATCAGGCATAAAAGAACGATAAAAAGGAACAACACATCATCAAAATGAAGCCAACAAAAAACCGTGCACTCTTACGCCAAGACTAAAACTTGTCTTGTCTACTGTTTAATCTACTTATACTCAGGTAAACGAAGTTGTCCGGCCTTCACATTGAAATGGATTTGACGTGTGATTGTCTTTAACCTTTATTAGAGTGATGATCACAAGTTAATGAACGCTGTCAGTCGCGTCCCGGCTCTTTTACACAGACAATAGAGCTCCCCAAGCTGAGCAGGAGATCAGCTGTTTAAGCTGTTTACTGAGCTGTCAGCTGATCTACAGACGTGTCAGGCGTCATCATACTTACAGCTAATCACCTTTTCACGGGGCTAACCATTGTTGATAATTATGATTATGGTAATCATGAGCAATTACTCTTGACTGTGTGCCGTCAGAGACCAAACTTTAAAGTCCGCGTTAACTTGATTTCATACATGACAGAGTTTGTACCATGGATAGTGCAACTCTGATGCAACATTTAGTAGGAAAGCCACGAGTCGGTAACAAATTCCAGTTAGCACGTACTCACATATACATTGCCACACCATCTAAAACCATTGCCTCTACTACTGTGCAACACTACTAAAAGCTGTCGCAGTCAGTCTTTAAAATGCAAATACTTAGAGTCAGGAATTTAGACTCAGAGTTAGACTAAGGGGCTCCCACGTCGTACGACACATGAGGCAGTTAGAGATGTCCAGCACGCCCTGACAGTCTTATTGCATCCTTCCATCTCCTGTTCACTGTCATGAGATCTCTGTCGACCGTCTGCTGCCAGCTCATCTTTGGACGACCCCTTCTTCTGCGGCCTTGTGGTTTCCATTAAAGAACTTGATTAGCAAATCCCTCAGGTTGGAGACGAGCAGCTTGTGTTAGCCGACTCAACCGTCGTCTACACATGTTTGAGGACACTGGTTGCTGTTGTGCTTGAATTCTAATATCTTTGTTTGAGATATTTCTTACGCATTTGATGTTAAAGACCAGTCTGTAATAGGTTGGTTCTCGGATTCATTTGACCTAAAACAAAGTCTAAGACTAAGGTAAAAACCCCTACCTGGGTTCAAACAGTTCTGGGGAGTGAATGTAGGCAGACGTTTTACTCCCAACGTTCTGTTGTCTTGTTATCCTCTTGCCGAACTTCTTCATGGGAAGATCTGAGAACCATAGAGATGAATCTGTGTGGCCATATCTCTGTCCTGCTGCTAATCCGTGCCCACGAGTTGAGAGGAACGATCGCAAAGATCCTCCCACATCACGTCACTCAGCCGCTAAGCCAACACATCATCACTGACACGCCCATTGTTCCCCGGATACCGTCGCCATGACGACGGGATTACGCGAGAACGACGAGCGTTGACCTGTCAGGATGAGGGAATTATCGGTTGTCGCGGCGACGGCCCGGTTGGCAGGGCGATTGTTCTAGGCTGGCCCGGGGGAGCTGGGTTGGCGGAAGTGACGGAGATTGAACAATTGTTCCGACATTACATCAAGCAATGACAATAACTCATCTGAGGGCAATACCAAAACAATTAACTGTTTATATCTAAACTCTCGTACTCCTCATATCTGACATTACATCAAGCAATGACAATAAATCATCTGTGGGCAATTGCAAAGCAATTAATTGTTTATATCTAAAATCTCGTACTCCTCATATCTGACATCAATTCAAGCAATAACTTATCTGAGGGCAATGTCTAACTGTTTATACTACATCAGGACAGGATCTCACCAGTTTACTTTTAACATTTTACATCCCCTCTTCATCACATTTTACATTGTTTTAAGCAATAACAATAACACATCTTTCGGCCGAACCAAAGCAATTAGCTGTTTATGTTTAACGTCAAAGATTAACATTGCCTCATCTCAGGAGAGAATCTCACCAATTTACCATCTATGTTTTACATCTCTTATTCGTCAGATTTGACATTATATTAAGTAAGAAACGCAATGAACTGTTCATATTTTACATCTCCTAGAGTCAGTTCCATGTCACCGAGAGGGTTTTCAAATAATAATTCTGATAAGTTTGAACAAGTTTCAGTCATAATAATCTCAGACTGTTCAACCAATTAAAAATGAACATGTTTGAACTCATCTATATATTTTGAAAATATTATGAAAATAATTGCACACATATATCTTTATTCAGAACAATTTTCAAACATCTATGTGACTGCTTCACAGTTGGAACATGTTCCAACATTTTGCATCATTTTCCAAATGGTAGATTTGGATTATTGCCCCCATAAAAATAGGTGCTAATCACACTCTATTGTCTGCCTCTGTTTATTTTTAGATTTCACGTCTAGACACTGGTAAATCGTTTGTGTTGAAGTGTCTATACATGTCACCTGTGTGAGTTGCCCCATTCCCATCCCACTGACCCAGTTACACAATGTTTTTAGAATGTTGGAACATGTTTAAACAAATGACGAATCAATAATGCAACAGGTTAGAAACTAACGCAAATGACGTGTTCAATGTTGGAAATTTGTTTAACATGTTGGAACATAGCAGAAAATATTTAGAACATCAAATAAGTGTTCTATACAATTTGTCTCATAGATTGTTACAAAGGTTTTGAAAATGTTGACATGAAGGATGCATGACAATGCTGTACTGTGTCTTTCGAAAAGTGCAGAAACACACAAAAACACGCACACCGACACACACACACACAAACACTCATCCACACTCACAAACACACACAGACACACGCACACACAGACACACGCACACACAGACACACACACACAAAGACACACGCATACACATTAGACACATACACACAGACACACGCACACACACAAAGACACATGCACGCACACAAACAAAGACACACGTGCGCTCGAAGTAAAAAATAAGCTGTGACTCAGCCGTTGAAACTAAACCAGCCCACCCTATAGCTAGTTTGAACAGTAGCACCTCTCAGCTACATGAATAGTCGCCCGGTTTTAAATTAGCGTAGCGTATAACGGTCGTAGGAAGACGAGTTGGTAATGTTTTCTCCCCCATCTGTCTCCCCTCTTATATTGGCAGGTAACATATTAGCGGTAGAAGTCAGCGATTTGGTTTGTCCAGCGCTTTGGCTCTGTTCCAACACAGGCTTCAGAGTACTTTCAAAGCCGGAAACATCATTAATTCTTTGTCTTACACTTGAGTGGTGGTTTGTGGTGATAGTTCATGTTAACACGTATCATGTGCACTTCTTCTTGCATCTAGTCCCTGCGTTAACAGTTTCAATATATGCACGCCTTAACCTTTTCTCTATTTCTGGATCTCTGCATGTAAATTCCGTGGAGTATATACTCCTTTTCATTTTCGCTAAGAAGATTATGTTTTCGGTTGCGCCAGCTGCTGGGTGGGTCTGTATGTATGTCAAGAGCATAACTCAAGAAAAACTTTGATGGATCTTTATGATTTTTCTCTTTTTTTCTCTTGATTCAATACACCTAAAGATGTCATCATCAATCTCAGAGGCCTTTGCAGTCATGTGGAATTTGCACGATATCTAGCCTGTTAGTAAAAGCCATCTTTGTCACAGTACGAATGTTTTGATGTATGGCGTTATTCTATATGTGAATGTCCCGCTGTATGCTAGATGGTACCCATCATTAGCACAGCTGCCTGGGTCACCTGTGTATTGCTGTGTTGCAATTTCAATTAAATAACAAAATAATAAGTCACTCAAAGTTTCTGTAGAAGACAATCATTGGATAGTTATTCGGCACCAGGGACATACTCCATAACATTCAACATGGTACAAACTACCCTACGTAACATATGTTTTATTTGTAAGAGTGATTTTGAGACTTAGCCAAAATGCATACTATGTAGTATGCAACCATCAGTAGATATCATTTAGCGTGACATCAACGCCACATATGTACCATTCCAACACGCCAAAGCTGCCATTAAAGCCAATAGCAGACACGTGGTCCCCAGGCAGAGTCTGCCGAGAATATTATCTTCGTACAGCGTTTCCATACGTGTAAAACAAACGTAATTCTTACTGATTTTAATCATCAAAGGTGCAAATTACGAATTTACTTGCAAAATCTCACGAAACGGCAAAACATTATGGCAAAGAGACGCATCCTTGAATTCACTTCACATTGCTATTCACACATGTTGCTTCAGTTGATTTTTCATAATAATCGATCAAGGGTCTTAAGTCCACCATTATCGTTCAAAAGACTGTGGATGCCCCTTCAGCACCATGGCCATCAGCACGTAGTAAGTGTTACGACCCTGCTTCAGCCCCGGCTGGTGCCACAGCTGAGAGCAGACCTGTGTTCCCGGGCGATGTCTGCTGTCTTGTCAGACGGACTAATAGCCACTTACAACCCTCCTCCATAGATCCTCAACAGTGCTTCAGAGTCCCCGAGACAACATTACCGGTCCTTTTATCAGAGGCGTCTCTCATCCACACACTCAAGCCGGTGGTCCCCTGGCAACGGCCTCGTCTGACCTGTCATCTCGACATCTCTGTCGCCATGGCAACGGGAGGAAGGGTACCGCTGTGGGCTGTTCCATTTAAAACTGCAGGGGGAGTTTTAAAGCACTTTTATTCCCTCCCTTTCTTCCTGTGTCACTTGCTCCTTTATAATATAGTCCCCATGACTCATGACTTTAAAGTGAAAGGCTGTGAGAGCTTGCCTTGTTCCACAGCAGCGGAAAGGAGAGGTCTCCCCCAGTTTTCCCTGAAGACCCAATTGCAGACAGATTTCATCTCCCTGCTAATAAAGATACCATCCCTGCTTCAAGCCACAAGTTATTACCTTTTCAATGTATGTTTTACCATAGTCAGGTGCAGATTGTTTGATATCAGTACCTTCGAATCTGGTTTTAATCCTAGCATTTGTCATTTCATGTTTTACGTGTTTCACATTTCCCTGCCCACCTAGGGGGAGTTTACCCAGGCTTTTACCCCATTAGTCGGTACCGGGGGACGCCACCTTTGACACACGGCCGCTGACAGGCTTTTACAGCACATCTCAGCCTGAGACAAGGCAGAGGCGCGCACAGAACCATTTCTCACAACCGCCAGGTTATCATCAATCATGTAACACGATACACGAGCTGGTGTTTGATTTGTAAACGTTTCGGTTGTGTATTTCTGATTGATCAAATTACGTGAGGTAAGTTCAAAGATGTACAAGTATTATTGTTGTAAATGCCAATAGTTCAAAGTTTGCCATATCGTATGATAAAAAGACTTCAAGATTTCAATTCTTTTCTAGATATGAATCTTTAAATTCCACTTACTACTTGCTTTGCCACTACATTCTACTTGTCATATGTCCTCCAAATAATGATAATATAGCAGCCAAAGCAAGTTACCTTGTTTCTATGTCATCAAACATTAACCCTGGGGGTTCCGACTCCTAGTTTAGATCTGCTCTTTTATACTCTGAGGGTTAACGCGCCAACGTGAAAGTACTGATAACTTAGATCTACAGAATCTGACCCCAAATCTGCATCAGTAATTGTACAGTTTCATTATGTTGATGATGTACAGCCGCGATACATTATAATATGGCCAGACCACCTCATTTCCCGCTTCCGCCAGGCCTTCCTACGGGCGTATGGATCGTAGAATTTGCCCAAAAAAAGGAATAATTAATTACTGCGCCTGCAAATGAAACTTCTAGTGGCCAGCATCCCTGGGAAAATCATCTCCCTATAGCTGGCGTAGTTAGTCTGGTAGACTCATTTCCTAGGTTTTCACACATGGGCTAAAATGTAAACTCGACCCTGCAGCTGGCTACACCCCCCCCAAGGCCTGAACTAGTGTATTATATTGTACCATTATCATACTAAGATGTTTGCTTTCCTCTCAAATATACTAGTAGTCGGTTTTCACATTGATGTTTCCAGCTCATGTTTTTCATATTCGAGAACCAGCCAATTGAATATGTGCGGCCTAACGCCTGCGCAGATCTGACCCTGATCTAAGCACGGACTCGGCTCCAATCACCAGACCTTTATCCACTTATCTGCCTCCTCACCTTCCCAGGTAAAGCCAGGTCCACAACTTGATCCTCCGGATGAAAACGCGCTCAACGACCAGCGATTACAACCTGGACTGAAAGCGCTTATATCACATTATGTCTTACAAATTCCATTTCATATTCTGACAGCTCGATTCTGGGTCATTTATAGTTAAATTGGATGACAAAAAAGGAGATTGTAGGGAAATAAACTGAAGAGGGAACGAAACGTTATGCCAGTGCTGAAGAGACGGGAATTGCTGAAGCTTGTAGAAAATCAGATCAGACGAGATAACAGTGATGGTCATTACGTATTGATGAGGATGGGTTGCAAGGGTTGACCTACATTTTGTAGGGCATTATCAGTGTGGCCTGCGACGGTGTAATGTTATCCGGTGCTCAATCGGCAGAGGAAACAAGGAAACAAGGCGATCAGAGACTTCAGACCCTTAGGTCCTGATTACACGAGACGGCGATCGCGGTGCGATCTCGTACGACCTAAATCGGATGTGTGTAACCATTGATTTCACAATGGGAATATCATGTAGAATGTACAAGTATGACTGTAAAGAAAACTAAACAAACAAAGCGTAAAAAGATTATTTTTTATGTACAAAATTCGTTGATCACTCTTACGTTGTTAAATTAGAGCGCCGTGCTAGTGGAACGGGAGTGTAACCCATATGGCTTCTCCACCTGCTTTGCTACACGACTCCACATCTGCGCCCAATGTGTGCAACTATCGGGTTAACGCGAGAACGAACTGATATTGGAACAAATTAAAACCACCTCGTTACAGGGTCCGATAATCCTCTGAACACCCTACTGTCCAGCCATTAATACAGGGAGGAATTTGTAAACAGTGACTACAAATGAGATACAGTTGGCGCTTCAGGCTACCCCGACCTGATCTCAGGGTGCACATTGCAAAAGAAAAGAATTCTGAACAAGAAGGCCGACATAAAACTATATATGTACAAAACAATATGTTGTATGTTGTAGCAATTGTATATTGTTGTACCATAAATATGTATTGATATTTGTTGATAGAGTTATTAGGACTCAAATGACTGTGGATCTCTGCTATATTGTATCTAATCCTTACCTCTTCCCTCATGACCTCAATGAAAAGCGGCCTGCGTGCCGATTTCAGCTTATCATGAATTAACAAAGGTTCAAACAAACAAACAAACAAACAAACAGGATGGACACCCTTGGTGCTAGAAAATCAACCTATTCATTTGTTTATCGCTTCATCAGTTCTGATGATAACATCATCCAGTTACTAGCCGACTCAGATAACTACTATCACATCACATATGGAAGCACTGCGTTAATTTGGTGTATAAAAGGATAGTTTTATTAATGAAGTCATCTCAGTACTGGTATATTGTTACGTGTTGTCATGTATTGTCTATTTATCTGTCATCATGGGGAAGGCTTCTGATTTGAACGAATGAATTAAAAGTCTGAAGGACAATTTTGCAATTTGTATACACAGTTTCAAGAAGTGAATATCTATTCACTAAAGTAATATTTTCAAGATTATCCGTCGGAGAAGAGAAAATTCCTGTACCGAATGTCACACCTCTTCAACCGGACAGTTGTTGCATGAACCATATATTCTTCTGTTATCTTCAAACTTTTTATCGTGTGTTAATGCATTGCGGAACAGTGTTGCTTAATGTTGTATTGATGTGTGTATGTTTTGTTTAAGGACCACAGGAAGAATAGCTATTGTGCTAATTGTGGATCCCAAATAAAGTCAAAGACCCCTACGGTCCTAGGCCTGCTGGCAGACCGTACTCTTGCTTTAGTCTTTACTGTAAACTGTCTGAGAACCAGGAAAATAAATTCGTGTGGCCCAACAGAGGAGACTCTGTCATCTCACTACGCCACCAGAGGTGGTGGGAAGCGCCCGGGGGTTTCCTGGGCGGAATCGTAACCACATGATTGGCGCTGGTTGTGCGAAGTAATTGCTGGATAAGGATACATGTGGGAAACCGTCTTACCGTGGTGGAACCTGCGGCAGACTGTACACTTCGTACAAAGACACTGTTGGGTAACTACAGTTACACTCTGGTTTGATTGTTAAACAGGCAGTGAGGAAGGTGAATAAGTCTTGAAATGATACTGGGATATTTCCTTAGTGATAACTGATAGCCTTGTAAAATCATTCCTGTCACATTTATGTTGTTTCTGTGGTTCCGACATGGGGTTGAGGATTCATCCTGTAAACCAAGAAATCAAACTGATGAGGCTTAAGATTAATCCTCAGCTACATCTTCAAGTAGCTGGAATGTTAAGCTAAAACACCCTGGAACTGGGTTCCTGTACCAGACTGGACATCAGTTCTTACCGCACAGGCTGGACATTTACAAACAAGACACACGTGGGTTTGCAAACATGAAGAAACGCCTCAGCTTTGCCACATTATAAAGTATGCCACCTACATGTAGGCACTGTAGATTCATTTAAGTTCGCGTGTTTTTTATTTCGCGGTAGGGAAAAAATGGAGTGTTCGCAATGGTGTTAAGTTCGCGTTTGAAACAATAGTAGCGCTACAGTCATAGGTGGGCAAAAAGTTTCGCTGTAGTTTTAAGTTCGCGCTGAAGAGTTCACCGCGAAAACCGCGAACATAAAACATTTCTGCATAGTTGAATGGGCGTCAGAAGGATGACGGCTGAGACACAACGATTTACCGGTTTCGACCTTATAAAACATTTCTGCATTTACAGTATTGTCGCTACCAGACTCGGTGTCAGGCTCAATTAGAAACGGGCTCTATAACTGGGAAAGATGAAGGCATTACAAGAACTCCTGGGGATTTACTAAGAGGTGCAATAACGGTCTTGGGGATTAGCTGAGAGGTAAAATCTGGTAAGTGTGTTTCCTGACCTTAGAGCACACTCTCTGGTGACCCAAAGGCATGTGCATTCATCAGTCACGGGGCCAACAGAGGAACATTATCGTGAAAACAACAGAAAACTGCCACATTTGTCCCAGTAACCGCTCTGTTGCGCTTACTAAACAAGATAGCTATTTTTACACAGCTATAGATGTTTTCTTAATACGATATTCTTAGCAGTTACTCTTCACTTTGAAAGTTGACTCTGTCTTAAGATCGGCAAAATTCACTTCCAATAAATCCCCCACTAAAATATTATCACAGAAAAACTTCGGGTTAATTGTTATATGAAAAAGATAGGAACACCTGTTATCTGGTGGTTATAATCCCATAACAACCTAACCATTCATGACAATACCATATTAGGGCAACAGCTGGTGAAAGAACATAATGGTGGATCTGGGTCATGTTACGCGCTGTAGCGTTTGTACCGCTTTGTTACTTATATAATCCCAAGGGGTTGAAGATTTGTTGTTGGTTTGTCGGTGTCTGCGTGCCTTTCTGTCCGTGATTCTGTGATTTCTGATACAAACAACGCGGCACTTTCATGTGTCATCAGTGATGATGTTATTGTCTATAGGACTGGAAGGGTGAAATGCAGTATGGGTTGATCTTAAGTATTCATCATAGCTTTGTGAGTATAAGAAACCATGATTGTGGAGAATCTCACCCTGAGCACATTAAAGAGCCCACCACACTCATCGAATAGATTAGGGCTCTTTCTGGTGTGAGCGGATCAGACCTGGCAGACTGGTCTCTGGGACGACATCATGGAAATATATGATAGCCACCTGTTCTGTCAATTCTTCTCTAAATTTGGTAAATCTCAATAAGTAAATAAAGGTATGGATAAACCAACTCATTGAATCGGTGTGGCCTAATATCAATATCGGGGTGAGTCCAAGCCGTAGAAGGAAGAGCCGGAGTAATCGCTGCCCACCGCCAGATCCAGCAGGCGGAGATGAACTGCAGGCTCGGAACATCTAGAATCTGCTGCCGACTCATCGGAGATCCCGTTCTGGCGGCGATTTATGGGTCAGCTTTGCAAACCTTTTATCAGTGGAGTCCCCAACGTATTGAAGATCAAATAAGGCCGGGCAAACAGAAATTACGTATCAATCACCCGGATGTAAGTAAAGGTGAGGCCATGCATCAGGCACCACCACGTTAATCATGGGGTCTTTGGTTGATATGGAAAAAAGCGGAAAAACAACTTCTCCCATTGACAACATTGGACAGCCTGGGACCTTCCTGTAGTTCGTAATAGATTAGTATAAGTAGCCAGTTGTATTGTACCGTACATTGTTCCTGTTACAATTGTTGTGCAATAAACTTTGACTTGACTTGACTTGACTTAGGCACCACGACGTTCATCATGGGTCTATGGTCAATCCGAAAAAAACCAACCCATCTACAACTTCTCTGTCTGTTGTTGATTCATACACTTCAGACAGGAGGAACAACAAATTAAATAAAGCAGACTGAAAAACCCCCACAACAGGTCAAATAGGGTGGACCAGGTAACATAACTTTGCAATGTCTCAAGTAAAGGTAGCGTTGGCATAGACATCATAATACCCGTTATTTTCAATATAATGCAGAGTCAATGTTTTCAATATGTTTCAGATTAGATAGTGATATCCAATTTACAACGTTTATTGATTTCCATATAACTCAAAATTTACCATAATTTCTTAATCATTAAAAGTGAAAACATCACTGTGATGTACTAGTTAATACAGGGTGGGTAACAATCCAGCTTCCACTCAGCTCGTGCAACTGCATATGAAAAGACTGACACGCGACCGTGCCCAACACTGCTGAGAAACCGAACCGATCGCAAGGAAATTCGGTGTTAGAAATAAGATACATCACGATCTAGATTTAGAGAGAAATACGTGGTCAATATCCTGGGAAATTCCACTCCTATTTTGGACAGGTATTATGTTTAACGCTGAACTACAGCTTGGTGTTCAGCATGTAAGTCCGATTGATGAGCTGCCACTGCACGAAATGGCCTCGTATCCCGGCGTATACGTACAGGGATTCCTCCGGAAATATTCCATATCCCGGTGCGGATTTAGCGTATCCGTTAGTTTTAACGGATACGCTAAATCCGCACCGGGATATGGAATATTTCCGGAGGAATCCCTGTACGTATACGCCGGGATACGAGGCCATTTCGTGCAGTGTGCAATAGTCGGGATTCGAACTCCAAAACCTCTGATCCGTTAGAAGGATGACCCACCTTCGGACCATGCATATATTACGGGTTAACTTTTCTCTACGAGTCTCCAGCCCGAAACGCCAGCGAGGCGAGACCACGGCCCACCCTGTTGCGAGCCTGGATCGGAGCTGATATTGATGTGGGTTCATGTTGACCACACCACGCATGCATCATTTCCCCTATAGTTACACATATTACTGGGGAGGTGTTCAGGCCGGAATAATGAAATCAATTGTTTCTCATTTTCCATTTGGTTCCCACTATCAGGTGAACGAGAGAGTTATCAGGCAATCTATTTCTAAGCCAAAAGGATATCATCCGCATGTCTAAAATGTATGTTTTCATCCAGTTAATCTTATGCTAACGGCATGGTTGATTAGTAATACCAGTGTGTCTACCCTACATGTGCATCATTCAAGGCTATTTTCATGTATCATGGGCACCACGTCGAAAGGTTTAGATTAGAAGTAATACATATGCTTTGAAGGAATATGCTTTCTTTCATATGATATTTACTTCTACGTTGCTCTCACTTCACCGGGCTCAAATTACCGGTAGAGGACAAATTCTCACAAATCTCCTCACAATTAAGAAGTCACCAATCTTGACAAGAACAGTGACACACTTGATTTGGCCCGAGAAGTGATGTAACCGTTTAATATCCGCGCGAAGACCGTTCCGATGGCATCAGACCATTACGGGAACCATTCCCATCTTCCTCCCGACCATCCGGGCAGGTTTGCAGTTCCCAGGGGGAGCCGCAGCTACATCAACACTGCTGAGAGAAAAGCGCAGTAATCTTTCCAGCCGTAAACATAATGGACACTGCAGGTGGACAGGGCAGGCCTGTCGATCTGATGCATCTATGGCCGCCTGGAGAGTCTTAGAGTCCTGCTGCACAGATGCGATGACTTCGGAACGTCACAGGACCGGGTTATGTTTTTCGGACAAGACTTTGATCTACTTATCTATCTTAGGTAGTCTCTTCTGTCGAATTGGGCGTATTTCTAAACGAGCCAATAACACACGAATACAATAAAAGCTGGGGAGATCAATAAGTGAAGAATAAATTCAAAATGTTAAGAGATTAATTAGTCACGTGTGATTACCAATTACTACATTATTCTCCAATCAGTGACTTTAGAAAGGTAACAAAACACGTATATAAATTTTGAAGTACGTGTTCTGTTACCTTTCTTAAGTCACTGATTGGAGAATATTCTAGTAATTGATAATTAATATTTTAATTTCTCTTAAAAACACAAGTTGTATGAAACTCTTCTCTTTTTGTTTTGTTCCTTTTCAATTCATTTGCTGCCCATTTTGTTTAGTATGAAAGGCTTAAAATATGTTTTCTATTCCTGTCATTCTTTTCAAAGCAGATATCGGACTATCCAATTACATATCAGTGCTTAGTCTCAAGCATTGCACTTCAACTTCTAGCTGCTTACATGTAACTATTTCCAACCTGCAGTGATTTTCAATATCAACCTTCGCAGGGCTGTAGGTAGCACCTCATCAACAATCTGATCAATCTGATGAAAACATGAACCAGGGAGGGGCAACAAAACTTTGGGCGAACCCACAAGAACTCATAGGGGACATGGTGCCAGTGCAAAGTGGAAGGTCAGAAAATGTAAGTGGTTCGACTTCGAGCGATCATTGCGCAGGAGTCATGTTTTGTGTTAGTTTTGTTGGTCCTCGCTGGCGATCAATAAAAGCAACACATAAAAAAACGCATTTACGACCACATGTTGTAACGTTTCCCAAGGACATTTGAGATGTGTAAAACGTCTTACTTTCATACTTAAGTCTGTTGTATTGTGGGACTCTTTATGAAATATAGTGGAATCTCTAGGTAGGAGTGAACAACATGAAGAGGAATCTAATATATCACCTTCTCCGAGACAATCACGAATGGAAATTACTACTGTATAAACTGCTTGAGTCTTCCTCTCCACATTTCTAGCTTCATTGAATAGCTGCGACCACTATTAAATCACAGGTATATAATCAACACTTTAGGAGTAAACTGAGGTATGCAGGGCATAAATGGATGTCCCTGTAGCTCAATTGGTAGCGGCTTCGCAGTTGAGCCTCCTGTTTCCAATTAGTTGGATCCGGGAGACCCCGGATCGAATCCTGGTAAGGGTATCCTTGTCGGAGCTGCACCGTCTTTCGGAAGATGGAGGTCCCGTATTCGAGGAGGTGCCTCGAGTGCATTACAACAGCCTCATTACTCACATGGGTACCTACTGGCTGAAATAATACAACCTGGTGAATCATCATAAATAGTTTGCTGTTGATGCATTTGAATCTCTACCATTGACGCTCCCAACAGATGAATCAAAGTTTGCCGTGATTTTTCTTTCGATAATTTCCGACTGACCAAATCAAGAAAATTGCTATTGTGTTACATTGAAATCTTTTTTGTGCAAAACATGCATGGTATGGGATGAAAGTTTAGCTACATAGTTAAACTTTCCTCGTTGTAAGTTGAATTAATAGCCAAACATTTGGTAAGCCCGGTTCCATCTCGTGTTACAAGTAAAGATTAGCCCCCCTTCGCACTACTTTCAGTCTTAGATGTTTACAAATCTGTCATCAACAGATTTTCTAAAACACACTATCAAGTCATTTCATTTCCAACAAGCAAACCTGCAGTTCAAAAGTCCGAAGAGCACTCAGAATGCTGACTTATGACCTTGTATTCAAAAGGTAACCTTGCAAACCAGCAAACTACAGCGCACAACTATAAAGAGAACAAATAACAGTCCTCCGAACCTATAGAAAATACATCTCCAGTCTGAGTGCATCCTTTGTGCCTACCCTGCTAATGTAAAGGGAACTAATGCTCGCTGGATGCAGTTGCCCCATTATGTTCGCTTCCTCCGAGCACGCTGCTGATAAAAGAACATAATGGGAGCGGTGTGCTCGCTTTAAGATGCTTTCATTCGGACCGGGTTTGTCAGGCCTTCATTACAGACCTACTGATTCATACCTTACATGATATGATAGAGGAATGCACCACGCATATCTGCTACCTGTATAATGGTGGCTATATATTAATAGTAGAATGTGAGATTTCTTCGTCTTTGAGGAAAGGCTGTGATTTTTCTTCACGTTCCAACTTTTCACTTCAAAGACGTCTCTGTGTTTTTTGGATGCTGACTTGGCAGATATATATGTGCCTGATTTAAAGGTACAAAAATCACTATGAGGTTAGTATTGAAGAGCTTGGGAGCCAAAAAGGAAAGATAAAGTTTGTCCAGTTTTGATGGCAGAAGTCAGAAGAAGTTGTAGAAGATTGTTTGTATTGATCGTATGCTGTTGTCTGGGGGTAAGCATAAAAGTAATGAAAGATGCGAGAGGTTTGCACTCATGCAGTATGCTGTAGGTATAGTCAGCCATGCTAGCTGGTACATAACAACGTGGGTTTGAATTCGGTAGGCACTAAATAGGGTATGGGACTTGTTAGGCAGGTAGGAGGGCTCAAATACCCTCATCATAACCAGCAATTTGCAAATTTTTTTTTTAAATTGAAGAAGAATATATTATCAACTTTCATTTCGTTGTTGCGGAAATAAAATATTTCAAGTCATGATATCTATATTTGTCATAATTACAGTTCGTCATTATAACCCCCATGCAATATGCGTTATAGATTGAAAGTCAGGTTCATCGCGGTTAAACGCTTTCAAATGCGAAACTTTTTTTTATTTTTTGGAAGTTTTTCAAAGAACGTTCTTTAATCGCAGAAAACATCCAATCAGCTTGTGGCCAACGTTTCGTGGCCGCAAGCTAGATTTTTACCACGCTTGTAACAACTGGGTCAAAAGGTCGATTCATACATAGGGTATTTGGGACCTGCTAAAAAGGCCATAAAACCTCCGTGATAACCGCCCTGGTCCTCACAGCGCACTGTAAACATGAGTACCTCACTAAATTCCCTTCAAAGCAGCCATGAAAAGACTTTCTCTCGGGATCTTCATATTGCTTTGAAGTCGTGACGGCGTCAGGCTGAAAGTTGTCCTAACCCTGCGCACGTAGACTGACTTTGCAATCTTGTTTCATACAGATGAAAATGTTTCTCTCCAGAATATAGAAGTAAAGGTACAGACTTATTACATATTATGGCAATCACTCGTAATCTTTATTCAGATAATACAGAAGTACAGATACAGATATTCGAGTATGATGACCGTTTCAGCTCCTACACCTGAGTGAGGAGGGTTGACACGGTAGCCTTCGCGTGGATTTGTTTAAGGTGGATGACAGGTTGCGAATCTGAGACCCACACACTTTAGGCATCCGTCTTCTCCAGCGGCACCAATTCGAGGGATAGACTTGAGATGGAGACAATGAGGCGTATGGTCTGAAGATGACAGCGTTACTAGAACATCAACAACACGTGTTGGGCTTAACGACTACTGAGGGCTTCTACCTGTGGATGTTTCCTTCAGCACCAAGGGGAGGCTACCTTTGTTTCCTTTATTTGCTTGTACCTAATCCATTTAGCAACTATCAGCGTCAAAACCTTCTAGATGGTTATAAGTCCATTTGATGTGTTTTAGACAGATTTTCAAAGTCCCATGGTGAAAGCCGGACACTCCCATATACAGTGTTAAAATAGGCAAATATATAAAAGATTGTTTTGTTATTAGAAGAAATAATGTTACTCAAAATTTGCCCAACTTGAATCACGTAAAACCTAAGATAGTCATTTTTTTGTAGTGAATAGTTTTATTCCATACTTATGTCTTGTTATATGTTTACTGTTGTTGCCATACTTTGTACCTGCTACAATAGTCGCGCAATAAAGTTCTTCTATATTTGAGGTCCACAGAGGAATCTGCCCATAACATCACGTTTGTCAAGTCTTATCTCACAGCCAGATAGAGACACACAAAAACAAATAGCGGCCATCCACCAGGGCCTGCTGCACTTTATTGTCCATCAGAAACGGGGCTACAAAGATCGCCTGAATGGCACAAACTCTCCTCCCACATTGATTTTGCACTCTTTGCGTTTATTGCGGCACTCAGTTGCCTAGCAACCGCGATCCTCTGTCATCTGTCTCCAAGCAGAGTTTGTGATAGGAAACAGATAGATGTCAGGAGGAGGATTCTTCATCGCATCCTTAGCGCGCGGAATTGATGACTTGTAAAAGGGAGGGCATCTAGATCCATAGAGGAGATGAGCGTAAAAGTCAAGATATCGTGTGCGAAGTGCGGAGGTTAGGAAGTCACTGACCTTGCCTATGGACCTAACTGTAGGGGGTTCGATTCCCGCCTATTTTTATTTTTATCACCCGGCGCTTGCTCGATACTTGGTGATGTCCATGATCGCATGCAAATAGAAAAGTCTGAGCTGTTTGGAGAACTTCTGAGCGTAAAAGTCAATATATCGTGTGCGAAGTGCGGAGGTTAGGGAGTCACTGACCCTGCCTATGGACCTAACGGTAGAGGGTTCGATTCCCGTCTGTGTTTTTTTATCACCCGGCGCTTGCTCGATACTTGGTGATGGCAAATAGAAAAGTCTGAGCTGTTTGGAGAACTTCTGACCGACCCTAATTGAGCCTAAGATTACTGATTCAACTCAAACATTACTGTAACGATGGGACGACACTGTATGGCAAGTTACTGAACAATAACCTCTACCAGGCTCCGTTGGTCGCCTATTGAACTTCACTGCATAGTGGACTACCCCTGGCATACTATTCACTCTATTTGGCCGATTTCTACTATTTTCCCAGCGATCAGCGGAGCCTGGTAGAGGCTAACTGAACAACAAGTCCATAGTCTATGGGCCTAGCAACATAGCAATACTATATCTAGTCTGAAATTCAGCCACATTATCCTAGATCTTAGCTTTACCCCACCAACCAGGCATACAGACCAGTCGGGAAGGGGCTCAGTTCCTGCGGCTGGATTCCAGGCTACTCTACACAGGAAACAAAGTGTTTGACCCGACTAAACTCACCAAACAACCCCTCACGTCTTCCCTCCCACCATCTCATACGCAGCAGCTCGGATAGACATGACGGCTTCTGACGGCTTCATCGAGTCTCGCAGACTTATTTTTCCGGCTGACCTTCCGTCGCGCATGGGCGAGCCGGACAACGGGACCTGACAGTCCGAATCTCCGTCTGAATAGCAACACGGACAAACAGGAAACTCCTGTCACTATCTGTATCTGTTCTTTATTCTTTATTAAAAAATTGCAACCAGACAATACATAGTGGAGCGCCAGGCAGACAAGCTGATGTTGCGGACCACTCAACATTGCAATTACATTAGATACAACAATAAAACACTAGGCAATTCATTGAAGGATACAAATTAAAATAATGCAGTAAATATTAAGTGCGGGGTTTAAAGGTGTATATAGACAGGGTTCCGTGGACTAACTTATAACTTACAATACTATATCTCTCTATCAACAACCTTAGGCAATGACTATGTATTTGTTGGTTCTCGTATTCTCGAATGTGAAATTTTGGACCCAGAAGGAAATATTTGATTTGACTGTATTCAGTCGATCCCTGAAATGTTGGTATTCATGTATTGAAACAACTACTGTAAATGCATTTAAGTTCGCGTGGTTTTTACTTCGCGCTAAGGGGAAAATGGAGTGTTCGCGGTGTTTCAATTTCGCGGCAATGCTATAGTCACACACTGCTACAGTATTGGACAAAAATGTTCGCAGTGGTTTTTAATTCGCGGTGAAACGGTTGCCGTGAAAACCGCGAACATAAAACCACTGCGAACATTTTTGCATTTACAGTATTATAATGTTGTGGATACAAGATGTATACAGTACCATAAAATGTTGGCTTCAAATCTGCAACAAAATGATAGCTACAGTTGTGAGAAAACAACCAATATACATTACAGATACTAGTTGTGCCATGATACTTTAAAAGAGCAGTATATATGAAAGTACGAAGGAACGTTTCAGTAGTAAGTTACAACGTGACGATTCAAACATGGCGCCCTTGAGGTCTGCAGTTGACTTTACAAATTTGAAGTGACCGTTATTCGATGATCGCTATCAGTAGTGCCATTATTGGGTAGTCAATAAGAATGGGACCCCTCGGTGCTGTAAAACAAATGCCGCAATTCTAGAGGTGCTTAGCAAAGGCTGGAATGGCACTGGGGTTTGATGTCGACTTTGTTCATTATATCAGCAGCATAATCCATTGGTTTTAGGCATTCTGTTCACATGGCTGGAAGATAGACCCAAAATCATGCAACTCTTAAATAGACAGATGAAGTAGAAGAAATTAAAGCAGGAAGAAACTCAGAATCGCTGGTGAGTGTCCTGAAGGAATCATCACCACAAAATCGGACCTCTCACGTTCAATACTGACAGTAACGGAGACTCGCATACACCATGTCTAACGCACTTATCTACAGTGTTACAATCGCACTACAGATATAATTTGCTACCCAATTTTATCACAAAACTTTTGATGCAAGCTGCCATTTACAGTAAGATCGTTCAACCTAGCTTTCTGCCCCTTACCTGTAGCACAATGACTGAACTGAATAAAGCCCATTGAATAAAATGCAATGAAACTGTAATCTTTGATATTATGATGTTTGTATATATATGCGTGTTATTATGCAAGTCTGTAAACTAAAGTAATATTAAAATGCTAATGACACGTGTTGTTCTCTGGGATAGTATCTTGTAAAGGTGTGTTAAATTTTTTGCTGACAAATAATTGATAAATAAAATAATAAAATATTGAAGAAAAACGGGTTCAACTTTCATGTTCGTACAGGTAACAAAAATAACAACAGTCCGAACATCAGTTTTCACAGCGGGTAAGCTGAATATGTGTGATGAACAGCCTACATTGGTCTAGATGTGTTTCGGAGCTGGGCAAAACGGAATCTGCATGCCGATATCCATAAACAGACATCAGCATCCTCCAAGTTGATAAACGCGGGCTCTCCGGGTAAGTTTATGATGTTTAAATGATAGGACATAAGATTTAACACAACATTTTCCTCACTTCTCATTTATTCCTGATTCCTCCGGGGGATTTATTTATGCCCCGGCAATTTATCACTATGATGGCTTTATGAGCTAAATGAATACGAAGAAATTTATAGCGCTCATCAAAACGCGCCCTGTTATTTACGTCCGATTGGTGAAGAATCCCCCCCCCCTTCCCGAAATAAATCCGGATCCATGGTCTAGAGCCTCCACGGTTTATGCGGGAAGCAATTTGAGGCTAAAAGATTGCTTCTATCTTATTGAAACAGGAAGATTTATGACTAGATGAGCACCCGTGCATCCACGATAGGATAGAGACTTTAAATGTACGACCATTGGTACGATCTTAGAGTTATGACTGCCAAAGTAAAGGAAAGATAACCCATCCACGCTAAATAAGTCAGGGGCATTTTCTAGAACGGAAATGTACATGTCACATCAAAGTTGAAATTTTGAACAGAAAATCAGTTTTTGCTAGCAATTGTAACTCGGCGTCATTTTAAACGGAAATGTTGATACATTTGATAATGACGTCCAAGAAATTATCAGATACATGACTGTACGTGAAACCGTCTTTAATGAAAAATAGCTTCTTACTTGCAATGTACCACAATGACTTCGATTAAACCCGAGTACGGTTAATATATGTACACTTACAGCAACAGTCCAACACGTCATGTGTTCATTTGAAGGGGCTTTAATTACAAATCTTTAATTAGGTGGAGACTTAATGAAGAGTTAATCTAGATGAGGCGAAATTACTTCTACAGATTTAAGGTTATCATTGAGGCTGATGAAGACGTCTTGATTAAATCTCAGACAGCGGGGTGCACTTGAAACATCGACCACGTGTGTCGTGGTACTCCGGAGATAACAGGCTAATGGGACACGTTCATTCTCTTACCTTAAATCTCAGACAGTGCAGCGTGCGTAGTCAAGCGGTTATTTAGCATTCTTGCTTCCGTGGACCTAGAAGCCGCTAGATCCATCCCGGCTGTGTCGCTCACCCGACATGCACGCTACTGGAAAGGGTCGCAGTCCTCAGGACGGGACGTTAAGCCGTGGCTCAATGTTCATTGTGCTTGTGGAAAAGAGCAAGAGATGTTCCCCGGTACAATGAACCTGTAAATACTGACATATCGTCTGTCTTCTCTGTCAGGACCAGTCGAAGAATATCTCTTCAGTCAGCTCAAACTGGATCGAGATCACTTTTCTTTCCTCTACCTAACAGGGTCGTGACCTCGAGCTTCATCTCAAGCTCATTTAGCTTAAGTTACCTTCTGGGATGTCTGGTGGTCTAGCGGTTAGCAATCCGGCGTCTGAATCACAGGGTTCAGTTTTATTCGTCTAAAATAATTTATTACATTTTACACCAACCAAACTTAACTGCTCATTACGAACTGAAATTCGGGCCATTCCGTTAATTTTTGACAAAAGGAAAGTTCTGGTGTTGTGATTGATAGGAAAGACTGACAGGCCCAAATCATCTCTGGATCTGTTTGTGTGTTGTATACCCTTCTGTGTTACACAATGTCTACCCACTGACGAAAATTGTGAATATTTTGTCTCCCTTTTTGATTTGGTAATCTGACACCTTTCACGAATAAACTGAATTGAAAAAGCCCTTTGAAAACACTAGGTGAACTTTCGAATAATCATAGGCACTTTATCTGTCTTGGACTCTTCTTAAACCCTTAACTCGTCTCTTCCCTGAGCCGTCAGTGTTAGTTCCACACTTGACAGTAAGCCTACTCCGCCACGCTAATACATCCCATCTCTTCTCAAACCTCAAATCCGCCCGCCTTCATCCACTTTCACACAGAAGAGCCGGTCACGCAGACAAGTTTGGGTTCAGTTTGTGGATAAAATAAGGCAGTGTTGGCAGACACGCATCATACCGACAACGGGGCCTGTCAGCCAGATCCAACACAATTATTTCTGGGTGGACCTAGGGACAGCAGGAAGATGGAAGAGGAGATAGAAGTTAGTTTTGTATTCTCCGACTCGCTTCGTGCCTGTCATATTCATGGGCTTCCCGTAGTCAATCAGGTTGGGGAGGTATCTCTACAAGGTATTGATCTAAACATTGGAACAGTTGCTCTCAAGAATGCTAATTAAGTATAGATCCGCTCCTGTCTTCGCAAGTTTGATCGGCAGGGCTTGCGAGGGCAGATTGGAATGTGGAGATCTCGTTTAAAGTTTTGGCCAGCCTTGAAAAAAAATCTGTAATTCTGTTAAACTGGGATCAAAATTCCGAAAATTGTGTCATCATTTTTCTATTGGTGTTAATATAACTTGCATTCCGAAATAAACATAATGAATTGGCATTAGTTTCAGCATATATGCATTCATAGACATGCAAAAATAGCTATGATATCAATAACTGGTGTTAGCAGCGATAAAACGTTGTATAATCTAGCTTGTTTTCCTCGAAAACTGTACATTCTGTGTCAGGTAAATTCCCGGAACAGATACCATCCCCACAACGCAATATCCCTGAATCGCATTTAACATGCCGGTAGTTTATAACAACACCTCAGCAGACCTAGAAAGTTACAAAGGGCACACACACCTCCTACTTTTGATACCGCATCGGCTGGCAGCGACCCTGAATGCACGAGTCAACTGCCTCCAGCCCCCATATTTTGATAACAATAAGAATCCCGTTCTTGAGATCCGTGCTCAGATTGATCAGGGTTGATTCGCGACTCGCTGTCTGCGTTAGAAGTAAGCCCGGCATTCAGCAATGCAAATATCTACAACGCTAATTCCTGACAGAAGACGGGATGAATGGAGATCCCGGGAAAATGAAAACGCGGCTCCGGGCGTCGCGCGGAAAATTTGTTTCAGCCATTTGAAGTGTTATGAGTCGGTAATGGGGAGGGATGGGGCTTGTGTTGGAGGTCAGGCATTTACAGCTGGGTCAGGCAGAAGTAATAGTGCGGTGGGATCCGAAATGGAAGGAATATTACAGAGCTAACATGCATGGGAAACAGCGGCGAGTCTGCTCCCGCCCCCGACCTTCCACGGAATGCGGGGTGAATAGGGTTATCAGCTCATAAAGTTGAGACGTGGCCATCATTCAAATACAGCAGCCTTTAGTACGGGCTGGCTGTCAGTTTGATTAAAGAATGATCGACATTCGTGTCGGACAACAAACGCATTTACGCGCGCGCGACCTTGCTTCGCCCTCAGCAAGTCGTGACTGAGGGGAGTTTGCAACATTTCCCGCCAAAAAGCGATGACAGAGCCCGAGTTCGTACCTTACACGCGCGGTGTATGATTCTCCATAGAGCCGGAAAACATCTGATATTCCCCGAGGTTTGCGAAATATGCCCGCCCGTCGACGAGGAAATAGAGTTGCTCAAGTTCAGCGCGAATAATTGGAAATTTGTCGCGGGCTTCGGCGGAAAATGGGCGATTTGGCGCCGGTCGGCTCGTCAGACGACCGCCCGGGGGGGTAGCGGTGTCATCGCCGGCTAATCGAGAGTCTCTCAGAGGACCTGCTCAGCTATCATGGCGGGAATTTGGGTGGAAATAATCGCGCTGTTGGAAAACACGCCTCTGGGATGCGACCTAATTTGGCGGGAGGTCAAACGATTTGATTCGGACGTAGTTTCTGTCAGCCGAACTGAGCAACGCCGGGAAGTCGTCTGCTGGCGAATGTGGCAGTTTGGCGCGCTCCTGTTTGGCGCGCTGTCGTCTGCTACAGACTACCGTTTACGCGAATGACTCACCGCATTGCGCATCTCTGTTGATATCTACACCCGACTCAAAATGTCACCGGGGAGAGGATCTCTCTCAACAGTTCCAACAAACTACAAGTTTGAAGCGACAAATCTCGACAGACCGTCCAAATCCTAATCCGCCCTGTCAGAATTCTTGCCGCCATGTTGAGCCAACGTTATCGTCTGCAGCACCGGGGCTGGCTCCGGCAAAAACCGCAGGTGCCTGATCGAATGACACGTTCAAGTTTGTACCAGAACTTATCAGACATGGAATCTTCCATTCGGGACTATTAGCGATTAAAAAGACCAGTCTAAATGTGGTCTCTCTGTACATTCTTTTTCTTCAAGCAACCACCCGCTTTTACTTCAAAAATATTCTGGCCCATCCCTGACTACTATCAACGGAGTAACCAACGTCCACGTATCACTGTAAATGCATTTAAGTTCGCGTGGTTTTTATTTCGCGTTAAGGGGAAAATGGAGTGTTAGCGGTGGTTTTAATTTCGCGGCAGTGCTATAGTCACATACTGCTACAGTATTGGACAAAAAATGTTAGCGATGGTTTTTACTTCGCGGTGAAACAGTCGCCGCGAAAACCGCGAACATAAAACCACCGCGAACATTTCTGCATTTACAGCATCACCATCACCCACGACTGACTACATGCGTCCCGTTAAAGGTGGCTCCGTGATAACGACAAATGCTCGTAACACCAGACACTGTGAAGATAAAGGAAATGAGGTTTTCTCCTTGATAAGAGTGATTCGTACCAGCGGTTACAAATTGCTCGGTTAGATGCGAGTGTCGGCCGATGGCTAGAAGATGGAAAATAGATAAACCGCATTTAAGCGCGCTGAAAAGGTCTTCCAAATGTCATTGTTGCCATACATTGCGCCATGTACAATTGTCAAGCAATAAGGTTCATTCATTCATCCATTCATTTATTTATGTTCGGCTGAACGTACTGAATTCTTTATCGTGATCCTCTGACCAGTTACTATCGGTAAATAACGCGATTCTCTCATATCTATGAGCCAGCATATATCTAGCGCTATATAGATTGTATTATCTCAGACACAAACTCGTTAAATGTACACAGTGCCTGCTGTGCATTTGGCATACTCTTACTTTATCATGAAGTCCCTGTTTCCTATAGACAGAATAGCGCAGAGATTGGACTTATTTCATACTGTCTTACAATTTGTCCTACGATGTATCCATTTCAACTGCTGTGCAATAGCTTTTGACGTTAAGGCGCAATACACCTACCAGCTTGGTACCGATGTTTTGATCTGTATTTTTAATTTCAGGCAACCGTATCTAAAAGAGGAGTCTGCCTATAAATTTTGCGCTTTCGGTGTTCGTTTTTCCTGTGATTAAACATTACCCCAGATCTCAATGCCACTTGTAAGCGATCGAGATTTTAGAATAGGTAACTGATGATAACCCATCTTATAGAAAAGCGTTACAAACTTCTGTTGTTTGTCAGACGTTTCTCATCATCACAGTATTAAGGCGATCTACTCATATGACAAAGGAGGAACATCTTAACCCGGTTCTATATTACCGTTGAAGTCTTAAACTTCCTTGTAAGAAAGTGAAACTGTAACAGAAATGGTGACGATAGGATTCTGTATAGCCCAGTTCGACAGGCTTAGCTTTTTAGAGGGAAACGTTGCTTCTGTGTGCAATTTTTGTGACGTTTTGCAACATGTTATTCCCGTTCTATATTACCGCTGAATTCTTTAAGCCTCCTTGTAACAGAGAGGTTAACGATAACAAATATGGGTTGTTAATTTTCTGATGTACCTTATATAGTGGAGTTAGAATTCCGTAAATCCCAGGTCGGCTAGCTCAGCCTACTGGCCTCTTTCGGGACAACCGACTGCTAAATAATTGAGTGCGTCTGTTCCCTGGATATCCGCCAGGCTTCCCCGCCAATCCCGCAGGAAATAAGGCGGATAAGTTTGATTCTGTTGTCGAAACTACTTTGTGCGGGCCGTAATCCTCTTGTTTCCACAATGGCACAGGCACACACAGAACGGGCAGATCCGCATTGCCCCGACGCGGGAGTTCAGCCGACGAAGTTACGATGGATCATACGGCCAGTGTGCGCGGCCGCCGTAGTTGATTGAAGGTCAGTTCGCTCAATGAGGGAAGGTCACCGGTGTTAGGAAGAACTAAAGGAAAATTGTAGCGAATTTCCGCCCATTTGAATCTAAACTGTTGTAATGAAAAAATATATATGCCTACACAGTGTCCGTTACTAAGTTAATTCCGTTAGACGATCTGTATAAGTATCTGTTATCAATCAATATATAATAATCTGTATCTAGTATATTAAATGATCAAGTTATAGTTATAAATCTAAAATGATCAAGTTATAGTTATAAATCTAAAGGCTATTCCGCGTTATGCTAAGGTCCGACATTTCCAAACCGGGGCCCGGCAGGGCTGTTTCGGTGGACGAGAATCAAACTAGTCATATCAAGAATATACGCAGGTGGTGCTCATGATAAACTTCTGCGTTTTTTGTGTTTTGTTGTGTTTTACATCATACTTCTCGCTAGTCCCGCTAACTACCCGGCCGGGCCCCGGGTTGGGAGTTGTGCCCTTAGCATGAGACGCCTGCTAGACACGTGGCGAAGGTTGCGTGGGATCCTCGCAGGATCTGTTGCCGTAGGATTTCCACCGAGGCTATGTCTATGATAGAACATATTTTATGGAAACCTCCTCTGTTAGAATAACAGATGAATTTTGTAAGACTTATCAGTGACTGTATTCAAGAATGCGCTCAATTTGTTATAAATCCACAGTATGACGAATGTCACAGGCCTACTCGGGACAGTTACAATTTCGTTTCTGTGTTCACGTGACTGAGACTCAAAGCCTTGATCTTCTGTACCTTGAGCCGCATGGTGTAACTCAGTAAATTGTAGCTCTGCACTCACTCTTGGTTATGCTAGGTTACTAGTAATATTTCCAAAGCGGTCGGGTAGCTTGTAGGAACTGAAAATACGATATAAAAGATACAAAACGTTGAAACAATTACTGATGTTGATCCATTGTGTTCTGCAGCTCAGGTAGTTGTGGAAACAACCTCTGGCTGCATTCAGTCTTTCTTCATTACTTTCTACTGCGTCTTTTTTTCCTAAAAAAATTACTCCTTGCCATAGATCATGTATATTCTTGATCTATATTTGTCATCCTTTTTTTCTCGCAAACAGCCCGGTCGGGCACCGGCTTGGAAATGTGATCCTAGAATAAGCACAACGTGGAACTGGTTGGTTTGAGGTTCCTTCCCCTTCTCTTAGAAGGTCTACTTGGACTGTATCCCCTAACGGTGTTATTCGCACCGGGAATCCTGGCTTATATCTGTCAACGCCAATCCGCAATGTGCGTGTTGCCCGAATTAATAAGAATTATCAATTGGCCTCTTGACACGTTCCGATGACAGATCGTTCTTGATAAAATCCAAACCTTTTGCAGAGCAACAAGTTGCCAAAGTTATAGCCTGATTTCAATCGCCCTTCAGCCGTCTGTAACTGCTGGTCGCCTAGCGGGGAGGGAACAGAAACTCCCGGACGGTTGGAGTTTGCGTTATACAGACTACCAAAGTTAAAGTTAGCCACGCTTCTTAGTTTAGCCACTGGAAATCAATCTGTAGCTTTTAGTAGTAAGATAAAAAAAGTTCAATGTAGATATGTCATGATATGGCTGACGTTCATCAGAAATTGAATCCGCGGCGGCCATGTTGGAGTAAAGCAGCGGTATGTTGGCGAGTGGAATAGACGTACTCCAACATGGCGGAAATAACGTCAAATTGCGTAGTGTGAGCGGGGATGTTTAAAGACCAGCCGGCCAATTGACCACTTTTTGGTGGTCCCTTAGATTTTTTTCTAAATCCTGTCTACAGTAACCACCCGTCCACATAAAGGAGGTTTTATCAGTCCCTTTTGAAAGGTTTGAGTGTATACTACTTTTGTAGTTTGAGCACCTATAGTTTGCATTATTTGGTAGAATCAGTTGTGATGGTTTTAGGTCTCCTTCGGGAAGGTCAGCTTCTTGTTTGTGCCTTTATTTAAACTCGAAAAGATCCTCCAATCGGCCATCAGGGCCGCTTTTCATGGAGGTAGAGATGAGGGCATGTCAAGGGGTCAACATAACAATATGAATGCTTGGTCAACCAAGGTGACTCAAAATTAAAACAATAATACAAGGAATAGATGAATAATGAATAAACAATGATAACAAATAATAATTCGTCAAGGAGTGTGTTTTCCACGGGGCCTCCCTAGAATGAGTGAGGAGATTATCTCCTCACTCGCCCGAAGGCAGTGACCAGCAGTAAACAAGTTATGGAGTTTCCAACACCCTGCAAGTTCATCTTGCCGCCTCGCCCACCTGGCTCCGCCCGAATCCACACGCGGTCCCCGGGAGAAACTTTCATTATCGCTCGGAATTGGAGTGAGGTTTGCAAACCCCGAGCTCAATACGTCTTGACCTTCGATGAGCCGATACTCGTGACCTTGACGTTTTCTTGCGGCGGTGCAGGTCAGATGAGGCGGAAGAATTCGCCCCAGGGGAATGTGAACAGGCTCAGGGGTGTGTAATGCTCATCTCACTATAATGAAAAGAAGGAATTCTGGAGCTACATTTGTAAATTTCTCTCCGTCGGAATGTTCATCCTCAGAAATGACACCAGGTCAGTGGATACTAGAAATACTGTCCACTACAGTGGATACTAGAAATACTGTCCACTACAGTGGATACCAGAAATACTGTCCACTATAATTCTTGATTCCGTCCACGTCAAGTATTCTCCCAGCCTGTACAGAGTTTCTGGTGGTCAACCCTAGGAAAAGGAAATTAGTTGCAAAGCT
This sequence comes from Branchiostoma lanceolatum, assembly GCA_035149815.1. Taxonomy (NCBI): domain Eukaryota; kingdom Metazoa; phylum Chordata; class Leptocardii; order Amphioxiformes; family Branchiostomatidae; genus Branchiostoma; species Branchiostoma lanceolatum. The sequence goes on along the minus strand of CM068879.1, from coordinate 1,057,618 downwards.
GAGCTTGAATAACAACAAAAGCTATCAAACACCCCAAAAATCGTGACCATATATCTTAATCAGAACACGAGATATCAAAACCAGAACTTCCGCTGCAGTACCTTGAGAAGGCGCTAGAGGGCCTAAAATCTAATCATTTTCTACTTTTGCCTCACCCAACCAACACACGAAATATGAAACCAATCCATCCAGCCGTTCTTGCGATATCTTGTTGACGGACAGAGTCGGACAGACAGACAGACAGACAGACAGACAGACAGACAGACAGACAGACAGACAAACGCTAGTGAAAATATAACTTCCATGACATTCCCAAGAGGTGACAATGTAGTCTCTGCATCTCGACATAACAGCTTTCACTTTTTGTTTCTATTTGTATTTTTAATTTTATTCGAATTATTTTATCAATGTGAGCTCCTTTCTTCTCTTTCACATTGATGTGATGACGCCGAACTTACCGCCGAATTGGCGAACATCAAGATTTAATAAAACCCAGCCCGTTCCGGAAATTCGCAGCGAAGTCATATCGATCATTGTAAGGGACGAACCGTTATGCACCAGACGGGACGTGACCTCGCACTAAGGGACTGTACATTCTTGTTCGTTAGATTGGTCAGGGTTGGGATCACGTGCGTCATTTTATCGTCGGCATTAAGAAAATTCAAAGCTAACCAGGATTTATAGAGGGTATTTTTCAAATACGTTTACCTTAATCAGTCCCATCCATCTTCTTTCCTGCCACTGGACGTAATGCGCACTTAGATTCATAGAGTAACTTATCTAGTGCTCCGCCCTGATTGATATTAAGTACGCTGTCGTCTTTAAGTTTCAAACCATTCTTCATTGCTTGCGTAGGTTTCAACCTTCGCGTGGTTTCAAAGGTATGAGAGCCAAGTGCAAATAACGTTTTCTTCATTAATACTCTGACTTGTTTATAAAATCTGTCGGCATTACTTTTCTTGCTGTCATGTACATTTCATCCTATTCCTTTACGCAATTCAGTAAATGTACAAAAAATACATGTGAAAACTGGTTATATATGTATGAATACTAATTACTATGGATATAACGTTACCAATAAAGAGCGCAGGGCACAAGCGAGAACTGGCGTTGCGACCAGCCTTTTCATAAACTTTTGACAAAGCAACACTGACGGGTGGCGACACTGAAGCTCAGTTTGGTAATATTGGAGTCTTTACCGTCATGAGTAGCAGCGTGGCTGACAGACAGAGCGGGTGGAAGCAGTGGAGGGTGAAATTATAGCGGGAGGCGCAGGGCACAGTGGGGAGGGTTGGTGTAGTGGCTAGCGATATCTCTGCTAGATCGTGAGGCGGGCGTTAGAGTTGAAGTTAGAGTTTTGGCGCAATTGTGTCGCTGTCCTGTGAGATATCAGCTTACACGCCAGCTTTACAGGCGTGCGTTGTATCTATGTTTCACACAATGCCTGGTTATACAAAGGACTTCATGTATATACATATAATTACCCTGGATAATCATCATATAATTACCTTAGGTCGCAAGGCGACCGTTAGAGTTGAAGTTGGAGTTTTGCGCAATTTTCTAGTGTAGTTTGACGCAGTCCTGTGAGATACCGTCTTACGCGCCAAACCTCTGCACGCAAAAGAAACCAACAGACTTATCGAGAAAGGTAGGGGTGGCCCAATGGGTGTGCTTGGCCAAAAACGCGAGCCGTAAAGCGAAGCCGCATTGCACTACCCCTAGCTACTTGAAAAACATCAAAAAGCATCGTGCTTCACCTCACATGAGGATGACTTGAAAAGAAAACCTTGCCTACACCTGAACCACTCAGGTCTGAATAGGCCAACATATCAAAGCAACATTAAAAAAGAACAGCAAGTTATCTAAACATCCAAAGGAAGACGTCATTTTTATGAAACACAGATAATGTTTCAACAAGTACCGTGTTGATTAATGGTCCTTGGCTATCTTCATCAAGTGTTGTGCTGAATATTGGCATCTCGCCTCCTCCTACAATCACACATACCATCGTCTGTAGTGCCGGCGTGGGCGGGGTGGGACCACCAGAAGACGCGAATACAAATTGAGTTTAAACGTTTATTTATTCCCTGCACACAGAACTGTTCATCCCTCCACTGTCTCCAAATGAGTTCACGTGACCCGCGTCGTCCCCAGGGCGTCTTTAATATCCGAGATGCCCTATCTCGTCCCCAGAGTTCAGTTACTTTCCCCTGGAGAATTTGACTTTGAGAAGACTTGATTGATAACATCTCGAATTTCGCGCACTGTTTGCATCTAACGTCTACCTTTGTGGACAGAGTTCACTCGCTCTTTTTATACTTTAGGCCATGTTGATTTGATTATATGGATGGCATTCCCGCGCATATCAATTTTCGTCCGTTTCCCCACAACAAAAATTGAAGAAAAAGATTTCAAAGTAAAAAAACATGTGGAAAAAAAGGAAGAAAAATGTATTAGTCGGAATACCATACTCTGTTTGTTTCTTTATTTGTTCAACCTCCCCGACCGCTTAGATTTCTTTAAAAAATGAAGGCAGCTTTCTGTATTCGCACGCTCGCATCAGGTAAGAGGTTGATTCCCAGAGGGTGTCATCCATTTACTCAAATGAACATGGCCTTATGTTCAATCAACTATGTCCTAAGGTTTTCTTCGTATGGGTGCACAAATGCGCGGCTTTTTTCTGTTTAGCTTACCCAAAGATGGGCAAGGAAATGTTGTTGTACGACAGCCGTTTCGAACAGATCTAACACCATGGCAAACTATCACAGCATAATGTGGATAGGAGACTGTATAATTGTATGTGAGATTTTCCTGGCGGGTGAATTTGTAAACACGATGTTGCTATCGACTTACACATATTATCAGACGCTGCGAACAACGCACTAGCTTTCTGGCCAGTAGGTCAAAGGTCACAGAACACGGATTGGCGGTGAGTGGACGGTAGGTGTTGAAATGTTCTCGCATTTTCTTTCCTTTTTCTTCAGTCACAGAAGACAACAAAAACCTTCCAGTGGAGGCATACGTTTCGTGACAATTCTTAGAATACTTGGCATGTCTTAGTTTCAGGGAATCCGTTTGTTTGACATTGCAAGAATGGAGTTTGAAGTGACCTTGAAGTTTGTTATCACAGAGAACATGGGGGACGCCATTACTCACTTCAGTTTGACAATCGTAACACAGACACTGTTGGAGTGACGCAAACTTACGCCAGCCTCATAGAAATGATCTTTGAGTTACATTGCAACTTGTGTCACACCATTTACTTGTTACAACCTTTGTGTGACACAGGTAAACATCACAATCATTTGCCACATGAACATACTTTTAGTTATGGCACGCATTTTCAATGTTGTGATCATTTGAAATCCCACACGGATCTAATGAGATGAAAAAGGGTATCCATCAGAAATCCATCCAGAATCTGGCTTGGATCCTACCCGTTCTCTCAGTGGGATACTATATGAGATCTTACTGGGTAGTTTCAGTCTCTAACGTGGGTGGCATCATGGCCAGTGTTTGCAAGCGAGGATGGTACCCAGACTGTATGGCCTCTATACTGGAATCCCATGTTGGATCTTTGAGAAGATCCTACTGGGATTTCAGTATCTTTTAGTTTGAGTTTATTTACATCCACCATTAGCTTAACAATATACACGTACGTTGCAGCTACTCTTCCTGTGGTCCTTATGAACAAACATAACCGCACAAGCCTGCATGACACACTGGAACAGAACATATACAGAATATACATGTGCATGAATAATATCATTCATAGAGAGATAAGGCTTAGAACTGCTTCCTTCCGCAGTGAGACCCTTGTGGGAATGGTACTGAATCGGGTGGGATGCTACAATTCAACTTGTGTCCCATCCAACTTGTTACAATGTTGTGATCTGAGACGTCAGGTGATCCCCTAACTTGTGTCCCAAATGGATCCAATAAGATGACAACAATTGCAAGGGATCCATTAAAAATCCAACCTGAATCTGGCTTGGATCCTACCTTTTTTTCTGAGGATTTTATGCGATCCCACTGTGTAGTTACAGTCTGGATCTCTAACCTGGGTCGTAACCGGGTTAGTGTTTGTAAGCCAGGATGGTACCCAGGCTGTATGGTCTCTATACTGGAATCCCATGTTGGATCTTTGAGCTGATCTTACTTGGATCTCTGTTAGACCCTTACCAGATAATGATACCTGACAGGATAAAGGGTTGTCGCACATTTATTTTCACACGTCTAAAAGTTCCACAACTTGAGTCCGTCGCCACTTTCTGCATTGATTTTTGTTTGATGTAAATGAATGAAAAAAGTAAGTGGTAAAGTATTGTCTCTTGAATGAAATCCCATGTAGGATCTTTCAACAGACCTCAGCGTGACCCTTAAAACCCTTAACAACTGGTGACATTAAGCTTGCCCATCTCCATTTCAGGATGAGCCAGACACCTCACAAATCCACGTAAGCAGTGTGAAAGTTTAGGAAACACTTTCCTGTATCCTTGGTGGGATTGGGGTTGGAATTAGGCCTAAAAAGGATCAGTAAAAGAAACTACAGGCTTATATCTTGTATAGTCTAGTCTGGCACTAGCTGGTGTATAGTCTCTGCCTGAGTACCTGCCTGATGTTATGTTTTAAAACCAGCCAAAGCTATCACAATCTAAAGTCGGTCTCAAATCTCAAATCCCCTCAGTTTATCATTCAGAATGAACAGTGCGGATTTCAGATTGGAAACAACTGGTAGGGATATCACGCAGACACTGTTGTGTGGTTATATGATATGGGAGATTCTTTATACACGACAGAGAGGATAACAGACGCACCCGGTGGATTAAGGAGGCGGTCTGGATAAGGAAGACAACACCGGTGGTGAACCGAGACGAGGGGGGATACAAACTTAGCCATATTTGGGACAGTGTTCTCACCGCAAAAGCGCCACCTACACCGGCTACTTATAGCGGTGAGAAGCAGTACTCCAGTCAGAAGCTCTGAAGAAGGTGTCTTATAGACATCGAAACGTTAGCAGGTGATGTCAATACCTGGTTGTGTATGAAGAATCTCCCATATCCTATTTTCTACCAACCTGATGAAATTATTTTCGGATGTGTCGTTATATGTTTCTAATTGGGTGCGATTACTTAATTGTTATCATTGCTGTTCTGGGTCAGGTTACCTCTAATTGCAGGCTTTCTCTATGGCGTTGTGCTGTGATATTCTACATTGTTAAATACAGGTGGTCTATATTGCATCTATGATTATCTCCGCCAAGAAGATTATGTTTTGGGTAGCGATTTGTAATCAATGAGAAACACCTATAATACGTCAATCATGGTTAAAATCATTTGGCGAAGATATGAGGTCGTGGAATTGGCAATTAGGTCTGTATAGTGTAATATCGGTCCCTAGTTTAGTGACAATGACGCATAGTTTGTCTAATCATTTGGAACTAACTGATCTGGTTTGTAACTAGTTAATCAACAAGACTACACCCGTCTAGAGCCTGCTGACCAAATTGTAATGATGTGGGGTGATACAGGACCAATGGGGGACTGTGTCATCAGAAATGAACTGATCATGGACGGAACAATTGTCTGAGATGTTTGTCTCCCAATCCCCCCCCACCCCCTCCCACCTCAGTACATGTATGCATACATGTTGCTTAGAGCGAATGGCACACAGCTGTCTCAAGCAGGCATTTCCCAAGGGGGTCATGAAAGGTACTGTAATAAACCAATTGATGAGGCCACATCTGATTACTAGTATATACATTTTGATAGGAGGTGCTTTTCATGTGCTTCAAGTAATAGTACACTTCATATTAAGACGTTCTCATCTAAACGTCTTAAGAGCACCTACCTTTGCTCATGCAGTATTAAACATATTTTCAATCCGGATATAGTGAATTGGTATAATAGGAAATAGCAAGGACCCCTCTAGTGCAGAATGACCTATCTTCTGATAGACTGTCCCAGGACTTGAGCTTAATTTTGTTTCTGCTTCGCAATAGTATTATACTTCGATAAGTTATGGAATCACTTTAGTACAATGAATGAATGAATGAATGAATGAATGGTTTATTCATGTAAAACTTCGCAGCCCTGTGGCTGAAGTACGTTTTACTCACATCAGTTTAAAAATAACGCAACTATAGCAATACAGATTAATTTCACACGAAACGGCACATATTCGGTAGAAAACAGTGATTTCTTTGTAAAAAGGGCTTTTTAAAGAATTGTAACGCTTCTTAGGAACTCCTAACAAAGAAAAATCGATAAACAACAAGAATGACGCCACAGCCTTATTGCAGAAGGTGATATCTATATCTATATCTATCTATATTTATATAGCCGGTATAACCGCCATTAGGCGTAACACACCAGCTTCGCAGGCACGCGGCGCGGCAGCAGCTGGTCATATTACACCGAACGGTCTGTTACACCTAGTCTTTGCATATCTGACTGCAACCGTTCTTTAAAGCTACTTAGTGAGGAAGCTCCTACAGTACTTGATGACAACGAGTTCCATTGTCATAAAACGAACATCTGTGTTTCTGAAGGTCTGCAGCTTTCCGTCAACCACAGGAACTAACCAGGCGTTAATAAACCCACGGATGGCGGGCTGGCAAACGCGTTAACGACGTGTTGATGGGAAAAGTGGAATGGCGCTGTGGTGGTTCCGGTCCTTGTTACTGTTGTTGGCACTTTTTTTATGATTAGTCAATCAATCAATCAATTCGATTAATCGAACACTCTGTTTATCTGTCTATTAAGCAGGCAATTCACATCCGTCCCATAAGTCAACCTGCCCGTCAATTAACCAACCAACCAACAAACCAACCAACAAACCGATCCATTAATCAATTGATCGATCAATCAATCAGTTAACCATACTTTTTTCAATAGAATGGGATATGTCTGCATTCAGTAAGGTAAAAATAAAACTGTCAATGAAGCTAGTATAAGACTAGTATTTTTCCTCACATGTAGCGAATGCTTGTAGCGATTCTTTTTTCGCAAGGTCAAACGGCAAGAAACAAGATAAAAAAACGCCGTAAGGTATTACATTGTGAAAACAAACTACTTCCTACCCTTTGCTAAAAGTTTCTCCAATGATTCAATATTTTTTTGGACTGACTTCTGCTGGAAAAGCTCTAACATAAGAAACATCATATCCCATCTTATTTAGTCTATCATAGTGTATAAACGTGTAACCTTACGACACTGTAAGAAGGTGATATCAACCTCCCTTGTTGGTAGCGTGTCCTGAAGACGGTTCAACTCCAGAAAAGGCTGTTTCTCCCGGTGATCAGTTCTCCCCTCATTCCCCTGTCCGCATGCACCAAGTCTCCCGTTCGATCGGGGCCCGGTTACAATGCGGGAACATGACGCTGTTCGACCAACCAGTTCCACCTTTTTACTGTTGATGAGCTTCCTAACGCAAACAGGCGACGGGTGTTTAGTCATGAGAATGCGCGGTGCAGTCATCATTCCCACCTACATGTGTGCCAACACGGCCCGCCTCCGACAGGGCCACTCGGTCGGGCAGCTCTCTTCTCCGTTGCCATGGTAATCGTACTTTCCGGAGTCCAAAACTTCTATACGAGACCAGCTCGGAGTGAAGGGGGTAAAAACAATGTGCTTTGTCCGTAGAACTTCAACTGCTGAAAAGAAAATGCAAAGACTGGCTGTGAGCGTCGTCCTATCTTCTTGTTAGTAGGCTCCCAATGCAAGAAAAAAGAAAGGACGGTTTTCCGTCGCTCCTTTGTCAGTAAGAAGACTCCGATCGGCACCGCGCTACATGCCAAGTTATGTCAGCGGCCGCGAGTCCCCGCCGAGCGCTTCCGACAATCAAATCAAAGTAGAGCTGGCTTTATCCGGGCGATAAAACCCACTTCCCCGGCCGATCAATCCTGTTGGACATCCGCGTTGCTCGCCTGGAGGCGTCCTTCAGAGGCGGCTCCTCCTGACTAACTAACTCCGCGAGTCGGCGGCGCACCCGCGCAGTAGCCCCCGCCAGGCCACCGCGTCCCGCCGTCCGCATCGAATTTACCCAGGATAGCATATGTTTTGTCTCCACATTAATCAAACCAACGCGGCCCGCCTGATTAAACCTCCCACCCCGGGGACACCCACCTGACAGGCACCTGCCGCGGAGGACAGCTACCCGCCGCCTGGAGGGGCCTCGGCCGTTGGCGTATCCCATGGTGCCGCGCGCAATTGAATACGGAAGTGATTACGGCGGCAGACGAGAAACTTGTGGGGCGGGAGTCGCACCTGTTTTGACTGCACTCCTGCGTGAACGCCGCTTCTGTGACTGTTCAACGTGCAAGAGGATATTTCTTTGCGGGGGACCTGCCAGCCATGCAGCGGACAACGTTTGCCAAGAGAGGACGACTTTCCCTAGGAGCGGTTTGGACGGCCGCGGTGCTTTGGGCAGCTCTTCTGCACGGTGGGTCTACTTACTATTATAGTATTGGTGCGGCAAATCGCACGCCCCCCGGTCCCGGCTTTTGTACGGGCCGGCTCCGTGCAAATCGCGCATTGTCCGGCATTGCCCTCCCCGACAGTGATGCACTGGCACGCTTGGTCGTGATTTCTGCCCTTTTGGCTCCGACTTGTTTGGGTTTTCCGTGCGGAGCGGCGAGAGCTAGCCGGCCGCGAGGCAAATTTACTCCCGTCGACCAGCCAACCAACCGTCGGACGGCCCGTCCAACCGCCTGTCACATTGAGCCCGCGGGCTTGACGTCATGGCGTTTGTGTCCGACCGATCTGTCATATTTCTCACAGCCGTTAGCATAGCCGGTCCATAACACAAGTCGGAGTCTATAAAACCTAGACAAGTGTCGATCCTCTCACACTGCCGTTCTCCGCCCTCCGTACTTTATGGCTTCGCACCATCAGTATATACAGTGTGAGACGATGATAGCTCCCCTTAGCATGGGAGGCGTAGTCGGCGCATTACCGCTCAGGCGTGACCACCGGGATAAGTGCAAAGTAAACATACCCTGCCCCGGGACCCGTCGGGCCCACCGTTTATCCAACATCAGACGCCCAGGAATGATGCACACCTTTAAGAAAACAAACATAATTTACAAGAACACCGAAGACGCCCGGAGTTATCGGAGAAAAGGGGCTCCGGCAGGTTCGGCCACTTGTAAACCGAGGCGTGCGCCGGGCCCATGATACTCCAAATTACGACGTGAAATATTTATTACGATGTATCGGAACTGTCACAGATATTGCCGGGCCTGGCTCGAACTGTAACCCCTCGGTGTCCAACCCTGCCGTGAATACCTGAGGATAACAAGTAACGCCGCAGGGTGGGGGTTGAACCCGTGGCCGCTGGCATGGTCTCGAGAATTTGAGATCTGAATTGAATTTTGATTCAGTCCTTTTGATTGATAAAGCGTTCTCTATTAACAGACCTCACCTTGCCCCATACCGTTCCAACGAGTCCGCAGCGTTAACAAAGAATACGAAACTCTAGATGATGAAAACATGTCCTTATTTCAGGGGGAAACGATCCTAGCGTCGGTATATGTAGTGGTAAGCTACAATATACGATTCTACGGTATGATACTTCTGTGTCAAATATAAGTAAACGCCAGTTAGGGCCGTATTGTTTTCTCTTGCTTCTTAACTCAAGACTTTGTGAGGATGGGTTAAGACCACCCTCACGTTCATTAAACCTATGACCGGGATCCCTCTCGTTAACAACACCCCGTCATGCCTCGGAATTCCGACGGGACCAAAGTGAACTGGGCCCGGGAGATCGGGGTGGGTCGCCCCGAGGCCTTTTTTTTTCTACCGGCCGCTTTGCCTTATCTCGGCAGAAACTCGGCTTCTTGGCCCGGCTAAGGTCCTGTGACAAGCTGCGGTTGTGATGAGGATAGGTAAGCGGGTGGGCAGATACAGCAGCCCAGCGGGGCATGCAGGGTGTTGGTGCTGACAGATCTACAGACGGGCCATCACAATGAGCCCGCCGGAGATACCGAATCTCACGATAACGTCTCTTACAAAGGGCAGCGTCTGAAAGAGCTGGTCCCGGATACAACACTCATTCATTGCGGCTGTGTGTTGATATGTTGATTTGTTCCATAGCCAGGGAGGCCTTCGAAACATCACGCTAAAGCCTTAGGTTTGAGGGAGGATGTTGATCATTTAGTGATGGGCTTTCACGGCGAGCCTGACGATAATGAATCTTAACAGAGTGGCTTATATTAGAGACCAGAAAAAAGACTGAAATAGCTAGGCTTGGCTCCACTTTTACTTCACAGCAGCCATTAGTCTGCTGCTACGTGGTTTTGTCAGATGGCCCGTGGAAGCCTCAGAAATAACTGAAAGCTTGTAAGATGGGATATCCGAGCTCACAGTGATAAATATTACAATACGGCATTTGTATGCATTGAAAGGAGAGAGGCATATATCCTCTAGCTTTTAGAAAGTGGTTATCTCTGTGAACCGATATCAGTACGTACAGTACTGTGCTTGTTCGGTCTGCGGCCGGCATGGCGTGACACGGGGACTGGCTCTTTCCAGCCGAGTGCCGGTGACCTATTCACGGCGGTTGTGTTTACCTTCAGCCGTCACCCGAGGGCACCCCTCTCGCCCTCGGGCAGGCCCTGATTTAATACTACTGCTCCCACCGTGAGAAACTAGCAAAGTCTATTAAGATCTAAACCATTCTCTCCTTCTGATACTCAACAGAAATGACAATCGAGGCAAGGTTTGTATTAAGAATGAGGTATAAGTTTCGGGGCGTCCAAAGCTAGAAGGTCAGGGAGCTGGTGTAAATGAGTGGGTACACATAACAACTTGTTAGAGCCTCATTACCATAATTGTTGTGGCCTTCAGTGCACAGCTATGGCTAGACTCTACCAGTCTCCCCCGGTCGCTGGGAAAATAGTAGAAATTGGCCAAATAGAGTCAAATGTTTGAAGGGAGTTGGCTACGGAGAGAGGGTCAAATTCGCAACCGAGGATTTGACCCTCTCTCCGTAGCCAACTCCCTTCAAACATTTGACTCTATTTGGCCAATTTCTGCTATTTTCCCAGCGACCGGGGGAGACTGGTAGAGTCTAAGCTATGGCTGCCAAAGCTTGCGTGCTATACCGTCAGTCCCAGTCCCGTATAAAAGACCGTGCGAGCCTGTCGCTGCGCCCGGCTACCCCTCGTTGAACCGAAGTAGCACTCTGTGTTTGTGTATAAACGCGCTCTGTTTGCGCGGAGAGAGTTTGTATGGCGAGTGTAGCGGGGCGGCCGTTACGGTCGGGCTGGGCGCAAGCTAGGCTGTAACACCGAGCCGAGCGCCCCACTTCCCACGACATCGTAGCGCCGGGCTGTTGACGTTAGAGTACAATGCCTCTGTGCATGAGTAAAACACTTCCGATGGGGCAATATCAGGGCGCATTGACCACAGGAGCGCCCTTAACTGGCGAGTTAATAAGCGTGATTGTGCGTGTGGATGCCATGAGTGACGCGTATCGACTTGTATGAGTGTTCGTGTCGGACCGAACGTTTGAGTCCGTCGCCGTTCCGTTAAAAGGTAACGATTTTCAAACCGCAGGAAATCTGATCCCAGACGGTCGGTTGATTTGTGATTTGTGACATGCCCGTGTGTGTGTGTAGCCGTTAGCATGCAGGATCCGACTCACAACTAAATACATCTCCACCGGAACAAGATTCCCACTCCGTTCACCCGTCCACTCAGACCTAATCACCCCGCTTTGTCGTTTAATAACGGCGCTTGTCCCCCCATTGTCCTGGGGGCTGTATCAGAACTTGTTGCACAGGTTCGGCTGGGGAGGGGTGGCTGACCCTCTGACGTATCTTCCGACTGTGCAGATAAACAGGAGCGGTCTTACGCTTCGCCGCACCGACAAAACCCCGGCTACAAACATCGGGGGAAATTATAGCTCTTGGAGTTGAGCTTTACCCATATTAGGGATTACAGGAGTGGGAGATTTACGTCAGGTTTGACATTGTATGTAACAAATTCAGGAACGGTGTAGCAATTCTCAGATAAGGCCTCGCGGGCGATGCCGTCAATCCAAGGCCGGAGGAGGGAGCTACAGTCGTTACTCTATAGTTGCTACACTCCATGCACGGTGTAGCGATCCTGTTGCTTGTCTCATACTTGCTTTGATGCTTTAAGCTCTAAGCTGGAGTTTACCGCTAGATTCTGCACAAGCTGTGCTTGGCCTGCCATGTTTTGTAAATACGCACAGAGACTTATTGAGCGGAGCGGTACATGATATATTGTGAACATATCCCCGCGACGTGAAAGCGTGCATTGTTCCCCCGGAGGCTTAAGGTTTCCCATTGTGCGCCGCTCGCCCCGTGTTATCCCAGCGGAGTACTTAGCCTCACTCTTAACAACCTGGCGTCTTTGTAGGGGGAGCGTTCCCGTTTGGTGTCGCTAAGAGATCTCGCGAAAGCCCCCCTTCTACTCTCCAAGCAGAGGTTGGTGCGGAAGATTGTGACTTTTTTATCGTATACCCCGTTTTTTGTCCGCTCTCCCCACCAACCTCTGCTCCATGTCGCAGGGTCAAAGGACAAGGGGAGGGCGGACAAAAACAAGGCATATGATAAAGAAGTGACAATCTTCCCCACCAACCTCTGCTTGGAGAGTAGCCCTTTCCGCTAGACGGCAATCCCTGAGCGACCGTACAGCGACCAACATCGGCTTTGTTTAACGCTTTGTCATGATTGGAATATCATGCAAATATGAAAAATATTACTGGAAAGTCAACAAAACACAAAATCGTGAAAATATGAATTTTTTTCTATCTATGAAAGTTGTTCAGTGATCTATAAAATCTTAGGTTGCGCAGAGGTCGCAGTGGAAATTGGTTGTTAACACAACCGCGTTATGAGCCGACAGCAGTGTTATTTTCATATCGGAAAAATCTATAAATAAGTGGTGCTCATTAACCTAACGTCTTTGTACGAGGAAACCTTCCCGTTTGGGGTGACTCCGAGCCTTCTCCTAACACAGCCGCTTTATGCCCCGGCAGTACGGTTGTTTTCATATCGGAAAAATCATATCTATAAAGAAGTGGTGTTCATTAGGCTAAACGCCCTCCGAGGGGCGAGATTGTTATCGGGCGCGGAGCGGTGTCATGGTGGAACGGGGGGACATGGAGATGGGTTCGGCGTGCACCGAAGTGTGAAGCATAAGTAATTTTTCAGTAATTGATAATTAAGGAAGTGGGGTATGAGTAATAAAGGGAGAATGGGGGGGGGGGGGGGGGGGGGACTGCACGGGAAGAGAGTTCTGTATGTGATTCATGTTCTTCCATATCCGGTAGCGTTCAGGCGTATCCAAGGGAAACTGGGTAAATATACGGCTTTCCCGGGGAAAATGGGCCGGCTACAACGCTATCTCTCTCCGCAGGCATATCAGCAATCAGACTGCTTATTGCCAGGAACACTTCCCCCGCCATTACTGCTAAATATGGGCTGATTCCGGGAATTTGCGGGCATTGATGTGTTTCCCTTTTCGGGTGTTGAGATTGTTGGAACCAACAGGTCTGATAGCTATGATTAGGGAGGAGTGTCGCAAGGAGAATTATATGGGACGTAATGAAGGGTCTGTGAGAGTTAATAAAGGACCCCGTAAATTATTCAGCAGGCGGGCGCGTATGGGCACGGATTCCGTATTTATGAAAGGAAAATTGCTGTGGTTATTTCCCATCCAAACAGGTTAAGATAAGGGACGGTGGAAGGGAAGGGAAGGGAAAAGTGGAAGTTGTTAAATGAGTGAGTCAAAAATTGCTACGTGTATGATTACAATTTCTGAATCTCTGTCGTTGTTTTTTTCTTTTAAAGAGGTTGAAATAACCAGAATCAGAAATTTGGGGAAAATGGCGAGCGGGTCTCCTTTCGTAAATGAGTCTTCCTGTTGTCTGATGGCGCTGTCAATCAAAAATGTCACGGGTGTGATTTCTGGTGCTGTGTTTATGAAAAATTGTTCTGGTTATTTTACTTCTAAAGATGACGAATGAGAAAAACTAGAAATTTGACACAAACATGGCGAGCGGGACCCGGTTGTTAAATGAGTCTTCTCTCGTATGATGGTGCTGTCCATCAAAATCGTCACGTGATTGATCATGTCTCCAATTGCTGGCAATTGCAGCGCAATAAGCCGGGCCCCTCTCTGCGCTGCTGATGACGGGCTATGATGAATCTGTACGAATCGATCAAACCCGACAGAACCAAATCGCTCTTATTCTACACACAGACACGCTGCTTTATTGGCAAACAAAACCACGAATGACAAAACTGCACGCCATTTTCTACCGCCTATTTTTCACTTTCAATATTTGAAAATCTCTCATTACAAAGAAGAATACAAATCCGGCCATCAATTACTTGACAAAGACTTGCCTTGCACGATCGCAAATTGGGTAAGTTTTATTTCTTTCGTGTCGAAAATAGCAGTCAAATCTGTATTCAAAATGGACAGCACAAATATAGAAGTCTGAAAGGAACATGTTGCACTCGTTGGATATTTTACCCCGATGCCAGTCGCCAGCCTCATGCTCTGTTCATTAATTGCACGGTAAACATTTCATATTTTCTGTTGTTTTAAACAAAATTAGATACAATATTTGGTGACTGAATTACAAAGATCAGTACGATTTTTAAATTCAAGGAGGAACAATGATAAACTAGGTAGACATTTCCTTTTTTCTGTTTTTTTTATAACAAAATTTGATACAATATTTGGTGAGTGAATTACAAAGAACTGTACGATTTTCAAATTCAAGGAGGAACAATGATAAACTAGGTAGACATTTCCTTTTTCTCTATTTTTCTAAACCAAATTAGATACAATATTTGGTGAGTAAATAACAAAGACCTAAACAAAGTTTCTAAATTCAATGAGGAACAGTTTGCACTTGTTGGATATTCTATCCCCACGCTGAATACCCCAGGTAGACCTTTCCCCTTGTTTTCTTTGTCACTAAATTGAATCCGATATTTCGTGACTGTGGGTGCTGTTGTTGGATAGTCGTCCTGTCTATGACACAAACAGTATCAAAGTAACAGTAGGGCATATTTTTCTTATTTCTATCTTTTGTAGAAAATGCAAAATTGAGTGTAATATTTGGGCTCGTCATGTTGCATTGGGGTGTTGTGAACTGGGTACGTCTCTGTCGTGACAAAACAAATACAAAAGTAAGAGTATGACATTAAGTTTTCTTCTATATTCTCTTTTTTATTCACAAATGCAAAACGGAGTGTAATATTCATCGCCTTAGTTCACTGTGTTGTAGAATGATGTTGTTGTTGGGAAGATATGAGCCTGACAGGTCTGTTCTGTGAGACCACTTGTTGTCTTCATATTTGGATATAGAATTGAGTGTAATATTCTGTGCCGTAACTCGTCCTGTCGCAGTGGGATGTTGTTGTTAGGTAGCCTTGATGGCAGACGTGCCCATGGCCCACACAGGCCAGCCCATCGGCTCAACAGCCAACATGCCACCGAGGAAATTTTGCTAAAGGCAGCCACTCAGTGTCTAACTCAGGTAAAACGCGTTGGTAAGATTTCCTTGGAGGCATGCTTTCCCTAGAGCCGAGGAGCTGGTCTGTCAGGGCCCAAGAAACAACCCGGCATCCAGACTAGCCAGCTCAGATAATAACTTTATTGCACAACAATTGTACAAGTTACAAAGTATGGCATTCACTGGTACATAGATAACATTCTATTAGGCTAACCAATCTATATAATACAATATTATGTGGTAGTCTATCTTATACAATATGGTGAAGTAGTCTATCTTATACAATATGGTGTAGTAGTATGGGATGACAATGGGATTTTACAATCATTGGAGATATGAGCCGTGCACGTCCTGTCTGTAACAACAGCCGTATGGAAGACTGCGTGATGGATTGTAGGAGAGGCCCGGGAAACAGTCTGATATCCAGGCTAGCCGGCTCAGATATGAGCCGTGCACGTCCTGACCGTAAGAACAGCCGTATGAAAGGCTGCGTGATGGATTGTAGGAGAGGCCCGGGAAACAGTCTGATATCCAGGCTAGCCGGCCTAGTCAGATATGAGCCGTGCACGTCCTGTCCGTGACAACAGCGGCATGAAAGGCTGCGTGATGGATTGTAGGAGAGACCCGGGAAACAGTCTGATATCCAGGCTAGCCGGCCTAGTCAGATATGAGCCGTGCGCGTCCTGTCTGTAACAACAGCGGCATGAAATGCTGCGTGATGGATTGTAGGAGAGGCCCGGGAAACAGTCTGATATCCAGGCTAGCCGGCTCAGATATGAGCCGTGAACGTCCTGTCTGTAACAACAGCGGTATGGAAGGCTGCGTGATGGATTGTAGGAGAGGCCCGGGAAACAGTCTGATATCCAGGCTAGCCGGCTCAGATATGAGCCGTGCACGTCCTGTCCGTAAGAACAGCCGTATGAAAGGCTGCGTGATGGATTGTAGGAGATTCAATAGCGACGGTTTTGCCTGGAAGGTTTTACGTTTCCTCTGTTCTCCGGTCCGTGTGAAGTTATGGGGACGGTTTGATATCCGCGGTTAAAAGCGGTACTGTGAGACGCCGTGTGTGCGTGTTGGCGGGGAAGCTCTGTTATTATTGCAGTCGGTGGATTGATAGCAAGCGTATACATGTACGCTTTCATACTGGCATTGAATATTAACTTAAATGTACTGTACATTTGTATATTCATGCAGTTATTTTGATATCCAAAGTTAAAAGCGATATTGCACGTTGTTGTACATGTGAGTTGGAAGATCCATTTGTTGATATGTAGTCTGTGGATATAGAAAGTTTAAAACATCCTATTTTGCTTATACAGTGTATTTGTATCAAAAATAGTTACTCAAGCAACTGAATAAAATTTTGAAACAGTCAGACGTTTCAAAATTTTATCCAGTTGCTTGAGTAACTATTTTTGGCGTATCTAATTACCTGGATGTCTAACCTTCATCAATGTATCTAGGATATTTGTAGTTACAGGGGTGTTGTGATATCTACGCATGGTTTAAAGCGATACTGTAAGTCGACGTGTGCCGGTAGAGTTTTGTTGTTCTTACGCCCTGTTGATATAGAAAGTCAGAAATATCATTTTACAATGACAATAGGCTGTTGATGTAGCGTATAGCTTTTCGTCATCTACGCTCGATTTGAAGCGACACCGTAAAAACGGTACGGTGTGTGGGCGAAGCACGGGATACTGTTGTTTTCGTGCTTGATTGGACTGATTGATTGATGGATTGATTGATTGATTGATTGGAAGCTAGAAATACATGTGTATCATTTTTTACATGCACGTATTCTTTTGAAGTTTTATTTCGCCCAACTGGTTTGAAAGCTTTTCAAACAGTTGTTTGAGACGCTTGTTTAGTTCCACATTCAGGTAACGCAAGTTTAAAATATCTCTTCCCCTGGGCACAAAGGCTGCTAACACATGCCGTCTAGCCTAATCATCAAGTAAATGTTAGAATAAACAATCGTAAATATAACGTCTTCTTGATATCCCATGTATTTTGTTTTACATTCAATACCACAACCTCCTCAAACAGGCGGCACACCCAGAACCTTACGATATTTCATCTTAACATCAGCTTCAAGCCCACGAATGATGCAAAAGTCTTTTTCATATGCCCGTAGGACGTTGAGTTCTCATATCGTCTGGATATGCAGACCGTGGAACAACATGTGTAGGCGAACCCGCTGTTGGTGTCACGCCGCCGTCAACAATTAAGGGGAAATAGATTGTCTCCTACCGTGAATAGGTGACCTATCGTACGGCTATAGAGTTTCCGCCGGCCCAGACAATACACCACCCGACCCCGACACAGGAGAGACCGTGGAGAGTCGATTTCTTGTAGTGCCTCATTCTTTTTTTCCTTTTCTTTTTCACTCAACAAGTCCTGCCAATATAATGGGCCGCGCTATTCTTCAAACGCGGCGGGTGCGATTCGTTCCGACCGTAAATCACGGAGTTGTTCACATGTGGGGACGGAGGGTTATTGCACGGGACTGTACCGGCTGTGGAGCCAAGATCACCAATCTTGCAGAAGATTTACGGCTTCTCCTTGACTCCCCCGTCTTCAAGGAGTCCGCAAGTCATTCTGGCTGTACGAGAGGAACGTAGAAAAGCCGTGCGCGCGAGAGACACGCCCCAGACGCTCGCAGTTTCAAACTAATAAAACACGGTGCAAAATAACTGGCATCACATAGCTCTTTGGATATTGGGGATTGGAAGATGCAACAAGTTTAAAGCTTTCTGATTGAAATAATCGCCTATGTGTGTGTGTGTGTGGGGGGGGGGTGACGCTCTACGCGAAATTCAGAAAAGCAGCAGCATTACGTAAGAATTCGCAGGCGGGCTTCGCTTTACACTAAATTTAGGCGCCAATGACGCTAGACTTAGAATGCACTAATTACGCTAAATTTGGGCGGGTGAAACGGTTGATTACGCTCTACAGGTACATGTAGTCGGGTGGAGGCTAGTTGCAACACACCGTGTTGGCAAAACGTTATGGGTGCTTAGTCTTACACACAGTAAGGGGTTTATGCTCTTACACCAAGCAGACAAGAGTCAGGAAAACACAACGAGTGAGCAGGACTTAGTATCTGTACGCTTAGGACATCCATGCTTGCCTTCTGCAGTACGAAAGGAGGTTGATAGGGGGGCCAAAATGCAGTCAATTCTCTCTCAGTCCATGTTATGTATACATAACGCCATTTAACGTTTGGTTACATTTCAAGCGGGAATATCTAGTGAGGGAAACGCACCAGTAAAAGGCTGTACTGATCCTAGCAAACATGATACAAGCTCACACCCTGCATCTGCTTTGAAACTATGCCTGCAGCCTGTCATGTTGTAAGGTCAGCTGATTAGATGAATAGATGACGCCCACCCGAACCCTACGTGTATAGCGCCAGAAGGTGCATTGTTAGCGGTGAGCCCTCTGTCGTGAATGCCCGGCTGTGTTGTGTAAGGACAGACGTACGTGTGGCTCAGGGGTCAGAAGGCCCGGTGAGGAACATGTATTTCCCTCGCTACAATTGAATCTGTACAAGCTACGGTCGAGCACCGCCGCTGGGTTACGACTACAGACCACGTGGAGTCTCTAACGTACAGTTCATGCGTTGTGGTATGCTCTCCTATACTGGTGGTGATCACATAGTAACACATAGATAGTTCATGTCTGGAAACGGGCCTGCTTTATTGTACACTTTAAAGCGTATGGGAGGAAGAAATGAGCCCGAGCAAGACATCTCGAGTCGTAACTCCTGTTTCTCTTTGGCATGTCTTCTGATAGCCGTTCACCCCCCTCAGGCCTTGACACGAGTCAGTAGAACGAGACCTGAACCTTTGCCTAGAGAGTGACACCAGTTTACATCGAAGCTCAGGTGCCTTACCCTCGGACCCAGGCCCTCGGATCAGGTGCCTTGCCCTCGGATCCAGGCCCTCGGATCAGGTGCCTTGCCCTCGGATCCAGGCCCTCGGATCAGGTGCCTTGCCCTCGGATCCAGGCCCTCGGATCAGGTGCCTTGCCCTCGGATCCAGGCCCTCGGATCAGGTGCCTTACCCTCGGATCCAGGCCGCACCTTGCGGTGTGATCCCCAAACACCGCCGTTATTTGCCGATAAACAAAACCAACACTCCAGCCTCGCTCAAGCGGGTCCACACAAACGCACAACTTCAACGCGCTGTGTCGCACAAGCCACTCCGCTTTACCAGCGCTAATGCTAGGGTCACATTTCCAAGCCGGGGCCCGGCCGGGCTGTTTGCGGAAACGAAACATCAAAGTGTATGCCCATAAATTTGCACAAGCTATGCTCTTAAATAATTTTAGGTACGTTTTGTGTTTTTGTTGTCTTTTATATCATACTTTTCGTTCACAAAGACTGCCCGGCCGGGCTCCGCTTTGGAAATGTGACCCTAGCATTACTTGTACACTTATAATCAAGCCCGGGGACGGAATCTCCAAGCAGAGGTTGAGAAGGAGATCCGTAACATCTTCTGGTTGCCTATGAGAAAAACGGGCGAGGCAGTAAACGTGTTATAAATACAATACAACACTAAAAGTAAATGTTAGATCGGAAATCATAACATTTCTGACTGCCCCGTTTCCGTATGGAAGGCCAGGGGTTGTCTGTCACAAAACGTTACGGTACCTGCTAAACCTTAAGATTTATCCGCTTTACCTCAACTTGAAAACTAAGGACAAAGAGCTGCTTCCCAGTGGCGGGCTCTTAATTGACACTATGGACTACAACCGACGCGGGACCAAAAATTACACAGGTCGCTCAACAAATTCCGAAGATAAAGAATTGATTTTTTTTCACTTTCTGTATGTTTTCCTATTTTTTCTTCAGCAAACATCGTGCAACGTAATCAAATGATAAAATCAAGGGCCACACACAAGTCCACTTCGGTCGCTGCTCGGTCTCCGTGTCGTGGAAAGAGGTCTTACCGCTCACCTGTCTGAGT
Organism: Branchiostoma lanceolatum; assembly: GCA_035149815.1. Classification (NCBI taxonomy): domain Eukaryota; kingdom Metazoa; phylum Chordata; class Leptocardii; order Amphioxiformes; family Branchiostomatidae; genus Branchiostoma; species Branchiostoma lanceolatum. Next base: position 1,037,147 of record CM068879.1, on the reverse strand, counting down.
GTGAGTCAGCCAAGCGTGGTACGCCTGCCACTCTCAGTGCAACACTACCCGTGGTAAACACTAGCACTGTAATTTATCGCTACCGGTATTGAGCATTACGTCCACTCACTTAAACCAGGGGAGGCAGGCGGAACTCGATAACGAAGTTAGTGTTAAAGACCTGGAGGTAACGACTGGTAATATACCGTCCGTTAGACATGTCCTGGCGGGAGTTGCGCACCTACAGACCGGGGTAACGACTGGTAATATGCCTTCCGTTAGACGTGTCCTGGTGTGAGTTGCGCACCTACATACGGGCTCTTTGGGGGCGATGCTCAAACTGTTAATTGTGAGCATGAAGACCTGTAGAAGTACACAAACTGTCCAAGTATGAGGGACGGTTCATTACTTACGCTAGACTGGGAGGCTTGTTACATGGTCAAGGTTACTGCTATCTTAGTACAAACTACATTCAGAAACGAGTTTCTGTCTATTTGGAAGTCACTAAACAGCTTTGAAGTCTTTCTTTCTTCTTACCTCATGTATTCCTTTTCTTCCTTCCTTCTTATCAACCATCCTTGCCTCCTTCTTTCTTTCTTTCTTTCTTTCTTTCTTTCTTTCTTTCTTTCTTTCTTTCATTCTTTCTTTCTTTCTTTCTTTCTTTCTTTCTTCCTTTCTTTCTCTCTCTCTCTCTCTCTCTCTCTCTCTCTCTCTTTCTTTCTTTCTTTCTCTCTTTCTTTCTTTCTTTCTTTCATTGCTTCCTGCTTATTCCGTTCTTTTGCTATTTACCTTCATCTATCATTTCCTTACATCAAACCCTTATTGCTTCTTAACTTTCTTTATTTCCTAACTTTGTCTGACTTCATCCAATGTGTTCTTCCCTTTATCGACCAGGCCGTCTCCCTACCTCTGTCTATGAACCTCCTGCCTTCATCTTGTCGTCTTATTCCTTTCTTTTCGTCTTTTCTTTCTTCATTACTGGTGTTTCCGTCCGTCCTACATTTTCCCATTCTTAATCATCTCTATTTCTCACCTCTCTACCTGCCTCTATCTAATCCTGTCGTTCCTCACAGACCGGTTCGCCTCCAGGCGACAGCAGCACCCCCCCCCCCTCCCCCCCGAGAAAGAAGAAAACCGTTTACTGCAAATTGGACTTGGAGTAGCGGCTCGCTGGCGGGGGTATTTCCTTTGATAGGCCGGGTGGAAGGCCTGCCGTAAACTTGTCTGCGGAACGGTTTATCCACGTCTATTCCTGGCTTCCCGCCGCTGGGGCGGAAAATGACGTTATTAAGGTGGGGATAACCCGGACTGATAGTGTCCGACTGTAATAGAACGGCGGTCATCACGGCCTAGTTCCCGCCAAATCCCGATTGTGCTTCTCCCCGCGACAGCTTTGATATGATTGACAGGTCTTTCGCACGGCTTTTTTGCTCTGATTGATTCTGTTTCCCGGTAGGGGAGAATGACTGCGCGGGAAAATTGCCTGGACTGACCAACAATTTCCGAGGAAATATCGCATGTCTTCCTCATAACCTTTAAGACGCTGCCCCTTGTGTCTTAAAGAGAAGTAGCTGCATCAATAAACTGGTGTTACCACCTCTCGGTCTCTAATATACAAGCTTCGCTGGCGAGCGGCGCTGGCTGGGTATACAAAAATGTATATATCACATCCAACTCGCCACAGATTAGGCCTGTATGTGAGTAAGTGTTGTTGCAAAACATTTATTTTTGCGCGACAGGGGCTATTGACAGGATGTTGCTATTGACACGATGTTCCTGTCAATACGAATTTCTTTGCACTATTGACAGGATTTTCATGTAAGTTAGAATCATGATGTTGACTTCCACTCAGCAATAACTGTAGGGATGAACACTTAGATTCTGTTATAACGACCGTCTGAAACTGGCAGCGGCTTTTGTTACTTGTTTGCCTTGTCTGGACACGTTTGTGTGTCTGTACATGTTTGTGTGTCTGTGTGTATTTCTGTATATTTATCTATCTATTTTATCTATTTGTGTTATTTTCTGTCATCGTGTACGCTTTCCAAAATGCACAACATGAGGTTGCCACACATCCCATCTTTTACTGTGGGACAGGAATTGTCGCAATGCAGTATGGATAAGGGAATGAAGTCTGTCATCTCCGAATGTCTTGTTTGGTTTGTTTTCTTGTCTGACATGGGGACTTCCTGGCTGATAGCACTACAAACTTTACATTATGCTTCGGTGATCTGCCAGTAACTTCTAGATGATACATGGCTACAGTAAGTGGAAGCATTTTCCAGTAAGTTCTGATAGGTGATACATGGCTACAGTAAGTGGCAGCATTTTCCAGTAAGTTCTGATAGGTGATACATGGCTACAGTAAGTGACAGCATTTTCCAGTAACTTCTGATAGATTATACATGGCTACAGTAAGTGGCAGTATTTTCCAGTAAGTTCTGATAGATGATACACGGCTACAGTAAGTGGCAGCATTTTCCAGTAACTTCTGATAGATGATACATGGCTACAGTAAGTGGCAGCATTTTCCAGTAAGTTCTGATAGATGATACATGGCTACAGTAAGTGGCAGCATTTTCCAGTAAGTTCTGATAGATGATACATGGCTACAGTAAGTGGCAGCATTTTCCAGTAAGTTCTGATACATGATACATGGCTACAGTAAGTGGCAGTATTTTCCAGTAAGTTCTGATAGATGATACATGGCTACAGTAAGTGGCAGTATTTTCCAGTAAGTTCTGATAGATGATACATGGCTACAGTAAGTGGCAGCATTTTCCAGTAAGTTCTGATAGATGATACATGGCTACAGTAAGTGGCAGTATTTTCCAGTAAGTTCTGATAGATGATACATGGCTACAGTAAGTGGCAGCATTTTCCAGTAAGTTCTGATAGATGATACATGGCTACAGTAAGTGGCAGCATTTTCCAGTAAGTTCTGATAGATGATACATGGCTACAGTAAGTGGCAGTATTTTCCAGTAAGTTCTGATAGATGATACATGGCTACAGTAAGTGGCAGCATTTTCCAGGAAGTTCTGATAGATGATACATGGCTACAGTAAGTGGCAGCATTTTCCAGGAAGTTCTGATAGATGATACATGGCTACAGTAAGTGGCAGCATTTTCCAGTAAGTTCTGATAGGTGATACATGGCTACAGTAAGTGGCAGTATTTTCCAGTCATGCAAAAACACGATGATCCGCGGATACAGAAGCATCCGTCTCCTCCCGTAGTTGACAGGAGAGAAACGACCGGAGGCGGGGATAGACCCATATTGACCGCATCTATCTTCATTACGGCTTATCACAGCCGATATCTGCTGACCTGGGATCAATATGGACATAATTCAGACTCAAGGAGTTCAGGGCCGAAACTTGTTGTCGTCTGAAACTGCATTTCTGCACTCTCCAAGCAGAGGTTGGTGGGAAGATTGGGACTTCCTTATCATATGCCCCATTTTCTAAGCCTAGAGTCCGTCGCGGGGTAGCGACTTCGGGAGCGGACCAAGGCTATCATGGCTGGACTCCAGGCTACTGTTTTTTCCGTCGGCCCCACGGTCACAGTTTCCCCCACCGACCTCTGCTTGGAGAGTAAATTTCTGCGGAAAAAAACAAAATCATTAATACCCTAAGGAAGGTCACAGACGGTCACCGAAACGTGGGTTGTTGTAACGTCTGGGTTATGAATGAAGAACTTTGTTATGTAGCTCTCCTTTTACCGGGCAAGAAACCAAACATGAAACGCACAAGCTGAAGCCTGTACGGCCACAGTATGGTGTGACCATTGTTACTTTGAATTAAAAAAAAAAAAAGGTAATATTTGGACACTTCGAGGTGAGACAAGTAACAGAGTCAAACGGTTGTGTATCATGTTCGAAGCGGCATCGGGCCAAATATGATCCAAGCAAAGATGGCTGTCAGCCCTGCACGTTGTCTCACACCTAATCTTGCGTATTATTGGACCAATTTATGACCGCCCTGGGACGGAGAATGATTCGCAGCTCTCCGCCCCAGGGTTCCGCGGGTCATCGCACTATTGGCAGAGATTTTAAAACCTGACATGTCCGGCGTTCCCGCATGCGCAAATAACTTGGTCTAATCCACATTCATAGGATGCATAGAGCTCAATAGATTTTAGGATAACAAAACTTTTTTTGTGGATAGCCCTGTTCGGAATGTTCCAGATGAACAGTGGAGAGGACACGAGCTTTACTGTGTGAAGGCGCGGTTTGTAAGTGCAGTATTTACATATCGTTTCACACACAGGTGGTTTTATGGCCATTTCCAACAATCAATCTGACCGCCCCAATAACTTGCTGTTGCTTATATTGAAGGCTAAGTAGATGCTTCGGCTTGTTCTGTTCGTCTTTTTGGAGACTTTTGCACGTATTTGGTGACTTTTGAAGTACCTATATTTCATCCTGTCAAACGAAAACATTTCAGTCTTTCAGGGTGTAAAGACTGATTTATTGCCATTTTCAAATGTGTGTTGATTAACCATTGATTGATTGATTGATTAAGTGATTGGTTGATTGATTGATTGATTGATTCATCCACATCGAGTGAAGCGTGTTTACTCAGGACACAGTACTCGTGAAAAACACTCGCCACTAATTATAAAAAGACGTACAGATGAACTGCAAAAAGCCGTCCTAAACCAGCCTCATCCCGACATCTGCTCGGAGCCTGTCCTGCTCACCCCTGCCAGTCGGTGTCGCCGGGATCAAAAACCGTTTTCAGGGGTCACTGGCCCCCACACCTGTTCTGCGCCTGCCCGGCCGTGAAATGAGCCCTACAAACGGCAGAACCGCCGTGAAACCGCGCAAAGGGCTCAAAATAGCTGCTCCTACAAACTCGTTAGACTCTACCAGCCTCTTCGGGGCGCTGGGAAAATAGTAGAAATTGGCCAAATAGAGTCAACTGTATGAAGTGGGTCGGCTATGGAGATAGGATCCAATATTGCATGTTATCCTCCATGGCCAAAGTCCCCCGGCAAATGTTCTCTCTATAGCCGACGCGGTTAGTCTGGTAGAGACTACAAACTCGTACTGGTGCAGGTACAGATAACCCGCAAGATGAGCTATCTCGATACTGCAGGACTCGTCCCTCCGCGACGGAAATTTGCTTGTTGGGACGGAAAAAATTCTCCTTGTCCGTCCCAAAAATGAGAACTTCATGACATGATATTGATGAAAATCCATTTTTGTTGGCTTAAGATGACAGATTCAACAGCGAAAATCTAAACATTGGCTCTCAAATATTGAGAGAGACGGAAAAAATACAGTCGAGCATAGATGAATAGCATGCAAGACCACTTGGGAACAATCTATGGCGAAATTAGTCTCAAGGCGAACACAGTCATTTTCCTACAAACCTGAATTGGTGCAGGTAACAGGCAACGTTAGCTGAGACGTTGTATAGATAAAGAGCAGTTTATGCTCGTAACCCGCTTGGGTAACAAGCATTGGGCCAACATTAGTCTTTTCCTGCGTGTTGTAGGGAGAAGCGGAAAGAATTCAATTCTCTTCGTTAGACCACATTTACTGATTTGGGCAGTCCCTCGATGATGTGATTGATGACGGTGCTTATTCAAACAATATGTATGATGTGTTTACTATTCATAGATATTCAAACGCTTAAAATATGCCACGAACATGAGTCCTATAAACTACTAATCATTCCCTCTGTTCTAGTCTGTATAACGCAAACTCCAGCTGTCCGGGGATTTCTGTCCCCTCTTGGGCGGCTATGCGGTTACAGGGCGGCAAGCCGTTACAGGAGCTTGATTGAGTTCAGGCTAATTTTGTTCATATGTACTCAAATTCTATGAACGGTGATGAAGGTTAGACATCCGGGTAATAAGATAAGCCAAAAATAGTTACTCAGGCAACTGTATAAGATTTTGAAACAGTCAGACGTTTCTTGCAGCATCCGCTATCTTTCGTCAGTGACCAAGGCAAGGCAAGTTGCTTCAACATTAAGGGCAGGTGTATACGTATTTTCCTTGCCGAGTTTCAGTGTAATAAATCTCTAAATTGGTGTCTAACCTTTGCCATGTTTAGGCTGCACCATCGGCACCTTTTAACGTCGTTGCTAATGAATTTCATGGGTTAGTTGGAGTTGAATAAGAAGGCACGCACGCCTATTGAAGAGGTTGGCTTAGTGACAGCGCTAAGCACTAATTATGCCAAGCAACACCTGTTACTGTAACCGCTTTGGTGCGAACTGCGGCGCCTTCGGACTAGTCTCTACCAGACTAACTTCGCCAGCTATAGGAAGAATATTTCATGGGGTTTCATCGGGCGAAATGTGATCTTTACCGTGGACTGACTCTACTGGCTTATTACCTTCGCCAAGAATGTTATGCAGTGGGTAGCGTTTGTTTGTATGTTTATATGTAACGTACAGCATAACTCGAGAAGGCTTGGATGGATTGTCTTGATATTTGGTAGGTGGGTAGGTCTTGATGAGACACGGAAATGATTAGATTTTGGGTCCCCTAGCGGCTTGTTACGGCACTGCAGCGGAACTGTTTCGATATCTCGTGTTGTGGACATACTATGGTCCTGATTTTTTAGTGGTAGATAGCTCTTTGGACAGAGAGTAAGTGGTCTAGGTTTGGGCCCCCTAGTTCCTTTTTCTGCTGAATTCTACGATCCATACGCCCGTAGGAAGGCCTGGTGGAGGCTACCTTCAGACAGTGGAGCTCTCCCGTAGCACATAGAGAGGTGCTTGTCATGTTTGAGCGATATCGTTATAAAAATGTTCTTTCACTTCAATGTGTACGTCAACATCTGTACAATCGAAGAATTTTGTGATTCGTAATATGGGTGAAAGAAATGAATGTCACTTTAAACTTTTCCAGTAAAACATTGCCTGGACTGTCAGTATCATGATACTGAAATGAATAAATCGAACGTTTAAAACCACATAATTAAACAAAGTAAACAAGATTAGAGGTAAACAAGTTAAATGACAGAAAGTAGGGCATTATAAGTGGCCAATTTTCAATTAGAGGAGACACAAAAATAAATCAATTCCAAACTAAGCCTAACAAAAAAATCAATATCCGGACTGGCTTATGAAAGACAAACACAAATCTTAAAAAGATAATTACAACCCTTTGTATTCGGATGTAACACATCATATGCCCCAGGCGCAGACTGACAGTTAAATGCTAACAACAAAGCGACATGATGACATAGCCCCCCCCCCCCAAGGGTGGCCATTGCGGACATCTAAAAGGGCCTGTAAAATTGCCGGACAGACAGAAAAACAAGCATTAGACGTCCTCCACCTGTTTGAGACGCTTTTGCTCTGGAGGCCCGCCCTGCGACAGAAACACTTAAGTTTTCCACTTCGCAAACCTTCGATTCACTGTTTCTTTAAGAAAAAACAAACAACGAAAGTGTCAAACTGTTCGAAACTCTAGCCTCTAGGTTGCAAACTGCCTGCTAACTCCTCTGGCACGTTGTATCCGCCCATTATTCCAGCGCCCTATGGAACCTGGTAGAGGCTAGGCCCACCCTTCCACGGAAGCACTTAAGCCTTCCACTTCGCAACCTTCGATTTTCCGTGTTTCTTGAAGAGTTTCCTCCGGGACAAGTGGGAATTGGAGCCGGTTAAAGTGGCGAGCTCGGCCGGGGAGGTCAGGGGTCGGGTGGAAAATGAAGACAAATCTTGAGAAGTGTCCATTGGAAGCGGCGATGTGCGGGGGTCGTGGGCAGGTCATATGTGGCGTGAAAACGTGTGAATGTGTGTGGATACTGTCTTCACGGATGTGAACTGTTAAGAGGTTAAACGTGCAGGATCTTTGCAGACTATGGGCACAGAATGTCTCGTAAGAGATGGTTCTATCGCGGCTGGCTCTGTTATCTATATGAAATGAACTTTGTTGGTTTTTCCTCATCCATCTTTTAGTCGGGAAATTTCTAAGCGTTTCTCATGGAAAATGCTTTTCATATCTTCAAATAAATGTAAACTAGTGAGAAAAAAAATGTTTTTTTGAATGGTATTGTAAAGTTTTACTGAAACAGTCAAGCAACCTTTCAGTCAGCCAGCTTCGGACCAGTCTTCCAGAATTTTCTCCACAAAACACTTTGACTCCCGACCCCTTCCTGACGCCATTATGCGCCATCACGCTCTAGTCACTCTACTTTTTAGGTTTTGTGGCTGTCAATTTCTTACGTTGAATACACTATTATATCATCAGTGAACAGCATTGTGAAGTCTTACTGCAGCAGTTCGGGACCTGTCATCCAGTCAGTAACATCCTTCTAGTAGTCGACACAGAACTTATTACGCGATCCTACCTGGTCAGTATAACAATACCCTGGGCCTGTTCCTACCTGGTCAGTATAACAATACTCCCCCCCCCCCCCATCCATCACTCGCTAACACCCTGACATGACTGCCTGCGGTTTCTATAATGTATACCTGTCGGTCCGCCTTTGTGTCGCACGTTTGCCCGCAGGTATGACGTGAGGGAGGATCTGTTGTATTGTCCGAAAGGTGTTTTTGTAAGGACCATGTTTACACCTGACACACAGAAGGCGCCAATCGGAAATATCAGCCTCCTCTTACTCGCCGCTTTCAAGGATGCTTGGAATTTTTCAGAGAAGCGGAAGTATTTTTGCTGGTCTCAAATCATAACGACAAACATGACCCAATCAATCATCTTGTAAGGCTTGATACGATAAGTTTTTGATAGTCAGTCGTGTAGTATTTAACTTGTTTGAAGACCGTATGCATACCAGTTGTAGAACGGCCGGAGAATGAAGGACCAGTAACCCGATTTGTTGAGTTTCAATCGTACCTCTTCAGTCGTAGTTGTCTACAAATCATCTTGGTGTCACGTCTCCCGATGTCAGAAGCTTGTTTATCCCTGAAGCACCGATGGTGGCGATCGGAAGTTTGGACCTTATCGTGCAGACGCCCTTGTGAGGTCTGGGGTATATCACAGAAGCTAAAGTATTGTTTCGCATTGCTTTTTCACTGTCTCAAATCGAGGAGATAAAGCTAAAGGTACGGAACTATGTTTTCTCAAATGTCGTCACTGGTGCCCCCCCCCCCTTTTGTGACCTAATCTCAAAGATGTAATGGTAGCTAATAATATGTGTCTGGTAGGTAAGGTTCCTGAAATCAGTGATTGCATAGTACTCAATAGATTTAATAGTACTGGCACGAATTTTCAGAAGCTTCAGAAGCTTACGGTAGCGTGCGTAGTCCAGTGGTTAGCGATATCGATCTAGCCTCTGGAACCAGAAGCCCTGGGTTCGATCCCGGCTGTGTCGCTCACCCGACATGCACGCTACCGGAAAGGGTCGCAGTCCTTAGGATGGGACGTTAAACCGTGGTCCACTGCTCATTGCGCTTGTCGAAAAGAGCTAGGGGAATTTCCCCCTATACAATGAACCTGTAAATACTGTACATAGCGTCTGTCTTCTCTGTCACGACCAGTGGAAGATTAGCTCATCTGTTCATTGAGTTCATTTGAGCTAAACTGGTTCGAGTAAAAATAAAAAAAGATGAACACAGACGGTTTGCACCCGATTGCGTCCTCCCTACCATGCCCTCTGTGTCGGGTATATTTGCCTGACCTACTAATGCTTGTTTGTCCTTTCTGCTCATTCCTATCAAGAATAGAATACACCCTGGTCTATCCCTGGTAGTGAGAACGAAGTGGAAACTATTTCCTCTTGAGGCCGCAGCTCCGACAATAGCAGCGGAGGGGGCTTTGTGTGGACGGTTTTCTCCATGCAGGAATGTTGAGGTGGAAACACGGGCGGGCGGGTCATCGGGCTGCCGTGTACAAACAGCTGGAAAGGAGGGGGGTTGGGCTCGGGTACTGGTCGAACTTGTCACAACAGAACTTGTCATGAGTCAAAGTTGTCACAATGTAGCCCCTTGCTAGTCAGGATTGTTACATCGGAACTTCCCATGAGTCAAAGTTGTCACAATGTAGCCCCTTCAAGTCAGGATTGTTACATCGGAACTTGTCATGAGTCAAAGTTGTCACAATGTAGCCCCTCGCTAGTCAGGATTGTTATATCAGAACTTCCCACGGTTCAAATCTGTTACAGCAAAACAAACTTGTCGCAACATAACTTCCCAGGAGTCAAAGTTGTCACAATGTAGCACCTCGCTAGTTAAACTAGTTACAGCAATAACTCCCTACAGGTCAAATTTGTTACAGCAAAACAAACTTGTCACAACAGAACTTGTCATGAGTCAAAGTTGTCACAATGTAGCCCCTCGCTCACAGCAATAACTCCCTACAGGTCAAATTGGTCAGCGCAGAACAAATTTGTCACAACAGAACTTCCCATGAGTCAAATCTGTCTCTGGGCATAACTTCCGACTGTTCAAATTTGCCCCAGTAGAACAAATTGTCAGAACAAAACTCCGCCAAGGTCACATTTGTCCCAACACCCCTGAGATAAACATGTCACAACAGAATGTCCCCCAGGTCAAAAATTGTCACAACATGATCTCCCGCTAGACACAGCTACACTTTTACTGGTGACCTTGGTGTCGTGTGGTTGCTGATGTCGACCTGATGTGGTCTTTGCAAACATCTCTGTACTCGTCTGACAAAGTTTTCACTGCTTTTTCAGCAACCAAAATGTTCTGATGGTGACTGTTGTAGCGACTCTGTTGGAAATGTAACCCAAAAAGACGCGCTATGCTGACCTTTGAACACGATAAATGTACATCAGCACACTTTCAGTAAATGGTAGACTCAACATCTATAAATGTTCATGCCAAGTGCAACTTGTGGCAGTGTCCATATCTGCAGTCTTCCCACACTGAAGTTCGCATTTCATAGTCTCCATATATGGATCCTCTGACAGGCCTTTCATCGCGGATTACGTAATCTTGCCGTCGTCTACATCATGGGCCGTTGAGGAGGCTAATTTGTTTCCAGCGACTTCACTGTCATTGAATCTTCGCACTTGATTCGCACTTTGTTCCATCATTACACCTGTGAAGATCCCGACAGGTGTTCCATCATTACACCTGTGATCACCCGCACCCCGTCAGGTGGGAAATTACCTGTTCGGAGGTCGGCTGGAAGATTGTACAAGGAAAGGTTCTCTCGTTTGGAACTTGTCAAAACGGCAAATAAGTTGCAGCCCACACATGAACTATTCTCGGACCAGCCGCGTGTAAAGTAGACTTTTCTTAATCTGACTCCCTTTCAAGATGGGGTCAAGTAGAATATACATGTCGGGATGAAGATAACATTTAAAAAATCATAGAATAATTCAAAAGTGGAGCATGCCGAACATTTGAATGAAGGCCTGTTTACATCTACCCTAGGTAACCACATACCAAATATTAGATCATTTGGCTTTAATACATTGACACAGAAGTCCAAAATATACATTGTTGGTCTAGAAATAGAACAAGTTCCCCCCGAAAAACTAATGCGCTCGTACCTAAGCTAAGTTCAGCTTTGCACAAACGCTGATGCAGTCTTCCTTTAGTGCTGAGTAAAACAACTTTACTTCTAGACGCACTTTAGACCTGCAGAGTTGCTGTCAAAGGGGACCCCACAGTCGGTTTGAAGATCGGATCCGATCTTGTCCATTTTACGATGCAAAGCACTCCTTGAATATCAACAAACGGTCGTCGATAAAATAGAGTACCTCTTTGCAATCCCTGCCACAAATTTGCACACAGGCAGTGATTTTTGCCGGTTGGAACATCAAGGTTAAAAAGCGTATCGTTTATAACATGCTGCCTATCATATTCCTTACAACCGGAGACAGCCATCGTTATTACGGCTGATATTGTGTCTCTGTCTGCATTGTTATGGTCCAGACGGGACAGTGATTTCCAACGTCCATTTTATGGTAGCAATCATATTCTCTACAGTAATATACCGGCCATCAGTTCCGCCCTAGTTAACGTAATATAGTGTCTATCGTGTGTTTTATGTTTGGGTCGTATTTCACAGTGCTCACAGACACTCATCTTAGGAAAACGCACCTATCTCCCGTCCGTGCTGCTATCTTAAAAGCTGCGTTTCCGCGCATGTCTGTCGGATTGTTGGGTTGATGGTGGTTATCATTTCTTGCACATGTGTTCTAGGCAACATAAGCGGTTCATAGAGTCTCGTTACGATATAATTGTTGTCTCCTTTACGGTAAAGACCATATCAGTTACGTGTATAAATAGTTATCTGTAAAATATCGCCATGGTTGATAGCATCCTTTATCACCTTTTGACGAGAAGCTTTTGATGTGGTCGTAAATTCTTCCAAACGTCTCTGATTACTCGTATTGCCTACAAACATCTACTTGGAGGTAGGAAGCCATACAGTCAGACGTGTTACTTCATGTACGCTTACCTGCCTTGTACAAAGGACATGCTTTCCACTGTTTTATCCATTCTCAACGTTACGGTGTCAGTTAATCTGGCCAATGTTTTTCTTCGGGATTGGTGGCCAATTCAACTTGCTGAAGGTTCTGCCACACTGATGGGTTGCTCATGCTGGAGGCGGTTCAGTTGTGACTGGTTCTAGTTCTATTCTATAGTCTGTAAACCCCCTAGTAGGGGTATCGCACAGGCGGGGTGAGGCGCAGCTGCAGTGTCCGGGCTACGGGTGTGACGACAGCAGCCTGCTCTTGAAGGTGTCCAGTGGTCAGGTCCAAGTTTTGAGGGTGGATGAGGGGAGAGCACTGTGAGCATTAAGTACGTGAAGATTATCTTGGTCAGAGATGTTTGACTTCAGCAGACACATTTCTGTTGTCTCTTTACACATAAAACGGTTCCCGATTGTTTAATGTGTGCCTTCGCTTGTCTGGCTGATTGCTCAGACTACGCCCACTTTGCTCCTCCTGCAATGGGGAGTTCCGCCACCTTAAATGGCCACCCTCACATGGAGAAAGAAAAAAAATATTGAAACCCATTACTGTCCCAAAACCTCATTTCTCCCTCCTAATATCCGCTTGGAAACTATTTGGTTTCGCCTCTCACGTGCCCCAAAATTAACATGGAAGATTATAGACGACATGTCGAAACCCTTCAGTTCACCATCCCGGTGGTCTTCCTTCCTCTCCCGTCTCATTACTCCCCTGTAGATGAACATGTTGCGCGGAGTCCTTCAGTCCCGGCCTATTGTGCGTGTCTGCTCATATCTTCGCCAGCACACGACGAGAGCCGCCAATTTGTGCGGGCCTGAATGGCTGCCGGCCACATGTAGAGTTCCAATCAGCGGCATTGAAAGCCTTACTTCCCAATTACGCTGAGTTATTCTCTCGCGCGCTGGCGAGGAGGCGACCGACATTTCTCTCTCCTGACACTTGTATGGAGAGAGAAAATAGAAATGCAGCCTCAACATGTAACGAGTTTGACATTTCCTTCCCCTTACATAATGTACCTGATGATCACAACGGTAGAAATTGACTTGGTGAATGGAGACAGTGGATGGAGACCATGTTTTTCTGACACCTGTATGAAGAGAGGAAATAAAAATGTAGCCCCAACATGTAACGAGTTTGACGCTTCCTTCCCCTTACATAATGTACCTGATGATCACAACGGTAGAGACTGATTTAGTGAATGGAGACCGTGGATGGAGACCATGTTTTTCTGACACTTGTATGAAGAGAGGAAATAAAAATGTAGCCCCGCATGAAAACATGTAACGAGTTTGACATTTTTCTCTTCTTGGGACATAAAATATAATACACCTGATAATTGTAACGCTAGGGGCTGGATTTGTGAATTGATATCTTGAATGGAGACCATGTCTTTCTGACACTTGTATGAAGAGGAGAAATTAAAATGTAGCCTCACAACATTACACTTAACGAGTTTGACATTTTCCTCTGCTTGGGACATAAAAACATAATATACTTGATAATTAGAAAACACTAGAGGCTGAATTTGTGAATGGAGACCGCGAATAGAAACCGTGTCTTTTTTACACTTGTGTAAAAAGAAGAAATTAAAATTACAACACAACACAACTCGTAACGAGTTTGACATTTCTTCTGCTAGGGGCATAAGAATCACATACCTGATGATTATAACGTTAGAGACCGAATAAGCTAATGGGTACCATGAATAGAGACCATGTCTATTGACACTTAGCTATTCAAAAGTGTCTATAAACCGTACATGATTACTCCGCCACAGACTGAAGTAGTGAATGGAGATCGTGTGCGGAAGTTTCTCTTCTGATATCTGTGTGGTATTCTTTAGATTAACATTAGATGTGACAGGCCTGACATTTCCCCAACTCGTGCCCATTGTGTACCTGTTACCTGTCCCCATGTTATACATGAGGTAATTATAAGGTTTCAGACTGAATCAGTGGGCGAACAAAGGGATGGTACTCATGGCACCCTCCGGTGCGAATGGGTAATCTCTTCAGCCGTAATGAATAATGTTAAGTAACCAAGATATCTGCGTAGGTACAAACACAGACGTATACAGGTACAAGTAATATTATAAGATAATGAAGGAACAGTTGAGTTTAGCCATACTGGTCCAAATGCATATAACGTACTGTACAGTTACTAAAGTTAGACTGAGGGACATCTAGAGATAGAGTACAAAGTGCCCGCATGTCTTCACAGATGGAAGCTACCTTCAAACATCCACACAGAGGTCAAGAAGATGCCGGTAGATCTTAGGACGTGTTTCCAGTCTAACAAGTCCCCCCGAGCCGCCCTGCAACAGCAGCTGTTCTTCTGCTTGTAGCTTTAGAATGGTTGTGAAAACACTGGCCCGAAACTAGGAACCTTCCAATAGAATACCTCTCTGTGCAACATCAACCTTGTATGATGTCTAACACCACCTTCGCCATATGTCATTCTCCGTGCACTTGTCGCTAATGTGACATGCCCGTTACCCCGGTGTCACCCGGTGTGGCGGTGTTATTCACGGATGATTTATTTCAGGCATGTTAACTGGGACACCTGTGTGAAGCCATGAAGGGCACGGTCATCAATATTTTATAAAGCTATAATATACATTTTCTTCTCGCGTGGAGGCTCTCAACCCTAGAATCTTTGTCCTCTTCTATATTTGTCTGTCAACAAGTGGGAAATGTTGATTGATATATTGCGACGTTTTTTTACTTATCAATTGTTTTCAAAAGTGTCAATATACAGACTGGCAAATTTTGTGATCTAGATTTAGCTTTTTGGGAGGTTTGCTTGGACAGGGTTTCCCGGCTGGCCGGCTCGTGTTGATGGTATACAGTAGAAGGATCTGAGCGGATCACAGACAGTTGTATCCTGATGACTTCTCTTTCCTAAAATATTGGCGTAAGGGCTAAGAGGAGAAAAAGTAGACCTTGTGTTGTGGTGATTTTTGGCCAGTTTTTCGGCCCCCAGGAGGATCTCCCGGTACAAAGTGGTCCACTGCAGCTGAACAGGTTGGTTTATGGCAGGAGAAGAATCGGAGTAGTTTCCTGGTTTGATTGCTGCAGTGTCCTGATTGCTGATATTTTTTGCAACCTAAACCAGGGACCTAGTCGACCAGAGGAGGACAAGTTGACCCTGCAGCTACTATTGTAGCCAATTTCTATTCCCTACTTCCTCTAGAGAGATCTGCCGGTACCGAGTGGCCGGATGACCATCTCCTGTTGATGTCAGAAGAGGAGGCTGTGCGGATCTGCCGGTACCGAGTGGCCGGATGACCATCTCCTGTTGATATCAGAAGAGGAGGCTGTGCGGATCTGCTGGTACCGAGTGGCCGGATGACCATCTCCTGTTGATATCAGAAGAGGAGGCTGTGCGGATCTGCTGGTACTGAGTGGCCGGATGACCATCTCCTGTTGATGTCAGAAGAGCAGGCGGAGCGGATCGCGGTCATCCCGGCTCCAGTTCGTCTGGCCGGAGCCCTGACCAGCTGATTACTCCGATCCTGACTCCCGGCAATTACACAGATTAAACCCTATTGATAGGAGGGCAGGGTGAACTTTCGACCCCTGATGGCCCCAGGCTGGACATGAAGAACAACACAAACCCCTCTGTTCACCTGTCAAGACGGGTTATGGAGAGGTGCTGTCTTCACAACCAAGGCTTTCATAACGTTCTTACACACGGGCAGCGATGGCAATTGTACAGCGTCTGTGCGGTTATAACGCTTGGCAGGACGGGTGGGACAGCGATGGGAAGTGTACATTGTCTGGACAGATATATGTTTAACAAAAGCCACATCTTTCTAAACGACCTCTCGATTCACTTCGTGGTCAGGTTATGGATTGGCTGTCTTCCCTACCAAGTTTTTCAGAACCTTTCTCCACCATAGCTGCACGAAGAGCGTTGAGTAATTGGTCTTTCTATTCACGCATATTTGCCCGGACCTACCATATATATGGCCTCCGTCGGTCAGTATTGACCATGGTAAAATCCTAATTCACAACAGCCCTACAGCATCGACTATGGCTATACGAGAATGACAGTCCCTGCCACAAAAATCACATCTGTAAGCGGGCTCAGTTCTGTTGCAAAGCTCTTTTCTGCGGATCCGCTTTTCTTCTGCGCTGTGCACCAGTCTGGCTTCTCCTGATTTGAGCTGTCTGAACAGTGTGCGGACCTACCGTACGTCACAAAACTCATATGCCCCTACATTTGCACCAGGCGACTGTACTGTCATAGCCTGGAATCCAAACCTATCATAGCTCCCGAGTCTCCTCTCCGAAGGCTAGCCCTGACAGGGAACAGGGCGCTGATTCGGCGTGTGGCTGACTGAAGCTTTACCAGCACTCTGTGATGGGTGTTTGCAAAAGTTCACCTCCTGTTACGGTCATCTCTGCTTATAAGATAAATACATGATTGCATTGTATTCAATCAATCATGCAATAATTCACCATCCATTAATTCATTCACTAAACGGATATTATTCATGAGCATCTTGAATTAACGTACCAGTCCAACATTGTCCCGGTACATCATACCATGCCACTAGAGTCTTGTAACTCTTGTTTCACCAACCAACCAACAAACAAACAAATAAACAAACCACATGGTCTTTATAGCAGTCGACACTGAGTAAAAACACAAGAACTACCAACGTCGTTGTTCATTTTGAGTAATCTCACACCGATGTTTTCCAAATCGCCGTGATTTGGGCAGCACATGCATGACAAAGGCAGGAATAAGATAGCTTATAAATAACAATGACGGGCATGACCACACGGAATTGATTGCAGGTACATTTGTCTCCATAAATAAGGAAAGTTGTCTGTCCAGTGTGAAATTTAATCCAGGGTGAACCGCTAAATTTGCATGTTATATAAGAGGAAGGAAATGCTTTGCGATAGTGCTAGTGCACAAACAGGTTGTAGTTACCAATTTCATACATATGTGAGGGACTACGTCACAAAAAAATTGTGGGTATCAGAAATTACAAGCATCGTTCTTGCTTCTCTGTCTCTTTTAAATGCATACAATTTTCAGAACACAGCTGTTGGTAAAGCTTTGCCCAAGGATTACCGCTGAGTACATCGGGTATACCTAGTACGTTTGTAAAGTGGATCTCTGTCATCGGTGCGACCATCCTTGTCATCTTCATTATCCTCCTGACCACCATTATGGTCCTTATCTTCATCCTCCAGGCCATCATCTTCATCCTTATGCTCATCATCATCTTCATGCTCATCATCATCCTCAACGACTGTATGCTCCATCTTTTCCCGGAAGGATCTATTTCAGATAAAAGGTGTTATTCGGTTTTAGCTCTGCCAGTTTTCTGTGTGTTTTTCATTGACTTCTATGGCTGAGGTAGTGTTCTTAAGCGCCTAGCCTGCGTTCCTTCCAACTGAGCATCAGTGGAAAATTCTACCACCAGTCCTAGTGACAGCGGTAGCCTCATGAAGGTGCCTGTACCTCGTTGTGCCATGTCTTATGTTGTATTTTGCATAGACTTCTCTGTTGTAAGAAATGAGTTACAAAGCGCGTATCTGTAAGACTGTCAGCACTGCATGCCCTCCCTCCACGAGGCTCCGCATCATCCCCACAGCAGTCCTCGGACCGACAGTAACTTCATTACCGGCTATGTATCGGTTGTTTAACCTCCTGACCCGGTTTGTGAACGGCAGGACGTCCCGTCGCTGGCCAGTCGTTTGGCGGGTTAGAAAACACGCATTACACAAAGTGCGGTGATTTTCAGACACGCGTTACGACCTGCCCAGCCCCACTGCAGTTGACCCCTCCACGCCGGGGGCAGGGATAATGGGCGAAGTGCAAAGCAGCGTTCAATCATGTAGCTGTCCGGGCGCGCGACCGAGGGTTCACCTCTCCCTTACATCAGTAGGTCATCACCTGTACGGTCCCCAGGGACAGCCCATTAGTGTCGGGGATGGGGTTGTCTAGAATTGGACAGGGTTTGCAATTATTTGTCTTTTCAATTATACACCGAAGTGGGAGGCTGTTACTAGGCGCATTGAGAGCTTTCGTGCCTTGTTTTTGCCTTGACTATATATCCCATCCCCATTTTGATGCTCTATGGCGATTTTGTTATTGTGCTTTTGCTGTTCACTAACACATTTTAGAGTAATGAGAACAGAGAAGAACTATCCGTATCGACACTGATTTCCATTGTTTAGCTCCATAGAACCCCGGAAGTCCAAAACACGGAGATAAACCCTTCCAATAAAACTGCTGCAGACTAACGACGAACGACATGTAAGCACAGCAGTCAGACCTGCATGACTCACGCAGTCAGAGTGATTCCGTAATCGAATCATGAACATGTATATCGTATCTAACTGAATCATGCATCTACTGTACATGATCTCTGGTTATTTCCAGCCATCTTCCTCCAGTGTTTAAGCAAGGAAGTCTGTTCTGTAAGGTGTCCTGTAAGAGCCTGATGAGTTATTGTGGTCTCTTATCGGACTGAACAATAGCAGAAACTGGCCAAAATTGTAAAATAGTTTTATACAGATGAGAGGACTTTGCTGGTAGCCTTTGTGCCAATCTAGTTAGTTTACTGGGGTTCCCGAACTCGTTCAATCACGAGATAAAGATTTGTGCTGGCGCCCCGGTAAACTAAACGGATTGGCACCCAGGCTACATTGCTGGTCATTGGATCGCCAAGTCCTGTGATGGAATATCTGCCCTATTGTGGCCAGATTCTACTTTCTCAACCCCCCCCCTCCAGATGTCTGGTCTAGACTATAGTCTAGAGATACAGAGAATTATGCATACGTGGAACATCATAAGAACCCCGGTGTCCACAGATAGAGCGGAGTCGGCTGAATCAAAGGAAATATTCTGCCAATTTGGGCTAAACTCTACATTTTTTCAGTCGCCTTAGATGTCTGTTAGAGACTAGAGCCAGTTTACGGCATCGCAGAGTTCGTGCAGAGGTACAGAGAATAACGCGTCTGCAGGGGACAACATGAAACCCCGGTGTCTACAGGTAGAGCAGAGTTCGTGCAGAGGTACAGAGAATAACGCATCTGCAGGGGACAACATTAAACCCCGGTGTCTACAGGTGGAGCAGAGTTCATGCAGAGGTACAGAGAATAACGCATCTGCAGGGGACAACATTAAACCCCGGTGTCTACAGGTGGAGCGGAGTTCGTGCAGAGGTACAGAGAATAACGCATCTGCAGGGGACAACATGAAACCCCGGTGTCTACAGGTGGAGCGGAGTTCGTGCAGAGGTACAGAGAATGACGCATCTGCAGGGGACAACATTAAACCCCGGTGTCTACAGGTCGCTGAATGGGGGGAAATGAGTCCTGATCATCTTCAACAGGACAATTTTCCTCTCAGCCAGACTCATTCCGGCGCCCATTCAGCTCCGCGGGGGGCGAGAGCTTCGTCAAACCTGCGGGGGCACCGGGCTTTACGTGGGGAGAGGGGATGGGTACAGGGAGGGGTGGGGATGTGGGGTGGGGTGGGGATCGGGGTCTATAAATACACTGGAGAGAGGGGCTACATGCTAAGATGGGAGGTGCGCGAGAGTAAGACTGTGTCACTGGCGAAAGGAAGCGGATGCAGTTTTCAAATCCACCCGTTGCCTTTGTAACTGTTATCTATTTTTATTTTTTTTTAAATTAAATTGCAACAGGCAATACTGTTATCCTACGTATCTTACTACCTTGTTGTCTAACTTTCACGCGGGGAGAGGCGATGGGTACAGGGAGGGGGTGGGGATGTGGGGTGGGGTGGGGATTGGGGTCTATAAACACACTAGAGAGAGAGGGACTAATATGGGAGGGGTGCGAGAGTTAGACTGTGTCACTGGCGAAAGGAAGCGGATCCATCCGTTTGCTTTTGTAACTGTCATTTATTATGTTTCAAAAATTAAATTGCAACAGGCAATACTGTTATCCTACGTATCTTACTACCTGGATGTCTAACTTTCATCGCCATAGCTTGAGAACTAGCAGAAAAGACTCCATACTGAAGGTAGACACAAGGGAATGAGCGGGTCCTGCGTTGTGGAAGGGTGTCTACTGACACATTCATGTAGGCGGGAGGCAGACTGGTGTGGGCTACATGCTGAGATGGGGGAGGGGGTCGATGAGTGCGCTGAGGATTAGTTGATCATCAGTATCCGATATCTCTAAAAGCTTTTCTAGATTAAGGAATACACAGAAACTCATATTCCTTTTGAAATCTTCCAACCCACTCATCAATGAAAGTGTGGGGCTTTTTATTTCCCACTGCTTTCAAAGTAGAAATCAAACCCCGCATTAAAACCATAGATATAGAAACTTTGTGTAGACTAGCAATATAGTATGATCTTGTATCCCATGTATGCCTTATGATTTTACTTTACATTTGAACTTCGACATTGTTGTCAACATGCAATTAGCCTACGGGCATGAATTTGCAATAAAACTTATTATCATCTTATATAACTATATGTGGTAGAAGATTTAAGTTCGAAGGAGTGACGCACATTGGATTGGGACGGGTCAGGCGCCTTGAAGAGGAGTTGGTTTAGCGATGAGGCGAGAGGTGGGAGATCTGGGGTGTTAGACACGCTATAACGCTATTGTGGTATTCGGTTGTTGTGAAATGCTAAAATAGTACTAGTTTTAGAGAAGACCATCTCTTTCACATTCCCGCTGTGCTTGTATACGTACGTATAGTGGCCATTTTGTTCTCTTCATGTCTGAAAAGTTCTCGGCAAAGATCGGACACTGTGAAAAGGGTCGCAGAACCGCTTTTAGAGGCTGTGGAGCAAGGGGAACCGTTAGGCCGGGTCTGGGACTCGAACCCGCGACCTCCCAACATTGAGACTCGAACCCGCGACCTCCCAACATTGGGACTCGAACCCGCGACCTCCTAACATAAAGGTTGATGCTCGTCACCACTTCTGTGCAGCTCCCTGTCGGGCTGGCTCCCCGCGAGTGGAGGTGTCGTGCGAGCCTCTAAACTATTTCATTACCGCCACACAAAAGCGGATTCCGCTGCCTGGAATCTAATCACGCCGCGGAGGGAAAACGCCCCGGCAAACTCGCAGGAGCCGAGTCCTTCTTAATTCTCCTCTAAATGTCACTTGAAAGAAAGCTAGCGCCTCATTAGTAAGCTAACGCTAAGCAAATTCGCCGCTAACCGCGTTACAGGCGGGGAAATGGGAACTGATACCGGCAGTTCTACTCAATGCAAACTGCGACTTACGGGACTTCAACCGGGATTTAGATTTAATTTCGCAAATGGATGTGTAAGTCTGGTAGACTACACAGGGATCCGACAGTCGCGCAGATAGCTGCCTGATAATCTGCAGTCGTGCCGTTTGGAAGGCCCGGGCTGAGATGAGGCGGTCCAATTTGTGTCGTGTCTGATGGCATGTCCCATTGCTTCGATCGCTAATCGCATCAATGTTGGCATATGTTTGAGTTAGTATGTTACATGATGCGATTATGCCGTAATTTGGAGTAAGCTGTCCCATCCCTGACGGCATGACTGCATTCGGAATGATCCTCCTGTCACGCTCGTCCAACAACAAACAAATACGTCATTGAAGCAGAAATATCATCTCTCTCTCTCCCTCTGTCTCTGTCTCTCTCTCTCTCTCTCTCCACCTTCCACCCCCCCTCCTCACACACACACACACACATACACACACAAAAACACACACAAAAACACACACACACACACAAACACACGCACGCACACGCACACACACACACACACACACACACACACACACACACACACACACACACACACGCACGCACGCACGCACGCACGCACGCGCGCGCACGCACGCACGCACACACGCACGCACGCACGCACGCACGCACGCACGCACGCACGCGCACGCACGCACACACACACACACACACACACACACACACACGCACACACATGCACACACACACACACACACACACACACACACACACACGCACGCACGCACGCACGCGCACGCACGCACGCACACACACACACACGCACGCACGCACGCACGCACGCACGCGCACGCACGCACACACACACACACACACACACACAAACACACACACACACACACACACGCACACACATGCACACACATCTAGTTTTATTTACGGTGTCTGATTAAAATTTTTGGACAGGATTTGGATCCCGGAACTTTGTATGAAATTGTGAGCGGTTGGTGGAGTTTTTTTTGTCTCCGGAGGCCTTCTCCCATTCTAGCCTTCCTTTTCTTTTCCGTAGCTTGTCTATTTCTGATTTTCACCTCACAGTTTCTCTCCATCCCTCCCATTGCCCTTGGTTCCCTCTCTCCTATCTTATTTCAAAGCTTTACCCTTTCGCCTTGTACTCATGTCTCTGCGTATCTCTCCGCCCGGCAGTCTCCTCATACCGTCCGTTATCATTCGGCTTCACGTCGTGATGCGGAGATCTGAACTAGATTTGCACATACGATATCATTCCGTGTTTTATGTCAAAGCTAGAACTACTTTGTAACCGGAAAGCCATCATCTCTGGAATTTAGCTGCGTTCCAAATGGAAACTCGCCTGGGGGTGGCAGATTTGATCACGCGGGGGTTTAATGTCATTTCCGGCGGGCATGCAGACTGGCCGACCCGGGAACGAGCGGAGTTATTGTCTCTCCGTCGGCGAGAGTCTTTCTGATGGATGCGGTTTTCGGCGCCGGTATGTTTGTAGGGATGTCCCTGTGGCTCAACTGGTAGCAGCCTCACAGTTGACCTCTCGGTTCCAATTAAGAGGTGACTGGGAGACCCCGGTTCAATCCTAGGCATCTCGGTTGGGGCTGCACCATCATCTTGAAGGGAAGTAAAGAGAAAGTGATTCGTTTAAGAGGAAGGGCTAGTACCCCCCTCCCCCCAGTAAAATGCTTACCCTACTAGGAAGGAAACTTTCACTAGGAACTACAAGGTGAACAACAACAACCTGTGTGTCTGTGGGAGAGTCAGACCGGAGGGACGGGTGGTGGGCTCCGAAGACGTTCGTCTGTCGTTGTTCAATGAAGACTTTGATTTCTTCAGTCGCCGTTGTTAGTGTGCATGTGGTCAGCTCCACTCAGCGGAAATCAGCTGCATGTGTCCCTAGTATCCAACCCCACACCTACATGGTCCATGGTAGATATCAGACGAATTTGGCTTTGTACAAGCTTATGTGCTTCTTTTGGGGTGAAATTAACAAACAAGCTTAAGACCTCGTCCCTCGGACCTTACAGTTAAATTAGCTTATCATTAAAAGAATTACACAAAAAGGCTATCATTCATCACTTTCCGCCAACGTTACCGACCAAAAATGCAAAACAAATTCCTGAAAACTGACTCACTCCTGCCCTCGGACAGCCGGTCAGCCTCCATAACAGTGTTGACAGCCACAGTACCTACTTACAAAGAGTGATGATCAGCCTTGAACAACTCGCTGAGTTATCCTCTCTACAAGCAAACGTCGCTGAAAACATTTCCTCCCAGGACGAGGTAATAAAGCGCAGGAAAAGACCGCACTTTCGGCATGTCGTCCTACAAATCCGGTCATCTGTCGTGCGGGGAAGGACGCCCGTGGGACCGGCGGGGCACCGACGCACTCAGCCCCGCTATCTCTGCCGATACGGCCCGCTATCATGCATCATCGGCACGGTCCTGTATATACATCACAGATACGGCCCCGTTCCATACATCACCGCAGCACTTCAAAGGCTCGGCGGGCAGACCCATTCCTCACCGCCGCCCGACCAAGCCGCAGTCGACGCCCTTTTGTCAACTCCGTCCCTGCGCGCTATCTACCAGATTCGTAACCTACAGAACTATAGGCGAGTTGAATGCGAGCTGTGTGATTCTGATCTTGAAACTTTGAGTTCATCCTTTTGCTCGTTTTTGCGCGAATTCGAGCAGGCCTTTTTGACGGTCAATACTATATATACAACTGGCGAGTCATACAAAATCAAGACAATAGACTCTCTCTCTTTCTTTCTCTCTCTCTCTCTCTCGCTCTCTTTCTCTCTCTCCCTCCCTCTTTCTCTCTCTGCACACCGCTCCCTCTCGCTCGCCGAGTTTTACTTCTCCTACCAACAGGGGCGAAAAGCCACCCTTGATGTGCCTCTCGTTCCCAAACGCTGGCCCTAATGCCCGTCTCGTTCCCTGGGGAGTATGCGGAGACGCCACTCCTAGATTGGAAATGTAGCGATGTTGTTTTTGTAACGAATTCCCCTTGTATGACACGGCGTCTACCGGACGACTCCGCATTGTCTGCGCCGCTGAACGGCCCCGCCGGGAAGTGTTTTACTACTTTTATTAATCGTAAAGCTGTTCTGGTAAACATCTCCTAATGGCTCGACCTGTTTCCAAATAACGCTGGAGATTGGGGTGGGGCGGGCGCCGTTCTCTCCAATTGCATCCACCTCATCAAGCCGTTAACTCCGGGGCGGTATGAACGTGAGGAGGAGAGGGATGAGGGGGGAGCAGTATATATATTCTATCCTGTTCTATGTTTCTATTCTATCCTGTTCTATGTTTCTATTCTATCCTGTTCTATGTTTCTATTCTATCCTGTTCTATGTTTCTATTCTATCCTGTTCTATGTTTCTATTCTATCCTGTTCTATATGTTTCTATTCTATCCTGTTCTATGTTTCTATTCTATCCTGTTCTATGTTTCTATTCTATCCTGTTCTATGTTTCTATTCTATCCTGTTCTATGTTTCTATTCTATCCTGTTCTATGTTTCTATTCTATCCTGTTCTATGTTTCTATTCTATCCTGTTCTATGTTTCTATTCTATCCTGTTCTATGTTTCTATTCTATCCTGTTCTATGTTTCTATTCTATCCTGTTCTATGTTTCTATTCTATCCTGTTCTATGTTTCTATTCTATCCTGTTCTATGTTTCTATTCTATCCTGTTCTATGTTTCTATTCTATCCTGTTCTATGTTTCTATTCTATCCTGTTCTATGTTTCTATTCTATCCTGTTCTATGTTTCTATTCTATCCTGTTCTATGTTTCTATTCTATCCTGTTCTATGTTTCTATTCTATCATGTTCTATGTTTCTATTCTATCCTGTTCTATGTTTCTATTCTATCCCTTTCTATGTTTCTATTCTATCCCGTTCTATATTCCTATTCTATCCTGTTCTATGTTCCTATTCTATCCTGTTCTATGTTTCTATTCTATCCTGTTCTATGTTTCTTTTTTTACCGTTCTGTATTTCTATTCTATTCTATTCTATCCTGTTTTATTTTTATCTTCTATCTTGTTCCATGTTTCTATTCTATACTGTCGTATACTTCTATTCTATTCTATTCTGTTCTATGTTTCTATTCTATCCCGTTCTTTGTACATCGGATCGCACTACCTCTGATATCTTTCTATTGACCCTCTCCCCTTGTTCAATCGTTCCAAAGGTTTTTACATGTATTTAGTAAGGATCTCGCGGGCAACAGCACCCGAATAACATCTTTATTAAAGAGGATATACAATATAGACCTCATTACACTCCACGTATCATAGTTATGAAGCCATTGCACAATTAAAATCCATTCATAATGGCGAGTGTACCGGCCAGATGCCTCCTGAGTACAGAATACACGATCAACAGAAACTAGGCCAGCGCCATCATTCTTCTGGCCGTGACTGTGACCTGGCGACCCCCGGGAGGAGCTACATGCCGCCCGCCATTTTAGAACAGTTTCAAGGTCACACGGGTCACGCAATCACCCTCCCCAGGGACAACACCGTCCTTGGTCACGTGGTCCCGTCCCGTGGGAACTGTACGCAAGGTCGGAAGTCGTCAATTTGCTAGGGACGTTTCGTTACTGATTTTATAGGGTCTCCAAGCCCCCTTTTCTCGGCTCTGATGTTGCATGTATTCTCCCCCAAGACTCAGCTATCAACAATTCGCGCTGCTTTCATCTCCCATCTCCAACCTTCACACCCGAACACTACATCACATGTTAAACTCATAAATGTGCAGCAAATCCACGTGGAATACGCACTCAATCACAAACGTCAACGACGTTAATGCTCTAAATCCTAAGTACAATATTGTTTACTTGCATAACGTATGGGTGCTTAAGTACTGTTTGGGTACTGTCTATTGGAATTACCCCATGGTTCCAACGCCCGTATATTGTCAGTAGAAAGTCGGTAGAGAAGCTACAGTCCGTCCTATCATGGTATCTACAACATACAAAACGGTAATGCAATATCAGAATAGATCATAAATTGACATCTAACATAACGAATTCCGTGTATCTTTTATCTCATCTATTATGATCGTGAAGAGTTGGGCAGCATGTACGGTGTTTCCCGAACGTTATCAGGCACATGTCTACCTGTATAGCTTGTCAGACTGAAAGACAGCCACGCTAGGATATACGAAATGACTATGTATGATATTTCGTCTGCCTGTAGCTTTGTGTGAGAATCTACTGAGACCTACATATGAGACCTGTATCTGTATTCATTTAGTCGGTATAACCGCGTAACACACCAGCCTCGCAGCCACCGGCTACCGTTACCTTAACGACCTGTCACATCTAACCTTTGCCCATCTTGCTGTGAGCGTTTATATTGTTCAAAGCTATCTAGTCAGGATGTTCTTAGTGTCAATAAGTTCCCCTATACAATAGTTAAGGGGAAAAATGAATTTTTGAACACCTCAATTCTAGGTTTGTTTGTTTGATTGTTTGAACCAAGGAGGTCCTATTTTAACCTCCTTGTTTGAACCCTTGTTTATTCATGATAAGCTCGAATCGGCACGCAGGCCGCTTTTCATTGAGGTCACGAGGGAAGAGGTAAGGGTCAGATAAAATATAACAGAGATACACAGTCATTTGAGTCCTAATAACTCTATCAACATATATCATTACATATTTATGGTACAACAATATACAATTTCTACAACATACAACATAAAGTAGGGCAAAAGCTGGTTCATGGTCCGTGTCCGTTCGTTTAGTTCATTTTTTACTTCACGGTTCGTTTACTTCAAGAGTTTCCGTTACTTCAAGAGGTTGATAACTCCGGTACTCCGGCCATTACTTCTTGATGTTCTTTTCCGAGCTGGTACCGACCTAGTACATTAGCTGCCCCATTCCTGTTATCTCGATACGATCCCGCATGTTCTTGAACGTTAACGTTAGGAGTCTATAAATACTCAGCAGAGCGGATAACTCCCCAGTCCAGGGCAGGCGTGGTGATAAGGACAACTAGCTGTAAAGTGGAGAGATATGGATCGGTTCTAACCGGTATAAAACACTAGTACTGTGGACATGAGCAGCATAATGCTAGGGTCACATTTCCAAGCCGGGGCCCGGCCAGACAAATTCTGGGAACGAAAACTATGATATAAAATACAACAAAACACACAAAAATTTTTAAAAAATCATTCCTTACCATACGTTATTTATATCATTTGTATGCATATTTATGTTTAGCCATACCTAGTATGGCTCAACATATTGTTTTTGTTCACGTTCTTCTTCTTCTTCTTCTTCTTCTCCTCCTGCCATATCTTCAAATGGAATCTACTCCGTCATTTTTGGGCCAAACGGCCTGAAATTTGGCATGGAGGTAAAGAAGGCAAATGCCCTCAGGTGATTTTAAAATTGCTCTGAAACAGGCCTTAAAATCATTTTTATGGAGTTTTTTTGGGGCATTTTTAGGCAATTTTTATATTTTGGTCTCCTGTGCCCTGGTATTACAAGTAAATGACCTGAAATTCGGTACAATGTTGCCTTGAACATGTCCCTACAGGACTACAATCACATTTCTGGTGTACATCACTTCAAAATGCTTCGTTTTGGGGACTTTTGGACCCATTTTCAGACCAAAAATGGGTCAAAAGTGCTGTCCCCGTTCCATGTTCTATCTTAGAATCTATGTTCTATCTAAGGTTCCGGGCGTTCCATTTGCTGCTGGCCAAAGAACATGTGTTCTTTTCAGGTTACCTGAGGTCATGTTGCGGGTAAACACGCAAGCCTTTGCAGTAAGAAGCTCTTGGCGTCTCGCAGAACTTGTAGAGAGAATTTTTTTTTGCACGGGTGATTTTGGAACAGTCAATTTATGCATCGGGAGGGAGATTGGCAAAGTATGATGCTCTTGCAAATGTTGCCTTCCTACATGCAGTTAATATTTCGATTTGCCCAGGGATTATTTTGGGACAGCCCACTTCTTGCATGGGGAGGAGTATGGCTAAACATGCTGTATTTGCTCAGGGGCAAATGACGGCCTTTCTAGTCTATTCTTTGTTTTCTCAAACAGCCCGGTCGGGCCCCGGCTTGGAAATGTGACCCTAGCATTAAATGGGCTGGGGCGACCACGCCCTCTTCACGTTCACCATCTACGTTTACTGACGAAAGGAAAGCTACAACCGTATTCATTCCCCAATTCAACTTATTTCGGAAAAAAGCGAGACATTTCGTCGTTTACTGCCTCAAAAAAGAGGTCAAACCCAAAAATCTTAGATTTGACTTTTCAAAACTAGCTAGGTAAAGCGACTGCGAGCACGAATGTCTTCCACATCGTGATTGGTTTTGCCGTGCAAACACGGCTAATGCTAGGGTCACATTTCCAATCCGGGGCCCGGCCGGGCAGTCTTTGGGAACGAAAAGTATGATATAAAATCCAACAAAAACACAAAACGTACCCAAAATTATTTAAGACCATAGCTTGTGCAAATCTATTGACATACACTTTGATTTTTTCGTTTTCGCAAACAGCCCGGCCGGGTCCCGGTTAGGAAATGTGACCCTAGCATAACCCGAGCTACTTCCATTAGTATGTTCGCTCTGGGCAAATTTAGAGTTTAGGACAGAATAAGTGCATGTAAAAACGGCCAGTGGCTAGGATCTTCAGAGGCTAGCTAAAGATCTTGTCTATGTAGAAAAGCGTTCACGTTATCGAGTGGTAGTCCGACCACGTAGGTACTGTCATTTCCGCCACGTGTCGGATCACACTGGGACTAATTGGTCGATTTAGCCCCGCAGTTTACGCAGGTACGCTCCGTCGTTACGGCGTCGGTTTTGTCTGCCTGCTAACTACAGTCGAAACGGTTAGAAATTAGCGACAAAATAACGCTTCCGCATCAAAGCGCCGTTGACGCGTGTGGCATGCTGTTTTGACGTCATTTCATTCATGCTTGTATCGGACGACATTCTTTATGGGCCCAGAATGTCGGAAACATGAAACATAATTTGCCTGCTATGAGCTGCACCAACACGTTTAATAGTCTTCAAAGGGTTGTTATTGCGCGCTCGGAATCGCGAATAGTCTCATAACTACGGCGTAAAAAAACCCAGAGCTATTTACTTGATTATACGGGCCCGGTTGTGCCTTGATTATTCACAACAGAAGGCAGAGAGCTGTTGTCGTTCCAAACTCACATTTCCATTCCTTATCGACGAATGGTGTAAAGGCGTCTGAACACAATCGTTTGAAACCACTGGAAAAAAAGACACATGAAAATCGACGATACTTTTTAACTTTAAAATCTGTTATTTTCGTGACTTCGAAATGTACGACATCAATGTGCACGTGCACACATGGCCATAAAGAGAAGCATGTCCTTTGTAAATCTTGGCCATACATACATCCATAAATCTAAATACAACGATTATCGTAAAAGTAGGCAGTTCTTCCAAACGTCTCTGGTGTCCTTTTAAACTCAACGTGCTCATAGTAAACCATTCCCCCGTGATGCCAGACACAGACATGCTCGCCCCCACCCCCTTTAAACACACACATGAGAAATGGAGGCGCTCAGTATTCAAATAAGCAACATTCTTTGCCTCTAAAGAAACACACGTTTCAATTGTCTCACCAAGAACAACGTTTTCTTCCGAAGTCGGAAATTAAGTTTGCGGGAGTAGCAAGATTGGTCTGCATATAGGCCTGGGGGAAGGGGGAGGGCAGGAAATTACTTCTAGAGGCTTTATTTCTTAAGCTTCTTTAGCTGATCCGTCTAAGACTCCGCCAGACGTTTAGATAAGACTGAAGTATTTCCAATATTTCTTTTGAATTTGATAAGAAGCATTTCATTTCGTTGTAGAAAAGCGTTGTGAGAGCAACAACCCCAACTGGATCTACATAGTTGTGATCTTTGATTTAATAAGCTGCAATTCGTAAGGAAGGTGCTAGAGGGCGGTTCCTAAGGGCAGGGGTTGTTCACAATCAAACATCATGGTCATCTACTATGTATCGAGTTCACCTACTACCTAACAAACCGACTAGCTATGCTCCTTCAAAAGCTCCATAGGCTACCGTGGACCCTATGTTTAAAACAGTCTACAGCCAGACACACACACGCCCCTAATGTCTGGCTACCTTTAAGAGACTCTTATAGGAAAACAGAAATGACCGAAACGAACGGACATGAACCATATATGTGTTCCAGCTTTTACTTTTTGATGTGTTTAACCGTACCTTCTCATAGATTAAAGCAAAAATAAGCTAAGAGGTATGAGGTATGAGACAATTCCTGGAGTCACCTTATATGATTAGTTTCTCTGTCACACTTTCCTTACATGCATGAGCAGACTTTTAGCAGGCAGTAGGGGTGGGTACCGGTACAAACAATTCAGGTCCGGTCCAGGTCCAGGTCCAGAGGGTCAGGTCCAGGTCCGGACCTGTACCTGTACCTGATTATAGTAGTGTTGCAGTACATCATATTTTGGAGAGCGAGACACACGCAAAAGTCTCCAAACGTCATGTCTGGAACGATACAATTTCTTAGGTTTGCACTTTGTCTCAAAATTATAATTATACTCTTCTATTTACTAATCCTTTAAGTGTTTCTAGGTATGATTCACAGCTAACGTCTTCGAAAACGAAGTTAAATCTGCTGTTTTGTATTTTCTTAGACCAGTTATGTGGCCGCCTGGTACTATGAATTTTCTTATCGGTCCATAGGCCGGTCCACTGATTTTATACGGACCGTTTTTTTTGGACCGGTCCATTAAGAAATACCGGTTTTGTACCGGTACACGGTACCGGTACCCACCCCTAGCAGGCAGGGATCCACCATGGTTTGGAGACGAGCCCCAAAGCGGTGGTCACGGCTTTGCTCCTCACTGAACGTTTGAGACGAGCCCAGAAGCTCTCAGATATGACTTTTTTCCGCGATCGCGGCGCGCGCGGTATGAAGATCTGTCTGCGCGCGTGCGGCAGCAAGTCGGGAGTTATTCGGCTCCACTTATTCAAGCAGGGGCGGATGCATACGTGCCTGGCGCGTCAGGAAGCCATTCGGTCGGCCTCATTACAGACGCGCATTGATATATTTACGCAGAGATTGGCGCAAAGGCTGCTGGGAACGCTTAGCCCAAAAGGTCGGCAAAAACATTCGAAACTTAAAATCTTGAAAGCAATATTTTTATCTGTATTGTGTATCGCAAGTTACGACTCTACAGTTTCAACTTTGTTGCTTCAAGTGGCGTTATTTAAGATTTAGTGCAGCAGATATACGATGTCAGTCGCTCTCTAGATTCACATGTTTATCTTCTATAACTGAAAGGACATCATAGGATAGGAGGTGGCGTTTACTTGGTCAGCGAACTCAGTAAGTTATACCTCAGCGCTAGCGGCACGGACCGTTTGAGAGATGTTAAGTGCTTCTCGCGGCCTTGGTGATGAGTTACTACATGTATGTAGCTCACTGATACTGCTGGTGTAACATATCAGTTACCTCATAACCCTATGGAGCTGAAGGAACATTAGAGGAAGGTGTAGTTTACAGTACCGTTGCGGTAAGTTACGGTTCTGTGGACAGAGATTCTACGTTGGTTATGGTCTTGGTGCTGATTTACTGTCCTTAAAGTCCGTCGGTCAGTCAGTGCCTTATTTATCTTCGAAGTGTTTGGTCGGCCACATGGCCGCTTTTCAACAAGATCGAGTAGGAGCAGTCACGGATTAAAGTAAGAAAAAATAAATTTTACAGATACAACAGTCATTGTACGACAGTCGATTCATAACTCAGTTTTCAGCTAGAACATTGTAACAAGGTGTAGTTTCAGCTGAGACCAGGAGTGTAAGTTAATCCACCCATACTGATACACAGCAAGTCATGCAAAGCATATCATGTCGAACGGTTCATAACTCTGTATTCTGCAAGAGAGGCATTGTCAAAGGGTGTAGTTTTAGTGTACATTAGTGCTGGAGATTATGGCGTGAATCGCTGCATTGGCCTTGGTGCTAATCTGCCATCCCTACAGACACTTACAGCGCCACTCATAACTCCGGGAAAGCTGAGGACATTGCAAAAAAAAGGGGGCAGCAGTTTCTGCAATTGCTTAGTAATACAAGGTGTGGTTTTATGGACAAAGACTCCAAGCTGGGGATAGCATTAGTGTAAATTTACTGTCCCTACTGCAGTCCGCAGGTATAACATGTCAGTTCCTTCAAAACTCTGTATTCAGCTACATTCAACATTACAGGAACATTATAAAAGGTGTAGTTTCGGTGGACAACAGGGCTGTGCGTTATGCCTCTGTGGAGATGGTGATGGCCTTGGTGGAAATTTACTATCAATACTGATAAACAGCTTGTGCAACATGACAGTTTCGTCATGATTCTGGCTATGGACAAGCCGGGACCATTTTAAGGAGCATTTCCAGTGCAAACAGTACTAGTAACTGATGGCTCTGTGGACTGGGGATCTTGGTTGGGGATGTCCTTGGCCCTTGAAAATTTACTACCCACACAGGTATAGCAGGTATAACATGTCAGGCTACCAGAGGAGCACATTCGTCTGGTATAAAGCGATCGATATGGGGTATTTTAAAAGCTACGGCGTGCGGCAACGCTACAAGTCATCTACTGTATAAGCTAGCGGGTGGCTCTGTGTGAGTAGTTGCGTAGGTGCTTGTGAAGTCGATGTCTTTTTGCGTTGAAAAAGTCCCTTTTCATTTGGTCCTTCATTTCTTTTATGATTTAGATTAAATTTTGGCCTTACGTCTTGTAATCTGCCTGTTTTTTTGTTTTTCCTAGTTTGCTCTTAAGGGTTATAGATGCTGGCTAGTTTATTTTGTCGCAGGTGGCCTTAGAGTTAATCTTTAAGGTTCTTCCATAGACACACAGAACGATCAAGGTGCGGATCTTATTGTTTATTGTTTATTGTTTATTGTTTCTTCGCATATGTACAATATAAAACAAAGAGAAATAGAGTAAAGAATACATGCAGGAGAGGCCAGAAGCCTATACGGCTTTTCGGGGGCCTCCCCTAAACTACTCAAATGGGATTTTTACAAAATTATATATCATCGAAACTAAGAAAAACTAACGAAAGAAGAAATTGGAATTTTAACATAAATCCTAATGAAACAAATGAAAAGAAGAGGAACTACAAAGTAAATTTTGAGTTGTAAACATAATAAGTATTATAATGAATAACAATTTATAAAGAAATAGGTCAAAATTATACAAAAATAACAATCATATGAATTATTTTGTCATTCAGATACCAAAGGAAAAGTGGAAATCTTCAAGGTTTCTCGGCTGAAAGTCACCTTTGGTTCTTAAAGGCGCCCCAGGAAAAAGCGGTTCAGAGGGGATCACCGTGGTGTTTTGCCCTTCCCGTTCGTCGTCTGAAGCTGTGATGCGTTCTTCCATAGACACATAGAACGATCAAGGTGCGGACCTTCAAGGTTTCTCGGCTGAAAGTCACCTTAGGTTCCTAAAGTCGTCCCAGGAAAAAGCGGTTCAGAGGGGATCACCGTGGTTTTTTGCCCTTCCCGTTCGCCGTCTGAAGCTGTGATGCGTTCTTCCATAGACACATAGAACGATCAAGGTGCGGACCTTCAAGGTTTCTCGGCTGAAAGTCACCTTAGGTTCCTAAAGTCGTCCCAGGAAAAAGCGGTTCAGAGGGGATCACCGTGGTTTTTTGCCCTTCCCGTTCGCCGTCTGAAGCTGTGATGCGTTCTTCCATAGACACATAGAACGATCAAGGTGCGGATCTTCAAGGTTTCTCGGATGAAAGTCACCTTTGGTTCCTAAAGTCGCCCCAGGAAAAGGTGGTTCAGAGGGGATCACCGTGGTTTTTTGCTCTTCCCGTTCGCCGTCTGAAGCTGTGATGCGTTCTTCCATAGACACATAGAACGATCAAGGTGCGGATCTTCAACGTTTCTCGGATGAAAGTCACCTTTGGTTCCTAAAGTCGCCCCAGGAAAAGCGGTTCAGAGGGGATCACCGTGGTGTTTTGCCCTTCCCGTTCGCCGTCTGAAGCTGTGATGCGTTCTTCCATAGACACATAGAACGATCAATGTGCGGATCTTCAAGGTTTCTCGGATGAAAGTCACCTTTGGTTCCTTAAGTCGCCCCAGGAAAAGCGGTTCAGAGGGGATCACCGTGGTGTTTTGCTCTTCCCGTTCGTCGTCTGAAGCTGTGATGCGTTCTTACATAGACACATAGAACGATCAAGGTGCGGACCTTCAAGGTTTCTCGGCTGAAAGTCACCTTAGGTTCCTAAAGTCGTCCCAGGAAAAAGCGGTTCAGAGGGGATCACCGTGGTGTTTTGCTCTTCCCGTTCGTCGTCTGAAGCTGTGATGCGTTCTTACATAGACACATAGAACGATCAAGGTGCGGACCTTCAAGGTTTCTCGGCTGAAAGTCACCTTAGGTTCCTAAAGTCGTCCCAGGAAAAAGCGGTTCAGAGGGGATCACCGTGGTGTTTTGCTCTTCCCGTTCGTCGTCTGAAGCTGTGATGCGTTCTTACATAGACACATAGAACGATCAAGGTGCGGACCTTCAAGGTTTCTCGGCTGAAAGTCACCTTAGGTTCCTAAAGTCGTCCCAGGAAAAAGCGGTTCAGAGGGGATCAACGTGGTTTTTTGCTCTTCCCGTTCGTCGTCTGAAGCTGTGATGCGTTCTTACATAGACACATAGAACGATCAAGGTGCGGACCTTCAAGGTTTCTCGGCTAAAAGTCACCTTTGGTTCCTAAAGTCGCCCCAGGAAAGAGTGGTTCAGAGGGGATCACCGTGGTGTTTTGCCCTTCCCGTTCGCCGTCTGAAGCTGTGATGCGGCTCCAGCCAAGAACATCAAACATCGTTAAATCTCGCACGGAGGCGACGTAAGCCTCGGGCGGGGAAGGACAGTGTGGTGGAGGCTAAAGACAAATGCGCAGGTTTATGGCCGCTTGAGGATGAGCAAAGCGTTCTTTCTGAGAATGCCTGGCAAATGTCGAGGGTGAGGAGTGAAGCCTGGTGGTTTGAAGACAAGGAGGGGTGTTGGATCTTGAGATGTTTAGCGGCGCTATCGTGCGTTAAGGATGAACCCTGGGTGTGAAAACACTTATGCCAAGCTACGGTGCATTTTTTGGGTATTTTTTTCCCTCTAGACTGTTCATGTAAATCCACCATTTTTGGACATCATGTTGTTAGTGCGCGTTCTGTGCTTTGCACAACCTCTCTGCTATTCTATTTTAATCGCATCATAGAGTAGCTATGTAGCTAAAATTGAAAAAAAATATCTGTCCTCACCAATCGGCTCACAATTTGGCAAGTTGAGTTGGAAATATGCCCTTTCGTGTGGAGCACCGTGCTTTCGACACCCCAGCACAAATATGGTACTAATACTACTAGTACTACTACTACTACTACTACTACTGTCAGTCTGTGGCAGTAAAGGTGCAGTAATAGAAGGAAGCTGAGCGCTTCGAAAAGTTACCCATGAACATGCGGCTTTGCCTTGACACATCCAACAGTGGCGGCCATTGATGGCTCGTAATGCTGAATTGTAGACATGGGAGGAAACGTTTGTCTTTTTTCGAGACAGAGGACTGATTCCTGTTCCTCTTAGTTACGACCACGCAGATTTGTGTGCACTTTGTACAATCACCCGAAACGGGCGACTCCTCCTTGACCTTTGATGGTGGCAGGCAGTCATGTTGGATTGCAATAGAGCGGCCATTCATGGTGACTGAAGACTTCTCTCTGTTTCTCTTAGTTACGGCCACAATTCCATTCAGCCGCAGCCATTCATGGCCCTTGGTGTAAGATTGAGGAAGAGCTGCCTTTCATGATGACAGAAGGCTGTCTCCGGTCTCCCTAACCTGACCGCACGGCGGTTAGAAAGGCTTGGTGCCCGCCGTGCTTACAAGTGGCACCCGACGGCGCCTATACTCGCGCGCGGAGTCACATGGAGGGCAGACATGGACTCACGGAATAACGGATATTTGCAGCTTTGATTACTCCATGCATCATCTCCGAGCGAGTCTTTGGGTGGCTTCTAGTGGTCCGTTTGTCATGTTACATGTATCTGAGTCTCTCTTTAGTCTCTACCAGACTAACTTCGCCGGCTATAGGGAAAATATTTGCCAGGGTTTCATCTGCAGGCTCTGTACGCAGGCGAAATGTGATCTTCACCGTGGACTGACTCTACTGGCTGATTATTCATTTTTTTTGCCGAATTCTACGATCCACACGCCTGTAGGAGGGCTAGATTTTCATAACGTCAATCTAACTTCCACATGAATCTGGCTACGATGAACAGACCACAACAGGCTAAGAGAAAGAGCTAAACATCTATTTTACCCCAAGACTGTTTCCTTACTGCAGCTGGGCATGTTAAATGATCAACTGGATCTGATACAGAGCTAACATACATGTACATGTATCTAAACCCTTTTCTCAAACTTTAATCTAGTATCACTATTGACGAGGAAAAACATCATGGCAACCCTATAGACCTGAACAAACATTAACCATAAAATCCTTCAAAATCTGTAGCTTTACCAGCTTCTGCCATCTGTTGCACATTGTGTGTCGTAGAATTATGGATTCCAGTACAATCGGTATCCGTTATATCAATACTATATAAAAAAAGTCGGTGCAATGCAGGGATAAACTGCCTTTTTAATGCAACCACCTTTGCCTTGTAGCTAAGTTGCGCCAATGACACACTGTGTACTATCGTAGGAAGACGGAGAAGAGAGACACAGACAAAACAACTTGTCTGAGGATTTCGTTTCCATCTTTGTCACAAACCAGCAGAATTCCCCAGTGCACACCACTCTACCGTAAAGTGACTTCGCAGTGCCGGGATTTCCTCCATCCGAAATACGATAGGTAAATTTGACTTGATCCCCCGGTATATAAACGGCCTTTAAGTGCTTAAGGTTCGTTTAAAAGCTTCCTGAAAAGGTCTCAGTGGCAGAAGTAAAGGTTTACCTGGGCGCAGGTGCAACAGGTAGCGCCAAGCTTCCTGACGCCTTTAATGTGCCGCCAACACCTGAGGTGCTGGAACAAACAGATGTGTGTGTGTAGGTGTGGAGGTGGATATCTGTCTGTTGCAAACTAGCGCCTTTCTATTCTTCATACAAAATGCTGAAAACGATTTCTAAATCATTGTGAAAAACCTGCATCCCCATCGACCTACTCTAGATATGTGGGAGATACTTGATGTTCAATATATATATATATATATGTACATTTATATATATATATATATATATGGTTACCAGAACATGATTAAATCATTGAAAAATGGTCTGAATCCCAGTCCCAATCTACATATACTCTAGATATGTGGGGGATACACGATGTTGAAGATATATATATGTGGCTACCAAACAACATTCAAAATACGATTTCTGAATCATTATGAAAGGTCTGAATCCCAGTTCCAAACTGCATATCCTCAAGATGTGTAGCATATACGTATGTGCGGTCCTTCAGTTCAATGACTTTAAGGGTCTTCCGATGATCCAAGGGATTATTCAAGGATATCAAGGATCTTTTAAAGATCTCCAAGTCTTCCAATTAACGCCCAACGATCTTTCATTATCTCAAGGACCAAGGCTTCTTAGTATCGGTTGCCTATCGTTCTTCTCCCCGTGCAAAGATGGCGTATATAGAAATCTTTATTGACACAACAAAAGTACAGCGACTTCCGTAAGGCCTTCTTCAACTAAACATGCAAACAACAACAATGGGATACAAAATGATTCACCTTAGTACAAGTATAACAAGTATATGAATACTTCAACATGTCGAGTTTAACCTATCACTTACACTACTAGTTCTAAGATCTAAACATTCTTTGATGTATTTACCTATTTGTACACAGTAAGGGTTGCCCCTTCTAGAATGTATTTGAATTTATCTATAGAATGGAATGCATCAAATTATGTTGAACATACGGAAAGAAGGTTGAACAGCTTTGAGCGTTTATCATGATATCGTGGACAATCTAGGATAAAGTGTCGTTCATCTTCAATCTCATTTGGACAGAATGATGGTGGGCTGTAAAAACTTAGTACAATTCTCTGACAGCGAGTACCAAGGCAGCAGTTTGACCCCATCTCTGTCGGCCGGGTGTGGCTCGCCTCTACCAGGCTCCAGACGATGGTCCGCTGATAGATACAATTTGCGACTGTGTCTATCGGTTGACCAACTCCTCTATTTGGGCGATCTAGGATGTGGCGGCAGGGGTGTATATGTAGTCTCTGCCAGACTAACTACGACACGGTCTGCTCGCAGAGCAATAAAAGGATAATTTAGCTACTTGGCACCTATTAGATAGTGATGACTGGACATCAAAGAACCTACCGACATATCACAGGACCTTAACGGGCGAAATGTGGTCTTCACTGTGGACTGACTCTACTGGCTAATCATTCCTTTTTCTGCCGAATTCTACGATTCATACGCCCGTAAGAGGGCCTGGTGGAGGCTAGCAGGGGTGAGCAAACCGCCCGCTGTGTCTGTATGAAGGGCGGAGAAAAACATCGTTCCCTGGCTCAGTAGAATACTTTAATAGCGAGTATCGCTATCAAACAACAGGTTGACAACCTTCAACTCTAAGCGCGAGTCTTGTTTGCGGCAGGGGTAAATGAGCCCCCCGCCGTGTCTGTATGACTCCCGGATCCCTTCTGATGGAAGAAACGCGGCGGGGAAGGAGGCTTTACATCAGAGTCGGATCCACGACAATAACCGCACCTTGCTTCCCTCCTGCAAGGAACGTGCATCATCAGAACACTTCCCGCGCGGTTTACTGCCGCTTTGTGCACGCGTTTGATTTTATTAGGTAGACGCATCTCAAGAACCTTACAGATGTACGGCTTGAGGAAGAGGAATGTCTGGCTGTGTTCCTCAAATCCTGCAATCAAATGTAGCTTGCAGAGGAGGGACAGTAAGCGCGTTGCGTGCCAGCTGTCCGACATTGTCTGAAGAATCCGCCCTGAGCAGGATTACATACCTGCGCCGAGTCCGTTTCTCCGCGATGTTATTTCATGTACTTGTTTTATGTGATTGTAATGTATAGACCATGTAATAAGGACGTAATTCGGGCGTGTTTTTCCTGCGAGTTCCTTACGAATAAAATCATTCATTCGTACGACGCGAGTGAGTCATTGGTAAAGGTGCGGTTTGATGAAACGTTTGTTGAACTAGATTTCCTTTTAGCCTGACACTGGGCTGCATAATTTGTTGTTGGAACATTCTGCAGGCAGAAATAGCCTGGGCTGGAGCATATTCTAAGATCAAGCAAAATGTACCTTTAGTTCCCTACCAACTGCGAGACCATGAACCAGACGCAGTAGAATAAGAAAACGTTCAGCACAGCGTAATGACTTCACTTTATTCTCAGACTGTAAATAAAGTAAAAGTCCCGTCTTTGAACAGCAGACTGTAATTCACCGATCCTGCTGCCTAACTCCTTCCACAACGTCTAAGTTCACATCCCTTCAGACGGGGGAGATCTTACAGAACTTCTAATCATAACTTGAAGCCGGAGTTTTAATCCTCCTTCTCCACGGTTCATTTTGTCGGCAGAGCGTTCTCGCCAGTCAGATCTCGGGACTTACGCCGAGGTAAGACGCGCGCAAGCCGACGGGTTCTCCAAACCCAATTAGCAAGGAACACGAGATGGCTGAGGCGGTTTGCGCGGAGGGTGATTTGATAAGTATGATCCTATTAGACGTCAGCTGATTGCAATTTAACTTTGGCTGGTGAAACACAATCATTTTTGTCACCCGCCACTCCGCAGAAGTTTACAAAATGTACATCTGGAAGGATTTTGCACTCACGTGACAATGGCGTCATCCATGTCCGCCATGTTGGATGGCTAAAGGTGAAAGTTGAAAGGTGAATTTTCGTGTGTGATTACAGTCACACAGCTGTAACATCAACGCAGGGAAATGTGTAGCGCTGATTCTTCAAAATTTAACCGACCAACATGGCGACTATGACGTCAGTACAAAACCCCTATAAGGAAACGTTAACGTACCGTCTGCAATAGGATCACATCAAACATTAGCATGGTTTAACTTATATCTAGGGACTCGTATTCATGAATACACTTTTAAATGGATCGTCACATCTTACGACGCATGTCGGTACATTACGCAGGTAAAAATTACAACCGTCTTGCAAACTTTTCAGACGGTTTTATCTCTCAAATGGGTTCTTTATTTTCCCTGATATCGTACAAGTTGAGCAGATGGCAGGCTCCTGTGGTTCTGTGTTTACCCCACACGGCTTACCGGCTTGGTGCGCTAATGTACGCCTGCGCCGCGGGCTCCCGGGTCTTACCGTTAGAGAGAAGCCACACTGTTATAAACCTGATCGCTAATTAGCGGGAACAATGATCTATCACGTACTAATCATCGCCGCCGTGAGAGGCACGCGCGCAACAGTCGCGGCTCCCGCAGAGCTGGCGGGAAAAACTTTACAGACGAGATGAGCTCTGCGGGAAGGTGTCGTGAAGTGATACTAGCAGTGGTGAAGGCAGGATTCATCTTCTTTGCTAGTTCCCTAGCCTCCACCAGGCCTTCCTACGGGGGTACAGATCTAGCCTCCACCAGGCCTTCCTCCGGGGGTACGGATCTAGCCTCCACCAGGCATTCCTACGGGGGCACGGATCTAGCCTCCACCAGGCCTTCCTACGAGGGTACAGATCTAGCCTCCACCAAGCCTTCCTCCGGGGGTACGGATCTAGCCTCCACCAGGCCTTCCTACGGGGGTACGGAACTAGCCTCCACCAGGTTCCTCCTGTGGTACGGATGTAGCCTCCACCAGGCCTTCCTCCGGGGGTACGGATCTAGTCTCCACCAGGCCTTCCTACGGGGCAACGGATCTAGCCTCCACCAGGCCTCCCTTCGGAGGTACAGATCTAGCCTCCACCAGGCCTTCCTCCGGGGGTACGGATCTAGCCTCCACCAGGCCTTCCTACGGGGGTACAGATCTAGCCTCCACCAGGCCTTCCTCCGGGGGTACGGATCTAGCCTCCACCAGGCATTCCTACGGGGGCACGGATCTAGCCTCCACCAGGCCTTCCTACGAGGGTACAGATCTAGCCTCCACCAAGCCTTCCTCCGGGGGTACGGATCTAGCCTCCACCAGGCCTTCCTACGGGGGTACGGAACTAGCCTCCACCAGGTTCCTCCTGTGGTACGGATGTAGCCTCCACCAGGCCTTCCTACGGGGCAACGGATCTAGCCCCCACCAGGCCTCCCTTCGGAGGTACAGATCTAGCCTCCACCAGGCCTTCCTCCGGGGGTACGGATCTAGCCTCCACCAGGCCTTCCTACGGGGGTACAGATCTAGCCTCCACCAGGCCTTCCTACGGGGGTACAGATCTAGCCTCCACCAGGCATTCCTACGGGGGTACAGATCTAGCCTCCACCATGTCTTCATACGCGGGTTCGGATCTATCCTCCAAGATCCACCAGGCCTTCCTTCGGAGGTATAGATCGTAGAATTTGGCAAAAGGGAATAACCGCCCAGAAAACTCAGTCCTACCTGATGAAACTCT
This sequence comes from Branchiostoma lanceolatum, assembly GCA_035149815.1. Lineage (NCBI taxonomy): Eukaryota > Metazoa > Chordata > Leptocardii > Amphioxiformes > Branchiostomatidae > Branchiostoma > Branchiostoma lanceolatum. The sequence continues at coordinate 995,029 of CM068879.1, read as the reverse complement.
GCAGTGCCAGATTATCCTCCTATCTATTTTGCACATTTTCTAGTATTTATTTCAGTTCTTCAAGAGATCTGGTCCAGGCTTAGAAGTTAGATTCAGAACATCATAACGGTTAAACCCGTGCGGTACGCTGCCCCAGACTCCCTGCCATCATCAGCTAGACAAGCCGTATCTATAATGAAACAGAACGGCTTCATTTGTTTCCTATTCCCTCCGGACAGACGGCTGGAGGGGTTTTAGTGATGTGGTACTGAGATAGCGCGGCCTGGAGGGGCTGGAATCCTTCCAGCGGAGTCTGTTGTTTCCGGGAATGATGTTTCCGGCTTTCCTGGAATGAGCTGGGGCGGTTTAAGTCGGTGTAACTTCCCTGGAATGGGCTGGGGACGGTTTAGGCCGATGAATGTAGCTTCCCTGGAATGGGCTGGGGGCGGTTTAGGTCGGTGTATGTAACTTCCCTGGAATGGGCTGGGGGCGGTTTAGGTCGGTGTAACTTCCCTGGAATTGGCTGGAGGCGGTTTAAGTCGGTGTAACTTCCCTGGAATGGGTTGGGGACGGTTTAGGCCGATGTATGTAGCTTCCCTGGAATGGGCTGGGGGCGGTTTAGGTCGGTGTAACTTCCCTGGAATTGGCTGGAGGCGGTTTAAGTCGGTGTAACTTCCCTGGAATGGGTTGGGGACGGTTTAGGCCGATGTATGTAGCTTCCCTGGAATGGGCTGGGGGCGGTTTAGGTCGGTGTAACTTCCCTGGAATTGGCTGGAGGCGGTTTAAGTCGGTGTAACTTCCCTGGAATGGGTTGGGGGCGGTTTAGGTCGGTGTATGTAACTTCCCTGGAATGGGCTGGGGGCGGTTTAGGTCGGTGTAACTTCCCTGGAATTGGCTGGAGGCGGTTTAAGTCGGTGTAACTTCCCTGGAATGGGTTGGGGACGGTTTAGGCCGATGTATGTAGCTTCCCTGGAATGGGCTGGGGGCGGTTTAGGCCGGTGTATGTAACTTCCCTGGAATGGGCTGGGGGCGGTTTAGGCCGGTGTATGTAACTTTCCTGGAATGGGCTGGGATCGGCAATAGCCAGCGGGTACGGTGCTCGTTTTTTTCTTTTCTTTCGGGATGTCGTAGGTTCGCATTCCGGGTAGAGACTATCACGCTGCAGTGGTTACTTCACTGAGTGGGGCTGACCTGCCTAAGCATGGCAGAAATCAAAAGTTTAATGGATGAAGAATTGAATATTGAAGTTAAAGTAATTGATGTATTTTCAGTTTACCGGCCAAAAAGGCAACAAAAAAGACAACATCTTTCAGAGTTAACCGAAATAGCTACCAGTAGATTACTGTTCTTGGATAACTGCACTCTGTATCATCAGATACAAAAGAAGCATTTGTATGTAGTCAGCTTTAGTGTGATGTGGCAAACCCCCCCCCCCCCCCGTGTGCCCCATAGAAATGGGCGGGAGGCATGATGGAAGTTGGTCTCACCCGTTCGTCTGCATCCACAGCGACAGGTGGACCAATGGGCGTCGCGTGTGGGTCATACCTGTCGACTGCCCCTGGCTGATTTGGCCACATGTTGAACACAGAAGACTAATTCACATCGTTCTGTTGCCCGGGAAATCGTCAGACGTTATTTGCAACTGTTGTCATGGCTGTCAGACGATACTTTGAGTTGTTGCCATGGTAACGACGACATACGAGTAGCTGCTGGCGTAAACAACCCCGTGTTCACTTAATAGCTTTCCAAAGGATATGATTAGATTTTGGGAACCAATTTCAAGCTTTGAATATTGAAGAAAAATATTTGAAGCAATTAACATCTGACTTTTACCTTAACGAAATTGACCAATTTGCGCTTAACATGTCGAAATCCACTGACTGGAAATATTTTACAATCTATCTAACCTCAAAAGTAGAATCAGTTCCGGATGTACAGTAAAATGTGGAATGTCTTTAGCTTGCATTTTATAAGTGCTCACATTTTCCAGTTCTGTTCCCTAATAAAGAGCTCAACGGATGACACGGCGTCTGTTGGTCACCATGGCGACGCCATTTTTCTCCAACAAAAGGCCTCCTTCATGATGTGCTCGTCCCTGAGCTGTGCGTGCGAACAGCTGGTCCTGACATCCCTCCGATCGCTCTGTGCGCAAACAGACAAAACAGGTCATTTATAGAACACAAAGGCACATCAGTGCAGCTCAGCAATCATGGCGAAACTGGGTTGCATCAGTAGCTATTTATTCTCTTCGATTCCACACGAATGGTTGCGATGATGTCCAAATCCACGTCCCCAGGTGTCACACGGGCACACGTTGTGTATATTTTTAACATGCCCTGAGTCATCGATTTGTAAAGCTATTTTTAGTCTCTCCGTTCCTGGCCCTATGGATGGCGTCTTTTGTTTTGAAATAGGTCAAGGTTCATCCTTGCGTCTGTCGCGTGTGATTAGGTTTGTGTGAGGTCTGGCCCTGCGGCTAATTGGAGGCGACGGGGTGATTACAGGGAAGGACGGTAGAGCACTGTGCGCCGTCTGAAACACGGGTGCAGCGTGATAAAGCGTAGCGTGTGTAGCGTGCGTAGTCCAGTGGTTAGCGATCTTGCCTCTGGAACTAGAACTTGATCCCGGCTGTGTCGCTCACCCCACATGCACGCTACTGGAAGGGGTCGCAGTCCCTAGGACTATTCATTGTGCTTGTCGAAAAGAGCTAGGGGAATTTCCCCGTACAATGAACCTGTAGATACTGTGCATAGCGTCTGTCTTCTCTGTCACGACCAGTGGAAGAATAGCTTTTCAGTGAGCTAAACTGCATCGATATTAATTTGCTTTTATATAGGATGTCGTTACAATGCACATGTGCATGATTACAGTAGGCTTCCTGATAGTACATGTACATGTACATGTACAAGGAGAAGTGTCGTACTTGTACTATGATGGTACATGTTCATGTACAAGGAGAGGTGTGGTACATGTGCTTTAATGAATAGGTGCCTTGAGGTTCCTTTGAGAATAGTGTTGTCTTCCTCTGTAGCATGGAAACATTTGGAAAAGGAACTTGAAAATGTACCTGTTGTTTGGGATGAATAGATAGAGTGACCATTTCTGTGTCTATTAGTATTATTCGTCCATTAATGATACCTTCCCATTACAGTGAATTTCGGTGCATTCCTACGACGCTATACGCTGTGAGATTATTTTGTCTTATTGGTGATAAACACTGAAGGGGGGGGGGGTAAGCATAAGTCTACTCAAATATAAGATTGCATTGTATTTTTTCTACGCGTAACCCCCCCCCCCTCGTGACAATGGCAGCGTCCTTAGCGACCTTAATAACAAGTGAAAGTGGAAACAGTTTCACGAAGGCAAACATCCTTCTCAGCGACTCGGCCTGTTTGGTCAGGTGGCCGGTAAGACGATTGTCCGCGCTGAAGTACAGAAGAGTGACAACAGCTTTGTTCCTGCAGACTCTTGCCACTATGTACATTAAGTTTCGTCATACCGTACACGTTCAACCCTTACACCGCTTAATGCTCATAAATACATAGACATGTCCTGTACTAGCGTTGGTTTCAACATAATCCACCCAGGGGGAGGTCAAGCTTCAATGGCGTACGCTTGATGTCATGACCGAGGTATTCCATTCACAGTAAAGACCAGTTTGAACCCGCCTGTGCTTCCCTGCATTGCAGCTACTACGTCGTTAGTTAAGCCTGGGACATCCGGTTAAGAACCTTTTGCTGTAGCTTGTCGGTCCACATGTGCGTATTGTGTGGCTCACACGCGAACGGGACCGTGCCTAGTCTGCCGCGCGTCTGTCCGCATTGTTGACCTAATCCTTGGTCCACGTCTTCCATTTATGATCATTTATACAGAATGCTTCACCTTTGAGGCGTCTTTTGATATACTACAAGTCGGTAACTGTCGGGACTGACGTAATTCGAAGGGGAGGTGAAAAAGGAGGGATATCAAACTCGTGTTGGTTCGCACTTTCCGTCAAATAGCTGCCCGATGCAATCGAGGAAGGTGCCTGCATTTTCAATTGTAGCATATGTCGTGCAGAGGTTTGTGTCCATGGCGACCAAACGAGTGTCATGGCAACCGAGCATGGCAACTAAACAGGTATCAAGGTAACCAAAGTCAGAAGTAAGCATAGCGAGAGCCTGGTGACCATGATGACCGAGCTGCAGTGAAACAGAAGTGATGCACACTCAGCTTCAAACTGTGCCATTTGTTAAGTCATTTGGTTCGTCTGATGCAGCTGACGGATCCTTTCCCTTAGGGCGTATATTCAAGTGCTCAGGAGTTCCGCAGTAACATTTTTTTTTTTTTGGTTTAAGCAAATTTTGCGGGGAGGAAATTGTTTTCTACTTTGACCCACCGTTGAGCAGTCTAGTTATCAAACCAATTACTTCTTCGGCTGCAAACTTTACCTACTATGTAAACCAAAAACATGTTAATATGCAACTCATGCAATATGCGTACAAGTGTGACAGGGCTTTACTTAAGGACTGTTCTGTTGTATGTTTTCACCCCTGAAATGCATGCAACATTTGTCTATTCTGCGCATGTCCATGTGTCCGAGCTGTATTCTCCCCATGTAGCGCTGACCTGTTCCATATTCCCGTCCTACCCTGCCACCCCGGCGGGTCTTTAATATGGAGCTGCAGCCGCCAAAACAAATAACATGAGCCGGTCTTTATACGGACAAATTCCACAAATCCTCCCGCACGCCCGGACCGCGTCAGGGAAACGCGAACACGGGAGGCTCGTGTCTGTAGGGAAGTGAGTTGCTCTGTAGGGAATGAATGTTAAACAAACGTTTAAGTTGGCTCTAGAATGCCAGGTTTATCGGGTACGTGCGGTCGAAAGTCTACATTGTCTTTGCAAAAAGGGCGCGTGTTTTTATTTTGGCGATTCCGATGAAATTTATGATCGCGCACACGCCGTTATACCCTTAATGTAAGGTAGTCCCATAGCCTTTGTGAGTGGAGCCCATCCCTCCCACTCCCCCCCAATACCATGTTATTACACGTGACTGGAGTGACGACAGTAGTGATAAGTGCCTTTCCAAAGGAACAGTCTTGCCATGGGTTCCAGGGGACGATCCTGTGTCCTCTCCTGATCTAAGGTTCTCTATCCTAGCCATCCGACGCCCTGAATGCGCCCATGTTCAAACGCGGCCTGGGGCCTTGAGGTCTGTTCTAACTGTTGTACACCGTCATGACATCACTCCGCCACATAAACCCAACACCACCCTTCATTAATGAACATCCACGCACAGGAACGTGCATTTCCATTTGGAAGATTACATCGTCATTTTTTCGCGGAGCCGTCTCCATGGAAACGAACTTGACAGTGATCCGATGTCGTAGCGGGGCAGTACACCCAATTACTCTAGTTAACTCCGCCGGACCTTTGGTGACCTGTTGGTGCTTCGTGGATTTAATTTGGCGTCCGACGTTTGGTTCCCCTACTTGGGCTGTAATGGCGGTCGGAAGAGTATTGCCCTTCGAATCATCCCAATTTGCATTGCGAGGCGGCGGGGTCGTGACCTCGAGGTCAAGGGTGACTTTGATGCGCGTCGGACGACTTTATGTGCTTTTTACGCACCGTTATCGTTTAGTAGCGATCCGAGTTGTCACTGATACCGCTCGCTGCTGAATGGGAATTGCTACAGGAAATGGCCACAGGCGACATTAAGTTGTTACATCTCTCTCTGTGCGCCCTCACCAGGAAACATAGTGGCTGCTTAACGGAGCTATGAAATACAAACTGGATAAAATGACCACTGACTTCAATGTTTCGCGTAACCGTTAAATTATTATTCTATTCTACCTTCACGAACAATCGTATAAACCACATGCAGTGGGGACGGGTTGTACACAGATCCTCGAGTTGTTAGCATGAAAGTTGATATGTGTTAATCTGGGCACATGACATTATAGAAAAAAAAACTATTTAACTTTTGAAGGAATTGATTAACCCAATTGCGGACCATGACTCTGGTTGACGTCAAAGTATTATCGATAAAAATTCAAGGCTTCTTACCGTTGAATATTCCTAAAAGTATAGCATTCTTGTTAATATGTGAGATATAACATGATGTAGAGGAACATAATGTAGAGGGAAAAAGGTGCTCCTTTTAATGATACGGAGCATTAACAGTGTGCCCTGGTGGAATTTCGAGTAGAAGGCTTTCAACTAATAATGGAAATTTAAAAAAAGATGACATTCAAAATCCGAAGTGACCGACTTTTCCGGGTTGGGAGTCCTTTACCCAATGTTGTCAGACTTGATGGATCATCCTGACATTTGCCGATGAGAATTCCGCTCTAACCGCTAAGTCATACAGACAAATTTAGTGCAAAGCCAATGAATACCATTGCCCCTTCCGCAATTTCCCTCCAGTCCCCTCGGCATTATGGAAATACTCGCGAAATGATAAGCGTTCCGCCCTCCCGAAAGATCCCCAGGTACATCGCAATAGCGTTATTTGCTTTCTAATCAAATTGTAAAGTGCCTCGTCTCGGGCTGGGATCGGAGTAATCGGATCAGCGCGCTGCAGCAGTCGGCCCGCCGCGCCCCATAAACCCGCTTCTACATGTACAGCCGCTGATGAAGCACGGAGTTAATTGGAAGGGTGGTCTCGCACTGACGTTTCGTATCTACCTGTTGGGATGTCAAGCAAAGGCCTGGTCTCGCACCTGGTCTTTGTCTAATAGATATTTATTTACAGTGTGGTCTCATACCTACGTGCTGTGTGTTGCTGTCAGGTGTAAATCGAAAGTGTGGTCTCATACTGGAGCCTGATAGAAGTTAATTGCCAGTGGGGTCGTATTGCACCGAAGCGTCATTGCATTTGTGTCACATCAGAGTTTTTCTGTTGTCGTTGTGACTTTGGTACCTCTGACATTGATTGCTGTGCTCGAGTTCGCTTTAGTACGGAATGTTGTAATAGCGATGCTTACAGTGGGTCGAATAGCTTTGCTGTTTTCGGACGGACAACCGAATTGATTAGCCTGATTGAATCGCGCTTATAGCAGCAGCCCGTAACCGACCAGCCCCTAATGTCCCGGGAGTTTGCATTATACTTAATATACAGACTACAATTTACACGTGTGATTTGGAGTCACATTGCCGTTGCACAACAATCATCCCCGTGCCCATTTCTGTCACAAACTACCTTTCCTTCCAAACAGACAGCTAGGAAAACGCAACCATTCTGCTTCCCAGCATCTGCTTAGAGGTTAATAAAACGTGGCATACAGCTCGCGCTAGCTCTTTAGTAACCATTGTTAATAAAACGTGGCATACAGCTCGCGCTAGCTCTTTAGTAACCATTGTTAATAAAACGTGGCATACAGCTCGCGCTAGCTCTTTAGTAACCATTGTAGGTCCCATCGAACATGACAGACGTCACAGTTTCAGCAGTGTCGCTGGAATTGAATGAAGTTAATTACGAGTCATTAATCGACTGGCACGTCTAATTAGTGCGGAGGAAATGAAGCGCGACTTGTTGACGTCATTCATAACAGTAACGCAACGTCACTTGTGAATCGCGTCCAAGCAGAGGTGAGGGGTGTTATCTGCTGATTACGACTCGCTTTGGGACAGCCGTCCCTCCACCCTCTGTTCGCAAACCTCGACTGAGTAGTCGCGGAGAAGGTTGGCTGCTTCACGCCTACAGACATAACCGCCATTAGCCGTAACACACCAGCTTCGCAGGTACACGGCGGTCTCTGGGCATGTTAAGCCCCCCCTCTCACTGGACCCACGACACGCTGGCGGCGTCGCTGCGGCCGATCGAGCTGACAAAGCACTCAACAAATTTCATCTACAAAAAATGAACCTTTCTATAAGCCTTGTGTGTTTTGTTATCTTTTTGGTCATACTTGTACGTTTTGAATGATATTCCCATTATAAAGTCAAGGGTAACACAAATCCAGTTTAGGACGCAGCGACGCCGCCAGCGTGCCGAGGATCCAGTTAGAGGGGGCTTAAGTAATTAGGATGTTAGGTTTTATTCTAAACCCCTATTTTGTACTATGTATATGTTAAATGGTTGCTGCCATGCATTGTACCGTGTACAATTGTCGTGCAATAAAGTTCTGTATATAGCACAGCGAGCGACTTTTCGCACCTAAACCATTCACATTAAACTCTAACTGCTTTTTGTAGCTATATCATGAAGAGGACCTTATCCTACTTGATAACAACAGGTTTCATTCTAACCAGGGTGTGGCGCGGAGCAATGCCGCCAGAAAAAAGTGTCATAATCTTCCTTCCAAAATCAAAGCGTTTCCAATCGAACCCAACGAACTGCACTTGTCCAGACCATGGTTGGGAGTTAGTAATGAGCAATGCATATGCCATCTGTGCTTGGTCGTCGAAGTTACCTACTAGTCTTTAAAAGTAGTCTGCACGGGCCAACCATAAATATTTGGATATCAAAGTCGGAAAAGCCATGTGCTTGGATGCGATCAGGGGAGCAACCTGGAGCTAAAGATGGTTTCAGGTTTCTCCCAACCCAGCACCGACCTTGCTTGGAGAGTGGTTGGTATAGCAAAGTCATGGGAAGGTCATCAATGTGTCACAGGAACATTAGATGCAAATTGTCCAGATCTTGTGAAAGATCTCCCGATCGGCTCGGCCCCCACGGCCCCACGCATAGTACACACAGCCCTGCCGACATGGATACGCGTACTTGTAGCCAAGTGTTTGTCTTCGGGGCCTGTCAAACTGTCCCGGCTTTTCGTGATCGCATTTTTGCTTGAGTCCGGGGGCTTAGCGGCGATAATTGAGTTGGCCCCGTGGGTTCCCCCGGTGCGCGCTAACGAGGCCGAATTACGGGGACTCAGACAGGCGGAGCGACCTGCGAACCGGGCCGGCGACACGTTCCGTTTGGTACCGACGTGTGGGACAGCGTGGGGCACTGTCTCTACCAGGCTCTTTGGGTTCAGCGTTGTCAAGACAACGTTTACCTTTAAGATATGGTACCTCAATCGGTGCCGTGGCCAAGTGTGGGTACAGTGTTCGCCCTCAAGGCACACGGTAGATCGTGACTCAAAGACTCTAAAAATGGTACATACTGCTTTCTCTGCTTATCACTCAGCATTTGGGAAAGAGAATGGAAGTTAAACACACACATCACTACCAGCGGACTAGCCCTCTGCTGTAGGGACTAGCTGTCACAAATGTGTGGCCCAAGGGCTACAGAAATGGAGATGAGCGCCTTCCCTATGCGTCATATCCAGACGTCTGTGATACTTTAACTCTGTTCTGACCATTCCCACGCGTGCCGTTTGGTGACAACATGTGGGACCGTGTGGTATGCCAGGCTCTCTGTGTTGAAATACCTGTTGGGCTGCCGACATGTAAGGTTAAAGTTTGTTCGCTACAGCCAACACCACATGAGCCGTGAGCGTAGAGTACCCCTGCCTCCCCTGAACACTTTCACTGTAGAGTGGGTAATGTAACAATACTTAACGTTTGTGACTGCATTGTTAGCAGTAACACCTATCTTCAGTGCACTGTGAACCAGGCAGTATTTCCCTGATGAACATGACAGACAGTCGTCGAAACGTCGGCCGTTGTAAAATACTTGGTTGTGAATAAAAGAAACTTGCTATTCAGTCATTCTCCAACCTGATGAAATTCTTCACGGACTTTAACTGTAGTTGAGAGTTGCCTGAAACTTTCCATACATCGGTATCTAGCGAAAGGTGTGAAAACGACGTCCTCATCACCTGTCATTTGGCATTAGAATGGGAACCCTTGCTAGCTATGCGGGTGATTGCGTAGGTGAGGGGTCCGAAAACTTTTTTTACATCTCTTCCTCGCCCCTCATTATTCTGTGATTAAATTGCTTTACAGGTAATTTTAGCCGTGTTGCCAAATCCGGGGATCTCCCCATACCATAATAGCGCCACTAGGCTCTGCTAATTGGTCGGCAGGAGGGAGCTCGCTTGATGGATGAGCCCCCTGTCGCCATGGCGACTCCCGCGCAATCTGTCACCGGCTTTTCCCGCGTATCGTCGTCAACAGTTTGCGTTTGGGAAATCCCACTTAAGCCGGACGTTCTAACTTGTTGGTTCTGCTAATTACCACTGGTCTACACGCCTCGGTGGACCAACGTTTCCCGGTGTTACTAGGACAGTACTGGTGTACTATCTGTGTTGACCACTAGTCGTGGTCCCCTTGGCATGTTTGGTCAGTATTGGATTGCGACGTTTTGAAGTTCTCAAGTTAAGTTGGATTGAAACTATACACGCACCAGTTACAAAACAGAATCCGTGAGCTGCTGCAAAATATGTTTTGGTAGATATTGAACAAATAGGTTGAATAATTGTCTAGATGAGTTAGCCGGACAGAGGGTTATCAATTACTACTTAATGGAGTCAGTAGCATGTCGCCATGTTCAAGACTTGGTTAGTTGGTTGGTTAGTTGGTTGGTGTAGATGTAGATGATAACACCCTGGCTTGCTTAGTCCACTGGCAACTTATTCAACATATTTGGCCGATGTCTAATAGTCCAGCTACCCACGCGGTCTTGTAGAGATACAGTACCTTTTTTGGCAACCCTTAACCGGAATATGGGCTGCGACGTTTTGAAATGCTCAAGTAAAGTTGGGCTGAAACTAAACACGCAACAGTTACAAAACATCCAAATGCTTCACCTGAATATGTTACTTACTCCTTGTTTGACCATGGAAGTAGAATGGCGACGTTTAAGGATGTGATGTACAACCCAGGATTTCCAAAGGAGAAAGAAAAAAGGAATCTGACAAGGAAAAAGTACAGGACGGAATAACTTTAATGAATTCCATTACTATCTGCAGATGCAAACCTTGTTTTATGGCGAAAACATTGAGAGCTTTTCTCGTATTTCAATGATCAAAGAACAAGCTTACCATGTTGTCGTGTCGTGCTAGATAAATGCTAATGATGTGTTCCTTTTTGTTTTTTCTTTTTCATGTGCTGCCTTTCCTGACCTTGCCGTGCCGTTTCTCCTGACCTTGCCGTGCTGTTTCTCCTGACCTTGACGCCATCTTGTGTTGTTTCTTTTCGTCGCTCACTGTTCCACCATCACGTGATCACTACAGGTAAGCACATTCCAAGTGTCTTGTTTTATATAAAAAACAGCAGATGGGGAATGAGTGATCGACGGACCAATGAACGAATGAATAAATGATTTGACTGGTGAATGAATACATTGAATGAATGGATGAATACATTGAATGAATGAACATTTTCTATAAAAAACAGCAGATGATAAATAAGTGATCAACGAAAAAATGAACGACTGGAAAAATGAATGAAGGAATGAATGGTTGAATGAGTAAGTGAGTGAGTGAGTGAGTGAGTGAGTGAAGAAATGAATGGATGGATGAATGAAACCCCACTACACAGGCCTCTGCGATTTTCCGTGAAATAACCTTGCCCTGCGCGTTACGGAAGAAAAGCAGTGACAGAACATACAAGCGTCGCGGGTCTCCATAAGCCACGGGTTGTCCTGTCCCAACTCAGTTGCTGGTGTCTTCAGGCGCTAAATCCTCCAGTAGCCGGCGGTGTCGGATTGCAAAAGACTGGGTAATACGATACGTAATCACGTCATCAATAACTGTCACTCCGTGCCGTGCGCTAAAAGGTGTCACACGGAAACGGTAGTCCTCAAAATCTCCACCTACTGCACCTAAATCTGAACAAAGCCTTTAAAAATTCAGCTAAAATTGTTTTCTTGTGGCTAGCATGGGCGGGACTTGCTAGTAGGGTCGGTTGATACCGATCGTACTGCGGAAAGTCGGGGCTGCAGCGTCTTTGGAAAGGGACATAGAATGGGGGTCCCCTGGGGGTGTCTTGAGCACGTTAAAGGGGAAGGGCTTGCAACCCGTCCCCGCAAAAGATAAACCTTGCTGCCCTATGTGGTCTGAACGAACGAAGGGATACAGGAGAAAATTTAAGGTTCGAAAATCTTATTCTGAAGCGGCAAGCACGTGATTCTCTGCAACTTACGGAATAAAGAACTACAGCTACACGGTTGTACAAAGCCTCTAGCTAAAGATACTACGATAGAGGGGAAGGTATGTGGAGTAACATGTTTGAATTTTGGTTCTCCAACATGGACTTGAAATTGATTTTTCGGATTCAAAATTACTTTTAGAAAAGTCGATTTTTCTCTGCTCTAATTCTAAGTTTGAATTAATAACGTTTCAGATCCTTACGCAGTACGTTTGATCTACGACTCAAAACGTGCAGTATGCATCATCATACAATATGCGTCAGACGTAAGGAGTTAACTTTAAGCAGAGACGTTTTCGGTGCAGAAAGCGCTCCTTATTGATAATCCTGGTAGCCAACAGAGTGATGTATGTTCTTACTGGGTGGGGAAAGATCCTTTTCGGACTGCATCCATCATCATGGCGGGGTTTTAAACTTCCTAACAGTTCAATCTGTGGAACCTGTAGGGTGGGTAGCAGGGGGCTCAACGGGAGGGACGTCTGGATACGGGATAAACGCAGTGTGGCCGTCACAAGTAAATTTCTATCACTCTAGTTGCGGTGAATTTGTTACCTATGAAGAGAATATTAAGTTTTCGATGTCGTTAATGCATTTGTAATATTCCTGCAGACTGCATAACTCGAAGCATTGCGGAAGGTTTTTTTTTGGTTTGTGGGTAGGACTTTGTCATGCAAATGAAAAGTAGCCCCCTAGTGACATTCTATGGCAATACAGCAAAAATTCGTATTTTTAGAATATCTTTTCCAAGATAAGGTAGTGATATTCGCCAATATTCAACCCTTCCAGTGTGTATGCCTCCGCAAAGCCCTAGCCTATGTAAAGTTCTGTACAGTTCTCTAGCAAATATACGACATGCTTAAGTTTGATACCTACAGACAGTAGGAGTACAATACAGCTGTTAACAGTCACGCAGAGTTCCCTATAACCTCCTTGGTGTCAGTAACAAAGTTGACGGACTTAAATTTGTGAGAAGACACCTTACGACATAAGCGACGAAAGTCGACATTCATCGCAAACCGGCGAATAAGTCGTAAAACCTCATCAGTTTTGCCCCGGTGCGTGAGTTTTGCAGCGAGCGTTCTCACAGCTGTCATAAAGTTTGCGCTTTTTTTTTTTACAAGACGTGTTCTACCCGTTGCCTCCCCACAACACTAAGGTTTACCGTATGGTGATAAGGGACTCTATGGGAAATCCTTTTAAAAGTTTTCGCGTCACGCCGCGGTGTTTTGATAGATGGGACGGCCCGGTAAATCCGACAGTCTCCCCATCACTCATCCAAACTAACAGCTTACTGAAACTTGTGTCAGCCACCCGGGGGATGCTGGGAAAATCCCTCCTTCTCTCCAGAGACAAATTACCCATCAACCATCGCTGCCCTCGTCCTAAGACATCACGAGTAGAGATTTAGACTCAGTCGTAAAGTAATAGAAAAAAAAACGAGGATCAAATCAGGAGCCCATTTTTCTTCGCCGTCCCTCGTCACATTCTCGGCCACAGCAGCCCGTATAGCTAGCGGTGACGGTGACGTAATGTGGTCTTGAAAGTGGTGATTATGAAGGAGACCACTGGGTGAGAAAAGGAGATCCCCGCTCGTTCGTCTTCTTCTGTCCGTGACTGTATCTTAATCTCGCAGCCACGTGGCGACTAAAACGCCACTTCTGCACGTAGAGTCTGCAAGCGCGCGCGGAACAAGGGACCTGCAGGTTGGAGCTATCATACACCCAGCTGTATCCCTGCAGGTTCTGAGAAGGCGACGCGTTCCTTTGTTTGCTGGAGTTGTGAAGTTTGGTGTATTGTAAAGTCTCACCTGTTAGTTCTTCCTGCAAGATGAAGATAAAGGAAACAAATAAAAAGAACAGGGCCTCTCTTAAAAGGAAGGGCTAAGTACACTGTAACTCGGGAAGCTACACTAGGTTAAAGAAAACAGGGGTAAATAAGTCAACAAGATGAAACGAGTAGTACATGTATCTGTACCTGTATGGACGGTATAACCGCCCTTCGGCGTAACACACCAGCTTGGTAAGCACGCGGCGCGGCATAGTAGTGTTAGAACAAGACCCGGGCTACTCTGTGTTAAAAGGTGTCCTAACTGAGTTTGTTTTATATGACTTCTTACTAGAAAGCAGTGGAGGACAGAACGCCCCCTTTTCTTAAGACTCGATGGCGACAACCCAAGTTGGTTATTGCAGTCTTGAATTCAACTAAGGTAGTAGGTACCGATACAAGTGCTTAAGGACGATTGTCTTTAGTAGTTTGACGTCCTGTTCGGAAGTTTAAGTTAAAGTCCTCCCCGCACCGAAGGTGCATAAGGCGACGCCCATCTCCGTTTCGGCAGTCCTTGGGCCACACAACTTCCTGCAAGTCACTACAGCAGGGGCTAGTCCAGTGGTAGTGGCGTGTGCTTCCCAAATGGGCTGATGGGTAAGCAAAGAAAGCAGTATGTACCATTTTAGAGTCTTTGGTATGACCCGGCCGGGGTTCCAACTCACGACCTACCCTATGCCCGGCGAACACTCTACCCATTACACCGGTTTTGTTCGGAAGTAGCTGTATGAAATCGTCTGTTTTTAATGATGCTTTAGCCCGGATTGACATCAGCTAGGGTTAATTATAACAGCGCCTGTCTCCCAGCTAATGAAGGTGATGAATCAGCTGATACGATCCGAAGATCGGTCTTCAAACGGAAACGGAGACTGATGGAGAAGAACAGGCTGCATGATTAATTGTATTGGTCCCTGGTTCCCCATTCTGTAATTATTTCATTTGTGTGCCTCTGCTGCTAACTAGACGTGCAGGGTTCGATTCCCATTAGGGGAGTCGTCAGGGTTTATTGCGCCAGACATTCCGGGATAACAGATCAATTCACGTCGTACACGAGCAATATTCGTCATGTTGGAGGCCGGGTCTGGTATCGTACCGATGTTTGTCGTCGTGTAGTTTGGAGAGAAAAGGGTATCGCACGGATGTTTCGCATCCAACTCCAAGTGCGAGATTGTGATGATGTAGAATAACATATCGAGTCGTTCGGGGGAGATTTGGCTTCTATTACGTAAGATCTGACCAAATTTCCTCTGGGAATGCTGGCGACTCGAAAGAAGTTTGATATTGGCCTCGCTAGATTGCTTACACTTTCATCCTATTGCCTCCTGACGTTATTTCCTCCTATATAGAGGCAGACACACTCGGCTGACGTTTATTCGTATATATTTTTCCATCTTCACAAATTAAAAAGCAAACAGAATGTCTACTCATACTCCGTAGTAGTATTCTCTCTCCGTGCTAATACTTTCGTTCCATTGAATCCTGGCATTCATACCCTTTCCATCTATTTACTCTGAGGTAAACACACTCGACTGACGTTTATTCGTATATATCCGTAGCAGTATTCTCTCTCAATGCTTACGTTCATCCTGGCATTAAAAATAATCTATTTACTCTGAGGCAGACACACTCGACTGACGTGTCTTCAAACATCTCCAGAACATTAAAGAGCAAACAAAACGTCCATCACCATGCCAACCCCTCTGAATGGTACACCACCTCCCATTCCACACTACTGCACACACTGATGACGTTGCTTCATATAGATAATTTTCCATCTATAGAAAATGTGAAAAGTTATTTCCATGCCTAACGCAGTAGTACGCTGCATCACCTCTCATTCTGTACTGCCACCATATATATAATCTCGTTCCATTACATTCCAATGTTCATCCTCTCCGTCTAGAGGCAGCCACGTTCGGCTGACGTCTCTTCATAAACATCTTTCTATCTCCAGAAAATTAAAAACCTGTGCAAACTACCCAATATGTAACACCCACTCCACGCTACAACACTTCCCGCTACCTACAAACAACCGCTTGTGTTCTCTCTATTTTTAATAAATCGGCACACAACTATCACACATTCAACTCAAATGAAAAGAAAAAATCAATACCAATTCATATTTATAAAAGGACCCCGTAATCGCTAAACTACCATAGCAAACCTGAAGTATATGTAGCACAAATACTTAACTCTAGTCTTGAGTTTACATCTGTCCTTGATCGTTACAATGCCCTGTGGCATGAGGGAGTTCCAAAGCTTTCCTGTAACTATATTTAACCGGGAGGGGGAGGAAGGTTCATCTGTGGGACGTGGTGGATGATTTGACAGGTTGTCTTTTGCAATCTCTGAAAGCTGACATTTGTAAACATCTTTTGTTGCTTACCAGGTGTACTTTGGGACTATGAACTATGTACATATATCATAAGATGTGTTGTTGACTCGCGGTTGCGCTCAATACTGTAATCTGTCCATCTCATAACTCATCTTGTCTTTCCACTCGTTTTATGGTAAACGATTTATTTTTGCCGTCAGCTCCAAAGCTAGAAATAAAGACTTTACGACCCATTTATGCTTTATCGTGAATTATTCCGTGCTCAAACGTTGACCAGCATGAATATATTTCATTCGGCTATATTGCTCTCTGGTCGGATGGGCAATATTCACTTTCACTATGTCGGACTGAATGTTTCAGTCATTTCTGCACACATTAGTAACACTGACCCGTAGAAATAGGTGGGCATTAGATTGTGATTCCCTGGATATTTCCTCTGTGTAGTTTTAATGTTTTTGTTTTTTATGAGAAATATTTCCAGCCATTTTGTCGAAATACGGCTTCATGTGAAGATGGTATTTTTTCCTCGTATCGTCGGCCGTGCTTTGATATGCGGAAAGCATTCGTTTGTATCACTCCGCGCAGTGAGTAGGCAAAGCTTGAAGAGGAAGTGGTAGGAAGATGGAGGGTAAGATTAAGCGAAGGAGTCCATAAAAAGGCTCAACCAGGCAAATTGTCTGATGTGTTCTATTGCCGACTGAATCATTCTACACACAAAGGAAAACATGTACAAACCATGGCACGAAATGAAACCAGGAAAATATTTTTCTTTGCTGTTTTATGTTGGATTTCGAAACCGTGTCACATCGTGAGCAAATTTGATAACAAGGCAAGGCGTTACCTTAAGAGGTTCATGGGAAAAACTACCGACAGGTCAGCAGTTATTCGCCCATTTGGCCACAGCAAATAGCGACGTTTGAAATCTGCCTTCAAACCAGTGATGTTTAAGAGATTTCGCAGCTAGTTTAGAATTTAGCTGACTCAAAGTTGAAAAGTCGAAAGTTGGCGGCGACTTCTAAGGAAACCGTGTCACTCCCGACAGTCGGGTGATCGTGTGGCGCAACGGCAGCGTGTTCGGCTCTGAACCAAGTGGTCCAGGGTTCGAATCCTGCTGTGTCACCGATCTTGTGCCCTTGGGAAATGCGCTTTACACGACTTTCCCAACATGCCAGAATGGTCGTCATCAAGACCGTGGGCATCTAAGTCAGGAAAGAAGAACCTCGTGGCGCGGAGACAGTCGGGTAAAGACCGTTATTACCAGAGAGGCGAAATGTCCGTTTTACGGTAGACAATCCCGCCCGGCGCTTTATTACTTTTTTATCGCCCCCTTATCGGGTAGTTTCAGGGAGCTGACGGTCGGCTGGCACGGCTCAGACTAAACCCTCACGTCGGCAGGGATTAGAAACGGTTACATCAAAGACGGTACTATCTGGGATCCCCTCCCGTTCTTATCCCTTCGGGCTGTTCAGACCGCAATGTAATGTTGATCTCATCAAGCCCCGGATGTAACAGTCACGTGGTCTGTGACGTGTGTTGCTTCTTAGCGGATAGATGACACTGCACACACACTGATGTCTAGCGTCTTCGTGGATTAGGAGGAGTTAGACCAAGGACTGTGCGATGGTCCATCCTCTTCTTAACCCTTCCGGCTAGACAGACCGCAGTGTCATGTTGATCTCAACAAGCCCCGGATGTAACAGTCACGTGGTCTGTGACGTGTGTTGCTTCTTTGCGGATAGATGGCACTGCAAATTCTAACGTCTAATGTCGTTATGGCTTAGCAAGAGTTAGGCCAAAGCCGTTTACTATGCGATATTCCCTCATTTTCATAACCTTCCGGCTAGATCTCACCAAGCCCCGGATGTAACAGTCACGTGGTCAGTGACGTATCTTACTAGTACTTCTTTGTGGATAGATGGCACTGTGAATTCTAACGTCGTCAGGTATTAGAAACAGTTATACCAAAGACGTTCACTACCCCCCCCCCCCCCACACACACACCTCTTCCTATTCCTCCCCGCTGTACAGACCAAAAGTGATTAGCTTGCAATAGAGATAAAAGCTTTTGAGTATTCTAATAGGAGCCCATCATAAAATAGAACACTCCAGAAGTGGGCAGATCCGTCCACCTGTGTTGCCATTTCTCTGTGACACCATGGCACAATCGGACACATAGAATTGTGTACGTCAGGATAGAGAAAGCACATTATGTCAGGTCGTATTTGAAATTTTATAATCCTTTCAACATAGTACTGTTGAAGTTTGAAAAAAAAAGAATTTCCAATGGTTAGAATGTTTTCATGATCACAACGTTTTTCGCGTCAGGTACTAGTAATGCTTAGGTCACAATTGCGCCGGTGCCCGTCGGGGATGTAGCCCCGGCCGGGCTCTGATGTTTGGGGGGCACCGGCTGTCGTGGTCACAATTAAAAGTTTCCTTCACGCTGCCCTGCAGGGGTCCCGGGGTGCTCCGGCGGGCACTCGGTGGCATTTTTGTAAAATTTTCATTGTCGGTCTCCGGCAGGTACCCGTCAGTTGCTCTGACGGTGTCTTGTAGTGACCCCTGTGGGGTCCAACAGGGTACCGCGTGCTTATCACATCCAGGTGGGGCAGTTGTAGGGACCCTGCCGAATGCCCCGCGAACGACGGTCGGGCATCAGGCAGGCTCCTCGTGGGCACTCTCGGGGGTATATAAAACTGCACTGGAGCTAAATAAAAAACACGACATACGAAGTTTACGCCTTAGTTCTACTCATCTGATCTGTAACGTCACACACTTGACCCGGTCTTAAGAAGTACACACACTTGCTCTGTGCACTTGGTTTGTTTCAAAACAATAGTTAATTCTATACTCTTTGGCGATGGCACCAACATATCCCTTTCCCACAAAACTTTGATTCTCAGATACAACTGGCTAATTAAGATATGTGGTAAGTACATGGTTTGAAGCAAATGAGTTCCAAACAAAGTCTACAAAGACAGATTGCCTTATTTTATGAAGTAAAAATCAAAGTTATGATATCATTAAGGCCAAAATGTTCCTAATAGAAACAGACCAACGTTTTGGGGGTAATAATAGATGAAAAATTAAACTCAAACGCCCAATCTCTGCTATAAGTAAAAATCAATTTGCTGAAAGAATTGAAGTTATTGTGAAAATCGAATACATCATCCCTCAAAAGATTCTCACAACTATATCATATGCAACAGTCTTATATACCGATATTTAACTTACTGTAACATTGTTTGGGGATGCGCCTACCATGCAATTCTACATCCTCTTACAACTCTCCAAAAGAAATTCACAAGGATAGCAACTGCTTCTGACTTTTGCTGAGACAAAAAACTAGATATCCACGATATCAATAAATATGCAAACAATCACATTTTCCTGGCGTTTGAAAGTGCCATTAAAACCCATTATAGCCCACTGTTGTAGTAAGGAAAGGAAAGGAACATGTAGTAGTCAAATGTTCAGTTATTATCTAACTTTAATCTATACTTAATTATTTGCTTATCATTATCTATAGTTATCGTATTCTATGTATAGTTTTGCTAGATTATTTATAATTCATAATCAAGTATAGACCAGGAGGGCCTAGTATAAGCAAGGACTATATAATGTGCTTGGTATAAGCTATATACGCTTTTTCCTCCTCCCAAACCTGTTTTTATCTATTGTTTATCGTATTACGTATTATAAATTTTGTTATTGTGCAAATTAATAAACAAACAAACAAACAAACAAGCAAACAGACAAATAATTACTTGTCCCGGTGGACTGCCGGCACCCGTAGGGGTACCTCGCGGTGTTCTCACGTTGAGGTCACGGCGACGTTTTGTCCGCGGGGCCCGGGTTGAATTTAAGTCAGAGTTAAATTTGTGTCGGGTCCCCGCCGGGCCCAAAAATGGCCCGGTAGCCGCAGGGTGCCCCACGGGGCCACGTAGGGGTCACGCCAGGAAGTGACAAAAACGGCCCGGGAACTACCCGGCAGGGCCCCTTTTTCCAATTGTGACCTAAGCATTAGTGTTAGAATGTCTGCTAATGTTGTGGGTGTGGCTCTGGGATCGGTCCGTATCGACTTGACATGACAAAGACATCTGCCGCAAGCCTAGTTCATGGGCCAGGCAGTTACCGGATAGAACACGACCATGTACAGTAGTAGGTCATCACATCCAGGGCCGCCATTAATTGACAGATTACCGCCATTATTGTAGAGGTCAAAGGTTAGGTGTTTCCGTCGATAATGTTGCAATATTCAGGGTGAGGTACAGCGCCGTGCAAACCGGACATGAATAATAGAGGAACGCCTCCCTTATAAATCCAACGGTGACGGGAATTGATAGAAAAATGCGCTTCCTTGACGTACAGAAGTACAGAGGATTTCCTACTGTCGACTAGGAACTACAAAATAAGTATTAAAATTCTAGTTCGTAATCAATAAAGGCTAACATGTGTAATATTTTGTTGCAGTTAGATTGACAGGTTTTCTGCAAATTTGCGCTTAACAGTTTTTACTGTACAAACGAACGAGTATGTCCACCTCTTTTGCTGGGAAAACTCGAACTGTGTGGATCGCCAACCTGTAGATGAAAACTGACGGTGCGAGCTCTCATCAGTTCGCTTATATCATACAACCTCCCTTGGCTACGCGGGTACATGCATCTCATTGGGCCTCGCTTGTTTGCGACAAGCATTGCGACAACTTAGCGATTTGTAAATAAATTTCCCCTATGGTCACACTAAGGTGTATTTGCAAATGAAGTCCAGATGAGCAGGTTATTTCAAATCACAGTGTTGCCACTGAATAACAAGCAAATTTGCAATTATTGAAATGGGTCAAATAGATTTTGCAGTGATAAAAAAAAAAGCCATTTCAGGTGTCGATTGGCGACGAATTGGCCGGCGTCGCTTTGTGCTTGTGTACTGTGCGAATGTCTTTCGCAAATAAACGTAAACAGGCGCGCTCGGTGCGATACCCGCTCTAATAGAACACACGGGCTGCCGTCTGGCTGGTGTTCTCGTTGGAACACACGTTCTGGACTATGCAAAGTTACCTTGGTTAGAACACACGGCTTGTTTTCTTTGGAACACACGTTTTCGACTATATGTGAATAGTCCTCTCGGTTTGCGCACGCGGCTATCCCGTGTTTGTTTGCGCAGATCTCTCGCGTTATTCTGCAGACCGTTCGGAGCGTGACCTCCCCAGCTCGGGGTCAATCCTCCGCGTCGCGCGAAATGAAAGATGAGTTGAGTTTTATTGGAAGGGAGAAGATATCTCGGGGCGTGCCCGCTATTACAGGCAGATTAAGCCCGCTGCTGGCGCCATCTTTCTTGACATGCTCCACGAGTTCCTCGGTATAAAACGCGGGTCGGCCGCGCTTTGCTCCAACTGAGGGCTGAGGAGAATATCCGATATGGCGGTAGTCTCAACCAGGCCTTCTTGAGGAGGCGTAGCAGCCAGATAGCCTCCACCAGGCCTTCCTGAAGGGCGGCGGCCAGATAGCCTCCACCAGGCCTTCCTGAGGGGCGGCGGCCAGATAGTCTCCACCAGGCCTTCTTGAGGAGGCGGCCAGATAGCCTCCACCAGGCCTTCCTGAGGGGCGGCGGCCAGATAGCCTCCACCAGGCCTTCCTGAGGGGCGGCGGCCAGATAGCCTCCACCAGGCCTTCCTGAGGAGCGGCGGCCAGATAGCCTCCACCAGGCCTTTCTGAGGGGCGGCGGCCAGATAGCCTCCACCAGGCCTTCTTGAGGAGGCGGCCAGATAGCCTCCACCAGGCCTTTCTGAGGGGCGGCGGCCAGATAGCCTCCACCAGGCCTTCCTGAGGAGCGGCGGCCAGATAGCCTCCACCAGGCCTTCCTGAGGGGTAATGGATGGTAGAATTGTGCAAAATCAAGGTGAATAATTGTCCCTACAGCCAGCGTAGTTAGCCCCTTGTAGAGACTTGCGGACTAACTTGTCTTGCCTCAGCTTTGAAATTCATCTGTGTCGGTCTAATCCATTCCGAAGCAAGTTTAAAACTTTAGGCTGTTATCTCCTCGCACAGTGAAGATGGAACTTACCCAGATTTTCGACTGAACAGCACCAATAATTGTCGAGGATGGACAATCCACCGCTTCCGCGACGTCACGTTTTGCAGAAAGAACACGTGACACGACGAGTTACAGAAAGTTTATGGCGCCCCCCGTCGACGTCTTTTCACACAAAAGACGACATTTTTCAAGTCATGGCATGCCCAAATATGTATAATCTCCAGAGCCATAGTCAAGGTAGACCACTATTTGTCATTATGCTACTGTGTGATTTGGCTCTCAACGGTTAAATTGCGTTGGGTCGTGTGGCGTTACGGCAGGGTATTCGGCCCAGAACCCAGCGGTCCCGGGTTCGAATCCCCTGACGCCACCGATGTTGTCCTCTTGGGAAAGGCACTTTACACGACTTTCCTCACTCCACCCAGGTGTAGAAATGGGTATATTGTTCTCCGCACGTGGCACTGTTGAAATAAGTTATGAAAAACGTGAGTGCAGTGCCACGTCGACCTTGTTTGTCCAAAAACGACGTACAAAAAAAAATGGCATTCTACGCGTTGTCTCCCTATGGGCGACAGATCGCAAATCAGAACATGCCCCAAAATGGACGTTCTCTGCAATATCCACAGCCATAATCAACGTGGACAGCTATTCAACAATACTAGCATTCTCCGCTTCTCTGTGATTTGGCTCTATTAGATTCTTCTCCCTGGACACTGAAGGTCGTAATGTTGATATTAGAGCTGCGCCCCCTACCGGCTGGACCTTGCATACCCATGCCTTGTGCATTGGCAATGCCGTTTAACAAGTTGGACAAAGAAGGACTAAGTATTTTATTGAACCAACTTAAATTGTCTTGTCATTAACATATCTATTCAGAGTTTTGGTGTAAAACCTGGTTCTGACCAATCTTCCCTTAGTCACTGACGAAAGTTAGCGGCTGCTGTCTAAAAAGTCTATTTCAATTTTATCCAATATTGCTTGAGTAACTATTTTTTGCGTAAAGAACGACTAATTCATAGAGTTTTGGTGGCCAGAAAAGTGCTGAAGGTTACTTAGGTAGTTAAAGTTAAAAGTTAAAGTCCTTTATTCTGTCATATTTATCCAGGGTGGCCCTGCTCAGTGGTTACCACTGCTTTTCAGAGGGGCCCTGCCATACATAAAATAACTGATAATACAAACAGAAATATCAACATATAGAAATAATAATAATAAAGATCATAATGAAAACAATGAAGGTAATGATAACAATAGTAACTAAATGATAACAATCATAGTACAAATCACAATACAAATCATAATACAAGTCAAATCATAATTAAATCCGTTCCTTGTCATTGAGGGGTCAGAGGTCATGCCAGTCCTTGCCAAGTGTTACATTTGTTTTTAAAGACAGACATGGATGAAGAAGTCTTCATAGATTGTGGCAGGCGGTTCCACATAATCGCACCTCTATATGAAAACTTGCGCTTTCCACATTCAAGGCGTACTAGCGGCAGTTTCAAGGATAGATTCAGACTGTGCCTGGTTGGATAATTATGATATTCAGAAGTTCTATGAAAGATATTGATGTACTCTGGAAGTTCGTTGTTAACTGCCTTGTACATTGATTGTAGTAGGTGCAAGTTTCTCCTAGACACTAAGGTTTTCAAGCCTAAGGCAGAGAACTCCTCATCCCCAACATGATGCGTATATGGCAAACCTAGAATAAGTCTCACTGCGCGGTTCTGGAGCTTTTGTAGTTTGTCGGACAGACACTTTCCACAGTTGCCCCATATTTCATCGCAATAATCCATTTTTGGTAAAACCATACAGTTAAACAACATCATAAGAGTGTGTTGTGGCAGACATGGGACAAGACGCCGTAGGACTCCCAGTCTCGACGAGACAGCATTACATAATTTGTCTGTGTGTACATGCCATGATAAGTAAGGGTCAAGCCAAACGCCCAGGTACTTGTAGCTAGAAACTACTTCCAAACTGGTGCCAGAAAGGGTAGTTGACAATTGCCCTGTACTTGACTGCAGCTTACGCGAAGTGCCAAAAAGCATAGCTTTGCATTTGTTAACATTGAGTGTCAGTTCATTTGCTTCCAACCATGTTTGAATATTACTAAGGTCGGCATTCAGTGCATTGTTTACATCCGTGACTGTTTTGGATGCGTAGAAAAGAGCAGTATCATCTGCATATAGCACAACATGTCCATGTGATATATAATCAGGTAAGTCATTAATATACAATATAAACAAAAGTGGGCCGAGAACCGAGCCCTGGGGAACTCCAACAGTAATCTCCAGAAAGTCACTCTGGACTCCGTTTACGATAGTAGTCTGTTGTCGGTCTGTTAGATAAGAACAGAACCATGTCAGTTCCTTGTCTTGTACCCCAAACATTCTAAGCTTAGCTAGGAGGATCTTATGGCATACCGTATCAAAAGCTTTCTTGAGATCAAGAAAGATTGCTCCGGTAACAAGACCCTTTTCCATGTTTTCAATGATGGAATCAGTAACATGGATGAGTGTTGTTGTTGTGGAATGTTTGGGTCGAAACCCAGACTGGAACTTGTTGAGTATATTATGATCTTTGCAGTAGGCATATATATGAGTGTGAACGGCCTTCTCAAAAATCTTCATAAAAGATGGTAAAACTGAGATCGGCCTATAGTTGCTGCAGCTGCTTTTGTCGCCATCTTTAAATAAGGGTGTAACCTTAGCTCTCTTCCAGTCCTTCGGGACCTCACCTGTAGAGAGGGATAGGTTATATATGTAAGTGAGAGGACCTGCTATAACTGGGGCGGCATACCGGAGGAGCCTACTGCTCACCCCATCAAGTCCAGTACTTTTCCCCAGAGGGATGCTCATCAGCTGTTTGTATGTGAACTCGGTGGATATATTTCCGAATTTAAAAGAAAACTGTGACGGTCCTAGGACCGCTCTATAAGCACTCGTGAAAGCTGCAGCCAGTTTGGAGCCGATAGAAGTAAAGTATACATTAAATTCATTCGCAATGTTTTTTTCTTGTTGTTTAGGGACATTAACTGGTTGTTTGGCCTGACGTGGTAAGAGTGTTTTTAGTGTGGCCCAGAGACTTCTACTATCATTACCTTTAGTTTCGATTTCATTGCAATAGTACTGTTTTTTCAAATATCGTGCCATGTTGTTACATCTGTTTCGTGCTTTTTTAGCTGTCTCCCACATAGATGGAAGTTTTGTTTTCTTAGCCTGATCGAAGTAGAAGTCTCTTTCACGTGCCATGGACAGATATTCTTGCGTTATCCACGGTGGCTCATGGCCTCGGATGCGTACGGATACCCAAGGGGCATGTTCATCGCAAATTTTAGTCAGCACTGTTTGAAAAAAACATAATGCATCGTCAACATTTGAAAATTCCTCAACTTTAGACCAAGGTGCGTTGCGAAGATCTTCTTGAAAAGCTGCTTCGTCGAACCGCCTGTAGGATCTCACTGTTGCCGTCCGAGGGTTGCCCGGGAGTCGTTTTGCTTTCCGTACAGCGTAAGTGAAACAGTGATCGCTCAGTCCAGTAGAACACACGCCCGATTCTGTCACCTTCTCAGGGGAAGTTGCTATGATGACATCGATACACGTAGATGATTTCTCAGTTACACGGGTCGGCTCATCTATGAGTTGTTTTGCTTGAAAGGTGCTACAGATCTTATCAATTTTCTTACAGGAGTCTCTTGTGAATACATCACAGTTTAGGTCGCCAAGTAAGAAAACCTCATCAGAAATAGCTGTGGCGGCGGTCATGGCTGTCTCTAAGACTTCAAAGAATTCTGTTGTTGTATTTGGTGGGCGGTAGGCTGAGCCAATAACAATAGGCTTGCCGACAGTATGTTTAACTTCCATCCAAACACTTTCTATATCTAACTCGGTAAGTTCTGGTATCAATTTGTGTTGTAATTTATCGGTCACATAACACGCCACACCGCCCCCATGCCGGTTTCTGTCCTTGCGATACAGTGTGTAATTCGGTATATACAGTTCATTGTCATCTACACTAGGATCTAGCCAAGTTTCATTCAAAGTCAATATGTCTACAGGGTTATCAATCATTGCTGCTTTAATTTCATCAAGTTTGGGCAAGAAGCTTCGGATGTTTAAGTGTACCATCTTAATACCACTCTTTACGTTCAGCCTCTCAAACAGGGACTGCCAATCTGCACTAGTTGACATACCATTCTGGTTGGGCCCAGGATTACAAGCCACGTCGCCTGACAGTAGTAATAGTGTGTGGAGACAAAGATGTACCAGGTTGACACTGGATTTAACATGCCTAGCGTTTTTACTCCTAGTTACATTTCCACTCGGGTACAGTAACGACAGTACATAATCTCCTTGTGAAATTGCAGTAAAGTAAAACCTAGACTGACAGTATACTTGTTTGAATACTTCACAAGAATTTGGTTGAGTACTGACATATTTCAAGTTTGTAACTGGCTTAGTAAACTGAAGGAAGATGGCAGTGAATATTGCCAGTTGTACAATTAAACAACCTGCCATATTCCATAGATTACGTGTTTACACCTACAGAAGACAATACGGCTGACCTGGAATCTCGGCACACCTGGTCGTTTACTAACCCACTTATTGCACAATCACAGGTTGTAAACAGTTAATAATTAGAAATGCAATAGCAGCAATACAATATAGGACTAAAACTAGATAAAGACAAAGTAAATAGCAGCATTAGCACAAGTAAACCAACAGACAGGTAAACTGCTCCCCTTTGCTAAAACGGGGGCAGCGCTCTACTCACTGTGTGCCGGTATGATATGGCGGGGCGCCCTCCCCATCCGCGCTTCTCCCTGCAACAAAACTCAAGTTCTGCCTGATTTTGACAGAAATTTCCCTTTTTTAGTAGTACTAGGCTACTCTCTACCTACACCGAAAGGTGCATAAGGCGGCGCCCATCTCCGGTTTCAAAGCCCTTGGGCCACACAACTTTGTGCAAGTCACTACAACAGGGGGCTAGTCCACTGGTAGTGGTGTGTGTTAAACTGCCATACTCTTTCCCGGCCATTGCACCGGTTCAGTTATACTTAGGTAGAGCAACCTGCAAAAAGTGACGAACATAATTTCCACTTGTATCATACATGAACGAACAGTTAAGGAGGCAAGAAGACGCAAAAAATACAACCCAAAACAAGAATACCATCCTGTGCATGTTTCAGAGAATGAAGACACCTATCGTCAGTTGACATCATGAATGTCTCATGAATAGACCGTTAGTTGATAGTACCTTATAGTCCTTTTTTATTATTGTTATTATTATTATTCACCAGGTCGTATTATTACATCCAGTAGGTACCCATTGAGTAATGAGGCTGTTGTAACGTGCTTTTTGATAGTTTATATTCGTAAATAGATTCATATGTAAACAAAAATCGTTTCTCTTCGGTCTTCTTGGCTTTTCGTGCGGTGTAGCCCTGTCTACGTGCACCTTATGAGTCGGGTCCCTTCACCTGGTGTTGAGTGCAGACTGGCCCGCCGGGGTTGCCGTACTTTGATGCAGAGTCCTGGCCTGTCGGGGTTGCCGTACTTTGATGCAGAGTCCTTCTCGCGCCGCTCGCACCCGTCAGAGCCGGCCGGCATCGGAAAGTCAATAATTACACGATTAAAAATGAATAAAGCCGCATCAATCCTTCCGATCCCGTCCCATCCCCGCTTCATTACGGCGGGATTACGGGAGCTGCGTTCTTCCCCCGGGGGAAGGCCGACTACTGTATCCGCGACGTACCCTTCTCTGGGTTTATTGAATTACCGGGGCGTGCCCTCGGGCGGCGGAGGGAGAGAAGTGGCCTGTCACTTTAATCGACTCGCCTGGAAACCCCTCGGCCCACCCCGCCCCAAACCTGAAGTAATTATGGCGGCGTGTCAATAATTTAGTAGCGGATTGATTTTGCAATATATCTCGTGATAGGACATAGCCCTGGTCATATATAATAAAAGCCGCGGAGGGATATTAGGGGTGACCCGTACCCTTCGGCTTTCTAGATGAATTAAACGTCGTTTGAAAACGTGTCAATCATAACGCGGTTAGTCGCGGCGTGATCTACGGCATGACGTTAACGTTGCGGTTTATGTTCATTACGCTCTAGCTATTTCCTGTGCGTTACGTCATTATGAATCTCACCATGCTGGCTTTAAACATCGTTGACATTGGTAACTTCGTTAGAAAGATATGAGGAACGCCGTAAATCGAGTTTTGTGACAGTGATTGAAAGTCGAAAGTTGGTTGCACGACAGGAAATGTATTCTTCCCCCTGTGTGGCACTTAGATGGATGTACAGACGGACCGTGAAGCTGAACAGCACATCTGTAGTCAACATCCCTGTCCCTGGAACAGAAGTATCTTTCAACACTATTTTTGGTTCAATATGTTGAAGGACCAGGAAATTCAGAACCCGTAACAACTTTCCTTTAGGCATGGTTCGCACCTACAACCAACACGAGTGTACTAACAATATGGCGTGGCCAAATATTTGCATACATGTGGCTCCCGGTCTGTACCCTACACTACTCACAAGATTTGCATACCACGTCATGAACGGACGTATTAAAGATATCTTTGTAATCTAAAATGACTAAAACTAAACGTCGCCGAAGGAGTTGCCGCCCAATGTTACCGGATGAGATATTTTACTCGGGGTCGTCTTTCAGTCAAACAGGAGAAATGCTACTCTCCAATTCAAGCTGAGCAGTGGTTTCGGCTGGTTTTGACGTGTTTTTACGCATTTTTGTCGGGCTTTCTACTTTGTCATCTTTTTTTTTTTGTACAGCCAGCCCAAGCACATACAAAAAAAAAAAAGATGACGAAGTAGAAATCCTGACAAAAACGCCTAAAAACACGCCAAAAACCAGCCGAAACCCTTGCTCTGCTTGGAGAGTAGAGAAACGCGGGACAGTGATAAAACTTGGCTCGCTCCTAAAAACAACTGTGTTTCCACTGTGTATTGCGTGCTGGAGACAACGCCTCGAGATTTCTCAACTGTGCCGCGAAACTGTCCACGGTTCAACAGACCCAGCGCGAAACGGCGAGATTTACTGAAGTTACGAAGACAACTTTGCCCCCTTTTACAAACCAGTGGGTTTCCTCCCGTATAACATGCTATAGACAACGCACTGGCAGATATAGTAGCTAAGAGCCCATCTCAATTCTAGATTCTTAACTGTGCCGTAAAACCGCCCGCGGCTGAACAGACCCAGCGCGAAACGGCGAGATTTACTGAAGTTACGAAGACAACTTTGCCCCCTTTTACAAACCAGTGGGTTTCCTCCCGTATTACGTGCTATAGACAACGCACTGGCACATATAGAAGCGAAGAGCCCATCTCAATTCTAGATTCTTAACTGTGCCGTAAAACCGCCCGCGGCTGAACAAAAGAAGGGTGGAACGGCGAGATTTACTGAAGTTACGATAAAACTTGGCTGCTGCACAAGTCACGACGCGCTCAACTTTGTTTCTGTGAGGGGAGCCGTGAAATTACAGGCTTTATCAAGCACGCTTCTCGGCGGGAGGCGGCTCGACTTATTTTCTGCTTCCTGCGCAGAGACGTTATCACTCGGCGGGGAGGTGTTCAGGGAAGCTGCTCATCAACTCAGATCGGGGGAGTTCAGCCCCCTGCAGATTCACCGTACTCATCAACTAAAAGCGAGTACATAACGTCGGTTAGGGACGTCATCTCGGATGGTACGTACAGCCCATGTTAGAGGAGAGCTCGAACCACATGTTGAAAATGTTAAAAGAACCTAGCACACGTATCGAAAAGAGTAGTGTCCTTTCCTGTGTGAGTGCATCAAACCTTGCAATCTGATCGCTGGGCCCGGGTTGACACCTTGAAAAGGTGGTATTCACCTGTTGTGTCAATCTTCCGACAAACGTGGTAAACATCGTTTAAAAAATTCAGAAATGATTGCTAGCCACTACGTGATGAGACAAGAGGTTGCATCTGTTACATTTACCTAACCTTTTTTTTTACAAGAGTGACTTATGATTACACAGCTTGCCAGCCCATGGCGGGAGCGTTACGCTGGGTATGAGGAACTTTAGTGTTTATTCGACACAAAGAATACAAAATGTACATAGCAATCATTAGTCGCCAAGGCTGAAACAGTTTCTACAGGCTTGCCTTAGTTCCCTCTACCCCGGGTTTGCCCCCACCATGACATCACACACATTGCCCCCTCCACTGAACCGAACTACCGAATCCACGCATAAAAACTCCTCATCTTCTTCCTAACTTTATGAAAAAAGGAGCAAACTTAATGACACGTCCCCTGCAGGAAAGATTCATACCCGTCCGCGCCTCCCCGCCACTCACGCGAGCCGTTATTTGATGAGCGCGGTTATTTAAAGCCGGCCGTGTCATCTCACAACAGCCCAATATTGCGTGGGACGGCCAAATTGAATGTGAGGCCATTCCAAACCCAATATCTGACATGCACCCCGGCTCAGTGCGCCGCGCTCGGGATGGATTTTGTATTAAAAACGTTTTTACAGAGCCAGCCGCCCTAGTGACATTGTCCCCGCGTAATTTATAACGGCTGGGCGTTCTGTAGGTGTGGCACAGGAATGTGAAAAGCGACCTAGATGGCCGATGAGAGCTTCTTTCGAGAATAAATAAAGGCACAAACAAACAAAGTAAAGCGCTCGTTGTGTGACGTAAGGCTTGGTGATAGATACACAGAAATGAGGACAGAGAATGCCTAAAAGGAAGAAAGAACGAACGCCGTTTTTAGATCATACTTACATGATTTCTGATTGAGGTTATACTGACTACTTGATGGACAGTTGTGGTACAGGAATCATTTAATTGTAAGGATTCTTCAAGACAATAGAAGAATATAAAACGAAGGCAAGACAGAGAGGAAAAAATAAAAACATACCAGCTGGACGTATATTTTTGTGGCGAAATCAGCACAAAAAAAAGACTTAAAAAACTTATTGAACTCGTTAAGCACGTCTTTAAGCCAAGAAGATGTTTATACAGAATTTAAAGTTTTATGAAAAAAAAATTTTATTCCAAAGGTATCAGATTCAATGAGTCAATATCGGCATAGTCAAGCTGACCATATGTTATTGCCTGTACTTTTTTTCTCGATGGTCGACCAGGTTTGTTCAATTTTCAGTCGCTGCGAGCTAACATCTTGGTCGTAACTGTTCGATACCTTTGTATTCATTAATGCCTGGCTGTCGAAACAGCTACTACTACGCCAACATAGTTGACTTCATGACTTTATTGACTTTATTGAAGAAAATCCATTAGCGGTGTGCCCTAAGGCACATCACTAGTCTTCCTGGACTTCTTTAACAGGTTAGTTGGAACATGTTTTACAGAGTTATGTTTGTTTTTCCTCTCTATTGCTCCTCGGACCGTTGGAAGACAATGATTGCCCACCCTCCCGACATGTAAGTAACAGTTAATGGTCCGAATCTAAGACCAGTTTATGGAACCGTCCTCATAAAACCGGCTTGTGCCGTTGCCGGACCGAAGGCAGGTTTAGGCGGCAGGTTATTTTGTGGGCGCGGATCGGGAGACGTGTGCAGCGGCACGCGGCAGGAGTTGTAATGAGGGAGAACGCCGCGTCACTGCACACGGCCAAGGACACGCTTAGCAGTCCTGACAACTTCCACTCCGCACTGCAGGACTTTCATGATGAAATTTTATTTGTGTCTGTACATAACGTAATGGTAAAGGAGTTATTTAATTTTGCATCAATAACGGAACTCGGCCCCACAATATTTTCGACCAGGCATCAATCTGGTCTTCTTCAACATAGCTGAGAATTCGATTGCTCTATCCACGTCACTTTTCGAACACATGACGTGAGCACCAGGTCAAAGGTGGATGGAAGTCGGCACCGCCCCCGTAGCACCTTTCTTTAAAACTCGGCTTAAGGATTATAGTCGTTGCGGCGTTTGAAACTGGAACAGAGAGCCAGATGTTTTATTCAAGATGACATTTACAGCATTTTGTGCACATTTTTTTTGAATATAATAAGACACATCAAAATAAAATATATCGATAGATGAGCAGGAGACCACGGTGTCTTCTGACCTCGGCGGGATACGGAAAACCTAGTCTGGTTAAGAGAAACGGATGAAACTAAGATTACCGAGGACGTGCTGTGGTCCCCGGGACAGGCACGGTCCTCCACCCGTGGCACGGAGTCACCGGTCCGGGGCGGGGACGTGCTGTGGTCCGCGGGACAGGCACGACCCTCCCCCGGTGGCATGGAGGCACCGGTCCGGGGCGGGGACGTGCTGGGGTCCCCCGGGACAGGCACGGCCCTCCCCCGGTGGCACCGGGACGGGGCGGGAAATTTACCGGCGCGCTTTATTTGAAAACTGGGGCGGCCGTAAAATCAATGGCGCGCTTATTCAGGTGTTCAAGGAGGACTTATTGGAGACGCGCAATAACTCCGTGATGTCGCGCGGGAGGGCGGCGAGTTCAGATATGGGGGGGAGGGGGGGGGGGGTGATGTATGGATAGCGTGTGCGCTCACGTGACTGTAACGTACCACCTGTCCGCCATGTTGAATTGTTAAATCTGGAGGGTCTTGTTGGCAGAGTTAAGATTCGCGGGAAGCAATTGGATACAGGGTAATGTAAGTATATAAAACTGATTGGTTGAAATCATCGGACGGAAATTTTCTTTATTCATATCTATCTGATTCGTTCCCTCAGGGGTAAAGTGCACTGTTCATCTACGATATACATCAACCATAACTCATCCAAGATGTAACCTAGAAAGTTTTTATTTTAAAAAGGCGTGACATTGGGTGGCCCAAATTCACTGGCACTTTGGGAGAACACGTCGGCCAGCTAAGGGTTATAATGGGATCTTATTTGAAAAGGATGACTGTGTTGACGAATCTGAAGATACAATACGCGGGAGATAGGACAACATCTTTATACAGAAGCGCCTCCTACCGACTGCTTTGTTAACCCGTATGTTACGGTAACTGTTTAGAGATGTTGGAATGGCTTATTCAGATTCTCCTGAGAAAACTTAAATCCCACAGCTCTAGTTCATGTATGCGCACTTCTCGTCATTCCTTTTCACCATCCATTTCTGTTGTGCAAAAGTAACTCTTAATTACCCCTTGGTGTTGACAATGCATCAATAATCGAGTTAACATATCTGCGATGAAGGAGGAGCAAATGCCCATTGAAGCCACTCACGGAAAAAAAACAGAATACTGAACATTTCTATTCCAACGTAATCACTAGTTTCAGATTATTGTAGACTAGAAAACAAAACAAAACAAAACAAAGGAAATAGATTATCATATTCTCCCTGGCTGGACGGGTTCAAGTAGCCCTGCATTCCAGCCGACCTGCCGTGTTGTAAGCGCGGCTGGATATGAACCTCTGCCCGCCTGATTGGGCTCCTCTCCCGTGGGTCTCAGGGATTCCTGCTGCCCCAGATATCGCTCCGATCTGTAGTCAAACTTATCCATCTCGTTTGTGAAGAGATTGTGGCTGAGCGGCGTGAGAAGCGAGCCGACCCGCGCGCCGGGCTGTCTGTCGGTGAGCCGTGCGGAGGACAGGGCCGGTTAGTCGGGGAATCACGGGTACAGGATCGGTGTCTATCACGGTGTCTCTGCGGGATGCATCCTGGTCTAATCTCCAAGCAGATCTAACGGTGGCAAAGACTGTATCCAGCTGGCAAAAGGAGTTTTCATAGCCTATGAAACTTCTGGATACGGTATTTGCCACCGTTAGATCTGCTTGGAGATTATCCTGATCTGCTGTTGGAATCAGTTTATACCAGGGAAACTTCGGCCTGTAGCGTTTGCTTGTCACGTTTGGGAGAGAGCAGTGTCGTCCTCGCTGAAAGCAAACGGTATCTGCACTGCAAAAAAAGCGCACACTGACCTTCAGCACGCGTCATATAGTGGCGTCGCGGTGGCGCAGTGGCAGGGCGTTTGGCCCCAGAACCCAGAGGTACCGGGTTCGAATCCGGTGTTTCCTGATGTGTCCCGTTGACGTTGTGCCCTTGGAAAAGGCATTTTATATGACTTTCCCCACTTCACCCAGGTGAAAATGAGTACCTAGCTTCGGTCCCTCGAATAGGACGTTAAATGGAGGTCCCGTGCTTGAGGAGAGCCACCTTGAGCACGTAAAAGAACGCACCACACTTATCGAAAAGAATCGGGGTCCTTTCTGGTGTGAGTGGATCATATGAATCTGTCCGGATATGCAGCTTGTACTCTTCGGTACAAACCTGGTGTGTTACGCCTTGATGCGATTTACCGGGAATGCAATACAAACAAACAACACCAGCCTGGGGGTTTGGTTCAATGAAATTATCTGCTGCCATAAGTAAATCAATAATTCACCTGTATTGTTCTTAAATGAACAATATCTAACATGATATCAAGAATACCATTTCGACATCACCCAAACGCACCAACGTTAGCGTTGATAAACTCAACAGATCATCATCTTCCAGATCTAGTGGTCTTACCCTCTACCAGTGATTTCATATGCCATCGTTACGAGTCTTCAACAACCACCCACGACCCCTCCTGTTGCTTTGCCTCAGGTGCTGCCGGTCATACACTCGCCGTTAGGTGGCGCAATTAACCCTGTGGAAAAAAAAACGTGAATGCTCTAGATAATAGGGCGGGTACCAAATAAGCTATCCCATCGCACTCTTTTTTTTTACCCTACACGTCATTTAGTCACCCCTCGATCTCTGCACCTGTGTTCCGTACCTGGTAAACCTCCTTCTGGCGAAGTTCCGTAGCTACATGATGCGTTTAAAAGCCACCTTGAGTTCTATACTCGTATTGTCACTGTATTATTGTCCTGGGCGACTATACTGCTATTGTATGACTCACGCGTAAATCCATTGCTTGCAATTTTAACATATTCAGCTACACTTCAAAGTTTTAACAGCATACTTCCTCGTCGACACTTGCATAATGTTGTCTTGTTGAAACATATACCTAACGACCTTAACGACTAAAGGAAATGATGTTCATTTGGGAGTATATGGCATTTTGTGACCGCCCCTATGACGAGTGGGTTGTACTGCGACACGATATGGGTCCCCAGGGACGGCGGCCCGGGGTCACGGAACCGTGACCTATTAAAACCAGCATGTATGATGTGGGAGGGCTTTAATATTTATGGTGAATTTGCAAGGTGCATCCGTCACCCTGCTCGGAGCGCCGCTCGTTTGGTCAGGGCTTCATCGGTAACCGGTGCGGAGTCACGTATGGGTGTACGGAACGGAATGACGTATAGGTGTACGGAACGGAATGACGTATGGGTGTACGGAACGGAATGACGTATGGGTGTACGGAACGGAATGACGTACGGGTGTACGGAACGGAATGGCGTATGGGTGTACGGAACGGAATGACGTACGGGTGTACGGAACGGAATGACGTATGGGTGTACGGAACGGAATGACGTATGGGTGTACGAAACAGAATGACATATGGGTGTACGGAACGGAATGACGTATGGGTGTACGGAACGGAATGACGTATGGGTGTACGAAACAGAATGACATATGGGTGTACGGAACGGAATGACGTACGGGTGTACGGAACGGAATGACGTATGGGTGTACGGAACGGAATGACGTATGGGTGTACGAAACAGAATGACATATGGGTGTACGGAACGGAATGACGTATGGGTGTACGGAACGGAATGACGTATAAGTGTACGGAACGGAATGGCGTATGGGTGTACGGAACGGAATGACGTATAACTAATAGCAAAAACTTTGAAATGGTAGATACTTCTTTCTCTGATTAGCACTCAGCGTTTGGGAAAGAGTATGGTAGTTGAACACACATCACTACCAGTGGACTAGCCCCCTATTGTAGTGATTGCACAAGTTTGTGTGTCCCAAATGCTACTGATCTGGTGCGAGAAGGACTTGATCCTACTTCTTAGGCATGGTAACATCTCTTGGCACTGCAGAAGACTAGAACTTACTGTGAAGTCTGCTACAGCCAATCAGAGGGCTCGGATCTGTGACGTCGGTTTTGAAAGGTGTTCCGACACTTGAGGGTGTTGTTAATCTTGATCATACATTTTTATTTTTAAATGTTTCATTCGGCTGTTTAGTAGGCTGCTATAGGTCTCTAGTAGCAACGATCTAGTGTGGTATTTGAACATAGACACATAATTTGTTTTATACATGTGCCCCCATGTACTAGCTATATACATCCTCATTCGCCCCATGGACAAATATGGAGGGCACATCTCATGCCCCGCGTGTGCTCTAATGGCTCTGACACGTCCAGGCACGGCTGACGAAACGTTGATGCTGCCGTCCAACGTTAGTGACGATGTTGCGTGTTTATCAGCTCATTATTGTCGATCTCGGACAAAAGGGTCGGCACATTTTCCTGCTCGGGGATCGCTGACGTGTGGACAGCGGTGTTTTCTTTTGAAGTGCACATTATCAGCTGCGTCATAGATAGATGTGTGTCGGATCATGACGTCAATGGTAGTGCGGAAAACGTTAGTACTAAAGCAATCAGACTCCTAACTGCGCGGGCCTTCGCGGGGAAACTGCCTCTGTTCTTATCGCCTCGGCATTGCTCGTCACGCGTGCAATTGAAAAGGGTATCAGTCGAGCCGTCCATTAGAGGAAACGACTTGCTACATTATAGGACGGATCGCCAGGCACATTTTCAATTCCCTACAATCTGATATCTCTATCCCTGCTGTATGTATGTCAAATTGCAACACAATCGGATATCTCTGTCCGTGCTGTATGTATGTCAAATTGCAACACAATCGGATATCTGTGTCCCTGCTGTATGTATGTCAAATTGCAACATGCAACATACATTGCGACAAGCTATGATGATGATTGCAACATGCCGACCCGATGCGCCTACTTGTAGGATCACTATGACGCGGTAGAGTCGCTCTCCAAGGGAAAATCTGTGCGACAATGCAATCATTGCACCACAGACCATTGAAGAGCGCAGCCCCTCGTTTAGCCAGGTTCAGCACCCTGCGGCGTGATACATAAAGGCTCCGGTTATCTCTTTGTGCAGTTGTGTTTCCCCACAAAGCGCCCACATAGTATTAAGGAAGAGAACTATCCCGTATACAGTGCTATGGCAGTGGCACATTCTTTGTGTCTTCCCAGTTAACTATGAGTAATTTTGCAACTAAAACCTGAGCTAACGTCTGTATCAATGCAACGGCAAGGTTATTCCGTGGCAAAAGACA
Organism: Branchiostoma lanceolatum; assembly: GCA_035149815.1. Lineage (NCBI taxonomy): Eukaryota > Metazoa > Chordata > Leptocardii > Amphioxiformes > Branchiostomatidae > Branchiostoma > Branchiostoma lanceolatum. The sequence goes on along the minus strand of CM068879.1, from coordinate 957,606 downwards.
TACTCAAACAGTTGAAAAGCATTAAAATGTATCTATACATTTTTAGTTATCATGGTGACCGACTAACCTAACTAACAAACAATCAAAGTATAGTTACAGTTAGTAAGATATGAAAGGAATTCAGTTAAGTGCTGGTAAATGATGTCCAAGAAGCCCAATCTCAGGTTGGAAGAAGATACTTTAAATGCACCTAACTTCGCGTTATACTAGTAATTTCGCAGTAGGAAGAATATGGGGTGTTCGCGGTGGTTTTAAGGTCGCGTTTGAAACAATAGGAGCGTTACAGAACCACAGGCAAAAAATTAGCGGTGGTTTTAGGTTCGCGGCGAAGAGCTTGCCACGAAAACCGCGAACATAAAACCACCGCGAACATCGATATCTCTGCATCGACAGTTTTGTCCCTAGCCTGTGGCAAAATACATATTCAAACAGTTGAAAAGCCTTAGAATCAATTCATTCATTTTTAGTTATCCTGGTGACCAACTACCCAAACGGACAAACAATTAGAATTTTAAAGTATAGTAGCAGTTAGTAGCATACGATGAAACGAAATTTGTACTGGTAAATGATGTCCATGGAAACCCAATCAGGAGAAAGCAGGTTGGAAGCAAATACTACCTGTGGCCAGGCAGGGCACCTGTCGCAGCAGATGGGCGGCGGAGGAACCTGCTGCGCCCGCAGAACCGGAGCCAACGAGCCGGAACCGTCCAGACGGGCGGGTCGGGGATGAGTGATGGGGGAGGGGGGCGCCCGGCACCAGCACAGCGGAACCCGCGCGGCTGTCCTGCTGGTTTTGTCGTTACTTTTTCACTCGGGCGGTTCCCTCCGCCGTGATGGATGGGGATAAGGCACGACGGAAAACAAGACTGGAGAACCCACAAATTACTGCTCAGGAAAAATAAAACCGCAGCTGGATAAAAACATAAATCTTTAAAAGAAAAGGAACGAATCATCTGTCCCAGAAGGGTACATGAGAACCAGATGAATCAGCAACTCATCTAGATATGCTTTATAGCGTAGCAGGTTAGAAAATGACCATGACACAACAAATGTTCTCAGAAGGCTCAGTAGGACAAGACCAGTACTAGAAACGGTGTTTTGTACATGTACAACACCAACATTTATCGTGGTAAATCTCTAACCAGGTACAAACATGACCTGTACATTGAGAAAATATTAGGTAATTTAAAAAAAAAAGAGGATGAACTGATGAACTGAACTGAAAAAAATAAATAAAAGGAGCACTGAATAGATTGAAGCCACATCCAACGTCCAATGGTCCCAGCAGTGTATACATGTACAGGTAAGACAAGCTAAGACCAGTTTTCAGTTACCCTGTACAATACCAGCGTATTCTGCTGACACCAATATGTAATAGAAGTCCACTGTGTTCTGCTGCTGCAGTGATCTGGACACCCTCCAGCTGCAGTCAGTCCTTTTATATAACTTTATTTTTATGGGGAAATTGTCTTTTTTTGTCTTGAAAGAAAGATCACAAAATTGAACCCACATCCGACGTGCAGGACCTAAAGTGTTATAAGGCTATGTAAATGGAGGAAATGTACATTTTGGGGGGGGGGGGTGTCTTGAAAGATTTCAAAGGAAGAGACGATGTCACGATGAGTTGGGCATCATTATCATAGCTTGTCGCCATGTATCTCAGTCTATCCAGTTCAGTGCACTGATGAGTTGGGCATCCACCGTACAGGGCCTGGCGTGTTATGAGACTCCGTCCAGCCGTGAACCGTTTTCAGACGACATTAGTCTTGATAAAACTATCAGCAGACAGTTCGGTCCGCTCGGACTGTTGGCGGCGGCCGGAAAACCGATACAAATATAAATCTTACTACGGCTTGGACGAGGTGGTGCCACACAAGGAGAGCAAAGTGCATTGATGAAAGTTAGACATCCAAGATACGCCAAAAATGATTACACAAGCAACTGGATAAAATTTTGAAACAGTCAGACGTTTCAGACAGCATCCACTGTCTTTCGTCACTGTCTTCACTGACGAAAGACAGTGGAAGCTGCCTGAAACGTCTGACTGTTTCAAAATTTTATCCAGTTGCTTGAGTAATCATTTTTGAGAGCAAAATGCAGTTTCAACGGTATCAGGACAATCATTCGGCACCAAGACAGTTCGGCCCCTAGCCTATCAGGACCATTGAGCAGCAGGTCCAGGACGACTCGGGTTAGGGTTAGGTTAGATTTAGGGTTGAGTTGGAATTAGAGTTGGGGTTAGAGTTACATGTTGTCTTGACAGCGAAACGTCAAGAAACAGTCCGAAATGTCCGACATTCAGTTTAAATGTGAATGGCTGTTCGAGATTAAGTGTCACCTCCATTGATTTTGGAAGGCGGTGTTAGCTTTCGGCCTCTTTGCAGCAGATGCTTCGAGTTCGTTATTAACCTTCTCCCTGCTGCCTTACTATGTAACCAATGCAAATTCGGTTCCTACTGGCTACGTCAGAATGGAAAAGGTTAAGATATCCAGAGCCTCTAATCGGTTCCGACCTGTTTAAAGTTGATTCAAGTGATGATTGAAATCCATGTCTTAAAACTTCTGTGAGGTGATTACCATTTAGATCTTAACTTTAGAACATCTTCAACGGCACAATCCGCAGCCCCCTGTGCTTCACACTAGGACCTCGGCAGGAACCACGCCCCATAACTGCTAAACTGGGGATTTCACATAGACGATATACAACCACGACGGCAACACTCAGCGCCATCAACGCAGATTAAAGTCGATATATTCAGGTATTCTTTCTTGCCGGGGGCTACTTCAGTGTGAAACGTGTTCCCATCAGATATTACAGTGGTTCGTTTCATTGCATGGTTTTAAAAGATGTTAGGGGTTATCTAAGCGGGGTTAATGTGGCCGTACAATGCGAAGATGTAACCAGCGGCTGCCGTGGACATCCTGAGCTGGTGTGTAACTCAGGAGAGCAGTGATAAAGCGCGGGAGACTGTTTCCGCATGTGGAGTCGCTTGACCCACTGATCAACGCGCAAAACATAGGGGCGGTCGTCATGATATTCGATTTTTATGTCATGGGACTTCCCTTCAGTCCATCTCTGCCATGTCCCCCTCGACTTCTCTAAGTTTTCCAAGTGTTACACGTCGGGTACGTCATTCTGAATTGGAGATGAACCTCAAGTCCGTGTAGTGGACTGCCGGCGGCAGGGACTACCCTACTTCGGCGGCACGGGGCGTCTCTCCCGTCCGTCTACCTACTTTCCCCCCATCTTTCCTTCACCTTTCCAGAGGTTTGTTTCCTTTTTGAGAAGACCAGCTAGCGCTCTTTGCCGGACCTGTCCAAATATTCACGCTGAAGCTGCCGGCATCGTCTGTACCTTCAGGACCTGCCCAGCCGTCAGAACAGCAGTCTAGCCTGAGCACATCTACAGGCTGGAAGTCTGCTGCCTCTGAGATAAGTAGTGCAGCAGTAGATAAGTAGCCTCTACCAGGCTCCCTCCTATCGTTGGGAAAATAGTAGAAAGCAGCCGAGGTACTCCGCTATACAGGGTAGTCCGCTATACAGTGAAGCTCCATTGTCCATCGATAATAGAGCTTTACTGTATAGCGGACTACAGTAAAGCTCCATTGTCCATCGATAATGGAGCTTCACTGTATAGCGGACCTACCCTGTATAGCGAAGTACCGCGGCTGCTTTCTACTATTTTTCCAACGATATGACGGAGCCTGGTAGAGGCTAGTAGATACGAGCCACCCCGGCCGGCCGCGGGGTTGTTCACCGGGGTTAATTTGCAGGTGTCTGCCGGGACGGCAGCCTGCCATGCGCGGGAATCGCGCGGGGTCACCTGCGGTCAGACGGGGATAATGGGGGCAGCGTCACGTCCGCAAGGTCAAGTTGCCACGTAACCTATCCGAAAGGCGAGGCCCCGGATGTACGGCAGGCGTGACCCGGATGCCAGACGCAATGTCCCGGATGTACCGCCGCCGTGACCCGGATGTCAGGGGCGGCGTCCCGTAGGAGACAGGCGCACGGATAGAACATGAACTGCTGACTCTTGGCGCGGAACCGGGGGAGCGGGTAATTGGACAGGGGAACCTCAATCTGTAGCTCGACCTGAACACGCTTGTTCCCAGGGCCGCACAGATGAACGGCACCGAACTGGGATTAGAGATCACAAGAAATGACGCTTCTTACGACAAATTGGCAATGACACGTGCACGTGTTGATGATATGTAACAAGTTGTCAAAAGTGAAAATTCGTTATGAGCCATGCCTGTCTTAGCTCTAAGTCAAATTGCCACGACATGAGATGACATCTGATAGTTGCCATAAGCACAATTATCTAAAGGAAAAAATATTTCCTCCTAGACTCATTAAAACAATTATGAATATGAAAAATTAATCATTCGATCGGAAGCGACCAAAAAGGACTTCAACAAGCAAAAAGGCTGTTTCTCAATTTCAAATGTCCATCGTGTAGAGACTGATTTATTTTGCAATATGGACGAATGCAGAGAGTTCCTGCAATCCTCATTATTACATTCGCCCATACTATCACCACAAATGACGAGGTCCGAGAACCACCATTCCTTCCACCCGCGGTCCCTGACAGGACCGACCGGACAGGACCGTCTCAGAGTAAACGGGTAAAGGTAGTCACAAAGCTTTTTTGAGGCCATAGAGGCAGTGAGTTGTTATCCACTCTGTCTAGAACACGGTATTTATTGGAAGGCGGAGCCCAGCCCTTTCCTTCCTCCGCCTTCTACCTCCCCAACCGAAGACAGGTACCCATTTTACACCTGTGTCGTGTAAGGGCAAAACATCGATGGAATTTGAAGTGATTTGAAGCCAGGGCCTCGGGGTTCTGGGCCGAACACCGTAACCATTCCACCCACCCGACGCCAGATGATCGCGTCCAAATCCGCCGCGTTTTTCATCCCCCGTTATCGCGCGCCTGCACGTCTGTAACCCTGACACACGCGCCGCCCCCCGCGCGGCTATGGCGCGATCAGGCGGCGCATTAAGCCGACAGCCCCGATCAGCTGCCATGCGACGAGCCGGTAGGATCACGAATGGAGACACGGACTTATCGAAATCCGCGCGCGCGCTGGATAATTGGTTTTTGTCGATTTGAATCTCCTGTCCGACCTGGGGAGTAATACAGACGTGTACGATGTGAACTTCTCGATAAGAAAGTGACGGATGATACACTGACGCTAAAAGGGACTATATTTCACCAGCAGTTATCGCGATAGTGTTCAACTTTGTCCTGATATTACATATGCTTTTTTAAAGATATATCTATGATTTCGTACCTCACCGCTGGTGTGCCGGTGTTGGCGTAGTCTCTACTAGACTAACTCCACTGGTTATTCACCTGAAGTACAGGCAGTACTGAGGCACCCATCTGAGTAAGTGGGGTCTTGCAGTGCCTTATAGCGAGTTCAAGGCACCTCCTCGATCACGGGACACACGTTTTACGTCCAACATTTCGAAAGACGAATGCAGCTCAAACCGGGATGCCTTCCCCGGACTCGAACCGGTATATCGTATAGATCCAGTATATGGAGAATACGTTGCCAGGGGATTTTGCTCATTATAGGATGATATGGAAATGATACTGTATAATAATGATAGATAAATCAATCAATAAATGAATAAAATAAATACTCTTCCCGTGGACTGACTCTCCTGGCCAATTATCAGCACTATTTCTCTCGGATTCTATTATCCATAACCCCTCTTGAAAGCCTTGTGGACGCTGGTGTTGAGGCGTGAGGGCTCTTCGGGGTTGCCGTAGAATAAAATGGCGGGAACATGAATCTCCCGCGTGATGAGTCCGTTTCAGAGCTTCAATGTTTCATAAATATTGCCGCAGGAAATCAATAGAGTCTTCATCAGGTGAGACGAGAAACGTGCAGAAATCTAATCCTAGCTGTTACTCCCGCGCTCGGTGTCTTAGACAACCCGCTTCCAGGAGGCGCATTCCCGGAAGGACCAGGCTGTCTGGAAACTCCAGCGTTAACCTCGTGCCGTTCCCGGGAAGTTGCTCTCATCGCAGATTAGTTTGGAATGATCCTGTTGTTATAGCCTTATGTGTTAGATGTCGTACCGATGAAGGGTTTGTTTGCAAACAAGTCCATGTGACCTGCAATGGCGTACTTGCATGATCAGTTGGAGGGCGGTTATTATTAATTTGTTTTAATAATAATAATAATAATAGTCTTTATTACATATTCCTGCCCAGAAGGGCTAAATGCACAGAAGACCACACGTGGTCTGTAAGGAACATAATGTAAAACATAAATTGATAAAATGCTACATTCTAATGCTAAAAACTAAAAAAAAAAAACTAAAAAAAAAAAACATACAAACTGTGGGATATTGCTAAACTAAATGATGATCACCTAGTAGTTTCTTCTCTCTTTTTGAAACATTTGGAAATATGACTACATACTTTGTCCATTATATATTGGGTTAATAACACATGTGATCAACCCAATATTAAGACGACGTTTGTCCTAAAGTTCACTGAACAACTTGTAACATCCATGAACCTATGATGGAACAGGGTTCTGTTGGGATGTCCCAGACACGTCCGCTGTGATCCAGACCCTCTCTCTCGCTCCACACAAACAAACGGTTTAATTTGGGAGGTAGATAGCTTAATGGAAGGGAAAGACATATCACCCAAGTGAAGAAACACAGGCGCCGAATTATCTGTGCGCCGGCATCAATCGGACCGGACCGGTGTGGAAATAGGATTAAAACTTAATTGGATTTGGGGGAAGATGTGCGCAGATGCGCGAGCCGATAGCGGCCGGCGCTGGGCCTTACGGGAGGGACGGGTGTACCGGGAATGAAAGGGCAGGAGAGCCTTTAGTTGTGAAAACAAAGAGGACAAGTCTTGTCTAAATGAAAAAGAAAAATAAGGAAGGGATGCTGGAAGGTTAAAGTACAAGTGTGGAGCAAATATGTATCTGTTGTGTATTATGTGATTGTTAACCCTGCAGCAATTCAGCACTGGCTGCCATTGACGGATAAGTTCTGACCAATAAACCATTATCATTATTATAAGGTTGAGACGAGTCAGTCCTTAAGATGAGACGTTAAGCCAGCAGCGGTGAGTGATGGATGGATGGATGGATGGATGGATGGATGGATGGACGGACGGATGGACGGATGGATGGATGGATAAGTGAGAATTAATTGAATGAAAGTATGAGTGAGGGAGTGGTGGATGAATGAATGAATGAATAAGTGACTGGGTGAGTGACTGGGTGAGTGAGTAAATGAATGAATAACGGATTGATGCATTTTCTTGTGACAAATGAATTTACGTCAACATTTGTAGTTGATTTCTTCCAGATGAATTCTGAGACTTCAGCAGCACGGTTCAAAGACAGTTAAAATGATGCACCTAAAATTAGTGTAAAAGATGTGAAATTAGTTGTACACGTGACAGTAAATGCTCAATATACTAACCTTTATGTTTTTATTTGTTTCATGTGCGTTCCTCTGCTGTTCACCGCGTGGCTTCATCTCGTTTCCATGCCATCTTGGTGACGTCATAACAGGTAAGCGTCGTATGTTTTTGAATGCTGTTGTTATTGTGCCTTTATTTATTCACAACTGATCCTATAGTGATAGCCTATAAGATAACAGCAGTGTTTGCGCGGCTTCAAGTGCAGGGGCGAACGGTTAAGCTTCTCTTACAGCGTCGCGATCTTCATCCTATAGATGGCGTTCTCTGAAAACACCAAGGCAGTTTTACAACATTTTCTGTAAATTACGACAAATCCCATCGTTTTGCGGTAGTTTTACGAATGTTTTGTGGCTTCCTGGTTTGTGGAAACTTGTGGCAAATAGTAGACCTCCATCGTCGCCCATCATCGCCGCTCTGTACAATTTACAAGAATTGAAAAAAAAAACGACTTGAACTCGATGTGTAGGTAGATGGGTTGGTGCCATGGGTGCCACTAAGCCAAGGTTGTGCGGGCCATTATGATGTAGCCACTGCCCTCTGTATCCCTGGCTGTCCCAGTGGCAAGTTGTAAACCCCACGTTAATCTTAGCTAAGATGAGTTCAGACGCCTCCGCCGGTCCGTGGAGCGCTGTGCGGTCACGAGGGCTGCACACCGCGGCATCAAACCTGACCACTAACGAGACCCAGCGCCGCCTGGGCCGACGCGCGGACCGCCTGGGCCGACGCGCGGACCACCGAATCGTCTGTGCTTTTGTAAGAATGCGCGCATCCCGACTGCTGAGCGGATTCCAGACGTCTGGCCGACGATTCTGACACGCATGGCGGCGAGGAACAAAAGAAACGTTAGCGGTTGGAAAGAGTAAACGGTTCACAGGCTGAGCTCTAGACATACATGTATCTTTAGTACTTTACCTCTTGCTACTTATTTCAAGTGCAAAATGCCATGCAGTTCACATCCATGTAGATGTGAACATGAGCACAGACATTGGTATAAAGTCATGGATAGATAAAGCGGTGGCAATGGCTTTTACATCGGTCATGTTTTCACTATCTATTGGTGCATGAACAACTGCTATCAAGTCAACGGAAAACATTGAATGTGGCCATGCCCTGAAGTTGCAATTCACATAGATGTCAACAATGTTGACAGTTATCGGCACCGACGTGGCCAAACCAAGCTGACGGCAATGTTGACTTAAACACTCGCCTCACCGCCAAGTTCAAACTGTCTGCTGATGCAGAAGCAACTGGCGCCTGCCGAGGACATGGAGTCTGACCATGACGTCTGGTGGTACTTCTATCGAGACGTCCGGCAGAAAAACCGATGGTTTGCGTTCGATTTTGTTGCTTTCTTGTGACTAACACATGACTGCCTGTTTGCTGCATCGATTCTGACTTAAACAAGGTGTACTTCGCTCTAAAAGTATTGATGATCTGCCAGTCTTCAAGCTGCAGATGTTCAGAATTCGGTCGGCGCAGCGGCGTGAGGTCGTCACCCTTTGAGCTATTGGAAACCTCCTGGAAAAATGGGAGAAAAGCTACATATTCAACAGTGATTCGTGTGGAATCAATACAAACCATTCCCCCGATTTGGTTACTGCGGTAATCAATGGGAACTGCGGTTCCAATGGAAGATAAAGAAGCGTAGCGAGGGATGGAGTGGTCCGCGGAGGACAATCGGAGATAATGAAGACAAATGAAGATAAATCAGCCCGAGCTGACTGATGATCCCCTAGGGCCACGCAGGAACTGTGGAATCTGTAACGTTGGTTCTGCTGTGAGCATTTGATAACACTGACCATCTTGCATGTAAAAATCAACGGAACTTCGGACAACTTACACAGTGTAACGTTTGGTATCGTTGTTCATTGTCAACCTGTAAACAGTGAAAGATTAGTATATACACAGGTTTGGTATGGCATGCGTTAACCAATGATACTACAATGTATAAGTAGGGAAAGGAACCTCCAAAATGATATCTATGCATTGCTACACGCATTCAACACTCCAGTCCACCCCCAAGGTAATTTGTTCCTCAGCTAAAACAGACATCGTCTGTCAAACGACACGGCAGTCCGTTTTTCAGTCTGGTAGCTTATGGCACGGCTTGTCCATCAAACAAAACCCACACCTATATACGAAAGATGGTTTTTCGACCTTCAAAATTACTTTTGCAAAAGCTTTCTGAATATCCTCTATATGAAAATTGACATTTTAGTCTATTGCACCTTATTTATTTTCGTGTAATACTTCACTTTACGCGATCACGCCAACTTTCATGAATTCTCGTGGCATATTAGATGAGAAAGTCATAGTCGACCGCTTGACCATGCAAGGCGCCGAGGAAAGTAAGTACCTTCCACTTCCAAGGCAAGCGTCTCATTCAAGTTGATGTTACCGCCCCCCCCCCCCGCGTCCCTCCATTTGCGCCGGATAGCCCCCTGCATACGGATCAGAACCCCCCCCCCCCGTCCTCACCCTGTCATTGCCCCAACAGCTTCAATTTCCCGGCACGTCGCGGCAACACTTAACGGCCATTTTATCTGTCCGGCACAGTCATTTCAATTCTCTGATTACGAGGTTCCCTGGCTCTATTTTACCCATTCGATTTGCGTAGATCGATGTTTGCCTGGCGGAGTGGGCCGCGCAGAAATCAACCCGCCCGGGGACTCGGAAAATGGGAATTTAGCCGTCGTTTTAGCTCACTGAAAAGTAAATCTTCAACTGGACGGTCTTGGCAACAGGCATGTTTCAGCGACGTACTGCTCTGCCCTTTTCAGGAATGTTGGTGAACAGTTGATCTCGGACTGCGCACTTCTCCAGTAACATGTAAGTCGGATGTTTGCCAACAGCTTGGACCCAAACTCACATCTCACGGCCGTAAGTTACCAGGCGGGATGTTGACCACTGGACCTCGCATCGCTACTGAGCGTGTAGACCATGACGTGTTGTCTTGTGACCACACACGCGGGAACACATCATATTACTGATGGGAAAGTAAAAAAAAAAAACACACATTTAATTTAGTGCAATCACGGGAATAATGTACGTAATGAAACTCACGGGGACACGGCATGACATTCAGGACGCATCATGACACTCAAGGGATGCGTCATGACACTCATGGGACGCGTCATAACATTCAGGAATACGTCATGACACTAAGCGATGCGCCATGACACTCAGGAGACCCGGCATAAGGCTCACAGAAGCTCCCCCTGTCAATATAGCGAACGCGTTATTTCACTCACGGGAACGCGTCATGGCGTCTGTGCTTTTAAGCGCACAAACTGTGAAAAATCTCTAATCTATTAGATTAAGGGGCGAAGATAAACAATAATCTTGCTTTTACTCTCCATTAACCGACGTGAGACATTACTGCAATTCTCTGTCAGTTGTGAAAGTACTACCCAAACTCCAGCAAACTCCTTAAGTTTTCTTCAAGGGGTCTTCGTCTGTCTAGGAGCGCCAAGATGGTGGTTTGTTGTACTCCCGTTGGCACAGGTTGTACCGGTAATGGCTGCCGGCAGAGCGGTTTGTTGTAATCCCGTTGGCACGGGTTGTACCGGTAATGGCTGCCGGCAGAGCGGTTTGTTGTACTCCCGTTGGCACAGGTTGTACCGGTAATGGCTGCCGGCAGAGCGGTTTGTTGTAGGTCCGTTGGCACAGGTTGTACCGGTAATGGCTGCCGGCAGAGCGGTTTGTTGTACTCCCGTTGGCACAGGTTGTACCGGTTATGGCGGCCAGCAGAGCGGTTTGTTGTACTCACGTTGGCACAGGTTGTACCGGTTATGGCTGCCGGCAGAGCGGTTTGTTGTAATCCCGTTGGCACGGGTTGTACCGGCTATGGCTGCCGGCAGAGCGGTTTGTTGTACTCCCGTTGGCACAGGCTGTACCGGTTATGGCTGTCGGCAGAGCGGTTTGTTGTACTCCCGTTGGCACAGGTTGTACCGGTTATGGTGGCCGGCAGAGCGGTTTGTTGTAGGCCCGTTGGCACAGGTTGTACCGGTTATGGCTGCCGACAGAGCGGTTTGTTGTACTCCCGTTGGCACAGGCTGTACCGGTTATGGCTGCCGGCAGAGCGGTTTGTTACGATCGTGAACGTGATCAGGACACGGACAAACGGTGCGGGAGGGCTGCCTCCGCCCACGTGGACGATAAAACTGCCACGGGCGCCCGTATAACGCGCTCGTACATCAAGGCCGGCCTTTCTTTTTACAGCCGCTTCACATATAAATAGGGACAATTATGGACCGCCCATTTGGAGAACATATAAAGGCACGGATCTCTGTTAAACTAAGAGAGAGGGGGGAGAGACAAAGTGAGAGTGGGAGGGAGGGAGAGAGAAAGAGAAGGAGGGGACTGAGAGAAGGAGAGAGAAAGAGGGAGAAAATGATGATAGAGAAGAAGACGGATGACGTAAATACAAAGCGTTTTAAAAGAAATCATTGGTAGAGGGAATGAAATACTGCGAAAACTGAAAAAAAAAAATGAAAAAAAAATGTCTTTTCATTGCTCCTCCTCGGTGCAGCCTCAAACCCCTATCTTACTGGACCCGCCACACGTTAGTGACCTCGCTGCGCCTTAAATATTGCTTTTGTTTTACCCTTGGCTTCATAATGGGAATATTTTCTAAAGGGTACAGCTATTGCATAAATAGACAACCAAACACACAAAGCGTAAAACGATTCGTTTATCGATAAAATTCGATGTTAAATCGCTCGGTCACAGCGAGGCCGTCAACGTGTCGCAGGTCCTGTGAGATAGAAGCTTCACCTGCCGACGGGTTCTTACCTGTGCAGCGTGCATAGTCCAGTGGTTAGCGATCTTGCCTCTGTAACTAGAAGCCCCGGGTTCGATCCCGGCTGTGCCGCTCACCCGACATGCAAGCTACCGGAAAGGGTCGCAGTCCTTAGGACGGGACACGTCGATGAAGATTAGACATCCAGGTAATAAGATACACCAAAAAAGCAATTACTCAAACAACTGGATATGATTTTGGAACACTTAGGACGGGACGTTAAGTAAGCCGTAATCCACTGTTCATTGTGCTTGTCGAAAAGAGTTAGGGGAATTTCCCCGGTACAATGAACCTGTATATAGCGTCTGTCTTCCTCTCACGACCAGTGGAAGATTAGCTCATCTGTTCATTGAGTTCATTTGAGCTAAACTGGTTCCAGATTACTTTCCTTTTTACCTGTGACGTACAGGAGGATTTTCCGTACGACGCGCTCACCCGGCCCGTGCTGTCCAGCCAGAACCGGCGCAACCATAAAGGTTTACAAACCTTGGGCGGACCATCGACCCCTGTGTGATGAATGTGCGGGCCATACTCTCTGTATTAACAACTTTTACGGCGCGTGCAGCGGCCGTTTTTCACGCGCGGAAAGATTGTCGTGGAAAAACCCATCTCATAAAGTTAAGATGACATCAATGTCAGCCGTAATGAAACTGCATCTGATTTGTCCGCCCCCCCCCCCCCTCCAGGCTTTAGCAGTGTCTTGTCTCATATTGTTATTTACATCTGACGCATATTTTTCTGTATTCTTTTCTTTTCAACGCAAGGCTCATTCGTCGACATTATTGCCGACCGTGTGCCTGAAAAGAATACTTCAATCGGTAATAAGTAAAACGAAATACGGGCGATTGTTTGCTAAATTAGAAACTAAGACGCATTGTAAGTTTCTGCATTACTATATAATATTATATTCATCGCCACAAACATTTACATACATATTAGCACCGATTTGAAAGCTCAATGAAACAGTTGTTATCAGCGAAGGCTGTCTAAAAGGAAACGTATGTGGCAAAGATTTATAGTTTCCCTGTCTGTCTGTAGATGGATAAGCAGATATACATATACGTAACGGCACAGATAAGTTTGTATAACTATATCAATAGGTGGCAAGGTGGTCCTGTCGTTTGGATGATTTTCTTAGAATCTACAGGTTTGGGGTTGAAATCTCTAGCAGGGCCCAATATCATGCCCTTGGAAAAGGTACTTTACGACTGTTTCCTCACTGGACTCAGGTAGAAGTAAGTACCTAGCTTCGGTTAGAGACGTTCTCTTGGACGGGGTGTAAAGTTCGAGGTGCCGAGTAGGAGGAGGGGCACAACTAGAGTATGTTAAAGAACCCACCACACTAATCGAGAAGATTAGGTCTATCCCTAGCCCTGTGTTATGCTAGGGTCACAATGGGGCCCGGCCGGGCAGCTTGTGGGAACGAAATTGGGCCCGGCCGGGCAGCTTGTGGGAACGAAATGGGGCCCGGCTGGGCAGCTTGTGGGAACGAAAACTATGATATAAAAGACAACAAAACACACAAAACTTTTGAAAAATTATTACTTACCATAAGTTATGTATATCCTTGATATGCGTCTTTTATTCTTTGTTTTCTCAAACAGTCCGGCCGGGCCCCGGCTTTGAAATGTGACCGTAGCATAAGTGGATCAAACCTTACATGTAGTCCGGTCTTGCGCAGCTTGTACCTAGTGTACAGAACCGGTGTGTTCCATTCAGAGGAGGTTTACCGGTTATGTGAAACAAGTATTTGATGCCCCGACTTCCGAAAGGTGTAGATCCTCGCAAGATCTTCCTTAGAAGGGCAGCTGCTGAAAAAGGTGTCTCCTCCTCACAGAGGCTTTCTAGAAGTGAATAGCGACCTTTGTTATGTTACGTCTTCGAGCTCACACAGGGTATAGGTCGGTAGGGAAGATAAAAGGGCACAGAACCGGCTGTCCTTGGAGAGGAGGGGTGATAAATGGGAGTACTGACCTGTGACTCATCGACTTTTTGGTACCTCACGGCCACACGGAATCCCCGCCGCTGGGATCTCTGTTGAGGGGGGAATGAAACAAGTCTTCAGGTATTAATCCAAACTGAATGACACAGCCACTCAGGGATAGCTGTATAAAGTTAGTAGGTATCTTCTCATCTGTATTGTGTATGTGAACTGACTACTTATTCTTACCACAGAATAAGGTGCTGTAGACACGGCTGATGAGGAATACTTGGTTAGACTCTCAGATATGGTCTTTTGAAATCAGATATGATCGTGATATAAGAAGCAACCCGGAAGCTGTGAAGCTGATGCTATTCCCCGGATCAAAGCGTGGCTACGATAAGAGAGCTTCTGGTACATGCAGATGGTCATACCATGGAGGCTTGTTACAGGTCCTTTGATATTCCCTGCAAGACGTCCTGCTTTTTTGAAGATAGATCTGCCCCTTGACCTCCTAGAACGGCTTGATGAGGAAATCCCGTCCTCCTGCCGCATCCGGGGTCCCCGCCCACCCCGAGGAACGCCGCTGAACTCTGCAGACGGCATCTTCATATCTGAACCGTCGCCTAGCAACACGTCACCATGGAGACAGGAGGGCGCGACCACGCCTCCTAGGAAACGCAGTCGGCGTGAATATTAAACCTGGCTGGTAACTTTTGGAAGCTGAGAAAACGAATGGTAGAAGTTCAATTCTGGTCAAGTGTGAAGCGTTAAATAACTTATATTTGCCCGTATATCTCCGGTGAGATATGGCACCGAGCGAAAACTAATGGCCGTTATATTGCTTTAATCTATGACATGGTTCCAAGGCCTACTTTTTACTACCTGTGTGGCAGATTTGTGTCGACAGCAATGGGGACAAGGCAGGTGGAGTTTTATCTTTGCATGGAAACTTTTTGGTTGTTTGTTTCAACGAACAAAAAGAAAATTGATCAATCGCAATACATTCTACACAAATGGCGTTACTAGCATTTTTAAATGGAATATATTCTTTGATAATATCTAATATGTTTTGTTTCCCATTCTGCAAGAGAAAGTATGTTTATTTTGCCAGGTTTTTGTCTGCCTGTCCGTGTTAATGATATTTGTGGTCAATATAACTAAAATAACCACTGGGTGAATTACGATGATATTCGGTACGTAAGTAGCTGTTATAAACCCGAAGGTCAAGATCGATTTTGGGCGTCCTAGTGCCCAAACTTGGTACTTCAGCAGGACTTCCGGTTTTTGTATCTTTGGTTCTGGGCATGCTGTGGTCTTGGGTTTTTTATGTTACGTAGCTTTCGACGTAAGGAAGAAGTGGTGAAGGTTTGGGTCCTCTAGCAGCTTGTTTGACGCTTGAAGACCCCCCCCCCCACACCCCCCCACCAATGTACGGGACGGACGGCTAAGCGTCCCGTCAGAAGAACGAATACTAATACTGGCCATCCGGTAACCCTCCCCAGGCGCTACTCACTCCTACATGGATATCTACCGCGCGTGGGCAGGCCCTGATCTCGGGACGCTGTCTGTCTGGTACCGCCGGCTCCAGGCTTGTACACCCGGAGAGTGATGGGCCGGATTAGCGGCAAAATGCGCTGCTGTGTAAAGACCCGCCGTCGTGCGATTACCTCAGATGTGAAAGGCTCTGTAGTCGGACAATTGACTGAGATAAATTCTGGTTTATAGCGGATCGTTGTGAAGAATAAACGTGATGGGGTTCCGCCATCTTCCGGGATATCTCCGGTATCACTGCGTTAATCATGCACAACCAGACCATACAGTCTTGATAGGGGTCTTAGACGTACGTTATTGGTTTGAAAACGTTACAAAGGCTTTGCATTAGCATATCAGATATTAGTATTAGCGATGGTGAGTTGTTTAGAGCAGTTTTGAGGTGAAGTTGTTAGTAGGCTTTAAAAATGCGTGTCCGCAAGTTGAACGCACATAATGTATATCACCCTCTCCTACGACGGGAGTTTATCGGCGCCTTTCTTCCCCTAAAGCTGGTCGTAACGTTTACGGCGGCAGTTTGGACGAAGCGCGCATTCACGGCGCGAGGTATATAAAAGGTGTCGCCGACAGCCCACCAGCTCGGTTGTAAGTTCCGACGCGATCATTAGCACGAGAGGAATGGCGCGTATTTAGCAGCGCGCCAGCAGCTGGCGGGGTTGAGCCCGTGCGCGCGGCGGAGATCCATCGCGGCCGGCCCGTGCCAGGAAAGGCCGCCGCTCCCATTGCCGTGCTGAAGACGAAGTGCCGAACATGGGAATCCCATCTCCTGCTCATACATCACGGGGCGCCGTGGAGCAGGCGGAGCGGGGTCACGGTGGGGACATCCCCGAGGAGATGCTTAGGCTCTACCAGCCTCCGCGGGTCGCTCGGAAAATAGTAGAAATTGGCCAAAATAGAGTCAATCGTATGAAGGGAGTCGGCTACGGAGATAGGGTCCAATATTGATGCGAATGTTACCCTCCATGGCCAAAGTCCCCGGCAAATGTTCTCCCTATAGCAAGCGGTAGTGGTAGAGACTAGAGATGCTGGTGCCGGCTTGTTATCTCTAGGAAAAATGGAGATATTGTTTTTGGCGTGTCTGTCTGTGTGTGTGTCTGTCTGTCTGTTTGTGTTTCGGGACTCTTGTAGTCAGCATAACTCGAGAAACTTTGGATGGATTACGATGATATTTGGTATGTGGGCGGGGATCGGGAAACAAAGGTCAATGTCGACTTTGGGCCCCCTGATATGTGACCTTGGTACTGCAGCAGAACTTCCGTTTTTTGTATCTTTTGACCAGGACGCTGCCTGGTCTTTATTTGTTGGTGTCAGATAGCTTGTGATGTATGGAAGAAGAGGTGTAGGTTTAAGCCCCCTAGCAGCTTGTTTCGAATGTCTTTTGCGGCGTTTTCAATTATATCTCTCTATCGACGATTTATAGAGAACCTAATACTCAACGCACCCGAGTGAAACCGCGGTAAAAAGACGTGTGATTTTAGACTCTGTACGGTTGATCGCAGTCAGACAATCTTTCTCAGCCTGAAGACAATGAACAAGTTAATGCGTTTGGACCAACCGCGTGCCGATGAATAGGATATTCATCTAAATATTTAGACTTTGAGGAAAGGAATTGTCGACCTAATAAGATAATATAAACACGAAGAACTGTGAATATTTCTCGAGCAAGAACAACACCTTTCAATAAAGTCGGCCATCGCTGTCACCTTGACATATAAGTGCGCAATGTTTAAGGGCCATGCCAAGTCGAAGTTTGAAATGAGAAGTTTAGTCCAGTCGGTCTACATGGGCGTCGATACACATGCCGTTAAATCACCACCCGACCGGAAAGGAACAATCTCGGAGCCCTGGAGAGAAAAATACCTTCGCGGCGACCCGCGTGTCAATTGCTATCGACGGGACCAAGTCTCGATGAAGACCTCTGCCACTACCGGTCAGTGCCACGACCAGCGCGGCCGCCAGGTTCAGACGTGAAATAGGACCCCTCTGCACGGGTTTCCCGCCCCGGGCTGCGATCGAACGACCCGGCAACTAGCTGTGGAGCAGGGCGATCGATTCCACGCCGGGTAAGACTGGCAACCAGTCCCTTCGCGGGCATGCGCAGTTCTTTCCCGACCACTGCAAGTTTCAAGCCCGCCTAGCTGAGTAACTCATCCGTGCAAGAGTCTAGCTGAACTCCTCATCAGCAAAAGTCCCGTAGTGTGCTGGGACGCTCATCGATGGGCAACGCAGTGACGTCCTCCTACATGCCGCGGTTATCGATGGGCTTGTTTGTGGTTCCCATGGGAACCATGATATTCTATGACATGCGCAGTGGGTAATGTTCTGTGACGGGGCGGTACGTCAATATTCTGTCCTCTTGGGAGAATATGGTCCTTGATCAAGCTGATGTGTCCTTGGCCTAGTATGTTTCCTGTGCCTTCTTACAAATATTAATGAATTGATCGATTCATTATTTCAGCTATTCGACCTAGATCATATTTCTCCATCGTATATTGGCGCTGCAGATATTTTATTTTCTTCTCGTTGGATTCTTGAACGCTTGAACAGTATAATGATATAGGTCCGTATTTTGTTTAATAGCTATTCACTATTCAAATTTCACACGTATTTGGACATGCTGTTAGGATACTTCGCACGCTAAAGCTCCCCCTGTTCTTATCGAGAAGTGTGGTGGGCTCTTTACCGTAACGTTGGGGCTATCTCTAAACCCTGGTGCAACAGATGGCATGTCCCCTTCGAAGGACATCAATCGCCTTCAGTGGCATACATAAGGGGATGTGAAGTGTGCTGCTATCAAACCGCCGTACGTGTATATTCCTTGTCATCATAATGCTTCGGTCTTATTTCCAATCAGTGGCCCGGCTTGTGGGAACGTGAAATATGACATAAATGACAACAATAGACACAAAACGTAAAACAATTATTCCTAACCATATGATGTGTATTTGTGTATTTTCTTGACATGCATTTTTCTATTTATCGTTTTCGCAAACAGCCCGACCGGGCCCCGGATTGGAAATGGGACCGAAGTAAAACTAGGGACTGCTTGTCAGCAGAGTGTTGGCGGCGGCCTTGCGACTAGACCCTGTGACGGCCGGGGCTGGGACTAATTGGTAGAAATTAGATGATGTTTTATCTCAATTGCCTTCGACAGTCGGCACGCAAGGCGTGTCTACAAACGGGACAACACTGCCGTCAGCGCAAAGCGACTGATCTCCGGACCTACGGTGCAGGAAAGTTGTCCACCA
The DNA here is from genome assembly GCA_035149815.1 of Branchiostoma lanceolatum. Classification (NCBI taxonomy): domain Eukaryota; kingdom Metazoa; phylum Chordata; class Leptocardii; order Amphioxiformes; family Branchiostomatidae; genus Branchiostoma; species Branchiostoma lanceolatum. The sequence continues at coordinate 938,617 of CM068879.1, read as the reverse complement.
GTTTAACTAAGGCGGTGTTTACTGTACTAACTACACACCTCCTGGTGCCCAATTCCTAATTGTGGGGTCGTGTGGCGTAACGGCAGGGTGTTCGGCCCAGAACCAAGAGGTCCCGAGTTCGAATCCCCCTGACGCCACCGATGTTGTGCCCTTGGGAAAGGCACTTTACACGGCTTTCCTCACTTCGCCCAGGTGTATAAAAATGGGTATGTTGTTATCTGTACGTGGTACTGTTAATATAAGTTATAAAAACTTGAGTGTAGTGCCACGTCGTCCTTGTCTGTCAAAAACCGAAGTAAAAAAAAAAAAATCCCTAATTCTTACCTCCCCCAGCGTCTAGCCCCTTATCACACGCCCGCAACTGCAGGGTTTAAACTCCGTCCCTTTGTTTTCTCACTGTGCGGACTCTTATCTTGGGCGTTCTTATATCCGACCAACAGTTTTATACCTGGGTAATCCCGGATGGATGTGTTTGTAATTGTGATATACGGGCGGGTTGCATCAATGATGCTGGAACCCATCCGCCGCCGTCCTGCCGCTAACGACGCTGAAGAGTTAATAGACGCTGGGTTTACCCCGCTTACGTACCCGCCTGAGAGGCATTTGTTAGGGCGTAATTCCTCATGATTACTGTATATGGACGAGACCTAATGGAGGCTACGGCAAATCTATTTACAGCGCGGTCCATAATCCTTCTGGAAATGTTTGCTGTGGGAGGCCGAATGATCTCTTAGGGACATTAGGAAGGCGGTAGAGTGAATATGAATTAGCTACGGGGCGTGGACTTGGTTAAACTGTATCAATGCGACCGGATGACCAAGGTGCGGCCATACAACCGAGTTGTGACGTCAAACCTGTGTATGATACAGAAAATGTAACACAAGTTGTTTTTCTACTGAAAAGAGAGGAAAAAAGAAAAAAAGGGAAAGAAAAAAACATTTGATTTACATTAGAAAGTTTCTCTCCTAGCCTTTTTTAAAGAAAAAAAAATTATTGAAAAAAAGAAAAAAAGAAAAAAAAAGAAAGAACAAAACATTGGATTTACGTTAGGAGGTTTCTCTCCTAGCCTTTTTTAAAAAGGTCAGAAACATTGGATTTAGTAAACGTTAGCGTCTCTTAGCGTCCCGTCCACGCTCTAGATCGATCAATAGATCCGTGCGCGATCAATTCATTATCGTGTGCTCCGCCCGGCTGCTGTTATACGGTCCACAGGGGGGTCGTGTTCCGCCCCGCAGCGCCCTGAACCCGGGACGGGCGACAATCGGCTCGCCTGGCAGACGATAAAAGCTGTAGACATCAAGGTCACGTTCATGGCGGTCTCCAAGCAGATGTTGGGGTGTGGATGGTGGAGTTTTCCGCCTGCCGGGCTTTTGTGACAGCCATGGCTGGGGTACTCTGACAAAAGGGTTTCTCTGACAGCAATGTAATCTCAAAGCAGATGTTGGGATGGAAGATTTTGTTACTTCCGACGGGAAGCCAGAGCTTAACCCCTGTCAAATACTTGCCACAACTTTTGACAGGCGCCAAATACCGTCCGGGAAATCCACCCTATCCCTTACGCTGCCAGCTTCTCTTCCACTGCAGTACGCATGCTCCACGCATGCGCAGTACCACAAGGAGTAAAAACCTTATAGAGGAGAAACTTGGCGCCACACCGGGCTTCTTTGACGGAGAGGATTCTCAGAGAGCCATGTCAACTCCAAGCAGATGTCGGGTGGAAGATCCTAGCGTTCTCTGAGATCCGGGATTCTCCGCCTGCCAACTGGCTGCAGGATGCTGTACGAAAAGTCCGAATGCCGGAGATGCTTGGCTGTGAGAAAACGTTACATTTTCCACTACCTGATATCTGCATTCTTGGAGATAATTTCCATATGTCTGTTGTCAACATCAACATCAACTTTAAATCGTAACGTGAGGTCCCCCACACCCCCGTCTTGTTAAGTTGTAAGCTAAGCTGGAAGAGGTTGTTGGGAAGACCTTCTTGGTCCGTTATTTGACGCCTTTGGTCGCGCCAGTATCACCGAGATGTGGCTCCCCAGTACAGTTGTTCACAGTGCAGAGTGTTGAATGGAAACAAACCGTGATTAATGCATTGCACGTAATTTGGGTAAAATGTACCCTGTCTCATGCGCGTGGCACCGTGTGGCGCCATCGGTAGGGTGTTTCGCCCTCAACCGAGAGGTCCCGGGTTTGAAACCACTGTTATGCCCCGATGTTGTGCCCTTGGGAAAGGCACTTTACACGGCTTTCCTTACTTCACTAGTAATGTGTACCTAACTTTAGGTTAGGGACGTCCCTCGGATAGGACGTTAAGTGGAGGTCCCGTGTTTGAGGAGAGCCACACCTAGAGCACGTTAAAGAACCCACTGCACTTATCGAAAAGAGTGGGGATCCTTCCCGGTGTGAGTGGTTCAAAACCTACAGTCCTATGACCGGACATGGGTTTCGCCCTTAGCAATAGCCTCCGGCTAGTTGAGCAACCCTGGCATGTACATGCTGAACCAATAAATACAATAAATAAATTCTGTCCCATGCTGTAGCGCCTTAGATTACCATGCAAACCACACATACTAGATCGCCATTAGAAGCCGCGGCTTTGTCGGAATTTCCACTGAAGTCTGAAGAAGCAACAGTAAGGGTTTCGCAGTGGTGTTCTTAATGTGGTGTATAACGTGCGGCGCGGCCGCAGGCGTACATATCATCTGTGTAGTCGCCGTCTCACTGGAATTAAAGGAAGTGGCAGAAAGGCGCTAAAGCCGGCGTCTCAGTTCATGCGAGCGTGTTTGTAAATTGCCCGAAGCTCGCTGAATTTCAAAATCGTCCGAGCGTCGACCGTATTTTCCAATGAAAATCTCGAGTGACGTCCGTCGAACATTAAAAACTAATAATCCCCCATGGTACCATCTCTTGGACATGGACGAAGTCAGAATCGACTGGTAAAAGGCCAATATTTGGATCAACTTTGATTTCTAAAAATCACCCGAAGCCCGCGTAATCGACAGGACGTCGGCCGTACTTCGGCCTAAAATGCAGATTTCTTATTTGTGACGGGGGCTTAATGGATAAGACAGGACGGCCCCTAGCCTCGCGCGTGTGGGAAAGCGAACTTGATGGAGCCGCGCTAGACTCTACTTCCTTGGACAACTAAGGAGCCGCCACCTAAGGACCCTGTCACACTTGTGCGTATATTCCAGGGCGCATGAGTTCCGCAGTAACATTTTATTTGGTTTAAGTAAATTTTGCTGGGAGGAAGTTGTTTTCTACTTTGACCCAACGTTGAGCAGTCTAGTTATCAAACCAGAGAAATTACTTCTTCGGCTGCGAACTTAACCTAATCCAAAAACATGTTAATGCGCAACTCATGCGGGCTTGTCTATACTACTACATACGCACAAGTGTGAAAGGGCTTCAAAACGGCAGAGGAGTTGTATGCATGTGCGGGCTGTGAAGGATGACGGCGTCGTGCAAAGTTCAAGGAACCTGAGTGAACAGACTCTTAGTATCATCGTGTCACTTTCGTTTCCTCAAGAACCTAGGTGGACAGTCTTTCCGTCTGTACTCTCATCGACATTGCATATCTTGTGTTTTCGGGCTTTTTCTGTCGCTTGGTCCCACTGAGCGACAGACATTTCGCAAACTTGAGTATCCAATGAGAAGAGTCGGAGTTAAAAATTGCTCGTTGATTTATTTCGAAAGTAGCCGAGAAAGAACGATCGCTTCTACGAGAGTGAGATTTGCAGGAAAAGCACATTCAAATCTGTTACATGAGTCGAACTGTAATGTACCTCCGCTGTCCTGGCCTGGCAACTTTTGTAGATGGTCCTACTAGATGTTTGCCGATTGCAAAGCTTTCCTAACTCCACCCAGGTGTAGAAATGGGAACCTGACTTCGGTTAGGGACGTAAAAGGCGGTTGAAGGAGAGGGTTAGGCTCCGCCGTCCAATACCGTGCCCTCGACACAGTGGATAACAACCCACTGCCGCTACGGCCTCCACAAGGCTATGGGACTACCTTTACCTTCTACCCAGTTCTTACCGCAGTAGGGGGGGGGGGTGCCTTCGCATGTAGGCTTTATTCTCCCCTCTGTAACCATTAGACGCGGTACTCCAGGCAGCCAGCTCACACACAGCACCGCTGGTAATGGGGAGAGGCCCGGAGGGAGGCTCTTACGCTGCCTGGTAAGTTAGTGGAGTGGCGGTTAGCGGTCACCTCTGACGACCGAGATCCTTTTCTGCGCCGCCGCGCCTTCCTGCGCACACTACTCCTAGCTATCCTGGCTAATTAATAATGTGGGCTCAGCCACACGGATGGAGAAAGGTAGCGCAGCGATCTTCATTCGCATTATACATTAAGACATTTTTTTGTTATTCAGAAATAACAGAGACAAAGTGACGCTGCACTCAAGTTACACAACTTATTTTGCCAGCGCCACTTAACAAATATGCAAGATTATGAATATAAATATATGTATATACAACACCAAACTGACAATGCAACAAAAACCTAACATGTGCCTACGTCCCCCACCAGCACCTAAGAATCTATTAATTTGATTGAGATGTAAATAAGATAGTTGACTTCTATATCTTTTGCACGGGGAGAAATGCAACAATAAGAAACAAATTTCAACGTAGCACTATTACGAACGATGGTTGGCAACTGGTACGTATCATAGCAGCTTTGTGTTGTTTGTTTGTTTTATTCAGATCTCCATTAGTGCACAATCTTAACAATTTATACACTAATCTTCCTGGAGTCCGCCTAATTAAATACAATTTTATCAATACAGGAACAATACAAATAAATTAAATACAGGAAGAACGAAAACAATTGTTAGATAGTAAATCAGACAAAATCAAATATGATTTAAAAATACTATACACAAGGCTATATGCTAATGGTTACCGCAATCGTAATCGCAAAGGTTTTAAGTATTCTGTGCGCACCCCAGGGATACTTTTAGGATAGAAAGGACTTTGCAGATTTGAATAGGTCTTATTTTCCATATCAGATAGACCATTCCTAGTTTCCAATTCCCATCTAGAAGCTTTGCAAGTATTCTGGAAGCTTAAGGGCCAAATTTTATCGTATTTGCGTCCATGCCAGATACCGATACCTTTGTAGAATTTTAAGGACATAAGAGGCTCAGATAAAATTTACATACCATATCTGATGGCTTATAGCTCTAATTCTGACCTCAGGAGTCTCAAGGCATTCTTTAGATGCAGAGTTTGCATCATATCTGTACTAGCACCTTGTAGAAATTCAACCTCGGTCCGGCCAGCTCTGACAACTTGCCTGTTGATGCATTTTAATCTTTTTACATAATTTGTTCTTAATTCAGTGGCAACGCTGTGACCTCAAATAACCTACTCATCCGAGATTCATTCGCAAATGCGGCGCACGTCAGCGTTACCGCAAGGAAAAAGTTGGCGACAATGTCGCAAAGCTGCCGCAATAACCTGTCGCAAACAGGTCGCAGTCCAGGGATACCCGTTAAACATAGGCGGCTAAATCCACAGCGTGAGGAACCGGTCATCGACCACAAGACGTCTTCAGGGGTTCTTGATCTTGATCTGTTATCTTGATCTGTTACTGGACAACACCCCTCTTGTTGGGGTAAAGCGCCCAGGGGAGTGCGCTGCGCTTATTGTCCTCTGAGGTGCTGGAGCACCGCCTCCTTGAACTTGTAAGGGTCAGCTGTCTCCGTGACCTCTTGGGGCAGTGAATTCCAATCCCTCACAGTACGAGGGTAGTAAGAATATCTGTAACAGTCTTTGTGGAATGGTAGACTCTTATATGAATTTTGGTTTGAGTGTCGCGATTGGCGCGGTGCAGGACGAGGTGACAGATGACCTTCGACCGGTAGGGCTATCTTATGGTGTCTTGCCATTTGTAGAACAATAAGTCTACTAGCTGTCCTTCTATCCTTTAAAGTATCCTTCGTACCTGTAAATCTCCTTCTCTGGTCTGGAAGGAAGTCTGCTGTACTTTGGCGGCGCTAACAGCGGCTCAGACCGCCGCGTCGCCTCGGTGACACGGTGCTTCACCTCCGCCACGTGTGTGACCCCCTAATGACCCGCAGTGGGGAGAAACCACGCCCGGTCCCAATGTAGTCACCTTGCAGCTTACCAAGACTTTATTTGTAACTTTCAATGGGTTTTATTATCTGATGATATGGACCTTCTGGCTTTTCTTAGGGCCCATGTATGCTCTCTTTATAGGGGCAATCCTAAGCTACAAACTCGTTCCAAAACCAGGTCGGCTTCTCCAACGGTGCGAAGTCACGCGTTGTCACGTTCGCGAGATTACGGTGGCTACGTCACGCCCGCCTCTACGCGCGGTAAACCCCACATCCCACCACGCCCTGCGACCTGGATTGGTTTCGTGTGACCCTTGATGACCTCATAACTGGACTATCATGTAAGATGTAAAAGTATGACTGAAAAGACAACAACACTCACTAAGCGCAAACAAATTTCAAATTTAAATTTAAACGTAAAGTCGATGAGTAATCTGTCGCGTTTTAGGTCGCAGCACGGTCGCAGTGAGGACGCCGCCCTCGTGGAAAAGTGGCTCGGTGTAAAACGTGATCCCTGCCGCCGGACCGGCTCGGAATGGACCTGTTTACCCCGGGAAACACTCCGCCGAGACGCCTCACCCTTCCTCAAGACGTGACGAGCGCGCGTAAAACGTAAGAACCGCTCCGTAAAACGGCGGCGGCCTGTCTGGTCGCCCCGGGAAACAAAGTCTGCCTCATTTGGAGTAAAAAAAAATGTGTTTTTGATTACCTTTCTTCAGGCAGTTATTAGCTTGAGCAGCCAAGGTCGGATTTGTTGAGGAACATGTCCCTACAGCTGGTTAAAATGAGAAGAAATAGAGTGGTTTATTTCCATAAATGGAATAAAAAGCTTTTCGACATACCTAAGGCTGAATTATACCGCTTTCACAGTTATGTACCCATCATGTCCGATTACAAGTGGTTGGTTTAGAGATGATACAAACCAAGATGTTCCCTTACCTTCTCAGTATTTTTTTTTGGTGACAAAATATCTGAAATAGACGATAAAATGACAAAAATCCAGGTTTTTAGGATCACTACTAAAACACGTCTCGAGTTATGACAAATCATAAATGTTTCAGTCAGTATTTGCTAAGTGGCGATGCTCAATGTTTGAGTTACTTCATCTTTCTGCTTTAAACGCTTGAAAATGGCACGAGCAATTTCATAATGAATGGTTGATTGCCTTGGTGACCTGAAAGTGCCGAAGCTCCTTAAGTCTTGTCTGGATGTTAAAATTCTGCTTTCTTTTAGATAAGAAAGTAAATATCGCCTGGGGCTATGCTAATCCCTGTAACAATTTGTAACTGCTCTTTCATTGTACAAGATAACCTCCGCTCGAGGCTTTCAAAGGATATTACTTCAAATTCATCTGTCACTGACAGTGTCTCTTCGTCTGTCGACATCGATCAGATTGTTCGTCCTTGCCAGGAGGAGGATTCTCCTTGGTGGCCACTTACCCGTGCTGAACACGACGTGAGGTTGGGTAGAACGCCGAGAAAAGCGACTTGCGTGTCTTATGTGCATTAGTCGTGTCTGCCAGATTACTTACTTATGCACGAACGATGCAGCAAGATTTTCATGATCAACTCCTAGGTAGGTAAGATGTACATGTAAAGGTAGCCCCATAGCATCTAGTCCACAGAGGCAGTGGCCGTGTCTACTAGCAGTGCACAGTACTTAAAGGCGGAGCCCACTTCTCTTCCTCCACTTTCCATTTTTACACCTGGGTTGAGTGAGGAAATTAAAGTGTCTTTCCCAAGGACAGAAGTGTCTAGTCAGGAACGTCAGGAGTCGAACCTGTAACGTCTCAGTCTTGAACCTGTCCGTTAGCCTAGGAAAGGAAAGGAAAGTGATCTCGAACCAGTTTAGCTCAAATGAACTCAATGAACAGAAGAGCTAATCTTCCATTGGTCGTAACAGGAAGACAGACGCTATATACAGTATCTACAGGTTCATTGTACTGGGGAAATTCCCCTAGCTCTTTTCGACAAGCACAATGAACAGTGGACCAAGGCTTAACGTCCCGTCCTAAGGACTGCGACCTTTTCCGATAGCGTGCATGTCGGGTGAGCGACACAGCAGGGATCGAACCCGGGGCTTTTAGTTCCAGAGGCAAGATCGCTAACCACTGGACGACCCTCCCTCCTAGCCACTCGGACATCTAACGCCGACTGTTTACAAAACTCTCTAGCATGCAAAATGTATCATTCGTGGGGAGGACGTGAGAAACTGCAATAACTGCGGCGTTCGACCCTCCCTTCAGGCCATAATTCACGCAGAGCGCGTGTCGCTCCCTGTCCGACGCCTTCCTCCCCCCGAATATGAACATATTAAAATAACGCCTCGCCGATATCCGCCCGTTCCGGTAGGAAGGTAACGTTAGGACCCCTTGCCATGAACGTCATATCAGGCCACCCTAGCTAAGGATTGATGTGTTCTAAAATTCGTATTTTCCGTGAACCATAGTAGAATGGAACTCGTTGTCATCAAGTACTGTAGGAGCATCTTCACTAAATAGCTTAAAAGAACGGTTGCAGTCAGATGTGCAAAGACTAGGTGTAACAGGCCGTTCAGTGTTATATAAGCAGCTGCTGCCGCGCCGCGTGCCTGCGAAGCTGGTGTGTTACGCCGAATGGCGTTCATACCGGCAATACAGATACAGATACAAGGAAAGGGTTGCAGTCCTTAGGACGGGACGCTAAGCCGTTCCCACTGGTCATTGTGCTTGTCGAAAAGAACTAGGGGAGTTTCCCCGATACAATGAACCTGTAAATACTGTACATAGCGTCTGTCTTCTCTGTCACGACTAGTGAGGTAAAACTGAGACCACTTTCCTTCCCTTTTCTTTTTTTTGAAATACATCCATCTGTATTATCTGAACTACATTACCTCTCCAAGGCGTAACACAACAGTCAACAGGCACCGCAAACACGCATGCGCAGCTGGATGTTTCACACTACCGACCTGTCCCACCTGGCCTTGGTACGTATAACTCCAGGCGCTGTTGAGATCTAACTGGTCAGGATGCCCCTGCTGTACTCTATTAAGATCTAACTCGTCAGGATGCCCCTGCTGTACTCTATTAAGATCTAACTCGTCAGGATGCCCCTGCTGTACCCTGTTGAGATCTAACTCGTCAGGATGCCCCTGCTGTACTCTGTTGAGATCTAACTCGTCAGGATGCCCCTGCTGTACCCTGTTGAGATCTAACTCGTCAGGATGCCCCTGCTGTACTCTGTTGAGATCTAACTCGTCAGGATGCCCCTGCTGTACTCTATTAAGATCTAACTCGTCAGGATGCCCCTGCTGTACTCTGTTGAGATCTAACTCGTCAGGATGCCCCTGCTGTACTGTGTTGAGATCTAACTCGTCAGGATGCCCCTGCTGTACTCTATTAAGATCTAACTCGTCAGGATGCCCCTGCTGTACTCTGTTGAGATATAACTCGTCAGGATGCCCCTGCTGTACTCTGTTGAGATATAACTCGTCAGGATGCCCCTGCTGTACTCTGTTGAGATATAACTCGTCAGGATGCCCCTGCTGTACCCTGTTGAGATCTAACTCGTCAGGATGCCCCTGCTGTACCCTGTTGAGATCTAACTCGTCAGGATGCCCCTGCTGTACTCTGTTGAGATCTAACTCGTCAGGATACCCCTGCTGTACCCTGTTGAGATCTAACTCGTCAGGATGCCCCTGCTGTACTCTATAAAGGACTAACTCGTCAGGATGCCCCTGCTGTACTCTATTAAGATCTAACTCGTCAGGATGCCCCTGCTGTACTCTATTAAGATCTAACTCGTCAGGATGCCCCTGCTGTACTCTGTTGTGATCTAACTCGTCAGGATGCCCCTGCTGTACCCTGTTGAGATCTAACTCGTCAGGATGCCCCTGCTGTACTCTGTTGAGATCTAACTCGTCAGGATGCCCCTGCTGTACTCTATTAAGATCTAACTCGTCAGGATGCCCCTGCTGTACTCTGTTGAGATCTAACTCGTCAGGATGCACCTACTGTACTCTGTTGAGATCTAACTCGTCAGGATGCCCCTGCTGTACTCTATTAAGATCTTACTCGTCAGGATGCCCCTGCTGTACCCTGTTGAGATCTAACTCGTCAGGATGCCCCTGCTGTACTCTATTAAGATCTAACTCGTCAGGATGCCCCTGCTGTACTCTGTTGTGATCTAACTCGTCAGGATGCCCCTGCTGTACTCGGCGAATTTCACAGCACGTGCGTGCACATCCGGAGTGGGACGCCTCGCCAACCCTGGCCACTAATTGGATGCGTGTTCAAACAGTTCTCCTCATCTCATCATCCCTGCGCCTCACGTCTGCAGCAGCGCGCTGAGCCGACGTCAGTCCAGGAGGCAGGGAGGACGCCGCAGGATGATACTCTGTGCGCTCGTCGTCTGCTCTACATCTGTGGCGACCAGAACTCCGGAACAACACTGCTCGAGAAGCTTCATGTGGCTTTGACACTGTCCCCGCTCACTTGTAGCAGGCGACATTTTAAGAGCCCGCACAGAGGCGTCACGGGATTTTTTTACTGCACTTCCGGGCTTTGGACGTGCTTTCTTGTTTTCTGAGTAGTGCCTTTCTATATAGCTACCTGGCGCGTGGATCAGAGCGAGCCAGACGCCGTGGTGATACATTAACCCGTGCCCACACGTCATCACAGCTCGCCCTGCCCGCTTCAACCTGTCAGCTCGTCTTGTTGCCAGCTTCCCTCCACATCCTCTCAGCGAAGCGCTGTCACGAGGATTTTACACGGACTGTCGTACCTACCGGTTACCGCGACTCTCACCTCTACAGCTGCCTGTTACCCTTGACCCGCGGAGTATTGACCCGAATTTGTTGCCTTCACTCCGCGCACTCGTCGCTCCGCTCTCCTCCACTCCACTCCGCTCCGCGCGCGCCAGCAGTGCAGTCGCAAGTCGGAATAACAACACCACCACCCGTCGCGCCGTGTCGGAATGCTTTTCGCGGAGGCCCCGGCCGAGCCCTCTCCGGATTCCCAGGATTCTGGCAGCGGTCTCTCCTCCACGGACTCCGGCGCGCAGGGAAGGGAGGAACGGCAGGCCAGCTTCGGCTTCGGGCCCAGGCAGAGGCCGCAGGAATCTCACTCCTGCAGGTGCAAGAAAGGGATGGATCCACATTTCCACTTCGATGATTACGGTAAATCTGCACACTCTGTTAACACAATAACCGCGCTTTCAGCACCGTGGACAGGGACGTTGTAAGGTAAGTGGCATTTAGAAAGGACGGGGAGAGTTCGAACAGCGCCTAACCCCTCCCCCTATGCACATACGGCCCTACCGGCACCAACACAAGGATGGGATGCCAATTAGCTTCCAAACAGAGAGAAGTAGTAAAGTATTCTGATATTGATCTAGCTTTTGTTCCCGTCCGTCCCACCCGCTTGTACATGATGGTGCGGGTTGGCACTGGAGCCTATCGTTACTGTATTTACGACAGGGGTGTATTTTCCCCCATCTTCCCACCGACTTTACCATGGTTTACAAGCCGATGGTAAAAACCACCCGATCCCCAGTGCCGCAATTAGCGGAAACATATTGTACTTTTATTCGGCGGCGGCGCAACAGATGCACTCCGTAAGATAACGCCTGCCCGGGCGGGCGGTCCATGGATCATCCGCGCGATGCTGAACACCCCCGTCCCTCCGCAGAACGGCGATCCCTCACTCCGGGGGAGCCCCCGCCCCATCCCTCACGCGCTGTCGGCGTGACAGAGGGGTTCGTCTCCCATTGACAGAAACCTCGTACAGAAACGTCGATGCCGTCTTATGGTAAACGCATTGAGGACTTAAGCAAGAGAGGTTCTATTGCATCGGGATTGATTCGCCATTTGTTCTGGGTAAGCTGCGACAGATTTACGGAGCCTGGAAGGCAGCCTTTACTTTCTTAAATTGGTCGCGCATGGAGGGGGCGTGGCGGCGAGGGATTGTTAGCCCCCACGCCAGCTCAGCTCTCCGTCATAACTAGCAGCCAAGCTTTCACTGCCGGAGTGTTGGACTGTAAGATAATGTCTGTCAGGCTTCTCCCCACTCCCGCGTCCTTTGGCGTCCTTTCAGAACGCAGCGAGCGGGACGATTTCACGACCGATTTGCTGAATGATGGCTGCGCGAAAGCGGTGATTGTGCTAGCTCCCTTGCCCATCCTCCAGCGCACAGGGGATTTAGCAAAACGAAATGAGTTATGGAAATCCCCCCTCCCACTTTGCACGATTGGAAAGGAAGGCGGAAGAACGCTACCAGTCCAATTGTGCGCGTGATTCCCGCTGGTCTGACGTGTAATAGCCTTGGTGTTTCGCTCATCCTGGCCGGCTGAAGGACACGACTAGTCCAATCCCGCGCCTCCCCGCCCCGTGCAGAAGCCAAGCTAAATTGGCAGGCTGCGTTTCAGATCATTGCTGCTGCTATGAGATTCCCAGATCGCACCGCTTCGGCGAATGACTTAGAGTGAGAAGCGGCAGTTCATCAAGCCGAGCGGCCCCATCATATCGCCTCTGCACCACGAGCAGATAGGAACGCGCCTGTTATGAGTGTGTAGAGCGCCTTATTTGGGCGATGGGTATGATGGATGTTAGTCGGTAAGAAATCGTTGCTCGCTGATGGAGGCCTGTAGAAAGGTATTGGCCCCTGCGGGAACTTCTGGCAGACAACCGCCGGCAAATCCACCGCGCAGTCTCATTTCGGGGGGCAGATTTATAGTCTATTATCCCGTCAAGTATAACTATTGACGTCCGCGCGGCCGGCTGTCCGTCTTACGCCGCGGTGCAGCCGTGTTCGTCCCTCCATGTGAGAATGAATCGCCTCCCTACCCGCTAGCCTCAGAACACAAACTCTGTAAGTTATGGCGGTGTTCGCTACATTGACATGACGTCAGTAGAGGTAGGCTTTGTTCCGTGTGACGTCAGCAGTCGTTGTGCCTCAGCCATGACATGGCTGTCGTCTGACACACGTTTGCAGACATGACATGGCTGTCGACTGACACGCGTTTGCAGACATGCCGACATGTTGAACTTCCTGCGCACCAAACGTTGCTGTCTATCATGTTTTGACCAACCGTTTGTGCCGGAATGCACATATCAGTGTTGGGTGCGTTTTCTTAGAAAAACAAGCAAACTTGACAAACTTATCTTAGATTCTGATCATAGAAAGGCATTCTTGACAATTCTAAACATTCTGAAGTGCTGCGTTAGTTAGCTGAATGCCTGGGAAACCTGTGAATGCATTGAAAGAAAGCGTGCCATAACAGTGATTACAGTCGCCATCCCTCCCTTTCCTCTAGTACAAACAGCCTCTAGACCTGTAGCATACTTCACCTATCTACCGCGAGAACTGGCTTCAAGCAGTCCTACGATTTGATGGACTCTGTAAACTCTTTAAGACGTCATTCTTCTGCTCTGATTGACAGGCCGCGGACCCAGAGGTCTATTGAACAATCAGAGACATGTCCCAGCGAAAGGCCCGGTGCTCTCCGGAGCCCAGACGGCAAGTCTCTACCGCAGCACGCCATTAGGCAGACTATTAGTGAACCTTGGCAAGTCGCTAAAGGGAGAGTCTGTTCCACCGCTGGGTAATGCCATTACGATGGGAGTAATTAGGTTAGTGTAGAGGCCGCGGAATGTAGAGAAGGGAGCAGCATTGCTATCTATACCGACCTAGCGGGGAGGAAGGGGGGGGGGAGTCCGATCAATTACTGAAATCAAAATCCGCGCTTCTGTTGTGTTTTCAAAGTTCTCGCGGAACGGAACCCGGACCGGTGTCTTGAATGAGTTAATCACTTTTAGGAAAAAGGTTCCCCGTCGGCAGGGCGCTGTTTGTGTTTTGTTTTTTGTAGGTTTGTACCCGATAACTCAAAATACTCTTCACGGATTTGTTTGAATGGTGGCGTGTTGCAATTGGTAGTATAATATCCGCGTTTTGATAAAACATTTCGATTTCGGGCACCGTATAGCAGTATTTCTATCCTGTGTCATAAAGCGAGTAGGAGTGCCAAATATCTTTCCCAGTGAATTAGCAACCCTAAATCTTCCCAGATGGGAATCTGAGAGAAATTAAACGGTGAAGCTTTTGTTTCTAATTGCTCGGGTAGACAAAGCGTATTCCAGATGGCGCACGTATACACCTGAAGTAGTGATAGGGGTGCATTTTATTCTCCATCACCCGCTTTTATACGTCATAGATAGTGCAAACCTGGTCCGTTCGGTATATAGATCTTGTCAAATGGTTGTAACTAAAAATAGGTGGCGGCACTTGAGATGCAAACAGAATTGACACCCCCCCTGCCTTACAATCATCACATCAACATTCCAACCCTGTACAGGAAGCCGCAGCATCTGGTACTCCGCGTCCCTGTGACGTCACGTTAGCGATATTGTGATCCTGTAATGTGGCAAAAAATACTTTAATCTGGTCGGGAGCCGATGCGACATGTCATTTCCCCCGCTTGTGCGTCAGACATCCGATTAATTAGTGCTGAACATGTTTAATCCCTCGTCTTATTTGTGGTGGCTAATGAGATCCGCTCGGCGCGTTGTGCGTGGGTTTAAAGTCTACAGACGGGTGCAGGCGAGGGAGACGTCGTTGTTTTTATATTTGTCTCACGGCGTCTGTACTGATGCAGAGTCCTGGTGCATTAGGCGAGGGAACGACTGTGCGTGCGGATCTAGAGTAGTAGATTGGTTTCCAGGCCGGTGGGTAGTTAGTGTAGGGGGAAGTGTGATCAGTCCCGACAACACTGGAATACAAACCAGCGGGAGGACAGATACCCTTCAGACCCGGAGCTGGTCAGGTTTAATAACAGGACTATAGGAAGCACATCACAGCGTCATCAAAACCCTTACATAAATCTGGCTCTGAGTGCGATGCCATTTTGGTAAGGGTATTTCGTGTAGCAGCGAAAGACGTGATTTGATTGAAGAAGAGTCACGGTAACGGTAACGATGTCGCATTGATGTTAATGCAATCAAAATTGGACTCACCAACCACCTAAAACTGAGCAAAATGGTTGCTGAGGACAGGGTGGGGTTAACTATGTAGAAATGGACGGGACTGTTTCAATGTGTGACAGGCTGTTCAGTGTAATATAACCAGCTGCTGCTGCGCCGCGTGCCTGCGAAGCTGGTGTGTTACGCCGAAGGGCGGTTATACCGGCTATATAGATACAGATAAAGAATGTGGCTCGTGACCGGAGGCGGTTGCCTGCACCAGGTGGTTGTCCGAACAGGTTTGACTGTAGTACGCATGCACAGGAGATGACGTAACGACGAACCTGTAACAGGTAGGACTTGATCAGTGTCACTTAGAGGAGAAAGTCGCTTGTTAGACTTGGTTAGGCTTACCTAAGTCCTTCCCATTAGGCTCTTGGTGCGTCTACGAAGATCTCTATTATAATTTCTCATACAGGTTGAATCGGTCCTATTAGGAGCATGTTACAGGAGTAACTTTTTTTATTACTTGACATGAATCAGATCATGTAAGGAAAAAAGATATGTCAGATGAAGAAAGTGCTAACCGCAGGATCTGGTCTTTAATTCCGAAGTAGGATTGAACCCGAGTATCAATAACGACATTTTCTCATTTGGATCTGCTTTATTTTTGGAAACTTTTATTTGTCTGGTAAATTGATATCGATAAGCCGCCTTATTGCTGCTAAAGAAGCAATTAGATGATAATAAATCATACGATAAACACTGTATTTTCTGCATAATTATGCTGATGATGACTTGGCTCCTCGTAAGTTTTCTAAGACATCTCTTACTCGCGGAGCAACCTTCACATACCCCTTTCCATGATCACTCCAGGATCTTTCCATGATCACGCAATGGTCTTTCCGTGACCAATCGATGATATATCGATGATCTCAGTCATTGATTGTTTTTGTCACCCATTGTTTGTCCTACGATCTGATCTCCGCCCAGTGGAAATAGAGTCTTGAAATATCCGGAAACGATCTATGTGATCATGAACATTCAAGTCTTTTGTTTTTTAACAAAGTACTTTATTTCAATATACAGTTCATAAAGCGTACAAAATGTATATACAATATATTACATGATGGATAGATATATGAGCTCTCCGCATTTTTCATTGCTTTTGTTCAAGTCTTTATGCGAGGGAACAGTTACCCAAGCAACTTGATAGAGTTGGGAAACAGTTAGGCGTTTCAGGTAGCATCGTCTTCCCTTCCCTACTGGCTTATATTACATGGATGTGCGATTTCATGGATGCATTCAAGTTCTTAGATCATTTGGGGCAAACCGAGTTTATCTGTAGAAAATTTGAAATGTTCAACATTCTATTTGGTAGGGTTTGTATCTCTTATGGGTTTCTGCTTACATATTCAAAACAGAAGACGAAAAAACACCTGTGGCGTAACTATCTAGGCGATGCGATAGACATACCAAATGTCTACCGCAAACTTACTACCAGTTTCTTTTGGTCATAATCTATTCACTGCTAATTTGAAATCGATATAGTACCAAGTCTTTTGACTTCTGTCTCATAAAACCGGAGCGGGGTAACCATGGTAACGGTGAGGCGTGTAAAGACATCTGGGATTCACGATGTCCTGCCTGCCGTGTCGGGATCCCAACATCAGAAGACCGGTGTCAAGCCGCATTTCTGCCCCTGCCAAATATCTGACCCGACACTACGAGTGTACATGAGAGGAGAAACAGTGGTGCGTGGTACTTTTTGAGCAGAAGTTTGAGCGGATTTTGGGAGGTTGGGTCTCGCTGTGGAGGCTAAACCTAAAACTGATCCTAACTCCACGCACGTGCACTACCCCACGGAGCAAAAATCTGCCAGAGCAGAAATTCCGCGCGACACCGGGCTCAGCTCTGCCAGCGAGCGGGCTCTGACATAATTTCACACTTCAAGGGAGACATTCCGCAGTTTCCTCTGCACCACGCCCGCTTGGCAGCCCTTGGTTCTCTGTTGTTTGAGGATCACGCAGTTGATTATTGCCAGTCGGGTCATCGGCAGCTCCTGGCTGATTAAGGGGAACGCTGCGGGTTCATTACGTTTATTTTTATACATCATGCAAGTTTGGGTGTCAATTATTCTCTTGACATCCGATGCCCGCAGAAATATTACCTGGTATCGCATCCACAGTCTTTGTGATCATACTTCTACTGTATACCTGCTGGCGTCGTTTGGTCACGGGATTATTTTCCGATATTGCATCTTCGGGTAATGCCGAGCCTTTGACTGCTGTCACCGTGCGTTTGGCTGTAGGAGATTGTCCTGAGTATGATTGGCATTTGGAAAGTCTGACAATCCTTCGGCTACAAAACGTAATAATTACAGCATCGGCTGATTTTTGAACTGTACTGAAAGGGATTGCATGCAGATAATCCCACATTTTTCTGGTTAGAGAAATATCCTCAATGATATTTCAGCTACAGATATGATGTGGCGGATTTGGCAGCCGAATCCTTTTATGTGTGCTTTGCTGTTTGAGAGCGCAAGAGATATGATTGCTAGGCATGATAATCCCTCCATCATCTTCTCACAGAAATAGTTTCTGTTATCACCACTTATGTGGGCTTGCACTTTCCCGTTGAAGATTGCAAAGAAAACGATGATTGGTTTCAGACAATCCTCCAATCTTCAGGTCACAGAAATATTCCCCGTTATTGCCGTCACGGGAAATGTCCTTTGTCTAATTGACCCCCGGGGAGGAAATTCAATCCGAGTCCTCCCCGCAGCGACGATGGTCCCGCGATCTGCGGACTGCTCAATCACGCTCGGGACGTGCTCGCTGGAGCCGCCGCGCGCCGGTAATTGAAACTGTCGCATTTGCCAAACTCGTGAGGAGCGTGGCTTTGTGAAAACGACGGACGGCATGGCGTTAGAACGATGGGTCTCGTGCGTGGACGCAGACCGAGCATGCAGCAGCCGGGAACTTCCGCCTCTCCCGACTCCCCTGTTCGCTTGACTGACAGTCCGTACGCACGGCCCATGCCGATTTGTACCACAGCTGAGCGCACGAGCTGTCAGAGGACTCAGTTGAACAGAACGGTGATGTGCGCCTGGGAGGCAAAGTCTCTTCAGTCAACCATTGGTTTAGATGCACGTGACGTCACAGTCGCCTTGTTAGGTGCTTAAACCGGGAGACGTTATGAATGTTCATGTTCTGTGTAAGGATTGCATGTTTGTACAGATCTCAATCCATCTGGCACCTTCCTGGTGTAACCAGCACCATGGCGAATAATGATTACGTCATGGTCATGTGAGTGCTAACCCCATATACACCATAGTCACTCATGTCCTGTTGCTTCTTGCTGTCATGTACGCTCATGTCCTGTTGCTTCTTGTTGTCACTCATGTCCTGTTGCTTCTTGTTGTTGCCATGTATACACTCATGTCCTGTTGCTTCTTGTTGTCATTCATGTCCTGTTGCTTCTTGTTGTCACTCATGTCCTGTTGCTTCTTGTTGTTGCCATGTATACACTTATGTCCTATTGCTTCTTGTTGTCACTCATGTCCTGTTGCTTCTTGTTGTCATGTACACTCACGGCCGCTCCTCCCCGGTCTTGAAGCGAAACAGTCCTCCCCTATCCTGACCCCGAAGTCGTCTCCAATAAAGCAGCAATGAAAGATGGAGCGGATGAACATCGTGTCAAGGTTCCGCAATTCTGACTTCAGATTTAATCAAGACAGGGTAATGTCGCCGGCTCATGCCCGCTCCTTAGGCGCCAATTACGTGATAAGTACGGGGGGGGCTGATTCAGCCCGGGTCAGGGGGCAACAGGATCCACCACAACGCACACAAACACACTCACACAAACACATACATACAAACACACACATACAAACACAGACACAAACACAAACACACACACAATAAACACACACAAACACATACAAAAAATATACACACACACACACACACACACACACACACACATATACACACACACACACACACACAGATACACACACTCACACACAGACACACACACACACACATATACACAAACACACACACACACATATACACACACACACACACACACACGCACACACACACACACACAAACACACACAAACACACACACACACACACACAAACACACACACACACACAAACACACACACACACACACGCACACACACACACACACAAACACACACACACACAAACACACACACACACACAAACACACACACACACAAACACACACACACACAAACACACACACACACACACACAAACACACACACACACACACACAAACACACACACACAAACACACACACACACACACACACAAACACACACACATTGCTTATTTACCTGAAGTACAGCCAGTAGGTACCCATCTTCGTAATGAGGCTGTTGTTGTAATCTTACCTCATTTTACGTCTTTTCCGAAAGACGAATGCAGCTCCAACCAGATTACCCTTCTTTCGATTCGAACCGGGGTCTCCCGGTTAAGTTGCCAACTAATTGGAACCAGAAATTCAACTGTGAAGCTACTACCACACAACCACTCTGAGTATACAGCGGCAGAATGCCATGCCTTTAAGTATCAGACTTTTCAACCTAGGATTGATGTGTTTAAAAATTCGTATTTTCCTAGAACGATCGTAGAGTGGAACTCGTTACAACCAAGTACAGTGGAAGCATCCTCATTAGATAGCTTTAAACAATGCATGCAGTTAGATATGCAAAGGTTAGACGTGACAGGTCTTTCGGTGTAATATAACCAGCTGCTGCCGCGCCGCGTGCCTGCGAAGCTGGTGTGTTACGCCGAATGGCGGTTATACCGGCTATACAGATACAGATACAGAATGCGTGGTAAATTTACTAGTTTAGGCCACCTTCCCAATAGACGGCAATCACTGACCGACAGTGCAGGGACGAAAATCGAATTTGTGTCATCCCTGATAGCATACTTGGAATATGATGTTCGATGTAATAGTGTGAGCTAAAGACAGCAAAACTCAAAAGAAATTAAGGATTATTTACTTCACTATGAAATTCGTTGAGCGACCTGTCACATTTTTAGTCGCTCAGAAGTCGCAGCGCCGTCGCAGTGGGGGCCGTTAGGCTGAGCGAAGCTAAGAGAAATGTAACAGCTGATTTATCGGCGACCGTCTCTTTAGTCGGAATAATTGCCGGGGAAGGTCACCCGCTTGTGCAGATACCGTCCGGTTCTATATGAGATCGCAACCTCTGTGTTTATGGATGCATCCGGCTAAATGAACGGGCTCGTCCGCTTAACCGCCCGCCCACAAGTGGTGCGTGCTCCCGTCACGGTGCCTGGCGGAGGGTACGGCTGGTGACGGTGCCACCAGCGGCGCTGCGACTTCTGATTAGCTAAACTTATTTGAGTTACTATGAGTACAACCCGTAGCATAATTAGGGCATACCATCTTCTTGTGAAAAGCATAACGGCTAGCAATAACATAATAATATAATAAATAAAGATAATACATGCCCGCGGGCTTATTGCAAGTACAAACAACACGTATGATACAATGAATACAATGTTATGCTACATTCTAACACCAAAATGGTGCTGGTTTTGTTGGGTTTAGCTTCTTCTTTTGAGGCAGTGGAAGACGAATATACCCACTTCTTTCATAATTTGTGGGTTCTTTGATTTATTCATATCTATTCATTTATAAAAACTCCTCCATTTACAAAAATGGTAGGGGAGACAATATTTTGATAGAAGAATCCTTTTGTCATGGTCAAAAATAGTGGGAAAGTAAGTATGACTATTAGAATATCAGATGGATAGATACAGACAAACGGATACAGCTATGTAATGTACATATATATATATATACAAACATAACCGTTATTCTGTATATATTCGTATGTTTGTATATATGTATATGTAAATATATAGATATATACGTGCAGTGTATTTACACATTCGGAGGCACACAGTTTGAGAAGGATATTCAAATAAGGCACATAGATAGAAATATAAATACATCAAAGACAGTTCTCCAATCCCCGCGGGGGCTGTTATCGCCGCTGGTACAGGTGTGTATATGTTATCACGGCTGATACAGGTATGCAGATGCCGGGTGTTCAGGCGGCTGGTGTAAACACACCGCTGATACAGGTGTGTAGATGCCGGGGTGTTCAGAAGGCTGGTGTAAACATCTGCGCTGCTCAATGAGCTGGCTCATTCCCACGCAGGGCTCTCCAGGCTGCCATCATGACTCGCTATTTCACGGTGTTTGCGGCTGAGTTGATGGCGGTTTGTTTCCGTGCTGGGATGTCAGGATGTGCAGCTCGGATCGATACAGAACGTGGTGTTCAGAATCGTTCTGCGCTGAATTATGGCATCATAGGACAGGCGACAAAACCATCTAACAGCGGCAGAAATCCTCAACCAGACTAGATAAGCAGAACAGCAAACGTCGAATGATCAGAATTCGTAATGTTAGTTTCTAGAGTTTTTTAATCGACCCAGAAGAACATTACATTCATTCAGAGAGGTTGCGTACTTAACTGTGCCTTCACAACAGGCAAGCCTGTAAGAATACTTTCATAATCAAGGCGCCATACCAGAAGGCTAAGCGTTCTGCAGCACATGCACGGCTATTCAGAGCATAGTCACGTTTATTGTGTGCAGCAAACGTTCTATCATTTCTTCTAGCAACAGAGTTGCTCTAAGATATTACTTCCCTTACTCAACCCAGATGTAAAAATGGGTACCTGGCTTCGGTTGGGGGGGTAGAAGGCGGCGGAAGGTGTGGGTTGGGCTCCGCCTCCCAATACCGTGCCCAAGACACACTGGACAACAACCCATTGTCGCTGTGGCCTCAAAAGGGTACTGTATGTGACTACCTTCACGTTGATAACAAAACGGGTGTTCTGGTAGCTGTGTCCTGAGGCACGGTTTGGCAGTCCGTCCACATGCGCTGTTCCAGCAATGGTTCTCACCCCTCGGTACATGCGCTGTTCCAGCAATGGTTCTCACCCCTCGGTACATGCGCTGTTCCAGCAATGGTTCTCACCCCTCGTTTACTTAACGTCCACTTCTTCACCAGGCGGGCGGCGCGAGATATGTTTCAAGGTTTCTGTTTGATCCGTTACCGACTGCGCCTACGCGGTTACTTACAGTTGAAGGGGGTTATTCTTTAGTTGTACAATTAAGGGTTAATGACCCGCCCCGAGGTGTATATGGTGTCATAACGCCTGGCCATGAGCTATAACCACCGAATAAAACCATTGAGTGAGCGAAGATAATATTTGATAACGTTGCAATATTGGCATGCCAAATATTTTTCAAATCTGTTATCTATTATCATCGATCGTTCCTCCCTGCTGGGTGTCCTTCTGACAATGCTGTGGGCGGCTCTACTTACATTTCTACCCGTTTAGATTTGACTTGTATTGAAATGGTTTACTCTATTTTGTCATATGCTTACAAAAGATTTAATTTATTCTAAGATAGTAAACATTTTGGGGAAAAAATAAACATTATACGAATGATAACAAAAAGATAACCTCCCCCTCTACATAATGGGAGGAGTGCTGATCACGGGTGTGTTATGGCGTCATAACACATGGGCAATTGAGGCTTCTGATTGGTCGACGCCACCTGGCTATGTGATAATTAACCATATTTATGAGGGATACTGCAGTAGGACAGCTGTATAGCGCAGTCGCGGACTACCGGTCTCTCCTATAAAGACCCTGTAAAGGAAATAATCATCCAACTGACGCAAGGCCGGTGATACCTTCCTTCACTCGCTATATAGAATAATGTTCCAGTTATGATAGAATAAGAAGTTCAAGATGTAAACATAATCCGTATAGCGCAACTTTAACGCTGCAGATGCCTTCTGTAAAATGACTTGCCCTCTAACCGATACAGAACTTAAAACGTTACACTAAATAATGATTGAATAAGAAAATCAAATGTTAAACATGTATAACATCGGCTATGTATAGCGCTGCTTTTGCGCTGCTGATTCATTCTCTTAAGGCCCTGTAAAAAGACTTGCCATCCGTCTGATGCAGAACTACATATGCTATACAGAATAATGTTGCAATTGTAAAAGAATAATGTCCATCAGCTTTATAGCGCAGCTCTAGTGCTGCTGATATCTCCTCTAAAGGCCCTGTAATACACTTGCCCTCTAACTAATACAGAACTACAATTGTTAGACAGAAGAATGTTGTGCTTATCCGCGATCCGGTGGCACACCTGGAGACTCACTGACGCTCATTGATTGCAGGTAATGGCCGCCAATTATAGCGATCAGCCGGTTACTCCGCGCCGATAACAGTCGACAAAAACGGCCCTCCGCACAGACCCTGCTCCCGTCTGTATCCGTATCTGTATATATATTATATATATAGCCGGTATAACCGCCATTTGGCGGAACACACCAGCTTCGCAGGCACGCGGCGCGGCAGCAGCTGATTATATTACACCGAACGACCTGTCACGTCTAACCTTCGCATATCTAACTGCATGCATTGTTTAAAGCTCTCTAATGAGGATGCTTCCACTGTACTTGGTTGTAACGGGTTCCACTCTACGATCGTTCTAGGAAAATACGAATTTTTAAACACATCAATCCTCGGTTGGAAAGTCTGATACTTAAGGGCATGACTATTTCTTGTCTGACGTGTCACAGCGGATTCTGACTCAGTGTATCTCCTCTTCTGCTTCTTAAACACTTTTAAGGCGGGATTACGGAAGATTGGACGGGCGGAGGAGTGTTAAATCATCCTGTCAGCTCACAAACGCTTTTAACATCTTTAAATCGATGGTTTGATTTCCCAGGGCGACGAAACGCGGCGGGAGAATCCGTTCTGCAGCTGCCAGGTAAAACTCACGGCCTACTCCTCTTCTTGTAAGGGAGGGATACCTTATCAGAGCCATCGCACAAGTACGAGTACACCAGTAGACAAAGACCTGCCGAGGGGAACGAAAAACGATGGGAAATGGAGAAGATTTACTTCGATAGGAAATGAAATGAAATGGGGATGGGCTTAGATTCGTGAATTTGAACATGGACCCACGGATTTCATCTCAGAATATAATGCACCAGCTTTCTCCCATATCTTCAATTATCTATTGTAACTCCCTACATACATGTTATGTAATTGAACACCAGCATTACTGTATCCAAGAGGATCCCCCACAGATTGGTTTAGGCATTGCACTGGCTCATCAATGTTGTTCTTATCGCATTTGTGCTTTTGAATTCTTTTACTGCAATCGTTATCATTGCTACCAAGTGTGATGGTAGGTTTATATGTGCACATGTACGGCAGAAGCAGATGTTTCTCTACCTATGGGTAGATGTTGGAACTTCTGTCGCACAGGTTGTGGTGGTAGGTTTAGGTGTACGGCAGAAGCAGATGTTTCTCTACCTATGGGTAGTTGTTAGAACTTCTGCCGCACAGGGTGTGATGGTAGGTTTAGATTCATTCTGCTGCAGTAGGTGATTAACTAACCAATTAACTCCACATGCCCCACGACAGAGTACCTTGCTTTGGCCAAACATAAGTTCTTTTCCTAACCTCCCTGACACAAAGTCGGCAGAACAAAACCCATGCATTTCGGAACACCGTCTTTCTAAATCCTTACAGTGTCGATCTCGGAAACATACCTCTTTGTTTCCCGTCCATCGAAATCTTCTTTAAAAAGACAACCCGAGAATCGGGATCCCCCGGTCGATGGGTTACCTTAGATGGATCCCCCGAACTCCCCGCCTGACATGCGGCCTTCGCAAACTCCCCAAGACAACCTATTACTGCCTGACCCTAACGGCCGTTATGAATGGGTCTGTCATAATAGTTGATTGAGGCCAGTTAAGTGTGCCGCTTGCGGCAACGGATTTTCCCTTCGACGGAATATAGTGCCATAAGTCATCCGGCTCGCGCACCCGGTGGAAGTGTCGGCAATTCCTTGGAAGTCTGGAGAATTCCAATGGTTTCATTTTCTGTCGCTTTAGTCTCCAGGCAGGGCACTCACTAGAAATTTGATTGATATGAGACAAAATACACATTGAGACTATTTGGTGGAGACGACTGCCAGACGTGTGAGTGGAGTGTTGAACGCCGCATGGGGCAAAGCGATCAACATGTCTTTGTGTTTTGGTGCACAGGTACATTTCGGATGTGTAAATTTAGTTGTTTTTTTGTTGCTGCACACAACCATTTTTTCTCTACCGACGTTTTGGTAGTCGCCCTGCTACTTTTATTAGGGCGATGTCAACTTGCTCAATGTTATGTTGCGAATATACACTGCCGTGTTGTAAAAATACATTGTCGTATTGTGAACATACGTCGTCGTATGGTAAATATACAATGCATTATCGTATTGTGACTCTGCATTGCCGCATTGTGAATCTAGAGGTATCATTCATATCACAACAAGGACAAACTTCACATCGCACTCATGAGGGCAGCAGAAAAGCTACCGAAACGTTGACAAAGGAAACGTAGGGTTGTGTACCAAAGAAAACTCTGTTCCACATTTGAGATCGCTTCAACAAAACAGAGAAGCCTTTTAATAGATCATTCTCATCACGGGAGGCCATCAGTACCGCGTCACAGCCTAGCCTGTTGTTGACTGCAGGTGTCTGCTTGAAGAGCCTGCTCGTCTGATAACGGGATCCCTCCCTGCCGGGATGACGTTGATGTTAGTAGACATGCACTCGGGGCACCTTAATTTAGCGGGTATTGCATGATGATTGCCGTTGGCCCTCTACAGTCAAAATGTCGTTTTTGATCGTATATTTCTAGTATGGAAATCAAAGTTGATCGATGATAAGGCTGCTCTTGTTGCATTGGAAATTCCCTAACTTTGGAGCACTCTACATGCTATGGTTGACTGTAACGTCTGTATAAACAAGCCTGCGGGACAATCTGCGAACGAATATTGAATGTGTTACCGATCTTCAAAACTATGAACGCCTATAGCAATCTGTGACCATGTACGGGCAAAAAGCTGTGTTCAGACGAAACATGCAACAGCACAAAGCTGTTCGGATGAGTGTACAGAGGAAACAAAGCTGTCCGGACAGTATATGTAGCTGTCCGGATAGTGTATAGAGCTGTCCGGATAGTGTATAGAGCTGTCAGGATAGTGTATGGAGCTGTGCGGATAGTGTATAGAGCTGTCCGGATAGTGTATAGAGCTGGAGAAAAAGACTCTTTTTACACAACCAAGGGATTTATTCAACCGACGTTTCGGTGACCCTCTGTCACCTTCTTCAAGGCAATTCTGACTGGTTCACATAGCAATGCAGCACAGGTGTTGCTGCTTATACATATTAATGAGATGCAAACGCAAAGTATTTACATATGTACAAACACAGGGGATGACATCACTATGCGGTCCCAAACGTACAGAAGTGTAACACATACACAACTACAAATCGATCAACAAACAATGCAACGATTATTTCTTTAGGATGCGGTCCCAAATGTGACTGAGTCTATATCCCCCCTCATCACGGTTCATGCTATGTGAACCAGTCAGAATTGCCTTGAAGAAGGTGACAGAGGGTCACCGAAACGTCGGTTGAATAAATCCCTTGGTTGTGTAAAAAGAGTCTTTTTCTCCAGTGACTTACCAACCTGATGAAACTATTCAAGGAGTGTATAGAGCTGTGCGGATAGTGTATAGAGCCGTCCGGATAGTGTATAGAGCTGTCCGGATACTGTATAGAGCGGATAGTGTATGGAGCTGTGCGGATAGTGTATAGAGCTGTGCGGATAGTGTATAGAGCTGTGCAGATAGTGTAGAGCTGTCCGGATAGTGTATAGAGCTACCCGGATAGTGTATAGAGCTGTGCGGATAGTGTATAGAGCTGTCCGGATACTGTATAGAGCGGATAGTGTATAGAGCTGTCCGGATAGTGTATAGAGCTGTGCGGATAGTGTATAGAGCTGTGCAGATAGTGTAGAGCTGTCCGGATAGTGTATAGAGCTACCCGGATAGTGTATAGAGCTGTCCGGATAGTGTATAGAGCTGTGCGGATAGTGTATAGAGCTGTGCGGATAGTGAATAGAGCTGCCCGGATAGTGTATAGAGCTGTCCGGAAAGTGTACAGAGGGAACAGAGCTGTAGCTGTCCGGATATTGTATTGAGCTGTCCGAATAGTGTACAGAGGGAACAATAAGAGACGAATGAGCTCAATAATCCATGCGGAAATGAGCCCCTCATTCGTCAACAGGCTCCGCCTGGTGAATGGCCATCTTAATTGCCTTCTTGGTCGATCAGTCAACTCGAAGCACAAACGATGTTAACGGAAACCTCGATACAGCCCGCGCCCTTCCTGCCCGGCCCAATCACACGCAGGTTACGAGCATCGCGCGGTCTATAAGGGTAATAGAAGCTATCGGAGTCTGTGGTAGGACTCTTTAACGCCCAAACCTAAAATCCTACAGTAGGCACGTATTTTCCTTCAGCTATCAAATTGTCAAAGGGTTTTTACGTCGCCTGTGCAGTTTTAACCGTGAGGATAGACAGACAGTCCGGCAATGCCACGGGAACGCCTCGTAATCGAACGTGACAAAGACTAAGCATCGTTCTGTCATGTTCTCAGCTGAAGACGTGAAGTTTAGGGCAGCGTTAATTACGGACCACGTCTGGGAGATCTCAGCTGCTGGGACCGCCTGCAGTGTTGGGAGCTCTCCAGTGTTGCTTCTCGTGATGCATCCGTCAGGTCCTGTCTTGACAGTATCGACTAGTCGTTGGAGCACTGTCCATCAAATTTTCTCTTAACGTAATTAATTCTGCGATGGGAGGGGGTTTTCCAACTTTAAAAAAATCTGTAATCGTGGCCACATAACCCACTGACAGTGCGAATGCCCTTTGAATTTGATGAAACTAGTCTCTTGAAGAGAGTTAATTAGCTGGCAAAGGGCTGTTTGTTCCCTGTATAATTCTTGTTTGATCTTGCGAATAGCCGATGGGATCCTTGAACATAGACAAGTTGATTTCCAAGGGAGCCACTTACGTCGAGACGTATAGCACTTATGAGCCAGAAATGATGTACATGATGATGAAATGCAAGATGCTCGCACTTTCACCTTTCGGGAAATCTTAACTTCCGTCTTCGAAATGAGTAACATGTTAGGAGAATCAGTTTTCTGTGGGAGTCCTCTTATTTTTCGTTCCACTATTTCTGACTACTCAGAGTTGATTCCTCTGGTGAGTTCCCCAGTCTATTTGCCAAATTTCTACCATTCACGTCCCCCAGGGGAGCATGGTAAAGAACGAGATCTGACGTCATTCAAAGGAGATTTAAATCATTTCGTTTTGCCGAGATTCTACCTCCCGGGAGTTTGTGAACTAGCAACTACATCTTTGTCGATACAGAGAGCGGTGTTATTTTTCTTTGAGTATGTTGAACAATTAGGTATTGTTTTATATGATGAATGATTCAACGGGTAAATGTTTCTGCTTTTTTCTAGGATCTTTCAACGTGGTCAATCCTACACACCTGCATACTATATAAGCTACCCAACTTGAATTACATATTCAAATTTACCTTAAAAAAATCAAATTCAAGAGTCCGATGTTGCCATCATTGTAGATGAGGAGCGGTTCATACATGGAATCAAATGCAAGTTACGGCTTTAACTATACAATATGGCGACCATTCTTTCGTCATAGCCCGAAGTATACTACATACATACGCACATGGACATTTCAAAGCACTTGCACCCGTAACCCTATGAATCATAATCGCCCAATCTACTCTTGAACTCCCCCCTCCGAGTTCCAGACCAGACCGTGATGTGACCATGCAATTTAGATGCTTCCTGCGGGTCAGAGTTCCGGAATTGCCTGCCCTTTCCGAAAGTTCTTACAGTACTGAGAGTTTGATGAACGCTCTCCACTTCTCTCTGGAAAATGTTACCTTCCATGGATGGTCTTGCGGACGGCGTTTTCGTATTTTCTCTGCTGATTATAAGTATGTTTCTGATTGTTGATGTTGTATAAAAAGAGGAGACCAGCGCAAAACATCATCATATTCAAGTATGTTGCCTTGCAACTTGTCAGTACAAATGGCACTTTTTCTGCCAAATACCTTCCCCAAGGAGGCCATGTTTCGGGGTCCGTGTTTGTGAACTGCACAACTCGAGGCGCTGTAGATATTTACAACACTTTACCTGCAAATAATTGTTAGCAGAAAAATGACAAATCCGCCCCCCCCCTCTCCCAACGAAATGCCATTCCTAGATGTAGCAGCAGAAATTACCATTTTGATATTTCTACGTACTGTTTTCTAATTGACGTTGCAATAGGACAAATACTGTAAATGCATTTAGGTTCGCGGTGGTTTATTGTTTGACGTTTTCGCGGTAACCTCTATAGCGAGAACTTAATTACTCACTAACTCACTCTTTCACTCACTCACTCACTCACTCACTCACTCACTCACTCACTCACTCACTCACTCACTCACTCACTCACTCACTCACTCTAATGAACTTAATAACACCGACAAATTGTTTGTTCTGTCCGCTTACCACCATATTTCAACCACGAACTTGAAATCACCGCGAACACTTCATTTTCTTCCTTACGCGAAGTTAAATAACCGCGAACTGTAATGTATCTATAGAGTATCCAGGCCACAGTACCTGACTAAAGGCGTTTTTCAGTGCGAGAGCTGGAATCGCTTGTTGGCGTTCAACGTTTTCCTGAGCCCGAAGACAGATAAGGAATCACTGCAGATGAACATTGATTCCAAACGTTGGTTCTCCCATTGTGCGCCTGAACGGAACATCTTTCACTTGCAAGGTTTTCGATTTGTTCCAAATGAGGAAGACATTCAGCGTAATACTCCTGATGCCTCCTTTCATCCGCCTGAAAGCCCGTGCCAACATCAGAACCGTCCGGGAATCTTGATGAATGGGTTTATTCTACGAGTTGAAGTAAGGAACTTAAAGCCAGTCTTTGATTCATCACAGATAGAGGTTTAAAGTCTTTGTGATCCACTATCTTCCCCTTAAACGGCTGTGAGTGGGGATGGGTAAGGAGCCGGTGCGTGTGTGGGATCCTGCGGGGATTTCCGGAATGGCCTTTTGGACTGACCCGCCTTCCATCTTGACCAGAATCGAAACGAAAATTGAAATTGAAACGAAATAATGCATGCGCACCAGAAGGGCTGGCGGCCGACCCCGGCCTCAATCGCCGCCCGATGAGTTGGTGCATGCACCGGGCAGTTTGTCACAGGCCGAAACGGGGATCGACCAGGAATGACAGGTTTCTCATCAACGATACTTGGCTGTTTGTCACAGGCCGAAACGGGGATCGGTACAGATTGACAGGTTTCTCATCAACGAAACCTGGCTGTCTGTCACCGGCCGAAACGGGGATCGGTACAGAATGACAGGTTTCTCATCAACGAAACCTGGCTGTTTGTCACCGGCCGAAACGGGGATCAGCACAGAATGACAGGTTTCTCATCAACGAAACCTGGCTGTTTGTCACCGGCCGAAACGGGGGTCGGTACAGAATGACAGGTTTCTCATCAACGAAACCTGGCTGTTTGTCACCGGCCGAAACGGGGATGGACCAGTATTGACAGGTTTCTCATCAACGAAACCTGGCTGTTTGTCACCGGCCGAAACGGGGGTCGGTACAGAATGGCAGGTTTCTCATCAACGAAACCTGGCTGTTTGTCACCGGCCGAAACGGGGATCGGTACAGAATGACAGGTTTCTCATCAACGAAACCTGGCTGTTTGTCACCGGCCGAAACGGGGATCGGTACAGAATGACATGTTCCCTATCAACGAAACTTCTCTGTTTGTCACCGATCGAAACGGGGATCAGCACAGAATGACATGTTCCCTATCAACGAAACCTCGCTGTTTGTCACTGACTGTAATGGGATACTAGCATACCTCAATAGTTCAGGTCACTTGGGAAAAACCATAGGACCAATCGAAAGCTTGTTGGTATTAACTATAAGTACTTTACTTTGACTTTGAATGGTAACCGGTTGTTTCGCTACATTGTCAGTTGGCTACATGACTGCAGTTGTTTCGCTACATGGTACAAGTTGTTTCGCTGCATAGTACAAGTTGTTTCGCTACATGGCAGAAGTAACATTCAAATGTAGCGAAACGATCTGTACCATGTAGCGAAACAACTTGTACCATGTAGCGAAACAACTTGTACCATGTAGCGAAACAATTTGTGCCATGTAGCGAAACGACTTGCCATGTAGCGAAAAGTGCTGTAGCGAACTTACAATGAAGCGAAACAACCTGTAACCCTTTGAATACGTATAAAATATCTATGGTTTCAATAACTATGGATGGATGGATGAATATAGCTATGGAAATATAGTTGTTGCATACATTGGACCTTATATCTGCTCGTCGAGCAATAAACTAGCCCTCGTATTCTCTCCATTCTGCCGGTTGGAGTATCGCAGTGAAAACCACCCCGCACCTCTGCAGTCTGTGATGCCGCTAAGCTGTCAGCAGTGCCGCTCCCATCGACCGGCCAGACGAGTTATGGCGATAGCGGGGTGAAATTTGTTATGAGGAATGCGGTCCTTTGTGCGAGCGGACTCGCGAAGTGCTCTTGTTTCCTCCGCGACACAAGCCCGCGCCCTGCCGGATTGACCCGCGCCCAGGCAGGCTTCCTGGCGGCGGGAGAACCGCTTGAGAAGCGCAGCGGCGATAGATCATCCCACCCATAAAAGCCGCGGACTGTATTTTGACAGCGATTGGCACTATCGGTGCTGGCTATTCAAACTCTGCGCACCTCGCACAATGCCGCTTTAAACGAGTGGGTGCGCCGTTTATATAGACGGGCGTCCGCACAGAGGTAGTTAGCAGGGAATCCACCAGAGGAGCGAACTGAGGCCATCTAGAGAAGCATGCATACCAGACTACCGCTTAATGTAAGAGCACTTTCGAAGTAAAGAAATTCTGTTCAAGGCATAACAGGATATAAAAACCACAGCTTTTACTGTCCTTTTATGTTTCCTGATCTTCCATGGCCGAGCTGTAATAATGCGCGTAAATACGAAACCTATATATAAGTAAAGGCTATCCCTGTGAACGATTTGTCCAAACTGCTCTATGGTCTACAAGCGTCCAAAATTGGCTCGTTACGATGACGTTGTCTACCCGCACATATATTTCTTGCCGTTTTGGTGAACATTACGCTATCTTCTCGGCGGCGTCAAGGCGTTTCCGATAAAGCATCTGGCAAAAGCACCGTTTATCGGCTTGGACTTCTTACGAGTTCTCGGGCCATATTCGGTGTGGAATAATGTATATATTTTCCACAACACGTTAAGGCGATAGCTGAAGCCCCTAACCTGGGCACGTCCGCAGAGTCACCGACGGTAACGGCGGGCTGTTGAATATTCCAAGGACGTCCTTCCGCCGATTGTGATCCTTAAAACTGTCCTGATTTATACCGTACTTAAAGCCGGGCTTGTAGAGGTAATGCCGCTGGCCTGGTGGTGTTGTGCGCTCTCAGTACGCCTCTCACTCACTAGTCCACTGAGTCGGAGATTGATGCCGACAGTGCGGAGTTCCCGCGGCTTCAGCCGCCTGATGAACGGGCTGCACATCCTCTCTCCATCCGTCCTTGTTCACTCTGCGACTTGAACCGATTCGTTAGGGACTTAATAGTGTAAGAGGAATGGAAGCCCAGGTAAAAGTTGACGGGAAGTTTGGGCATCGGCCCTGTGAGGAAGTCTTGATAGATTATTGGGAATTGCGGTAAAGTGGTTGTGGTGAGATCTCGCTTCACCTCGCGATGATCCGCAAGATAATGTATTGCTCACTGTTAAAACGTTTGCCGACCTCATCCATTACATCAAAGTACTATAGCCTGAAAATACACCCCATATTCCCTGTTGTTCAAACCCCGCGGCAGTGTTAGATCTTGGCCTAGTTTGCAGCCTTCCACTGTTGGGTGGTGTGCATGGTGTCGTGGTGGCGTAGAGGTTAGGGTGTTTCGCCCTGAACCCAGAGATCCTGGCACGCCATCGATGTTGTGTCCTTGGGAAAGGCACTTTACACGATATCCCCATTACCCAGGTGTATAAATGAGTACCTGACTTCGGTTGGGGAGGTAAAAGGCGCTGGAACAAGAGTGTTGAGCTCCGCATTCCAATGCAGTGCCCTAGACACAGTGGATAACAACCCACTGCCCCTAAGGCCTGAAAAAGACTATGGGGCTACCTTTACCTCTCCTGAAGGGTGTTTACGTATCTGGTGAGGTTAGTGGCATGTTTCCATGGCAACTTAAGACCAGCATCTGCCACGATGTTCATACGTTGACTGCCCTCTATGAGACCCTCAGACGTGTCGCCTGCATATGAGCTTGCCTGATTTTGTTACACCTCTGTTGTGTCCGAGTGTAGGTAATAAGCAGAAGGGGACCTAGGGTACATCCCTGGGGGACCCCAGCATTGAGCGCGACATTGGGGACAATGTTAGTGACTTGCAGTTCTCTAAGTTCGTCTTCTATCCTGTTCTCACGAAACATTACAGAGGCAATCAACTACTTGTACATGACTTACACAAAATACAGACAGCTAATTTCTCATGAAGATAGGGTTAATAAATTGCCTGTTAACCCTAGGGCGGCACGTCTGGCTGTTGAATGTCTGTATCGTACCATAGCTAACAAAGGTACTTAAAATGATGATTGGAACTCATTTAAAATTGCTTTACTCATGTCATGGGGACGACAATTAACATCACACTGTGCTAGTTCTGACAATAATTGATCCATGTTATCATATATGGCTACATCAACCGCAGTTCCCAGTTCTCTTGGCTTAAATGTGCCGACCGTCAAGTTTATTTGGATCTGCTCAGTGGAAGCGCTGTTATAAGTCTGGTTTAGGCAGGCTGCTGCACCTCTGGACCTTCTAGAGGCGAGGCAGCATCCATTGGTTCTCGGCCTTCTCTCCATGTAGTGACGTCATCAGGAATCAGCATGTTCAGACAATGTAGGTCTGAAAAAATGAAAGTGATGTCGAACCAGTTTAGCTCACTGAAGCGCTAATCTTCCACTGGTCGTGACAGAGAAGACAGACGATATGAATTTACGGGTTCATTGTACGGGGAAATTCCCTTTCTTACCAATACGATATGAAGTGTGAACCACGGCTTTATGTCGCGTCTTAAGGACTGCAACCATTTCCAGTAACATGCTATAGTCGGCTGAGCTGCAACAAATGGGATTTGAACTCCCAACCTGTTGGTCCAGAGGCAAAATCGCTTATCACAGGACTGCGCATGCGCGTCACTGCCTTCGTTAGGTGCCGTTCTTCCCAATCCGCGCGAATGCCAGTCTCTCTAAATCCCCCGCAAGGCGGTGTTCTGCACGTTCGCTTTCCCCTCACCCTGTCCTGAAGCTGCTTGTCAAGATAGCTCCCCGGCAAACTTGAGGGGCAAAGCCTTCCTTTCATCGCACGCGGCTGTCAGGAATATCTCTCAAACCCTGTCAGGAGGGCCCGTCACTTGAAACTGAAGGGATTTTAGACACGGTCTAGCAGGCGAATATGCCAGTGCGCAAAGAGAAAGAGGGAGGGAAAGAGAAAGAAAAAGAGAGATAGATAGAGAGAGAGAGAGAGAGAGAGA
Source organism: Branchiostoma lanceolatum (assembly GCA_035149815.1). Taxonomy (NCBI): domain Eukaryota; kingdom Metazoa; phylum Chordata; class Leptocardii; order Amphioxiformes; family Branchiostomatidae; genus Branchiostoma; species Branchiostoma lanceolatum. The sequence goes on along the minus strand of CM068879.1, from coordinate 903,950 downwards.
GAGAGAAGGAGAGTGTGAGAGAGAGCTGCCAAACTGCTGTTCAATCAATGCTTTCAATTGACAGTTTCTGTTCTCGTACTAAGCAAGCGCGGCTTTTTTCGTCATAGATTTGCTACAATATGTCACATTTGAAATGTCCATCAATTGTAGCTATTGTTATTGTTATTGTCCATCAATTGTAGCTATTGTAGCTATTAAAACTGACATTTCTTGAGTTTTTTTTAACAAGTGACGTGTTCCGACTATGAAACAATGTTTGAATATTAAATACATCCTGGTATTATAGTTTGGTAACAAATCACGTTGTATTATATTGTGTAATCAGACGTGTTTACTTGTGTTACAGACGTTATGGGGGTGATCACTGTTGACGTGGGGGTCTGACGTGTTTACTTGTGTTACAGACGTTATGGGGGTGATCACTGTTGACGTGGGGGTCTGACGTGTTTACTTGTGTTACAGACGTTATGGGGGTGATCACTGTTGACGTGGGGGTCTGACGTGTTTACTTGTGTTACAGACGTTATGGGGGTGATCACTGTTGACGTGGGGGTCTGACGTGTTTACTTGTGTTACAGACGTTACGGGGGTGATCACTGTTGACGTGGGGGTCTGACGTGTTTACTTGTGTTACAGACGTTATGGGGGTGCTCACTGTTGACGTGGGGGTCTGACGTGTTTACTTGTGTTACAGACGTTATGGGGGTGATCACAGTTGACGTGGGGGTCTGACGTGTTTACTTGTGTTACAGACGTTACGGGGGTGATCACTGTTGACGTGGGGGTCTGACGTGTTTACTTGTGTTACAGACGTTACGGGGGTGATCACTGTTGACGTGGGGGTCTGACGTGTTTACTTGTGTTACAGACGTTACGGGGGTGATCACTGTTGACGTGGGGGTCTGACGTGTTTACTTGTGTTACAGACGTTATGGGGGTGATCACTGTTGACGTGGGGGTCTGACGTGTTTACTTGTGTTACAGACGTTATGGGGGTGATCACTGTTGACGTGGGGGTCTGACGTGTTTACTTGTGTTACAGACGTTATGCGGGTGCTCACTGTTGACGTGGGGGTCTGACGTGTTTACTTGTGTTACAGACGTTATGGGGGTGATCACTGTTGACGTGGGGGTCTGACGTGTTTACTTGTGTTACAGACGTTATGGGGGTGCTCACTGCTGACGTGGGGGTCTGACGTGTTTACTTGTGTTACAGACGTTATGGGGGTGCTCACTGTTGACGTGGGGGTCTGACGTGTTTACTTGTGTTACAGACGTTATGGGGGTGATCACTGTTGACGTGGGGGTCTGACGTGTTTACTTGTGTTACAGACGTTATGGGGGTGCTCACTGCTGACGTGGGGGTCTGACGTGTTTACTTGTGTTACAGACGTTATGGGGGTGATCACTGTTGACGGGGGGGTCTGACGTGTTTACTTGTGTTACAGACGTTATGGGGGTGATCACTGTTGACGTGGGGGTCTGACGTGTTTACTTGTGTTACAGACGTTATGGGGGTGATCACTGTTGACGTGGGGGTCTGACGTGTTTACTTGTGTTACAGACGTTACGGGGGTGATCACTGTTGACGTGGGGGTCTGACGTGTTTACTTGTGTTACAGACGTTATGGGGGTGATCACTGTTGACGTGGGGGTCTGACGTGTTTACTTGTGTTACAGACGTTATGGGGGTGATCACTGTTGACGTGGGGGTCTGACGTGTTTACTTGTGTTACAGACGTTACGGGGGTGATCACTGTTGATGTGGGGGATCCCGTGAGGATAAAGCGTGGAGACGACACCCTCCTCTACTGTAACTACTGGGGCATCCAGGTCGACCAGGCGGAAATAGAATGGCACTTCCGCTCCAGCTCTTCCATCACCGCCCCGAGGTGGGCGAGGTTTTGTGTTTGGTTTGATGTCAGTGTGTCAGTCTGTCTGTCTGTGTGTGTGTGTGTGTGTTTGTGTGTGTGTGTGTTTTTTTTTGTGTGTGTGTGTGTGTGTGTGTATGCGCGCGCACGCGTGTGTGTGTGCGTGTTTCAGTATGTCTGTATGTGTGTGTGTGTGTCTGAATGACTCTGTGTGTGTCCATGTGCCTGCGTATGTGTGTGTGTGTGTGTGTGTGTGTGTGTGTGTGTGTATGTATGTATTTTTGTCAACAAGACTGGCAGTGACGCAAAACCTTGTTGTAAACATCTTCGTTGTGAATGAAGAACCTTGTTGTAAACATATTCGTTGTGAATGAAGGACCTGATTGTAAACATCTTCGTTGTGAATGAAGAAGAACCTTGTTATGTTAGTCCTAAAATCTATTTTTTCTTCCAACAGGCAACAGATATTCCAGTACCGAGCTGACGGCAACATCGAGCACGCTTACGGGAACTTCGACGGGCGCGTGACGCGGGGCGACCGCGCGACGCTGGAGATCAAGAACATCACCGACACGGACGACGGCGTGTACGAGTGTGAGGTGGGCGCGGTGGGCCACCAGTCAGCCACCAAGAGCATCCCGCTCACCGTCTTAGGTATGTCAGGACGTTTCTTAGGATTAGGGCCACTAAGGGTTCACCGTCTTAGGTATGTCAGGACATTTCTTACGATTAGGGCCACTATAAGGGTTCACCGTCTTAGGTATGTTAGGACATTTCTTACGATCAGGACAACTAAGGGTTCACTGTACAGTGTCTTAGGTATGTCAGGACATTTCTTACGATCAGGACCACTAAGGGTTCACCGTCTTTGGTATGTCAGGACATTTCTTACGATCAGGACCACTAAGGGTTCACTGTACAGTGTCTTAGGTATGTCAGGACATTTCTTACGATCAGGACCACTAAGGGTTCACTGTACAGTGTCTTAGGTATGTCAGGACATTTCTTACGATCAGGACCACTAAGGGTTCACTGTACAGTGTCTTAGGTATGTCAGGACGTTTCTTACGATCAGGGCCACGAAGGGTTCACCGTCTTAGGTATGTCAGGACATTTCTTACGATCAGGACCACTAAGGGTTCACTGTACAGTGTCTTAGATATGTCAGGACATTTCTTACGATCAGGACCACTAAGGGTTCACCGTCTTTGGTATGTCAGGACATTTCTTACGATTAGGGCCACTAAGATCTAGAGTTCACCGTCTTAGGTATGTCAGGACATTTCTTACGATCAGGACCACTAAGAGTTAACCGTCTTAGGTATGTCAGGACATTTCTTACGATACGGACCACTAAGGGTTCACTGTCTTAGGTATGTCAGGGCTTTTCTTACGATCAGGGCCACTAAGATCTAGAGTTCACCGTATTAGGTATGTCCGGACATTTCTTACGATCAGGACCACTAAGGGTTCACCGTCTTAGGTATGTCTGGACATTTCTTATGATTAGGCGACTATAAGGCCTTCAGGGTCGCCAAGAGCTTAGCCTTAGGTATTTCTGGACATTTCTTACCTTGGCCATCATTCACATTCGTCCTTCACTATTTTCAACTGAATCGTATAACCTTATCTTTAACTAGTTGTGGAGAAATAAAAGCAAGGTAAGGCCTATAGGGCTAGGGCTATCCAGAGAATCCTGCTCACCTTGTTAGATATGTCAGGACATTTCTTACGATTAGGTAGTTAAAAGGACTGTAGAGTCATTTATATTCTGCCTACACTGTTTACACGACCTTTAGACAGGGGCTATGTCTGAGCACATTGTTGGGATAGTCTATCGACATGTGTCATCTAGACTCCCACTGCCTTGCTACGGAAAAGGTTTTTTTTATCCTTTTCAGTGGTTAGTCCTGTGACAGTTTGCTTGCAATTCTACGACATCAAAAATCGGGCCGTAAGATTCATTCACTTCGGTCTTATTTTAATTAAGCATCAAAGTTTTATCATCAACTGGCTCTGTTAAAAACAAGGTAAAGCCTTTTGGGCTGTGTCCTGCGACAAGAAATGCCATCGTCCCCGTACAGGTAGTGCCGTTTCCGTCGCGGTTGGCAGTCGGTGAGTAATAGCCAATCCTGCGGCTGGATGTGGGCCGCTAGTGCTTCCTGCCGACGATCGGTCTTGTCTGCTCTATCATCGCTACATGACGTGCCTGAGCCGCAGGTACCATTCATTCCGGAATCTCGCATCTTAAGGGAGCCAAAGATTTCCTTGACATTAAGGCAGAGACAACTCATCATGCAGGTTCTTCCGATACTTCAACCATTCAAGTTACATGTCCGCAGCCCGGGATATGTATCACCTGTGGAAATAGAATAACCTTTCCATCCGAGATGCAAATTGGGGTCAGGACCACGCGGAGGGAAGGAAAATGCCGCAACAAGTCGCGCTTTTTACTGCTCTTTAGTCCCGATTTATCGCACGAGACAGCAATCTTCGCTGTGTGGACCAGCCTTGCAGCTGTACTCCAGTCGAGACAGCAATCTTCGCTGTGTGGATCAGCCTTGCAGCTGTACTCCAGTCGAGACAGCAATCTTCGCTGTATGGATCAGCCTTGCAGCTGTACTCCAGTCGTAAAGATAGGGACACTAGTTAGGTCACAGCTTCTTCTTTTTCCAAGAATATCAATTACTAACAGTTCTACTAACACTACAGTTCTAACATGAGACACGCTGTATATACTACAATACGCCGGTTTGGTTACGCAGATTTTGTTTCTCCCTTGCCCTATCTTACCCGTGTTTTGGAAATCGTTGCCACCAAGCGGCTTGCTAAGCTGATGTGCTACGCGGAAGGAGGCTACACCGGCTATATATACAAATACAGATCTTTCCGGGAAGGACTTCTACGTTCTTTACAGATCAACTTCTCCAATGGAGATACAAAGACTCGTTGGGCCAAAGCACCTCGGTCTCCTTCCCATGAGTTTCGCTTAACTTATATCAGAACCAGAAATCACAGATAGCCCTCTTTGTTATCTATCTATAAGAAGATTACTTTTATAATCTTTTGAAACTTAACGGGACAGAAGAAATTTAGTAATTGATCTTTGTAAAACAATCTCTGTTCTATTTTCCGATGATATGTTAAAAGGACCCCTGACCTCCTCCCTCGAACTCTTGACAAACGGCCTTGGCCGAATGAGTGTATCGTTGTATACTTTCAAGGTTAAATAAAGGCTGAAAAAAAGAAGAAGATAGGAAACCTAGCTAGGTCAAACCTTCTCCCAATGCATGAATATTTCCATGGGTGAACCGTTACTATTTGAGCGATGGTACACAGATGCACACTGCCAGATACATTGTGTTGGTCTTTTATCGGAAGAAAATGAATATTACAAAGTGCTGATTGCACACGTACGTCAGAAAAAAGTGCGAGAAACCGGCACATCCAGAAAAATGTACCCAGAGCGACCTCTGTCCTTTTCCTGACCGGTGTTGAAATAATCCTTCCCGGTAAGCAGTGGTCTCCATTTCCGCCGACACTGATGCCTGAGTAACGGCGGCGTACCCGGTGTGCTTGAAACATGGCAGTGAGAGATGGCCTGCAGCTGGACAGCTTTTAACAAACACACTCCGTGTGGGAGTCGCTAAGCCTGAATATCCGTACGGATCAACAGACTACATTGACAAATCTACGTTTCACAGACCAGTGCGGCACACACAATATGAGCCATGGCGTGGCGGTGTTTCTGTACAAAGAGCGACTCGGTTGAATGATTCCATCTGAGTTTCAGTCAGGAAGATTATTGATGATCTGCTGTGCTGTACATTGCCGACTATTACTGTGAAATTTACACGCAGGATGGCCTCTCTCCTATCTGGATAAAGCACTTCCCTGACGGGGAATATAAGAGAAATAAGCACGTTTGGAAATCTAGCCAAAGCAACCTTGCCCTACTCCTGATATCGCAGTCACTTTGAAAAGATTTTCAAGAAATCATTCTTTCGATATCAGTTATGAGAAGGACAAGGCCTTCGTCTGACAGGCTGACAGCAGCAGAGCTTGTCCCGTTCCTGGGCGTGTCGTGTTAAACCCACCTGTGTTGTGACGTAGACCGCTGTTTTAGCCTTCTGGACCCATTTTTGGGACAGTCGCGGATATCTCCTACAAAATCCAACCGTTTTTTGTGACTAAGAGTTTGTCATAGATCCTTGCTTCAGCCTGTCGAAAATCCTGCCCCAAAAAAATTCGACATATTTTCCTCAGTGTGCTTTCACGTTAAGACGGTAAATCCACAATCCTAAGAAAACAGGACAATGTCTTGTTCTCTCACAAAATCTCGTCCATCTAAGATTCGACCTACATTTTACAAGAAAAGGGTTTATTCATGTCTTAAAGTTGTCGATAATTACTTTAGCCTTCCGAAAATCCTACCGAAAACCACGACAAAAAATCGATTAACGCTGTTACGATATAAATCCACAGAACTCAAAAACAACATACCAAAAGCTAGTTTTTCTTTTGTCCAAATCTGATCCATCCAAGAGCTCATCAACATTTTACAGAAAAGGGCTTCTTCGGGTCTAAAAGAGGCTATAATTTCTGTGGGGGCTCAAAACGGACCCTGAGCGACACGTCTAATTGTGACGTTTGCGGAGGTTGAATCACCGACACCCCGTCTAATGACCGACTAACATGCGCGAATCAGACGTTACCAGAGTGTCTCCGCGTCCTGTTTAGGACTAATTGTGTGTGCGTCATTCGGCACGACGCCGAGCGGCGCAATCAGTCAGATCCTCCGCCTAATAAAGCGCCTGTAGCGGCGTGATTAGTCAGATCCTCCGCCTTATAAAGTGCCTGTAGCTGAAGCATTGCTTAAGTGGCGCGCTTAAGTTTTAGCGTCGCTTCAAATTAACCCTCATGGTTTCCTGACCTCCGAGCAGTCAGAGTTTGAGCAGTGCGTCGGGTCGCAATCAGGCTCCGCCAGGAATCTGCTGCAATGTGTAATGATAGGCATTGGGGGAGCGCGTACGTTGTCTGCATTATAATGTTTTAGTGGTGTCGCTAATATGAAATTATCAACTTGAATGGGTCACCACTAGTTCTGTTCTTTGTTTCATCATCTGTCAAAAACCAATTTAACTGTAATTCGAAGACTTAGGATCATAACAAGACCCGTTCTTGAATGTGTAATGTGTAGTATCAGGATTCTCAACTCCTTGTCATTTTTGCATTTAGAAAATACAGCCTTAACACCCTCCTGACGAGATACTGAACAAATCACATGGCAAATGATAACTATCGGAGTTTCAAGAGTGACCCGGAGGTTTGAGGTCATGATGGAAGTTTTTGTAATTTGTCAACTCACTTGGATGTAGAGAGTAATTGTCACATAGACAGAAATGCAGATTACCAAACTATTCCATATTGGTTATGATGGCAGCTTCATCAGTGCAGTCAGAGTTTAAGTAGTTGCTTTAGGACTTCTTAAAGATACAGAACACCCAAGTGACGGCACACGACAGCTATACATTGATAAGACTGCAATTTAAGTTTAAGCAGTGGTTTACGGACTTTGAGTCTTAATAAGACGCTATTAATGTGCACTTGTCTACTCTATAGAAGACTGTCACTTTTAACGAAACACAGAACAACCAACTCTGACATAACGGACGTAAATGACACCAGGGAAGGAGAGGTATATCAGAGCGATCAGAGTTTAAAGTAGTGGTTCGTAGACTTTGGGCTGTAATTAGGCTTCGTCTTGACTCTAGAGAGTAAGTTTGAAATAATACAGAACACCCAGTGATGCCATAATGAACAAATTGGGGCTCCATCATCAGGGTTTATGTGGATGATGCGTCCATTCACGATGATAGCAATGAAAACGAGCAACTGCGCAGTTTAATTGCTATCTGGAGTATACAGCACTTCCAAATTACACGTCACAAATGCGAGTCTTTCTTTATATTTCAGTGCCGCTGCGTTTTACTAATCTGAAACATTAAATGGATCATTTTCGATTCTCTCCTCGAGGGACCCGTGCGTTCTTCTTCAGTAGCTCCCTCAAAGGAACAATCCGGGGGAATCTAGACGCACGCCGTACATCACGGGACTCGGCTCATTAGCTGGTGCGCTCCGCTCGCGCCCGTTTGTCACCGGAGAGCCCGATTAAAATCTGGCGCTAATACATTACATTATGCACCATTCATCGCCGGGTTTGTGCAGAAACGGAGCCTGTAATGTGGGGCATTGTTTCTCCGAACTCATCCGTATTGTGATGATACATCCATTCCTGACATCCTTCTGTTGAAGTGACGCCGTGTTGGCGTAACGGTAAAGGTACTTGGCCAAGAGGGCCTGGAATCGAATCTCTTGACGTGCCACCGATGTTTCGTTCTCGGGAAAGGCACTGTACACGACTTTCCTCTCTCCATCCAGGTTTTTGAATAGGTAGCTAACTTCGGAACTCCGGGAGGCGGTGGAAGGAGAGGGATGGGCCCTACTTTTTTAATACTGCGCCCTTGAGAAAGTAACATAATAACTTTATTGCAAGTTCATGCCCAAAGGCTAATTGCAGACAAACAAGTACACGGAGATACATGAAAATCGAAATAATCATCTAGTCTACTGATAACAACCCACTGTCCATTAATCGGCCTCACAAAAATGCTAAAGGGGCTTTCTTTGCCTTCACGTTTTTACCTTCTATTAAGGAGAGTTTAGCCGTTTGTATGCGCGCGCCGTAGCATCGTGCTGCAAGGGTCTAGTTTCATAAGTTGTACGACTGACAGTCTGACAGCAAGTTGGCGGCCTTATCATTATGGGACATAGTCTTACAAAATTCAGCTGTCTTATACCTGAAAATGCTTTCTTAGATCCCTTTGGAAAATTGGTTCTGAAAATGCTAAGAAATAAATATCGTATGATGAATTTGGCTGAGCCTTACACGTCACCTAAACGTTGCAGTGTAGCAGCCCATACGTCTATGTTGACACAGTAATTGTAGCAATTTTCTTGGCAACAAAAGTTCCGCCTTATCTACTGTAGCCACAGCGCTGCACGTGCCCGGGGGGTCGGGTACTGGCCAGGACAAACCCTTTATTATCCTCGGGGGGTCGTGCTCTGACAGGGACAAACCATTCATAATCCCACAGGGAGTCCTCTGTATACTGACTTGATGGAAAGAGCAATATGCCCGCAAAATAGTTAAACAGATAGAATTCAGTTGCTTGAGTAACTATTTTTGGCATATCTTACTATCTGGATATCTAACCTTCATCAGCGTAAAGAGCAATATGTTTCTGATTTTTTTTCCAGCATTTTCTTTTGGCAATTCACAAATGAAAAATCAACGACAATTTGAGCCCTAGATAATACAAGGAAAGTCGTGAAGCTTCCTCTCCTCGTCCTGTTGTTTAAAGACGTGAAAGACAGAGACTTGCTTTAGAACCAAGAAAATCTAAAGCGAAAATACGAAGGTACGCCGTGTAGAGTTTGAACTTATTCATAGTCCTTTGAGATTCACGAATACCCACTCAACTCCACATCTTATCGGATGAAACTTTAACCCTTGTCCTGCTGGATTTCAGAGCAAAAATGTACCCCCACCTGCCCAGACACCTTTGAAACAAAGGGTACTAGGTTTTTATTGCTCATTTTAAGTTACCTCACTTTACAACAACCGCGAGGGTGCAACGTACACATTCTAGAAATACCCTCAACCCGGCAATTAGTCAGGGCTAGCATACAGAACAAGCATGTGCAAACCGACAGTTGTCGGGGCTAGCATACAGAACAAGCATGTGCAACCCGACAATTGTCGGGATCGGCAGGAATAGGGTTTTAACATTCGAAGCAAATTTCAAAGTTTTAAGACCCCACCATAACTGGAGAGGCTTTGCATGGCAAGTACTAAGAGGCAATAACCACCGTTCCGCGAGAGGTAGCAGTAGACAGCGCCGCGCATCGGGATGGCGGCTGACCTTCCCACTGACCCGATACAGAATCGCGTGGAGTATGAATGTATGATTATAACATGTACCCTATGAAAGGCATAAGTATTCTCATCTAATCAAATATCTTACAAAGACGAGATTTTAGAAGAATTCATCAGCCGTATTTAGTAGCTGGATTTGAATAATGCTGTAATCAGCATGTTGACTTGCATTCAATGCGACATCCTTTATAATATATATTCGCAGAGAATTGAAAATCGTTGCAAAATTCACACTTAGCTGCTGTAAGCATGAATAGTATTAGGCTCGTACGCTGTAGTTTTGCATTCCTAACTTTGAATAAAGGGGGTGTCCCTGTGTTGTAGTGGTCTGCGCATTGTCTCTCACCACACCTGGTTCAAATTACTTGGACCAGAAGGACTGGGGTTCAAGCCCCAGGTAGGACACCTCTGGACAAGAGGCGCATTGAGTCATACCAAAGACTTTATGAAATACTTGTGAAACAGTACACATAATTGTGAAACAGTATGGAAGTTAAACACACTTCACTGCCAGTGGACTAGCCCCCTGCTACAGTTGCACCACAGTGTGGCTATGAAACGGAGATGGGCACCGCCCTATACATCAATAATGGTGTGGGAGGATTTTAACATTAACTAACTTTGAATAAAATGGTGGCTGCGGGCCAAAAACTCGGACGAGGCCACGATTCTGAAGGGACAGCTGCGTAGTAACAAATTTACAGTAGTGATATAAACGTGTTCATATTCCTCAATTAGTACATTTGAAATTACATGATTATGCTTGAACTTGACTGAGTTGAACTGTAATTTCTAACACAAAAAAGATGGACGTATGACGTACCAAAATTGCCAACTGACGAAACCCGTCTTTGTCGAGGAATGAGCAATCCACTGCTTCTATGACGACACGTTAGGCAGATAGAACACGTGATTCGGTGAGCAGTGGATCATATGCTGCAGAAAGTCTATGGCGCCCCCCGCCTCTGTTGAGGGATGGCTGTAAATCCCTGATGCTGGTGGCTTCTTTCATATCTGTTCCGCTACGTTAGAATTATTCAGGTCGTGTCGAGATATCATAGATGACTTACGCACAGGCATTTATGAAGGATTGCCAGTAAGTGTGTGGGATAATGAGGCCATTGCTCATTGTTGTTGTGTAAAGGAGCACACGACAATGTTCATTGCGCTGGCTGTGTTCGGTGAAAATAACTTCTAACCTCCTTGTGGAAGACAGTAGAGCAGGTACCGAAACGTCCGACCCGGGAAAACAATGTTGTACAAAAGAAAACGATGTAGAACTTCTAACCATCTTGTTTGATGAGGTATTATAAGTAGCTGCCATTCAGTAGTCAGATACGTGCAAAGAAGAGTTGTTACTCCAATAAGCACAATACGCCGGCAGGACATGACATCCGGTCCTTTTGTAGTTCTTGCACACCCGTGATAACACAACGTTCTCCTACTGAAGCAGCGTTATGCTAAAAGCAATCGACTTTTGCTGGATCCCAGACAGAATGGCAAACGTGGCCAGCCGCAAAATTGATTACATTCTACACTACCTGAGATCGCTGCAGCTCTGGCAGGGTTGCAACCCTGCAGATCCGAATCAGCGACTGGGGAAAAGTCATTGCCTTAATGACCCTGGGTGGAATTGAGAAGTTTTAGCTAAAGAGGCCATGTCATATTGCACTCCATCTCAGGGCCGTCATCCTAGTTGCTGGAACAAAACTTGGTTGGTTGGTTGGTTGGTTGGTTGGTTGGTTGGTTGGTTAGTTGGTTGGTTGGTTGGTTGGTTGGTTGGTTGGTTGGTTGGTTGGTTGGTTGGTTGGTTGGTTGGTTGTTGGTTGTTGGTTGGTTGGTTGGTTGGTTGGTTGGTTGGTTGGTTGGTTGGTTGGTTGGTTGGTTGGTTGGTTGGCTGGCTGGCTGGCTGGCTGGCTGGTTGGTTGGTTGTTGGTTGTTGATTGTTGGTTGGTTGGTTAGTTGGTTGGTTGGCTGGTTCGTTGGTTGGTTGGTTAGTTAGTGGTCTGATTGGTTGGTAGATATCATAGTTATGGGCTGTAAATACACGTGTTGTAGTGTTGGCACAAGGGTTAAAGTATTTGGCCCAGATGTCCTTGGTTTGAATCCCCTGATATACCACTGATGTTTAACCCATGGGAGAGGCACTTAAGACGACTTCCCTATCACCACCCAGGTGTAAAATAGGTACCTATCTTCGGTGTGGGAGGTAAAACGCGGTGGAAGGAGAAGGATGGGCTCCGCCTTCCACTACCGTGCCCTCGACAAAGTGGATAACAACCAAATATCACTACGGGCACTTAAAGGACAGGGCCTTTACCTTAATGAATATAATCATTATGCAAATCCACATTTACCTGGCAGATTCCTGGTTTAACTAACCAACATGACTGACAATACTTACGTTACAGTCACGTGACTGCAAACAACACCCAGACGACACTAATGTCGAAAATAGAATGTTTTGTTTGAATGGTAAAGTTTTAAGTTGCTAGAATATTTTGAGAATTTGAATTGCATAGTTCCTGACGCATAGATATCGGGTTAAACGTAGTAAAGATCTGCTACTACTGGACATCGTTGCTTTTTTGTACAGTTCTGTCACTTGTGAAAACCAAAGTTGCATGTCTATTGGTAAAAGAAACATGGAAACATTTGGAAATACCATATCGCATTTCTACAACAAGACCGGAACAGCATCCATGTAGATACCGGGAGTAGATAGTGCGCGTTCGCTCACGCTGGCTACGCGACTTGACTTCCATGTAAATGCCGGCAGCCGTATCTGTGCTCCCGCGGGGAAAGTGCGCGACGCTCGTGAATTGGTGCAATAAATTTTACTGCTGGAAATCGACAGAGATAAGAGCGAGCAGCTGAAGTGATGAGTAAAAGCGTTGATTCTGCTGCTCCACTTTAAAGGCACCCAGAGCATTTTATGAGGCTTGATAACTAAAAATATTCTAGTTGCTGTAATCTTTTTGAATTGACATTTTATGCCACTGTTAACCACATTTGCGTGCGGATTTCTTATCAAAAGTGCTCAAAAGCGGCACAAAAATAAGCTACATGGTGATCTTTTAGTTTCACTCGCCTAGTGTAAATAGAACAATACCATAGCCCCGCACAACTCCGTCAAAACGTAGAAATGCAAAATTAAAACATGAAAATACAAATATTTGATGGAGATGCAGTCTCTCTCTCATTGGTCGAACCGCTAATTGTGATGGGCAGTCGGAATCAGTCTAGTAGGGCTTGGATTTTCTATCAGTTCTCACCACACAACGACATCGTATCTTTGCTCCTTTAATGTCGCTATGTAATGGTACAGTGTTATCGAAACTTACTATGTGTAGAAATGACTAGAAGTTTGAGTTTTTTATTCAAGTTTCAAGCCTTATAAAATGCTCCGGATGCCTGTAAGGTACTAAACATCACGTACAGTGGGCGTAAGTGGTTTACTTCCTTGGTACACGGATATTCAATCTAAAAATGCAGCAAGCGGTAAACACAAAAACAGAGCTCGAGTGCTTTGAGGCAAACTTGAATCGGACCTTTTTTTTTCAATCCCTGAAATTGTATGTAACCAAGGTATAGACATTCTCCTCCGACTGTTGTTGTCCATATTCTAGTAGTGCTCCTCAACCTTTCTTTAAATCTAATAACAGAATTGATTTAGCCTGATGGGACAATAGCATTCTTCTGGACGCCGAAATCGAGTTTGGATGACTCGTGAATCCCTCGGACACAGAAAAAAATGTAGTCTCTACCAGACTAACCGCGCCGGCTCTAGAGAGAACATTTGACGGGGGACTTTGGCCATGGAGGGTAACATTCGCAGCAATATTGGACCCTATCTCCGTAGCCGATTCCCTTCATACAATTGACTCTATTTGGGCCAATTTCTACTATTATCCCAGCGACCCGCGGAGGCTGGTAGAGCCTAACAGAAATGCCCCAGTGGCCTCCATTAGCTATTGACTTCCAAACTGGACACGGGCTTAGTGGAGATTCGATGGGAAGATGGTGTAATTACATTAGCGGTAATTGTTGATACCTCAGTTACGTTTGGCTTGTAAAAATCAATCCTCACCGTGAGGTAAAGATCTATAGCAGTTTGTGTGGTAGGTAAAGGTAGTTCCATAGCCTTTTTGAGGCCGTATGGGCAGAAGGGTGCTATCCACTGTGTCTAGGGCACGGTATTGGAAGGCGGGGCCCAACTCTCCTTCCACCACCTTTCAAGTCTCCATCCAAGTCTACCCATTTCTACATCCGGGTTGATTGGGAAAAGGCATGTACAAGGAGAGAGATGGAGAAAGAGAGAGAGAGAGATGGAGAGAGAGAGAGATGGAGAGAGAGAGAAAGAGAAAGAGAGAAAGAGAGAAAGAGAGAGAAAGAGAGAGAGAGATGGAAAGAGAGAGAGAGAGAGAAAGAGAGAGCGGCGTCCAACTCCGTTTCAAAAGCACTTGGCCACACAACTTGGTGCAATCACTACTGCAGGGGCTAGTTCAACTAGTGGTGTGTGCTCAACTACCCAAAATGCTCTCCCAAATGCTAAGTGCTAAGCAGAGAAAGCAGTATGTACCATTTTAAAAGTTTTTGGTATGCCTCGGCCGGAGATCGAACTCATGACCTACCGAATACCGCGAGGGCGAAAGCTTCACTTACTAAAGATCTATAATTCGAATGTAACACTTCCGATTTTATGAGGAATTTGTCAGCTAGAATAAACCATACATAAGCGATCAAAACTAGGTACACGAGAGACATGCGATGAAAACAGCTTACGTAACGTGTCCACAGCATTTTGTTCTCGCAGCAGGAATTTCTCGTGTCCTTGGCAAATTTTCCAATTCCTTTCTATATAATGTAATTATGGAAAATAACTCATCTATAACGGCGTGGAAATAGAATTATGAAGTCAATAACTTCGTTGGATCGTTGCCAAATTGACACAAATGGGAAAAATGAAATCCTCTGATAGAAACTCACGACGTTTTAAATCCACTTTCCCATTCGTTAGGGACAAGACGTGTTTTAATTAGTTTGCCTGGCGATAAAGATTAGTTTACTGACTGGTGAAAGTTTCCATCCTTCTGAATAAAAAGTTTTTAGGTGTTACAATATATGATCGATACAACCTGTACCTTTACATGTACGTTATATTGAGTATTTACTGCAAGCATGAGTTTATACGCGACATTACAAATGGCACGTTACAATGAATGTACAGTAGAGGTCATCTTCCAGCACATCGCAGCGTGGGCAAAATACTATCCAGGCCCGCAGCAATCTTCAACTGGCCCCTTTGAATTTTGGGCGGCCTGGATAGTATGATATTTTATCCCGTAGAGATCTGCTTGGAGTTAACCGTAGAAGCACATATTGCGGAAGGTGAAATACCCAAGTTTTCTGCAGGAAAAATTTCAAATAAAGATACGAAATAGCGAGCATTCTTTACTCAAATGAACACGAGCAGATTCGCAAGATTTACTTCACAATTTGTATCTAGCAGTCAGTGGAGAATATGTTTTGCTTATGAATTATGTTGTTGTGTTTATGGATTTATTGGTGATTGTGTTGCCACTTCCGACGGTGGATGGTATACTTATGCTTAGCATGTGCTTCACTTACCTCTTAAAGTGACACGGTTTGCTGGATAAGTTTTCCCCAAGTAAAATGCCATCTGGAGAATCTTCTTAAAGTGTTGGTTCTGTCTTGAGCGCCCAATGCTGTCATTTTGAGATGTTTTAATGCTTTTCAACCCATAGACCACCTGGACTATGATTGCTTCCCATGTAATTTCATATTGACATTTTGCTCTCGCTAAATCCCCTGTCACTTTTAGCCAACCATATGCCTCAAAACCTTCTACAGACCATGGTTGGGAGTTAAGCCATTCTCACACATAGCCAACCATGGCCTCTCTTACACACACACCTCCTTCAGCGTGGCTCAAAGGCGGAGTCATTCCGGTACCCAAGAAAGGAGATCTAACACTAGCCGCAAACTACCGTGGGGTCACTCTTACACCCATAGCTGCTAAGGTTTTAACAAACTTCTGTTAAACCGTCTTGTAGATATACTCTTGAGGAAAAAACAGAATGGCTAGAAGAGGTAGGTCCTCCATATCGCAAATCCGCTCAATCCGTAGAATCATAGAAGAAATTAGAAGATGCAACATTGACCTAGTACTGCTCTTTGTCGACTTCCGTAAGGCATTCGACTCCATAGACAGAAACATCATGTTTGACATAATTCTCCTGTATGGAATAATTCTACCCATTGTCATTGCAATCAAAGCATTATACATAAACACTACTGCAACAGTGATCACCCCTGACGGTGAAACAAGCCCCTTTGAGGTAACAGCTGGTGTCCTCCAAGGGGACACTTTAGCACCGTTTCTCTTCATTGTGGTACTGGATTATGTTCTACGCCTCTCGTTAGACAGTATGCAGGAAAAGGCATCGAAATCCAACCTGGAAGAAGTAGTCGTCATTCAGCCGACTTTAAACTTTGAAAAGGAAAAGTTTGGGATGGTTCGGAGCAAAGTTCCGGGAAGGTCCTGAATGTGTGACTGTGGCTTAAACCAACTCGACTTACCATGCTATACACAGTCGCCTAGTCGTGTCCATTTGTCTGTGACGTTTTTATACAACTCTCTCCTCATATATCCGACCATCCGTGGCATAATCGTGATATAAAACGAGTCTCTTGGGTTAATTGGATTTTATAGGATCGATAAAAACGCCAGCTTCAGGAAATCTTAGATAACACAATTTCTCCCTTAATCACTGCGCTCCGTCATCATTAACTCCAGGAAGATGGATGTTTGGGCTGTTCCTGCCTCTGGTCAATAACGCTTCTCTTTAATCATCTTTATTACAAACAAGCGCCATAAATCATCCAGTAGGGGAGTATGTCTGAGGGCGCTTCTAGGAACTGGGTTTTAAACTAACAAAAGTGGCAGGAATTAATGGACAGAGTGGGCAATGAGTGGCCCATTAATCTTCACGCAGTCTTTAAATACACATTTCCTCTAATCAAGTCAGCCAAGAAGTATCCATACCGTATATAGGGCTTTACTTTGGTTGTTCATTCGCACGATAACAATTGTTTATCTGTGTCCAGTATGCATGGGGTAGGAGTAAGGGTTAGAGTTAGGGTTAGGGTTAGGGCTAGGGTTAGGGGTAAGACTTGGGGTTAGGGTTAGGGTTAGAGCTAAGGTAAGGGCTGTGGTTAGGGTGAGGATGTACACGTGAATCGTCTGTCATGATCAGAATAATTTTTAGCGAGCTGATACTTGATCAATGTACTGATCATGTTTGACTTGCATTTTCTTCTTCCGTTTTCAGTGCCACCTTCCACTGTTGAGATCACCGGCTGGGACTCCCAGTCTCCCTTGCGCGCGGGGGACCCCTTGCGGCTGTCTTGCACAACTACAGGTGGCAAGCCCTCGCCGCGGATCACGTGGCTTAGAGGGAACACTGACGTCACACCGCAGGGGCCTTCACCCACGCCTTCCCCGGACTCCACACGGGTGAGCTGCCAATCAAATCAATCAATTAGCCAATCGATCGATCGATTAAAATCAAATCACTAGAATTAGCCAATTGTTTTTGTGTGTATACCATAACAATGTATGATGAGTACCAAACAAGTATCGATTAGGCCACAGCAAGTAAATTTTATGGATGACATCCTCTGCAAGCTCCAGATTTAGTGCGCGCAGGCGAAAAAAGACAAGATATCCACATTTTCAAACTTGAATAGTACAAAGCATGTAAGAAGAAATGAAGCAACAAAAACATGGTATTATAACCAGCAAGTCTTTCATCCTAACATTAACTAACGCTAGCTGATGTCAACATTGAAATAACTGTAAAGTTAGATCCGGGTTAGTGTAGCATGTCAAGAACGAAGAGACAAGGCTTCGCGTACACTGGGTACAGGAGTCTCATGAGTCATGAGGCAGACTGACTGTGACCAGATAATGCTGGCTCTGCTCACTTTGTCTCAACTGAAGTTCTCTCTGCTATTGCTGCCCTGACTGCCTGAATTTCCGTGCCTCAGAAATCCGTCGTCTTTTTATTCTGTCTTCAACAGACAGACAGCTATACAATGGTCTACTCAAACCGCATTACATCAGTTACTTCATCTGACCTTGTTATCGGATTTGTTAGTACATGTATTTCACTTCATTCAAGAAAAAAAACCCATCGGATTACACGTTGTTGATAAAAATGGCACAGCAATTATAGACTAATTCCAATTACAGGTTTGGTATGAGGGCTGCACTGTGTCTTCCTATTGGTGACAAGGAGCAATCTTATTACAGTTGCATACTCAAAAATTGTACAGCACGTTTGTACGATGGAAGTGGTGGACGTTTGCAACATTTTGCCCCATTTTCGGTAAATTGACCATTGCCGAAGGGCACAAAATTCTTGTTTTTTATTTCAAAATCAGGCGAAAATCAATGCGCTCGCTGATGTCATCCATAAAATTTACTTGCTGTGGCCTTAGCTAGATAGCTAATCTTTATTGCCAGGTCATATTTCTATTTTACCATAAAATCAACTGTAAAATTGCTTATTTTAGTTGTGATTTAATGAGACAGTTTGGAGAACTCTTCTTGGCGCTCTACGTAGTAGGAAGTGTGATGAACTCCCTGTTCAATTGACCTCCGAGACAAATTATATCACAGAGTCAATTTAACGCCATGAGAGATCATTCCTACTCTGCCCCTCACTTGACTGGACTTTTTTCTGAGTCTCGCTCTGCCAATTGGCTCTCAATGTTGTAGAAAGTTTCAAACACTCCGGTTCTTTGATCTGCGAAGTCACTGGGATGTCGGCGGTAGTTCAGCAAACCTCAATCCCGTGTAACATAAAAGAGGGCCTGCATGCCCCTTTTACGTAGAGCGTAATCGGCCGTTTTGATTTTACGTAGAGCGTTGCCGACCACTCCATGATTTAGCGTAAAGCGTAGGGAGGCTTTTCTGAATTTAGCGTAGAGCGTAGGGAGGCTTTCTGAATTTAGCGTATTACGTAGCCGGCCCTCCGAATTTAGCGTAGAGCGTTGTCGGGACCCCCCCCCCCCCCCCCACGCAGGCCCTCATAAAAGGAGCCTCGTGCTTCAAAGATCTGCATATTGAGCAATCAAATACACTTATCAGTAAGACTAGGGTGTGTCTGTTTGCCTGGTTGATATCATTGTTACATTACTGGCTCACGCCTTGTCTCTCGTCACTCACTGACCGAACAAGCGACTAGTGGGCCCGCCCCTACACCGATTCTCCCTGACAACAGATGCCAACTGCCAGCAAATAATCAAGACCATAAACCAAGATCCTTTCACAAAAATGTTCTGCTGCAGTACCAAGGTCAAACACTAGCGGGGCTAAAACCGACATTGACTTTCGTCCTTCCAATATGCACCCACTTATCAAATATCATAACAATCTACGTTGATGAAGGTTAGACTTCCAGGTAATAAGATACGCCCAAAACTTTCTCCAGTTGCTTGTGTAACTATTTTGGCTTGTCATTACAATCTATTTAGAGGCTCTTAAAGTTATGCTGAACACAAACACAGCCACACAGCCAAAAACAGTACCTCAATCATGGAGGTAACTATCAATCAATCACACTTTAATACACAACAAATGTGACAGGTACAACTGTATGGCAAGTTCGTAGGTAGTACAAAATATCAAGACATATAATTATGTCTTTGCTTATCAACAATGCTAATGAATTCTACAAAAATGAAGACTAAACTCTACGGTATCCAATAAGAGTAATACACTATACATATATGGAAGATGTATTACATGATACACAGGCAACTAAGTTTACAATGACCAATGTCTCCTCATTCTGGCAGGTGACCCTTGACCTGCAGATCGCGTCGTTATCGAAGGATGACCACCAGGCCCGGTACACCTGCAGGATTGCGCACGAGACGCTGTCCGACCCGCTGGAGAAGGCCATGCAGCTCAGCGTGCAGTGTAAGTGCAACTCCAACTCTAGCTGCGAATAGCTGCAGTGTAAAGTGTACTAGTCAGAGAATAAAAATGGCTCTAACTGTATTGTTCCAATAGTATTTATGGTAAATCTTCAACTGGTTTCAAATGAATTTTGCTATGATGTATACACATGTATGGAGGCGCTAGCCAGATTCCCTTTCACTATTGTAGCAAAGAAAATGACAACATGTAGTTATAATAAGTACATGTACATATGTACACACTATCGATAGTATTGCTGATTATAGGAGGTAGAACAGTCTTAGAGATAGGAGGATTAAGGCCATGGCGACGATGTGAATGTCATGCGATGTTCACGTGATGTCGGTGTGGCAGCCATGTGAATATCGTGTGATGCTCACGTGATGTCGGTGTGGCAGCCATGTGAATGTTGTGTGATGTTCACGTGATATCGGTGTGGCAGCCATGTGGATATTGTGTGATGTTCACGTGATATCGGTGTGGCAGCCATGTGTATATTGTGTGATGTTCACGTGATATCATGTGTATATCATATATGACCTTTCCGCCTAATGTGAAACAAATAAGATATAGTGATCAGTTCGTTTCGGTCTACGTTGTTATACCCTGTTTAACATGATGCCATAATGACCTCACAGATGCCCCCATCATCTCCATCGCGTCCAACCCGGATGTGACGAAAGAAGGAGAGACCGCTACTTTGGTCTGCAACACGGACAGCAACCCCGCCATCCGCAACTACCAGTGGCTTAGGGACGGCAGGTAAGATTCAGTTCACCAGATCATCGGATACAATTTGTTTTCGTTATCAGTACTTTCAGACATGTTATACTTCGGCATTTTTATACTTTCGCCGTGAAGAATACAGACAGTCTTTATCGTTTTAAGTAATGACATTTTGTTCTTAAATTTTAGCACGAGGACATCGTTAAAATAGAATGCTGGGGTGAAAACTTGCACCTGACCCTGTTCACTCCCTGAAACTGTGTGCACCAAAGTACAAACGTTCCTCAGAGATTCTGTTTTCATGTTGATTTTCCAATCTAGCATTTTTTTAAATTCCGTTAACCAAGAAATTAAGATGTGGCGGCCTAAGAGGAAAGTAAGTTTCTTTCTGCCTGTAGACGCGGACAGGTTGGTTTACTATCACTGTGTTGCCGCTGATACACTGTTTACTTACCATTTGAAGTTCTGTTGTTATCATTCTCTTGTTTGAAACTCCAGAATTTCTGTTACATTATATTCTAAGTGGTGTTGTAATTATTTGCTTATACTTGACAGCTCTGTTATTGTTATTGTAATCTAAGATGAGTTTTGAATTTCTTTTATAACTACTGGATGGTACCCTCACTGCATGTTATTTTCATTTAAAACGTCGAATAAGAAAAATTAAAAGAATTGAAAAAAATTTAAAAAATAAAATACATTAAAAAGTTTTAACAAAATTTAGAAAATTAAAGAAATTTTAGAACTTGAAAAATAAATAAAAAATTTAAAAAAATGAAATACATTAGAAAAAGTTTTAACAAAATTTAGAAAATTAAAGAAATTTTAGAACTTAAAAATTTAAAAAAAAATGGAAAATTAAAGAAATTAAAAAAAAATGAAGAAAATTTTTGAAAAAAAAAATTAAAAACAAACCTCTGTGTCGGTTCCAGGTCGGTCCCGCGCGGCGACGGGCAGCAGCTGACGGTCCCGAACCTGCAGCGGGACGACCAGTCCGTCTACACCTGCCAGGCCATCAACGACGTGGGCAGCGGCAGCGGCAACTTCACGTTGAACGTGGCCTGTAAGTACTATTTTTTTACAGCAGAATCCGCTTATTTGCATAATTGATTTGTTAGTGTATTTTATACAATGATAAGGAGTTGTTTTATTTTATGCAAATAGCAGGAGAATGCAAAAATGGCTAATGCAATTATGCCATTTTGTTTATAATGGAGTGAATGGGGAATGGTTTGGTTTTCAGAATTTTATGCATATCCCCGAAATATGCTATTAACAGTAATGCAAATAGCTGGATTCTACTGTATTTTGTTATTTTTACTTAGCACAAATCAAGATACAAGTGAAAACAATAATAACATCATAACACGCATCTGCAAGAGTGGTCGAAAGCTTGCACGCTCAAATGTAGGTCACCCAGGTAACTACGATTGCAGCATAAATGATATCAACCAAATCAAGTAATAGATTAAGCACGACATAAAAAAGTTATAATCATGTTGTCCTTATGGCATCCTTGTCCTGCCAGTAGTTTACTACTATACCATATCGTATCGGACTGCGTTCACTTCCGCCCGGGTTAGCTGACCATCTGTCACCAGCCAATCACGTCATCGCCTAAGGTAAAGAAGCAACGTGATTGGCTGTTAACTCTCCCTCCAACAAGTGGAGGAAGAGTATCGGATTGGCTGGCTATCGCTAACACAGCAAGAATCATATTCAACTCATCACCTTGTTCTTCGCTTAGACAAACTGAAATAGATATAGAATACAACACGGTGTATTCCGTGTCACCCGAGGTACCAGCCCGAGCGCGGGAGGGCTGGGACCGAGGGTGATGCGGAATACACCGTGTTGTATTTTATTTATGTCATACCCACCCGAGAAAACACACATTTCAATGCGGAATGCGCCAGAAGTTGAGGGAGTTTTGTGTCCTCGAGCAAAAAACTTTAACAGCATCGATCCCAACCTCCGAATCCGGTATTCAAATTTTCGACGGCGGCGCAACCGGCGTGCTCGAAATACATTCGAAATATTCTATGGAAGCCCGTGTGATACAACTCCCGAACCCTATGTGATACGGGAAATTATCATACGGTCCGGAACACCCGTATCAGGCCCAGGTATGACATAATTCGCAATACACTTAGGATTGTCACTATCATATCTATAACAAACCGTCTCGACTCTTACAGACCCTCCACAGATCAACACCACGGCTATCCAGGGCGAGAAGGTGACGAGGCTGGGAGACCGGGTCAGCTACAAGTGCCAGGCGGACGGTAACCCCGCGCCCACCGTCTACTGGCGGGTGAAGAACACCAAAGTCAGGTGGGCGGTAACGGCTCTGCTCATTTGTTTGTTTGTCTCTTTTCTTATGCAATAATCATCTGCTCAATATCATCATCATCATCATCATCATCATCGTCGTCGTCATCATCGTCATCATATCTTGTCGCGCCAGTATCGCAGCCAGTTCATTGCTTCTTGGTTTGCTTCACGTATGTCCTGATCAGCACGTAACAAGACCAGAAGGCCTCTTCAGTTTTATCGGTTCCATGAGTAAGACCGGGACAGCATCTCATCTCGTCATGGAAGCTCATCTGTGTAGTAATCATAATACAATGCTGAACTTTCTTCCAACACTAAGGTATTCACGGATCAAATTTTCTACGACCGCTGTCGCCTTCTTCGGGATCAATGATGACCAATCACTTCCGAACGTAAACTCGCAAGAGTTATAGACACGTGACTTTATTGAAACGTGTCTTTACGGATACGTGACGTCATCAATTGTTCAAACGTGCCAGGAAGTTTATAACGCCCACTGTCTGAGAGATGGTTGGAGGGCCCTGATGTATATTGCCTCCTTTAAACCTCTCATAAAGTAGTCCTGTACATCAGGGCACTCCAGCCATCACCAGACAGAGACAATGGGCGTGATAAACTTCCTGGCACGCTTGACCAAGTCAGGAACATCATGCTTGAGACAAGCTTGACTCTGTGAACTTACAAAGCCAATAGAAGTAGGTTTGGAAGGCAGCTCGGGGCCATTCCCCTTACCCATTTATTTATCTGTTAGTATATTTTGAACAGTAAACCACCCCATTTCGTAGCGCTCCATGGCGGCATCCATGATTGCAAACTGTGTAAGATAGGGCTGGTTGGTTAGATTCATACATCCCTGCGCGCACCTCTAAGTACCCATGAGTATGAGGAGTTCTTTGACATGCTAGAAGTGAGTTTCGCCTCGCACACACGGTGACGTCACACTCCAGACAGTTTGGCTACTTTGGCAGTTAGAGTCGAGAATCGTGACCCCAGGTCGGTCAGAGGTCACACGTCTGATGGAAGATAAGGAACAGGTCTGACGTCATGAACCATGGCTTTGAAGGAATCAGAGTTTGAGGACAGGCTTTCCGCCTTTCTCAGAAGGTGGCTCTCGATCAGAGTTTTATGATGTCAAAAAGGGTCGGCTGACTCGGCTCTCACAATCCGTTACGCTCTTTTACTCACACATCTACCTGGAGATTATAAGAAGTACTAACGTTTCTTCAACCTTCATTTATTTCATTTATTTATTTATACAGGGAAAATGCACTCATGCCACTAGCCTGTTTTCAGGTATCCCTGATGCTATAATCTAAAAAAAACACATCTAGCACTAATCACATCAACAACCTATCTGATCTTCTAAGCACTCCTCTACATAACGTTTTTTAAATCGGATATGGAGATTCTTTATACACAACCAGGTATTGATCTCACCTGCTAACGTTTCAGGTGAGATCAATACCTGGTTGTGTGTAAAGAATCTCCCATATCCTATTTTCTACCAACCTGATGAAATTATTTTCGGGTTTTTAAAATCATTTTCTTCTTCTTTCTTGCTCGTGTAGGCTCGTTCCTTTATTAGAAATCACGCCCATTCAAACGGTTGAAAGATCCACTTGATGTCTGGATGAAGGTTAGACATCCAAGTCATAGAATACGCCAAATTACAATCACTCAAGCAACTGGATAAGATTTGGAACCGGTCAGACGCTGTCTGGATCCTAGATATCATCCTTATTTGTATCATGTCATCTTCTTAAACGGTTTTTTTGTTATCTTTGATTCCTAAGCGACCGGTGACTTCTTTTATATCTAAGTATGTCCAAAATTATTTATTCATTGGCCATCGGCACAGCAGTTACTATTTTAGTGCAAGATGTTACCTAATATGAAACGTTTCCCCGTGCAATTCAGCATTTGAGAACCGACACATATAAACACTCTTTCTTTCCCCGTACCATCCCACAGTGGAATACCCTGCCTGGCACGGCTGCGACGGCTCCCACCGTTGAGTCGTTCCGTGCCAGGCTGGAGGCCTGCCCGCCTTAGCCCGGGACCTCAACTCCCCCCCTACCTTGCCCCTGAAGGGGTTATTTGGGGGAACCCAATGTTGATGTAGATGTAGATTTGGCTGCGATATTGGATGAGCTGTACAAGATTGTAGAACTGAATAAACCGTTATTACCATTATTCTCCCTGCAGGTTCGGCACCAGTAACACGCTGACGTTCCCGTCCGTAAGGTACCAGGACGAGGGGAGGTATGAGTGCGTGGCCAGCCAGGAGAGTTTCCCCTCGAACGACAAGATAGAAACCTTCATCAACGTCAAAGGTGCGTTGGGCATCCTTGTGTCGCAGTTACGTCTCAAAATGTCTGTATCTGTATCTGTAAAGCCGGTGTAACCACCCTTCGGAGTAACACACCAGCTTCGCAGGCACGCGGCGAGGCAGCAGCTGGTTTTATTACACCGAATGACCTGTCACGTCCAACCTTCACCAAACTGCATGCATTGTTTAAATGTATTGTATTCAGGAAACAATTGCCTAAAAAAATTGTATTTTTTTTTACTTCGCTTTTTGACAGGCAAGGACAACGTGGCACTGCACTCAAGTTTTTCGTAACTTATTTCATTAACAGTGCCACGTACACAGAACAATAGTCCAATTTTGCACCTGGGTGGAGTGAGGAAAGTCGTGTTAAGTACCTTTCCCAAGGTTACAACATCGGTAGCGTCAGGGAGATTCAAACCCAGGACCGCTTGGTTCTGGGCCGATCACCCTGCCGTTACGCCACACGACCCCACCCCAAAGTGTCTTTACGGTCATTGATGAGTGCTGGTTCATTCCCGTCTCTTCCCGTTACCCGACCCCACCCCAAAGTTTATTTACAGTCATTGATGAGTGCAGGTTCATTCCCGTCTCTTCCCGTTACCCGACCCCACCCCAAAGTGTCTTTACGGTCATTGATGAGTGCAGGTTCAATCCCGTCTCTTCCCGTTGCCAGGCCCGCCGTTCATCGAGCAGGGCAGGGAGGCCGTGCGGGCCCAGGCGGGCTCCACCGCGAAGCTGGAGTGCGAGGTGTACGGCGACCCGCAGCCCGACCTGGTGTGGGACGGCCCCGACGGCAGGGTGGAGGTGTCCGACGGGAGGGGCGACCAACAGTCAGAGTACCTCATCGAACAACAGGTAAGGATTTAGAATCAGAGATAGTAGAGTTAACACCCGTAACACTCGGACAGACAGACAGACAGACAGACAGACAGACAGACAGTCAGTCAGAGTACCTCATCGAACAACAGGTACGAATTTAGAAGCAGAGGTAGTAGACTTAACACCCGTTACACTCGGACAGACAGACAGACAGACAGACAGACAGACAGACAGACAGGCAGGCAGACAGATACACGCACACAGGCAGAGAGACATACACACAGGCACACACAGGCACACATACACACACAGTACATCATCGAACAACAGGTAAGAATTTATAATCAGAGATAGTAGACTTAACACCCGTAACACTCGGACAGACAGACAGACAGACAGACAGGCAGATACACGCACACAGGCAGAGAGACATACACACAGGCACACACACACAAACACACACACAAACACACACACACACACACACACAGTACATCATCGAACAACAGGTACGAATTTAGAAGCAGAGATAGTAGACTTAACACCCGTAACACTCCGACAGACAGACAGACACAGACAGACAGAAACACACACAGACACACACACATCAAACAACTGGTAAGATATGGTTATGGGAGAAAATGACTGAAAGTGAAGACAGTTATTGTACACACATACCCACTGGGTTAAGTACAGATCACAACAACAGAATAGCATACAGATACATCTATTCAATGTCAACTTACTACAGGAATTATAAACTTCTCCTCGCTGCTTCGTGATGATAAAAATGTAAGAGCAGTTATGGTTCACAATCGACGGTTTGTCTAAACGTATCCAAAATATGATTTTTCTGTATTGCTAAGGTGTATGAAATGGGGAAATAGGTTGTATCAGTCTATAAAACTCAGACTTCGGAACCGTTCGACAGACAGACAGACAGATAGACAGACAGACAGACGAAAGCACAGTCATCAAACAACAGGCAAAGCAAACCATTAGTCAAAGCACATGACCGATCCTGCACAGTGCACACACAATAACACACGACCACACACACGCAGCATAGATCCCTCAACTGTCACGTAAGTACCTAATTTGCATATTCGTGACGTTTTGTTTCCAGGTTATAACGCCGGGCGCGAAGATCAAGGGCGTCCTCACGATCAACTCTGTGGAGGAAAAACACTACACCACCTACACGTGCACGGCGACCAACAAGGACGGAGACGCCTACAAGGAGATAGAACTGCAGAAAGAAGGTGAGACCCGTCTTTAACAAAAGATCAAAAATTGTAAGAATAAATCAATGAACTTATGAATTACATAACAGTTGTAAAGGGTACACATTCCAATTCTAGCAACAATCTTTTTTTGCAATAATTCTAAGAGACTGTGTACTTGTTTTTTGCGTTTCGGCGCCTTCGCGCCGGAACGCAATGTCCTGGCTTTTACCTTCGATGCATGCATATCGCATGCAGGATGCTTCGATGCATGCTGTTTGGTTCAACACTGTGTCGCACACCAGAAGACCTTATATGGCAATACGTTCCCAAATCCTTGTATAGCCGTTGCCTTATATGGCAAGGGAGCACGAAAAGGCAGGCAGGCTAGATTTGCATGACACACAGGAGGGCGACCGCATGTAACTGCTACAACTGTTCGGAAATATCATTGCATTGTGGTTTCGGACTTTGATATCCTGAAAAATGACCATATTACATCTATTCCACAAGATTGCAGAAGAAAAAAAAATGATTTCGTCAAGAAAACGACCAAAAATCGACATAAATGATACCATATAGTGAGGCTATAGCATTACGTACAGAGAGACGGGTTACGTACCGCAGCTTAGCCCATCTGGCAACGCGAAGCACTTCGGACCCAGAAGATCCGGGTTCGTGTCCGTGCATGGATATCAATATCATATTTATGAATATCATTTTTTCATTTTTTCATTAATAAATAAAGAAATATTTTATATGTGTTATTTTTAAATATTCATTTAATATATACAAGGCCTTTGTCTTATGAACAGGACTTCATAGATTCCAAACCCGGCATTCGAATTTTTCTGTTCATTGTAATGGAAAATACCGTGCAGCGGCTCCTATGCGCGGTATGATGATTCTTGCAAAACACTCGCCACTAAACTTCTATCCCCGATGTAAACAGAGGCTCTTGATGTTGTTTGCAAAACAGCGATCCTTTGTTACAGTAGCAAATGCTCCATTGTTCAGTATCGACTTCATTCAGACAACACGGACGTGGAAAGTGGCGCCGCTCGGCACAAAACTATGGGAATTTTCATGAATTTTAGCAAAATTACCCAGGAAAATAAGGAAGAAATGTTGTAAATGCGGAAACCAGAATAATACGGATGAGGTAGCTGTTGATTTGTTTGACATTTGGTAGTCATTTTAGATAGAACCTTAGCTGTTATGAACTTCTATTTCACTTAATTACCATAGTGCTGATGATTCAATGGTGCTTTTTCAAATTTTATGTTTTATTGCGTGCCATGTACATAATTACATTGATAGCTTTTATAATGAGCCTATTGTACATTTTACAAATAAGTACAAGTTGTAGGCCAAGACCAGCTTTTTCAAAAGCACTTAAGTTAAGTGACGTAACTTCAAAATTGCTTTCCCCAATCTGCCTTTCTCTATTAAAACAGTACTCATTTCCCAAAATGACAATTTTTCTTATAGACTGAACAGCCCTTGAGTGACTTCCTCTGGCAGATTTTACTTCAAGTAAAGGGAAAAGACAATTCACACTCATAAACGTAGCCGAAACGCCAGCTTTTTTGAAAAGCTCTTGTTTTCTATAAATCTAAATACATTTTAGTAACATAACAACGACAATATCAATCGGCACGTCAACCCCAACTCCCTTACTGCAGAAACAGTCAATAATGTTGTTCCATGATCACTTGGTCTGAAATAAATTGCCTTATTCTATTGTAAAGCACTACGACATGTGTATATAATGAAGCCACCGCAATCTTATATGCTGAGAACACCTAAGACTCGGGTATTAACGGCTCCTTTCAAATCGATGCCGCGGTGTCTCTTGCACTACCGACTAAAGTTCAGCAGCTCCGGTTCTGCCCCTGTGACATTTCAGCACGGCGAGCCTCGCTACAGCGCCGCTAATTTTCATCTCGTGAACGGTCGTTGCCATTCGAAACGGTCTATATCATATGACTACAGAACGGTACATTTGAAGTGTACTAAAACACTCTGTCAGCACCGTGGGGTTTCGTCGTAAGGGTTTAGCTAGGGATGAGGGTTTAGCTAGGGATGAGGGTTGAGCTAGGGATGAGGGTTGAGCTAGGGTTGATCATGAGGGTTTAGGCTTTTCGACCAGGGTCGAACCCGAGCTGTTGTACTTTCTTCTATCCTTATCACAATGCTGTCGTATATTTGCAATTGGAAAGTCGGTTCTGATACTTGATTTGTACATTTTTCTGCGCCCCGAAAAGCTATGATCTGATGGCATCTACGGTTTCAGCCGTTCACGATCCCGCCACGCGTCGCGCCGCCTCCTGAGTGACACTAGTGAGCTATGACAGTCAGACTTACACAAGTTACAGCAATGACGTCATGTGTAATTACTTGTGACGGGAGGGAAGGCCTTAAGTGCGCCAAGTTCACGACCAAGAGTTCGGGTTCACCAAGAACCTCCTGCTGATTTCCCCCACGTCTTATTCCTCTTGTAACGTCGTCTTAAAGTGGTATCCAGAGGCACTCCAGATGAAGGTTTGCGCGGAAACGGGCCGTTCCGCCTGCCCGGTGCGCCGCTCGCGCCTGCAGCTTCTGTGACCCCGGGCGGCCGCGGGCGGCGAGTAAAGATTATATTAATAACCCATCTCGGTTCTAATGGGACCCGGTTGAGCGCAAATCCGCGTGAAGATGAACTTATATTGATTCTTGATAACCGTGGATCTCTCTCCGTCTTTTCTCATATAACGCGCTGTCTGGAAACATTCCTTATATAACCATCATGTGCAGCCCAAATGTCAGGAACTTGGTCTGTGGAATATTTGGTGAGATTTAACTTTAAGTTTTATGCTGCACAAAGAGGCCAAATGCAGGAATGAACACTTACGGTTTTGTTCCGAGTCAGTTGCCACCCTTTCCGGTCAGACCGATGCAGTCTGCCATGAAATTAAAGGAGCACAAATCTGCCGACTCACGCAAAAAGGCAAAACTTGTTAATAACAGGAGAATAATTAAGTAGATATTGACCCCAGAAAAGTAGGTACATTTGTAAATGTACAAAGTATCTAAACAGACCGACCCATCGTTCATCCAGCCTTGCCGTCTGCAAATCCAAACGGCGCCGAAACTGTTTTTACAATCGAACGTTCATCTGGGTTTTATGAGGGTGTTTAACGTTCTCCTTTCCCGCGGGCCTGGCTTTCATCCAAAATAAATCTTCTCTCATCCTGGATGAAATTCTGCTTCGTTTGTTCTGATATTGTGGCAGGATTTGGGATTCGAGTGTCGTCCGCGCTAACCCGCGGCTATTGCTGGGCGGAGATAAAGTTGTCAAAAGGGGCTGGAAGTAATTTGGGCTGCCCTTATTGTTCGCAAAACGGCCGGTGGTTTACGACACGTCTCAAATCGTCGCCGTTTTACGGCGTGTGGTAAATCATGGTCACCATCGGCCTTGGAGCAGAAGGTTGGAAAGAAACACTTTTTGCGAATGATGAATCGTGGCTGTACTTTTAGGGAAAACACTCCATCGAGCAAAAATAACCTTGTACTGCTCCCTCTCCCCCTAATCTTAAACCTTTCATTACTCCCAGTCATAATGACATTGCGTTCCCCTACAACTGTAGGTTACTTACTGAAGCCTGAGGCTACTGACAGGACGATCCTGTCAGCAGCAGAAAAAATTGCACTGCTGACAGGATCATCCTGTCAGTAGCAGAAAAATTGCACTGCTGACAGGATCATCCTATCAGTAGCCACATCCTTTATTGAATGCCAGTTTTCCATATTAGTAATTGCGTACAAAATCCTTATATACTGCACTTCTTTCAAGTTTAGGTCGTCCACAATTCCTAACGATTGTCGCATCAGATCAGTCAGCAAGAAACTTCTGAGTTTCAGAGCCGAATATATGACCGTTATTGAAGTTGTCATATTCATATTTCCCCATCTTATATCAGGGGTCGGAAAACTCGTTGGCTATCACATCTCCGTCTTGCTTTAAATTGAATGTGATATTGGTAAAAATATGTAGCGTGACATGAAGATATAAATTTTGCCCATAATGTATACCTCCCTGAACACTATATCGTATATTAAATGACAAAATATATTGCGTTTACCGTAAAAAGCCGCCGCAATATCTATATGCAACGTGTTGAGCATATCCACATATAGCGGTACAGTTTTATATCCAACGATATCATACTTCCCCATATTTACGAGAAGGCATAAAGCTTTCTGAGTGTTAAACTTGGACCATGTGCGTGTCCTGCTAATTATGATAAAAGGTGTTCGTAAAGAACTGATGATAAACTACAGAACTAAACTAGCTTGGCAGGGACGGCTCCTCGTAGAGTTGTATTCATAAGAGAAATCAACTTTTTATGACTTAGCAAAATTGTCGATAAGGTTGTTTTATGCTGAGCCGTTGACAAATTGTCCGCGTGCAGTCGTGAACAATAATAAACAACCACGTGAATAATTTTATCAGGTTGGAGAATGACTGAATAGCAAAGTTCTTTTATTCACAACCAAGTATTTACATTAGCCGATGTTTCGACGACTGTCAGTCATCTTCATCAGGGCGATACTTACTGGTTCACAGAGCACTGAAGCTAGGTGTTTCTGCGATGGGACCACATTAGCTCAGTATTGTTGCTTAACAATATATATCCGTTGTTTGGGATTGCATTGTTAGCGGAAACACATAGCTTCAGTGCACACTTTGAACCAGTCAGTATTGCCCTGATGAACATGACAGACAGTCATCGAAACGTTGGCTCGTGTAAATACTTGGTTGTGAATAAAAATATTCAAGATTAGATAAACAACGTTTGAACCGGTTCTAAACGATGCAAATTGACTATATATCTAGTCAGTAACAACTTGGCTATCACCCAATGATTTTACAGAGAAAATACAGTATGTTTAAGGCTTCTAGTCAACAACCATCGTTCCAGCGCTTGATGGAATTTTGTTGCATGAAAAATATTCAAACCATTCCGTCAACCTTGACGGACAAAAATTAATGAGGAAAGATGTAAAAATGTCAATTTGAATAAATAGATAGAAGTTTGTGCAAGGTGGCAAAAAGAAGATTATTTGGAGAATCTTTTCCTCAATTGGAATTGGGATGATGGAAAATAATTCAAGTTAGCTAGAACCCTGGTGTGCTTATACTTTATGATTGCTGTCTACCATGAACATTGTAGAGAACCATTGTAGCGTTTTCAAACAGCACATTTTGGATACTACATTCCCCCCTTTAGCTATTATACAGTGAGTGTGTAGCTACTCTTCCTAGCGTACACTGTCTCTACAACGTTCAGAATGAATGTATCTGCGAGATGCACGCTTGCTAGAGTAATGTTAATGTTTCACTTGAACGTCTTTTATGAATAGTTTGGTTAGATAAGTGGGTGATTAGAAAATGAGGTCCTCATAGCACAATGTAGAAGACTTTCAACCGCCAGAGGTTTCGGTGACTCCTCGACTGTCTTCCTCAGTATGGCATGGAGAAGTACAGGCCATTGAGGACATATTTGTTTGTTCAGTTAATCAGGGGGATACATATCGCCCCGTCAGTTTTTCAATGCATAAGTGCCCTGGATTTTACATCAACTCAAAGTTGAAACATGTCACCGAAACGCTGGTAAAGTGAACGTCTTCTGTGTTGCGTTATTAGAACCTTATATTATTTTCCTCATGCACGTGTTGTTTGCACACTTACGTCACAGTGATGTCATGTCTTGTTGTCACGTCCCTTTCTCGCCGCCTCAGTAACAACGCCTCCCGGTAAGTAGCGCCGCTCTTTCTCCTATAAGCCGAGTCAAAGTTTGAATTGCGCATACGTAAGGTCAAAGGTGAAGACCCATTGATTGCTAAAAATTGTTAAACTGTGCTTGGTACAATATCCAGACGTGTTTATGTGTCTGAGGGACCTTCGACTTTAACATATTACCCACAATGCATCACACTGCACATGCGCAGTTGAAACCTTGTTTCAGTTTATTTCTCCTTCACTCACTCTGTGGCACCTGTCTACTGGATGGATACCATTAAGTGACCCATTCAACATATAACTTTATAGTTGAATATCAAAATAACAAAATACACTCTCCATAAATGAAATTTCTTTGAACTGGACTCAAATGAGTGTGTATCTCTGTTATATTGTATCTGACCCTTACCTCTTCCCTCATGACCTCAATGAAAAGCGGCCTGCGTGCCAATTTGAAGTTATCATGAATAAACAAAGGTTCAAACAAACAAACTGCTTATGAGATTTTTATCCTTTTCTGGTCGCAAAATAGTCGCTGGAAAGGGTACTATTTTACCTGTTGAATGCTTTTTAGCATCTTCGTCTTGTGGAAAGTTTGAATCAAAATCTTTTTCGTACCTGCCACTAGAGGCCTCTTTATTCTTAATCCCATCCACGAAAGTATCATTTGATTTCCAAAAATACACTTCTCTACCAAAGAAATTCGTTTCAAATACAATGAGATTTTGGATCGCCCTGCGGTCGCCCCGCCAGGGAAGATGGTGCATCACCCGTTGAATCGAGTGTGCTGTTTAAGCCCCCCTCTCACTGGACCCGCGGCACGCTGGCGGCGTCGCTGCGTCCTAAAGCCCCCCTCTCACTAGACCCGCGGCACGCTGGCGGCGTCGCTGCGGCCGATCGAATTGACAGAGCACTCAATGAATTTCATCGACATAAAACGAATCTTTTTAAGCTTTGTGTGTTTTGTTGTCTTTTTGGTCATACGTGTACGTTTTGAATGATATTCCCAGCATGCATAAAGCCAAGGGCAGCACAAATCCAGCGACGCAGCCAGCGTGCCGCGGATCCAGTGAGCATCTTTAGCATCTTGAGGCCAGTTTGTACCCGGACTAAAAATTATAAAAAATAAAAATCATTTTCGCATCCGACGCCAGAGGCTTCTTTATCCTGAACAAGGCAAACTCAATCCGGGTAAAATTTCATCCATAAAGGCAAAGTTTGTGTGTTCCCACCCGAACCACCTCCTCCCCAACACTTCAAACCGGCAAACCTGTAATCCGATCCCATGTAACACGATCCCCTCCGCGTCACGGCGTCTCTGCGGAACCATTGGCCCCGTGGTTAATACCTTTGGGACCCCCCAACACTCGGAAACGCCGATCGGACCTGTTAATTCTATGGTCAGTTAACAGGGCGGCGCGTTTATGGGTGCAGTATGAGATCTGAGCGGGATAATGTCCATACGTACCCGCGCAGTGTGACCAATATTGTTTGAACAGGCGGCCATGTGGGGGATATTGGATGTGTATCAGGCTTAGGGAATATGAAATTGTGGCAGCGTCGTTTGATCCCGAACGGTGAAGAGTCTGATTTCTTCAACACCGTTCCGTATGAACCACTCAGGCTGGGAGGGAGCAGATCAAACTGTCAGCCATCAGCTTTGTTTCCCGAAAATAACGACAGCCGCCGTGAATGAACTTTTCAGGAGAAAACCACAGTACAACGTTAGTGCAGGGGATATCAGGGTTTAACTTTTAGCACAAGGGCAAACCAGGGTAACGTTTCAAATGCAGAATATACAACGGTGTAACACGTTACAGTATTGGTTTAGAAACATTTAGACGCCTGTTTTACCGAAAAAGAAGAAAGGAGTCAAGTGTTATTGCCGAAACAAAGTAGCGTTTGAGGGGGGTGGCAAACCGGAGTAACGTAAGAAAAGTAGCATGGGATCAATGAAGAACCAAAGACAACGGAGTAAAATGTTACTGGAGGATCAACTTCGCTGTAAATTCTATTTGTAACCGTCCTATAAACGTCAAACATAATACGCCAAAAGACGTCATTATGTTTTTAAGCGTACAAGAAGATATCATAAACTTCGAAGCACATCTGGTTCGATATGGATCATAATAAAACGGAACAAATTGCAGATACAGCAATTGATATATATATATATATACCGAAGCTAAAGGACAGCCTTACATTCATGTCTGCCTTGCGAGTTGCAGTTTGGGATCTGATGGTTAATCTGCTCCATAACATCATACTCAGCTTTAATTTTTCATCTATATTCCGTCTTCTGCGGCGCGGAGAATGAATAGCCCGGCTGATGCTTCATGTTGATACGAACTCGGATTGGCAGAATAATTGCTTTCCGCCTTATGCTTATCTCAGGTGGTTAACATCGTTTGGAAGAGTTCGGAACAGGAAGGCAACCGTCCAGTCGAGGGATGATTGCCACTGACGTCAGAGGAGTTATGGCCACCTAAGTCTCGATAGACATCATACAATAATCATCATAAAAGATCAGGCTGATGCTAGAAAACCTTCAAAGACAATTAAAGCCCACGACCGTAGAATGATGTTGATCTGTTTTTTTTTTTTATTGGAATTTCAACAGTGCAATACACGTGGGACACAGGCAGCTATTGCTGATGTTGTGACCCACACACATAATGTACCCGATTTTACACTTGGGTGGAGTGGGGACAATCGTGTTAAGTGCCTTTTTTCCCAAAGACACAAGATCGGTGGCAGCAGGGGATTCGAACCCGGAACCCCTTGGTTCTGAGTCGGAAATCCTGCCGTTACGCCACACGACCCCACTATGTTGATCTGTTCAGCTGTTATGATATGTAAAACAAATTCACACCATTCATTCGCTCCTTGTCCAAGTCTCCTAAGTCCGACAGCTCGTATCCCTTTCCTGCGTTGATTCCGCGGTGACGTTCTACTCACGGTACCCCGAACATGACATCATCATCATCATATCGGGCAGCTTGCCCGGACTAGGACTGCTCTCTCCCTCCAGGCGTCACGGTCACTGTGTTCTTATTCTACGGTACTGTTACGACAACGAGCTTCAAAGGAAGTGAAGCGTATAAAAACTATTTTTCACTCCTACTGAAAAATCCCCACAAAGATAGATAAATTTAAACTACAGACTTACTATACATAGTTCCAGGCTGACTGTGTTGTCTGCCCCCCTCCTAGATAAATTTACACTATAGTTATACTATACATATATCCAAGCTGACTGTACGTGTGCGTGTTGTCTGCCCCCCTCCTAGATACATTTGCACTATAGATATACCATACATATTCCCAAGCTAACCGGCGTGTTCTCTGCCCCCCTCCCCCTCATAGATACATTTGCACTATAGATGTACCATACATATTCCCAAGCTAACCGGCGTGTTCTCTGCCCCCCTCCCCCCTCCCCCTCGCAGAAAGCGGCGGGCGCAGCCAGGCCACCGGTCTACAGAGCCCGCTGTCCATCATCGTGGCGGTGATCGTGGTGGTGGTGGTGGTCGGCCTCATCATCCTGGGCGTGCTCGTCTGGTGGAGGAACAAGCGGAAAGTCAACAAGGAGAGGTGCGATTGTTTGCTTGTTTGTTTGAACCTTTGTTTATTCATGATAAGCTCAAATCGGCACGCAGGCCGCTTTTCATTGAGGTCATGAGGGAAGAGGTTCAAATGTGGATTGAGTGACCACCACCTGATCTACACGTATCGAGGCTTGAAACAACCAAAACCCCCACCTAAATGGATCTCAGCAAGAATCTTCAAAAGTTTGCTTGCTTGCTTGTTCGTTTGTCTGTTTGTCTGCTCGATACAAAGCTTTAGGTTACTCAAAGCACTGGATAAGTATGTCAGAGGTTAAGACAGTATCAGCTGTCTTTCCACATAGACTGAACAGTTCAAGTGCGTTTGTTTGCTTGCTTGCTTTCTTGCTCAAACCAAGTTACACAAGCACCTGGGTAAGTTAATTTAGCGGTCAGACGTTTCAGAGAGAATCAGGTAACTGCCCCTTCCCCTTTGATCTACTAAGCACCATTCTGCTAACGGGCACTTTCCCTTTGACTCACAGCGCACCAATCAGCTAACAGGCACATTCCCTTTGATTCACAGCGCACCAATCAGCTTACAGGCACATTCCCATTGACTCACAGCGCACCAATCAGCTAACAGGGACATTCCCACTGACTCACAGCAGACCAATCAGCTAACAGGCACATTCCCATTGACTCACAGCAGACCAATCAGCTTACAGGCACATTCCCTTTGATCCACAGCCCACCAATCAGCTAACAGGCACATTCCCATTGACTCACAGCGCACCAATCAGCTAACAGGGACATTCCCACTGACTCACAGCAGACCAATCAGCTAACAGGCACATTCCCATTGACTCACAGCAGACCAATCAGCTTACAGGCACATTCCCTTTGATCCACAGCGCACCAATCAACACGGCGGAAAAGGGCGTGAACGGCAAGGCGGCCATCAGCAAACCGCCAATGATCAACGACGGCCCCACCGACCGCGAGATACAACGCATGACGCATGCGCCGCCCCCCTACGACCACGAACCTCGCTACAGCTCTGGCTCCCTCAGCAGATACGACAGAACCCTGCAAGGCAGTCCCTACAGCCCCACCGGGATATACCATGTAAGTATAAGTCCCTGCATTCTTAGAAACACACGCATGAATATCTTCAGCAGGTCTGCGAATAATTTGAAAGTAAAGCTCTTTTCCCGTTTAATTAAGACTGCGTTCGTACCGCAAAGCGAGAGGTAGCAGTGTTCATTACGCACTGGTGGAGGCAGTTGGAAGATTGCCAAAACTCTGACAGACAATAAGTTGGTTAATCGGTAGTGAGACAGGAGCTTAACTTTCAAAAGTATGACAAATATGTTTTACGAAAAAAAATAGACATCCATGGAGCACAATTCTTAAAGAGTAAAGTTTCTTTCTTAACTTAAAGATATAAATGGTTGCAATTGAAATTTGTAGGATAATAATTCATTTCTATGGCTCTGTCCTGTGGCCTGGTGAACGCTTAGCCTTTCCTTGGTAGCGGCCCAGCAATGAGCCTCCGTGCCATGGTGAGCACATGGGTGAATATGCTCCGCCTGAAAAATGCTCTCTTTGGTAGCCTTATACTACTACACATGCCATACTCACATACGGCAGCAGCAAACGTGCATACATTATCACATAGACAACAGCAGCAGCACTTTCAGCACCACTGACATACACTGCTACTACTGCCAACCAGTCTCGGGCAGAATAGGACATGGTTTCAGCGCCCTAATAAACTACGGAAGGCACTTCAATAGAGAAAAAACGTCTGTGAATTTGGAATAACAATTGTAGCTATGAACAAAGGTGACCGACAGGAAACGCAGACAATGATAACTTCTCTTGTAGAAGGTGAATCCTTAGGATTCTACAACTATCCTGGAGTTGATCAGTTCTTCGGCAAATTCCCGACGGCGTCGAAACTACGTCAGAATCCAAGCAGAATTTCTTGAGGCATCCGTTTTGCAGCCAAATTGATGACATGGAAAATCACTCTTTTGTGAATTTTCTGAGTTGATGCTAGATCCAGAAACGCACAATAACGATTCCCAAAATACTCACAACAACATGAGGAATAGGTTATTTCTATATATATATCCGATAATGCAGTAGTTATGTTAATCTATCGCCGTTGCAACAGTAGGTGTTCCTTTACAGAATTCTGGGTTGGTAGGGGATTCATTTTCTGAGAACTTCACGGTACGCAGTCGTCAGAAATTGATAGTTTCACGGCGGGAGACAATTTAAATTTGGCATCCAAGAATTTCCATAAACAATTTTAGAGCAGTAGGTTTATCATCTGGGAGTACGCAAGAGTGCAAAAGTAATGCGAAAGTAGTTGTGTTTCTACACCATTCTTGATTTAAACACAGTAATTCACTGTCGGACAGACAAGGACGACGTGGCACTGCACTCAAGTTTTCATAACGTATTTCAACAGTGCCACGTACAGAGAACACTATTCCCATTTTTGCACCTGGATGAAGTGAGGAAAGTCGTGTCGAGTGCCTTTCCCAAAGGCACAACATCGGTGACGTCAGGCCTATGGGATACGAACCAGAGACCGTTGGGTTTTACCCTTACGCCTCACTACCCACAGTACGGCTAGGGTCACATTTCCAATCCGGGGCCCGGCCGGACAGTCTTTTGAAACGAAAAGTATGATATTATAAAAGACAACAAAAACGCCAAAAGTACCCATACTTATCTGACAGCATAGCTCTGCAAATTTATGAAAATACACTTTGATTTCTGTTTCCGAAAACAGCCCGGCCGGGCCCCGGCTAGGAAATATGACCGTAGCATAAACTGTATACTGACCAGGAATGAACCGGTTCACAGCGGGGGAGAATATGATTTTGACAGTAGAGGGTTCTTTCTTATCTACAGCATTTTTAAGGAGAGGTTTATAAACTAATGGTGCAAAGTTTATATAGAAAGTAGGTGTAGTTCTTCAGCATTTCCGACTTCCCGGGGAGGGCTTTGCGCTGTGCAGTCATCAGAAATGAATCGTTTCGCAGCGGGAAACGATATGAGTTTGGCAGAACTATTCCGTATCGCGGTAAGAGAACGACATGCATCATCAGAACGCCCGACTGGTTCGGAGGACGACTCCGCGGAATTGCCACCATCTTCTCATTTCTCTACAATATTGTGAATCCGGAACGACTGACGGATGTGAATCTTGCACGCATCTCGTGGGAAATAATTGGGCGAATATCGCTTCCAACCACCGTGATTATTGCAAAAGTGGACCGATCATGCTTCATTGCAGCTGGAGTTTATGAAAAATAGTTTATTTGTGATAGATCACTGCTCATTCTTTTGATAACTTCACGTCCGCCCTCTGCAAACGCCTGAGCTTTCTTCTGTTCAATCATAAATCGCGTTAAGGGGGCGGTTTGAGGTAGGGTTTGACGGAACAAAGATTTACAGCAGTGCCGAAGTCGGAAGGCCGAGATTCACACCGCGGTTCGGACGTTGGGCGGATTTCCTGGGATTTCCTCTGTAGTAAACCTTCCAGCCATATTCATGATAGCGCCAACGCGACCATCAAGGCAAAGTTCCCTTTTCATCGTCGTAAAAAGCAACGTATCCGTTCGGTGGGTTGAAATGTGCGACCGTTCTGCTCCTTGCGCATGCGCCCGGGACAGGCTCCGTTGTAAGGGATTGCTGGATGATGTGTATGTAGCAAAGCACATCCGGGACCCTCGGTGCCAGGAACGCAGCATGGAACGTTAACAGCAGCTCTCAGGCAACAAGTGCCACACTTATCGTCACCGCGCGACAGCACATTACCACAGACACATCATACTTATCATACCTTTGGATTTAGAAAAAGAAATGAAAAAAAAGAAGATTGAGTTGATTGCTGTTTCCAGCACTAAGGTCTTTAGAACCCGTATTTCTTCACAGCTTGAGGTTTTGGATGGTTCCAGAGTGAAATCATGATGCTATAAGAAAACTAGCAATGCCACAGGTTCTACTATATGGAGACCATTGTTTGGGCGCGTTCTCTCCTCCAGAATATATTTCTGGTCGTCTTGATATAAGGACATCTGGGGAGTAGAAGATATTACAAGCAGAGCAAAGCCAGTTGCATTCTGCAGCACGAAAACTTGTAATCTTGCCATATTACACAAGTGTCGACCTGGATTACGATGAGTGAAACGGGCTCATGACAGAATAAGCCCTGTATTGTGCGTGTGATTCTACGGTAAGCCGGAGGGGTCAGTCTGGACCACACAACTGTCACAACCTTCCCGCGTGGGTGTTACAATCCGGCGTCACTCTGACCAGATATCTCATTTGGTAGACCTTCAACAGTTACCTCCAATTTCGTTCCACCAAGATGATACTTGTAACGTTTTATCATGAATTACAATCATAGACAATCACTACACTTTTCACGTCATTAAATGACCACACTTTCCTTCTTTCTATCTAAAAGTAAGCAAATCTGAAAATTGCACAGACTAGAAATACCGATGGCGATGATCATCTGACCATGATCAATTCGCAACTTGAACTCAGGCCATTCCCTATTAGACCCCAGCTTCCCGCAGACTGCTGCAGCATAGCCGGTTAAATGCGCTTGTAGGGTGAAACTCTAGTAGAGCTCGGTGTGCGTCTCGCACTCTTTCCGCCCGGCTTTAGGTGTAAAGTCCTGACCATTTTCCGGCCTGTCGTAAAGTCCTAACCACTTTCCGGCCTGAATGACGTAGGTTGGAGCTGACCTGTCGGACTCGGACGACTCCAGCTTTGTGTACGAGAGAGAGGCTCAGCCCGCACGTGTTAGATCCGCACAGATTCGCCATGTGAGTATGAAACCAACCAACACCAGAAAAGCCCAGAAAAGGACAAGAAATAGTCATGCCTTTAAGTACCAGAGTTATAAACCAAGGATTGATGTGTTCAAAAATTCGTATTTCCGGAGAACCATAGTAGAATGGAACTCGTTGCCATCAGATGCTGTAGGAACACCTTCACTAAATAGCTTCAAAGAACGATTGCAGTCAGATGTGCAAATGTTAGGTGTGACAGGCCGTACAGTGTAATATAACCAGCTGCTGCCGCGCCGCGTGCCTGCGAAGCTGGTGTGTTACGCCGAAGGGCGGTTATACCGGCTATACAGATACAGAACACCGAGGTGGTCCGAGACATTAGTGAATGTGTCCTTCAATGCTTCAAGACTCGTCCCCATCGCTAACTTTTAAAAACGTAAGAACACTTGGCGGCTGTGAACCGCTGATTGGTCAATGGACTGGATCGCTATATTGAGTTTCTATCTTAGCATTCATTATAGTGACTATTGCTCACAACAGCATTTTATAGAAATCGGTAGGGTAAAACCGTCATTGGGTGATTACATACTATCAGATGTAGCCACAGCTTCTGTGAGTGATTTCATCGGGTGAATTACTGAACAACAAAGTTTCCAAAGAAGAAGTACCTAGCCGACGTTTTGGCGGCCGTCTGTTACATTCCTCGGGGCAATACTTGGTCGCGTTTGGGGCTGATCTCTTCACATTGCAGCAGCGACACCTACCTGCAGTACAAAGTGGAGCCGGTTAGTTTTGCCCTGAGCAAAATGACGGTTACTGGCACGTCGGCTACGCATTTTATCTTCGTTGGGTGTAAAGAACTTGTACTATCGCTGGCTTATCATATTACATCAAAACATTTGCCATACCTTAGCCCCCCATAACTGTCGTAAAATATCAGAGAATTTTGATGAGGACACCCCTAATGTATTTGATAACAATTCTTCAATATCGTCTGATGATAGAAACTCTCACTCCTTGAAGTTTTGTTGATAAGATTGTAACATCTTCGTCTTTGGGGGCCAGCAAAATGGCAGGAAACTCGAGATAAGACAACATTTTATCAGAGAGACGACAATCAAACAAAGAAGGCAGATGCTTTTCAGTCGACATTCATAGCTTGAGGGTTTCTTAGAAATCGTCTGCCCTTCCCCGTAGAAAATGAAGTGAAGGCTTAAGTAGCTCACAAAAGTTGTTGAGACTTCAGAAGCGGTGGGAAAGAGAACGGCGAGTTTGATGTGAACTCGCAGACAGGAGCATCAATAAAACCGCGCACAGAGGGCTTTGCAGCCCCTCCAAACCCACACCGGTTATTTCAGAGCTGGATCAGACGTATTCCCCTCAGGTGGAGAAGATGGAAGACCGGATGATGTGGGGCAGGATGAGTGCTGGAGAGAGCCGCGCGTCAGACGACTGTGTCCCACTGTGGTTAAACCTGTTGGCAGCCGTCTGTCTTTAGCTACCGCACCAGAATCAATAAACACAAACGTGCCAGATCTCACAAGTCGGGAATGGAACACTCATGACTCCTCCCTCATAGTCTGAAACATATAATCGTCGTGGAATTTAAGGTTATTTTCTTCTTAAAGTCTGCGTCACAAATAAGAATTTCAGCTCGGCCGACGTGTTGGCGAGCTTCAAATGTGCATTTTCGGCCGAAGTACGGCCGACGTCCTGTCGATTACGCGGGCTTCGGGCGATTTTTAGAAATCAAACTTGATCCAAATATTGACCTTTTACCAGGTTAGTCGATTCTGACTTCGTCCATGTCCAAAAGATGGTACCATCTTATGGGGGATTTTTAGTTTTTAGTGTTCGACGGACGTCACCCGAGATTTTCATTTGAAAATACGGTCGACGCTCGGGCGATTTTGAAATTCGGCGAGCTTCGGGCGATCTACAAAGTCGGCCGACGCTCGCATGAATTGTGACGCCGGCTTAACGGCGCCCTGTGAAACTCATTGTCAATGATGTCTTACACGAAAGCTGTTTGATGCCTGACGCCGTTGAATTCCTCAATCCGCCCTGTCAATTACAGAGTCTACCTGACTTGTCTCTGCGGAGCCTAGTGGAATTCGAACGACATGAGCGTTCAAAAAGAACTCCGCGGAAAGTATCCAAAATTCTGTCCTTCATCCCGGAGCGAATTGTGCTGACTTCACACTCAGCAGGAGTGCAACAGAATTGACGAACTCCTGTTCTTGTAAGAACGTCCCCGCCTTGCTCAGCGGGTGCCTAACTACTTGTATACACGGTTGACTGGTGCGCAGTGGAGTTTCAGTCGGCTCATCCGTTACATAAACCCTCTGACAATCGGAGACAGAAATCTTCTAATCGCACTACACTATGACGACGTCAACAAATGATGCAACATACAGGAAGGAAGGATGCTCCGGTAAAACCGAGTTGATTCTGTTTCCAACTCAACAAACTGCAATCCAAATGCAAGGCCGCCTGCATGACAGGCATCAGGACGACTGACCATCTAAGCATGGACAGGTGACTTCAGTAACGGGTCAGAGGTCCCAGGAAGTCGGTACTGTCCCCCCGCCTCAATGGCTTGTCTATTGTTCGAATGCACATATATGTGTGTATAACGGTTACGAAATATTAAGTTCAAATCAGGAAACATCAACAGGAGCGTCCGAAACCTCTTGGTATCCCAAGTTTTTAGCATGTTTGCAGTCACGTGACTATCACGTAATCGCTGCCCGCCATACTGGATGATTAAAGCCGGAGTTGATATTCAGCTCTTAGTCGATATGCTGAGAAGAACCCGTCGCAATCCTAAACAAATGCTCTGGGCATCTGGTCCGAGTCCGATCTTACCGGCATGTCTGCGAACTAATCATTCCTCCACGACCGGACCGACCCCACCCCATCGATCCCGGCCGGGGACCAATTTCCACAGGACCCCGCCGAAGCGCGGTCAGCGCGGACGGAAGGCCCCACACGCCCCGTCAAATTGAACATTGAACATTCTGCCGCAAACATGTTTATCTATCGACGGAACAATCTCAGGCAATTTGTGATGATTTGGGGGCTGATCTAAATGGACAAACGCTGGGTACAGTTAGGACTTTACAACGCTTTTTTTTGTTTGTGGAGCATGAGAGAGTGTACCTTTTGAATTGCATGTCTGTAATGTGATATTCATGTGAGTGTAATCAATCCACAAGTTTGACTTTAACGCCCATGTTTAACCACCCAGTATGGCTGTAGAGCTGACGTAAAAGAAATGTGAATGTAAACAAACTGAAAGT
The DNA here is from genome assembly GCA_035149815.1 of Branchiostoma lanceolatum. Taxonomy (NCBI): domain Eukaryota; kingdom Metazoa; phylum Chordata; class Leptocardii; order Amphioxiformes; family Branchiostomatidae; genus Branchiostoma; species Branchiostoma lanceolatum. Next base: position 859,176 of record CM068879.1, on the reverse strand, counting down.
ATGGATGCCTCTAGAGTCTAGAGGTAAGATCTCCAACAAGCCAACAACAGGTTCTGATGGAGTCGACTAGTGATTTTACAAGATGTATTCAAAGTTTCAGCAAGTAGTTGTTTTTTTTACTTGTACCTGAAATCAATGTAGGCATTTGTCTTTAGAGGGTTTGCCAGAGAGCAATAATCAATTCGAGTCCAAGCCAGGAAGATAGTCTGGGACTAGCGGAGTAATTACACGAAAGCATTACATCATTATGGCGCTAGGGACCTCCAACAATGGCGTAACTAATTGAACACTTTGAGGTTAAATTGAGAAATTTATCATGTTCCATTGTCACAAGAGAAGAGACGAGAGGAATCCTCGATCGTCACTGACCTGCAGTTTTCCAACGCAATGACAGGGGGAGCTGTAGTTTGGAAACAATGACTGTGTCCCCTCCCATTCAGCTGGACACTGCACAAAAACATCAAACCTCGCAAAAGCCCAAATACACATTCAGCATAAACTATCTACATACTACATATTACCATAGAAACTTGCCAAACAAACATTCAGTATACACTAGTTGCACGCATACTCCCACTCAAACTTCATGAAAGCACATGTTCGCTACATCTAAAGCTTGTAGAGAAACTTACTTTCCACGAGGCCTGGTTGTAGGAATAAGTACTGGGCCATCCTGGGCTCGAGAGGCCACGAAGATGCTGCGGACGCACGGCTCGGTCCCAGAGTACCGTATCACTCATTTCTACTAACTCACTCAGACCACCTTTTATGGTGTCTGTATGTGACGTCACACTTAGACCTGCTTTTTGAGGTGTCTGCAAGTGACGTCACAGTCGCCATGCTTGTTGGTTCAGCATTTGAGAGTGAGAGCCATACGTAGCATGTGCATGACGTCATAATGACGTAACAGTAATTACACATACACCGTAAAGTTTACCTGATAACTTCCATGTTTAACCATCAATGGCGGACAGTACTTACGTCATAATCACGTGGGTGCACCCACCTATTCCTTTCTCTCCAGCCTCCCCATCTCAGCTGACTTACCTTGATCTCTGTTCATGACTTTGCTCTAGAAAATATTGTATTATTTCCTCATCTACTGTGTCTCTCAGAGACTTCCTGTGCGATGTTCTAATCCGGCTCTGTATAGTTGTACTAGACTACTTCATGCTTTGCCATGTGGGGAGGAATTCTAACATGCTCTCCTGCGTTACTCACTTCGACTTTCGCCCTCGCTCCTCTCGCACTGGGAGGTCCACGTGCTGTCATTCCCCGGCCACTGTTGCAACACGAGTGCCACGTGATATCACATGACAACCACATGATAACACATGGGAGCACATTAGAATCACGTGAAAGTCATCAGGTTGTCACGTTGCAGTCACGTGGCAATGACGCTGTGGTCAGGTGACACAGCATGAGGACCGCATCCAAGTACGAGGAGTGAGGTCGCTGCTGTCAGTGGTGCAGACAGAACTGTCATACTCGCAATAAAAGCTATTTCTACGTGTTTCAGCTTAAGATGAAAACAAAATAGGTTGCCTGGAGTCACGCCGTCAATCGGTCAAAATTGTCAGGAAGGGACTGGTCATTAGAACCTGAAGAAGGCTATAGCAGATCTTGAGACCGCTCAAAAAGGCTGCTTTTTTATTTACACACAATTTAGCTATCATTAAAGCCACCTTACGCACTGAATGACGTCAACAGCAATAAGGTGCTAGCACATGACGTCACATCCTCTATGCTTGATATTGATTGGTGAAATCATAAAGAGTAAGATCGATGAATCTGCATGCGAAAAATTCCGTACCTGTAATTCTATCCGCATATTCAAATTACCATGGCAACCGCCCGGCTATACCACCCAATATGGCGGGCGATGCTTACGTCATGTCACGTGAGCGCAACCCCTGCCATATTTGGAACAGTTCTGTGTGCACCACTGTCGAGTTCTCTACCTTTACCTTTTCCTGTTCTTCGCCCCGCATGTCCCGCTGTGCAGCAGGGATGGGTGTGAAGGAGGGGCCCGGGCCGCCAGCAGAAGGGCTTCTCGAGGCCGAAAGGTCCTGTGCTCTCCTTCTGGCCTTTCCGCTACGCATTTCTCCTCTCAAACAAACGTTTTTTCTTTCAAGCATGTGTGTGCAAAAATACAGTCATGCCTGTGCTGGTGACCACTTCTGCCTTTCTCCTCTCGAGGAAACGTTTCTGTTTCAAGCATGTCTGCAGAAATACAGTCAAACGTGTGCTGGTGACCACCTCTGCATAGAAAATACCCTGCCATTATTGATATGCAGTCAAATAGGTGTACTAGTGATCACCTCTGCATAAGGACCACTAGGTCACTGTGGCTACAGGCAAACCTGTACTATTGACCATCTCTATATAAGAACCACCTGGCAGTTGCGGTACAAACCTGACTATAGTGACTGTCATCTGCATGACAACCATTGGCCACTGTGGCTTCAGTCAAACCTGTACTAGTAAGTACTTCTGCATGAGTACCATCTGGTAATTATGGTCCTTTTTTGCATTCCCTAAGATTATTTTCGCCCTTTGCCCAACCATTAGTGATTTCTGTGACCATTTTCGTCAAGTGGTCCCCTTAGACAGGTTTGACTGTGTCCCTCTGTCAGTAGAAGCTTCTGAGTGGTCCCCTTAGACAGGTTTGACTGTGTCCCTCTGTCAGTAGAAGCTTCTGAGTGTTCCCTTAGACAGGTTTGACTGTGTCCCTCTGTCAGTAGAAGCGTCTGGTGTTACGTACCCCAACCCTCTTCCTTCTCAACCCTATACAAACCCTTGTGCCCCCCCCCCCCCAAGATAGCTGTTCAGGGACAGACCGTTGCTGCTCTTGGGGGATGGGAAAGTGCTGACGTCTTTAAGTAATGCTTGACAGTTTTAACAACCATTCTACTAATTTTCTCCCCTTCAGAGCCATTGAGAAACCTTTCATTTGTAATGCGCATGCGTTAATCTGGATGTGTTCATATTTGTAATTTGATCCGTTTGTTAGTGTAAATGTGCATGCAGGTGCATGTGACATCGGTTTTAAGATCCGTTAGTTTGTGTAAACGTGCATGCTGGTGTCGGACGACACCACAGCACACATATCTTGCATAAATGTTATTAATTCATTTGTCTGTTTCTTATATAGTACATCTTTAACAATTGTTTAAACCTTTACTTGGCATGTAATGCATATGTGTGAGATAATGTAGTTGCTCTGTGATAAGAATGAACATAAAGTTGCTAATCTGTTCTATTGTGTTTCTAGTAAAAAGACGATATTGTTTATAATGATGCTGCTGGGAGAATATAATTTCTTTTACATTTTTATCCATCTTTCTCTTTGTACTTTTTGCTTTGAAAAGTCTTTAATTCCTTTCTTGACTGTATCTCAAACTCTCATTGTGTTATTGAATTAGTTTTATTCCCTCTGAGACATTGTATCTTCTTATGCTATTCTAATGTAGATTTTCATATTTGATATGTAGAAGGTGTGCAGAATTTCATAATTCTAGTGCATTTCCAAATTCTGAGCATCCTCGCTGGCTTCCTATCCTATTCCCTCTCCTCTCCCTTACAGTTAATTAACCTCCCCGTCACGAAATGATCATGCATCATTTCCTTATTTTCACGTAATCATCACGTGAACAACACGTGTTTTCTTCTCGCATATTCTTTACTCTTCAAGCATATGTTGTGGTGCAAGACCGTACCGGTTTTTTCTCTAATAGCCTGGCTTCTTTAACACCTCCTGATTGTTTGAATAATGTTAGGGGCTATTAGAAAAACCTGGTTGTGCCAAAACGCTGCGATCTTACACCACAACATCTGCTTGGAGACTCCAGTGCGGATACACGGAGAAGATGATCATGCATCATTTCGTCAGTGTCATGAGATGATCACGTGAAATAAACGTGCACATTTCGTCAGTGCCATGTGATGATCACGTGAAATAAACGTGCACATTTCGTCAGTGCCATGTGATGATCACGTGAAATAAACGTGCACATTTCGTCAGTGCTATGTGATGATCACGTGAAATAAACGTGCACATTTCGTCAGTGCCATGTGATGATCACGTGAAATAAACGTGCACATTTCGTCAGTGCCATATGATGATCACGTGAAATAAACGTGCACATTTCGTCAGTGCCATGTGATGATCACGTGAAATAAACGTGCACATTTCGTCAGTGCCATGTGATGATCACGTGAAATAAACGTGCACATTTTTCCCGCCCTTTTCTCTTCTCCAGAGCGGATACACGGACGACAAGTTCTTCGGGACGGACCTGGACGTGGACCTGTCCGCCCGCTCCGGAGGCTCCCGGAGACCGTACTACGGCACGTCCGACACCAGCTTCGTATAACATCCGCCCCCCTCCCCCTTCTGTCCCCCTCCCCCCTCTGCTACAGGCAGAACAATTTTGTACGTAGGTCTGCTTTTGTCGTATCTATCGTGATGCATAGCTGTCAATCAATCAGTCATTTCGATAAGCACGTCATTTCCTTTTCGTGACAACACCATCGAGCAGCCGGCGTCTTCTCGCAGTTTTCGCACCATCAAATTCGAAGCCGTTTATCTGAAACGACAGGGACAACATTGTACTTACTCTCTACAGAAAACAACACACTGTACGCATATTTCATCAGAATTTCTCTACAACCGATTCCTTGCTTTTTAAACCGCGTGAGCTGCACCTCATTTCCATGACTACTCCGCATTGATTGACAGCTGTTCCTCACGATGATGACGGGGCATAGTTGCTCTCCCCTTTGTGTATGCGACCCTCTGCTATGAATTAGACCATTATTGTATTCTCCTAAAAGAAGAATTTTGTATTCACTCTGCCGGTATATCTGCTGCAAAATGTGCTTACCTCTCTACGGTTGTGGGGAGACTTTTATACGTCCTGTACATGTGAGTGTGATGGTGTATAGGCGACGGTGGATATGTAGAGTTTACGGGTAGGCAATACTAGTTTTTAGACATAGGAATCGATGGCCATTTTTGGCTGCCAAAGTCTCGCGAGACTTGTGATAAGAGGACTCGCGAGACTTGTATGTTAAGGTCTCGCGAGACTTTTGAGAAGAGACAACCTTACAGGTCAAAGGCGAAACTTCGTGTCATGCGGTGCTGTGACAGTTGTGAGCTTTCTCTCGCGCCAGAAATTCAGATGTTAGAGGAAAAATTATAGATATATACATACATATATATCAAAGAAAGCCTTCAACAAAAGAAAAACTTTTTATCCGCTCAAGATTTTGAGAGGCATCCGTGCTGGACTTGCTGTACCACACTTGACATGAGCGCATCCAAAAATTCACAACGTTCACAAAATTAGTGACGATTACGATTTAACCAAAATTAGTGACGATTACGATTTAACCATAATTTTTTCAAAATATATTTAGAAAGTCTACGGATGTTTTTCAGGAAAAATAGACCTTGATTTACGCCAAAAATAATTACTGGATAAAATTTTGAACCTTGATTTACCTGTCATTAACTCACGACATCATTTTATTGTCCACAGTTGGGCTCATGGTGAATCGCAGTCGTAGTGAAAGGCGTATCAATTCACAGATGCAACATAATTTCGCCCCATGTACTACTCGCACCTTAATCAACGTTGTGGAAAGGACTTTATCCACGTAACTGAAGCGTTTGATGTGTCTAAGATTTCAGTGAGCAGCGAACCGTTTTCCATCGCATATGGAACGCCAAACCTTAACCCCGCAAAGATTGTACACTAGCGTCATCATTTGATGTCTTTGGAACTAAACCAAATATAGAGCTCAATTGAGGTGAGGCATGCAGATTTTTCGAGTAGCTAATAACGTTGCAATGTGGTTTTGCTTAGGCTCGCATTTGCAGCCAAGTGTGCTGGGTTCATTACGTTAAGAGTTTTGAGACCTGAGGCTGACACCAGAAGCTCCCTCATACACGTGACCGCCGGGCTAACGACCCCTCCCAAAGGAACGCACGCAGTCTCTCGCATCAGCCGACAGAATGCCTGTTTGATCAGCAGCTATAAACTCTCCACTGAGCAATCGCTCCTCCAGACCGCTGAGTCAAACCCTCCCCGCGCGCGCCGGAGGAGATATGCCCAGTGGTGAGCATGCGCGGAGATATGCCCAGCGGTGCGCACGGCTGGACGGCGTTTCCACCGCAGTGAACATTCCAGGAACGCGTGAAAGTGAAAGTGCTGGAACAGAAGCGCGTGAAGTGAAAGTGGATCACCGTTCGATCGTTTTAGTCCCCCGGGAATTGCCATTAATATTCCTGTCGACGATTCCCTATCCCCCTGTCCACTGGTATTGGTTACTTTAATATTTGAAAACTCATTATCCGAATTTCAGAAGCACAGCCCTGAAAACCTCGTTCTTTATTCAGTGCCGGATTCTCATAACAGTTTCGCATCTAATTTAAAAAAAAAAATGCTGCATATACATTCCTTATCATTGTATCTTCTTATCCGTCACAACGTATGTATTTCCAGAGACATCATTCTCGAACATTTTTCTAGATCTAAAAGTACCTGGCCAAATTCAAGAAAACTTGATGCAAATTGTACACTGTTTCCCCACAAAGGGGTAAGAAGGGTTACTGTCTGTAACAGCTGTTTAACTCGACCAGTCTTCCCACTCGACCCTGGTTTTAACGACCTATGTACATATGGTTATCGACTGAAAATGATTGCTTGATTGAACAAAAGTAGCGGTTACATGTGCTCCGTTATTTTTCAGGCTTCCCCTATCAGGAGTACAGGCAGGGTTGCGCCCATGGTGACGTCAGACTTCGGATCATCCCTCACACCTCAAAAACGAAAGTAAAAAAAAGTAAAGGAAAAGCTGAAAGGAAAAGTAAAAAAATCGAAAGAAAAAGTAAAAAAAAAAATCGAAAGTAAAAGCCGAGCGCGAAAATAGAAAAAAAAAGTAAAAGCCGAAAACGAAAGTTCAAGAAAAGCGAAAGTAAATGCAGAAAGCGAAAGTAAAACAAAGCGAAAGTTAAGGCCGAAAGGGAAAGTAAAGAAAAAGCGAGAGTAGCAGATGTAATCGACTCCATCGCGGCGGATCCATCATGGCACGCTCAGTGGGTTCAACTGCGCCCAGCCGCGCGGAGAAATCGAAAGTGAGCAGGCGGAAAAATCGAAAGCGAGAGGGCGGCAGCCGTGTGGAACCCGGGCCGGAGTGGCGTCCGTAATATCGCGTGTCTCCCTGCGGCCCGAGAGAAGCCTGCACTGCCTACTGATGATCAGCCTGGTAATGCTAGGGTCACATTTCCAACCCGGGGCCCGGCCGGGCAGCTTGTGGGAACGAAAACTATGACATAAAAGACAACAAAACACACAAAACTTTTGAAAAATTATTCCTTACCATACGTTATGTATATCCTTGATATGCGCCTTTTATTGTTTGTTTTCTCAAACAGCCCGGCCGGGCCCCGGCTTGGAAATGTGACCGAAGCATTACCAGTCTTCTCCGGGCGGCCCAGGTGTGTTCTACCCGACCCGGTCTGCTAACCATTGGCCTGTTCCTGTCAGCTTGCCTTCTTAGCAGGCCTTTCCAGTTCTCGTCGCGCTATCACTGTAAATTTCCCGGCTTGTGCTAATGAACTGGGCGGGCGGGCAATACTCTCAGCGCCGTAGAGCTGTCGGCGAGCTCGCGATGGATGGTTACCATGCAGAGACTGGTGATACGATGATGGGGAATCAAGCGGTCAGAGCGGCCCCGTGGATCGATCGGTCGGGCTAAAACTCACCGAGGCGATCCGTGGCGCGAGTAGAACATGGGGCGATATTAACCACGCGTCGATCTGTTGGCGGAATGAGATCGGAGGGATCAGGTCATTATTGACCCGAGATCTCGGAATTGCCGAATTAACGCCGAGGCAATGGTGCCCCGTGCCCCCCTCCCCGCCGTGCTGCGATGCACTCCGGCCGGAAAACCCGCGGGGTGTCCGAGCAGATGTAGTGACCTCAGCCTCTCATGTGGAGAGAATAGCGGTTTTGTAAGGCCCATTTTCACAAAACGAAGTCGGTTGGGACCACCGAATCACACACAACAAGCTTTGCTCACTGGGATCATTGCCTAATTCTTCAGAAACATCCACACCTTGTAGATTTAGTTGAAGATAGTTCACTGAAAGAGCATTGGGAGCTCTTTAAAATTGCTGGATGCTAAAAAATCCCTGGACAGTCTCTCAACTTAACACTACACTACGACCGTGCTAGAGTCGCCTTGTAATGCTTGGGTCACATTTCCTAACCGGGGCCCGGCCGGGCTGTTTACGGAAACGAAAAATCAAAGTGTATGCCCATAAATTTGCACAAGCTATGCGCTTGAATAATTTTGGGTACGTTTTGTATTTTTGTTGTCTTTTATATCATACTTTTCGTTCACAAAGACTGCCCGGCCGGGCCCCGGATGGGAAATGTGACCCTAGCATAAGCGTACCTTCCACGTTCTGTTTTGCAGCACGATACTGGGACAACTGCAGCATGTGCTCTTATCACTGTGACAGCTTTATTCTTAGCAAGTGTTTACAGACATTGAACGTCACCAATATACGTACAAGTGAAACGTCAAACATTTCTTCTTTACCAAAGCACCAGGCTGCATAACGTTTGACACTGCAGCCCTCGAGAGAAGCTCGAGTTTTTCGGCGTACATGTGAGTGTGGTACAGACATACAGCGGGATCCTTACAACACAAGTTATGAAACTTTGATTTCAACTTCGAGTCTTTTTTTCTGCAAAATACATTCTTTGCAAACTTCTTTCTAGCCATCCAGAATTTGATTTCGATCAGTCCATATCATACGGAATGAGACATGTTATCAGATAATACATCATGAAAAGTGCAATCACTGTGGTCCAAAGATGACGTCAAACCTCACCCCACTTGATGGATGGTTTCTTCTGTACATATTGGCACTGTGTGTCTCCTGACAATCTGGGAAAGATTGCTTCAGTATGCGTGCGGTTAGGCTCGTATCGGATTTGGTTAGAAGCGTTTTGTGTAATTTGTGTTTCAATGTTAGGAGGGAGTCTGGTGAATGGCGTATGTTGTATCCATCTTGAGATATGGTATGGTTTAAGGAAGATTAAGTCTACACTGTAGGCTACGAGCATTCATCTTACTCTGTGTTGTACAACTTTATCCCACTGTGTAGGTACGTTTTCACTGAAGTAAATGCTTAGCGTTAGAAACACTGTAACCGAACCTAGTTTATATACGTTGATACAATACCACTGGGTTATTTTGTTGCCATATTTGTTGTTTATTTGATACGACCTGTTTATAGCAGTGATTTTTAGTTTTATGTGGTTGCGGCACTGGTTTTGCCTTCAAGAAATGTTTATCAACATCATTATACGTCAGTCATTAATTAATAGCTATGTAAACGATGAACTGGTAATTACTAACGCGTCATATCGAATTTATGATGCGTTAAAATCGTCCACAGGACTTAATTTTCATCTTGCTACAGTTACAGCTTCGTTACTAATGTTAGAATTTTTTTTCGCCATAACAAAGACTTTTTATTTAAAAAAAATATATCTTATCTGCTTTACACTTACGTATGACAGAAAAGGAAAAAACTCAGGTTCCTACAAGCCAAATTCATCACCACTCTATCCGAGGCACTGTTTAATTTGCCTTTAACCGTACAAGACTGGCGTGGCAGTTAACATTTGGACGTTCTTCATCTATCTTGCTAGAGACACTGTGGTTATTATGATACCACTTTGTGCTCCATATGCCATAACCGTTATTTGCTGTTCAATAATGACACTAGATTCTGTTTTCGTTCTTTTTATGTTGCCAGCTGATTTAGACGCCATTGCCCTGAGGTATTGAGGTATTGTTGATGATGCCGTTGTTGTTGTTTATCCTTGTTTTGTTTTGTTGTATATGTATGTGAGCACCAAAGCAGAATGAACAGCGACTAAGAAGTGTTTTTAGAACTTTGTGTAAAGTAGAGATACACTTTGAACATTATATTTCAAGGAACAGGAGACAGCCAAATGTGTAAATGATTGGCTTATTTCTAAGATTTTATTAATGATCCACCATGTCATTCACGTGGCAAATCAAGAATTTCTGCAGTCTGCTAAGTCGGAAAAAATTCTGTCCTGTCTGATTTTGGTTTTGTGAACAATCTACAACATTTGTTTCATCTTACAGATTTGTAAGATAATGGAGTTGTATGTACAAGTCACGTGTTTATGAAATATTGTTGTACATTACTTGGTGAAAAAGGGAGTCTTAGTACGTTTTGTGAGTCGGTTTTCCATTTGTTGAAATTGCCTTATGTAGTATGCAATGTCGAAACGTTAGACCTCAGGTGCACGGTCTCACAGCGCCGTCTTATGACCGATGGTAGAACTGCAACATGATGAACCCGACCATAGGACCGGTATTGTACAAGATGTCTATTTCGTGTATATTCATATACAGATACAGCTTAGACCCAAGTTTCTGGCTGCCCGACCTCTACTTAAAGATGAGGCTATCTTGACTGTTTTGGTACCGTGAAAATTTCCAGAAGTTAACGAAAGAAAAGCTAGCTTGAAATAAAATTTCATCAGGTGCTGAAGACCGTTCGAGGCTTCAATTTGAAGTGACGTCATGGCAAGGCTCAGATTACGACTGGTCTAAATGTTACCAAGGAGATGCCTGACGTCACCGTGACGTACTGATGACGCAGTCATGACGTATTGCGCTATGTAAATAAAAGCATCGTTCTCTCAGTTGCGTGTCCATGATTTTTTTTATTTTCAAAACGGCGTTTGTGACATATACAAAGATTCACTACATATGGTACTATGGATATTATAAAGATTCTATGCAATATTCTCGTACACAAATTAAAGCGCCAACCAAGAATGTTTCCATCAGTTCTCTGGTCCTTCTCAAGTTGGCTATCGACCACCGGGCACCTTTGCCTCGTGGCTGACGTCACATATACGTGCAGGTCACGTGACATGGGCTCCGTGTTATTTGATATGTCAACATGAAAATGATCAGACGACTGATCAAAAGCTTATTGGCAAGCGCTTTACTTTACGTAGGGAAATAGCGCATACAATCTTTATAATGTCAATTATTGTCACACATGAACCTCCATTCGTAAATTCAGCCGTAGCCATTAGGGGCAGTTTCACTAAATACAGTACTAGTTCCATTATCTAACAACAGCCATTACTGTTGATTTGAATGATAAATCATATTTTATTTCTTAACAACCCGTGTTTAATTATTTTTATTAGTATCTATGTTGATGAAATCGATATCGTAGAGTTCATGTTATGTTATTTTTTTAAATTTTTTTTCTATTCTGCCATGTTTACCCAGGGTAGCCCTGCTGGAGAGCTCATGTTATGTCACGGAAAGCAAATTGAACACCAACAATACCGGTACAAAAATGTATTCCTTTATTACACAAAATCTTCACCTGCGTTAACATGATACGCTAAGTTTTGTTTTCCTTTTTTCTACCATGTTTCTTTTATCAGGTAATACACTCGGGCTGTGTTTTCATGATGTAAAATTGTAAATATAGCCTTATTTTCTGTTAATATCGTTCAGTTCTGTTGTAATAGTTGTTAGTCTTCATAGATAAAACTCTACATGCTAAATGTACAAGCGTATATCAAATAGCCACTATTTCTTTAAATATACTTATTGTTCTGATATATTTTCACAAACAGAAAAGAATACAAACACCAAACCATCCCTGACTAAGCCTACGTTCAACACACAGGCATCAATGTCTACACGAAAAGACCACAAAATACTTTTGCCCAACAAGTTGGCTACATAAAACAGCAACGAATATCTACAAAGGTGAATATTTCGGAAGAGAAGAGCGATTGATACACTCGGCATATTTGGTGGACAAATGTTGTCCAAAGCAGTGCGACTAAACAATAATTCAGGACTATAACTATATAATTAGAAAAAAACAGAAAATAAATTTAAGTAATGAAATACTCCCCATCTAAGAATTTTTTTTTTCAAAACAGCTGCCTTTCAGTCGTCAGGTAAGGCCAAATTGAAGATATTAAAAATGTTCGTCGCTATTTTAGAGTCCATTCCAAGTCACCGCGAGGGTTGTTATTGTCATAATTTAGAACTATTTTCAAGTTATTATTATTATTTGTGTAAGAGATTTGATTCTTTTGAAATATTTTGAATGTGATTTCAACTTTCTAAATATTTCTTAAGTTTTCTAAAACTTTAGAAATATTCGTGATGTAGAATATAATATTTACAATGGTTTCTAAATAATGGTAACAGCATTCTACCATTATTTAAATTTTTTTACAATTTCTTACCATTTTCTACCATTATTTGTAACATCTCTATAAATAGACCAGAGGGCTGGGAAGAAAGCAATTCACACATCCTTGCAAAGTTTATGGAAGAATGCTTTCCACAAAGGACCGAGCGGTGTCCTGCAGTGAAGTCTAAAGATGTACAAAGGCAGACAGAAGGGCCAGATTAGCACCTACTTTTATGGGGGCAGTCACCATTCTACCATTGTTAACCATTTTCTACCATTTCTTGTTAATATTTCTAAAAGTTAAATAATCACATAGATGTTTAGAAATTATTACAAATAAAGAGGTTTTTGTGCAGTTACTTTCAAAATATTTCTAAATTATCGAATAAATTCATATTTTTGTATTTGATCTTTTAGAAAAATTTAGAACTATTGTCAGTCAGATATTCTTTTATTAGAAATGTTTCAAAATGATTACAAATATTATCATAAAACCCTCGCGGTGACTCGGAATGGACTCTACTTGAATCTAGAAATGTGAGAAACGTCCCCGATCAAATGTAACGCTACTAACGTTATAGATAAAACATTTCCAGAATGGAGAATATCTAGTCTCTACTAGACTACTTCTAAGGCTGAAATCCAATGCCATGACTCTCTCGAAGCTGGTGTGTTACGCCGACTGGCGGTTGCACCGGCTATACAGATACAGATACAATAGACACTGGCCGAAAAACGATTTGTAGCTGATGTTGACCCCTCTAGTGAATAATCCACCTCATCTTGCCAATTTCTATCAATTTTAGTTTTGAAACAAAAGAATTCTGGAAAAGATTTTGGCCTCTCATAGTACTATGACAGCAAATGATACAAAGGTTCGGTTGAATTTCGGTGCTTCAAAGATTCTTTGTTCTGAAAAAAAGCTTACCTTTGCTTAACTTGAAATTCGTCTTAAGTTATCTACAATCGATTGCTGTATAGCCGGAAACTCACCCTACAGAACAAAGGATGCGTCATTTCTTTTTTATTGCAATACGCGAATTGAACAGAAAGTCGAAAGAAATAACCCGGGTAGAGTAAGTAAAGACCCCCTCGTGTCAAACTATGAAGGGTGTTGAGCCCCTGCCTCCCGACCGTCTCCAGACCCCCATGTTTGGGAGCTAGTCTGGTGAGCGAAGGCATCTGGGGTTTGATTTTTTATTTGATTTATTCGACTGTAATAAAGTACAGCCAGGGCTACCCAACTAGCCAGAGGTTATTACAAAGGGTTAGCCCTGGTAACAGTATTCATTACAAACGTTCACAGAGTTCATTACAAACGTTCACAAAGCACGCCAAACGTTTGTAATGAACTCTGTGAACGTTTGTAATGAATACTGTTACCAGGGCTAACCCATTGTAATAGCCTTTGGCTAGTTGGGTAGCCCTTGCTGTACTGTTAGGACGTGTTGTGTCTGTACAACCGACTATGAATTTTGACAAATCAAACTAGGGGAAGTAATGCCCTCCTTAGATGTGACCAGATCTAGAGGTGCGAACATGAGCTACAATAGGATAGACTCCAGGCTACTGCTAACCCAGCGCCGACCCTGGTTGGGGAGAGGTCGTGGGAAGGTCTTGAATGTGTGACAGGGGCTTTGTGACAGTTCCTCCCTAATTCATCAGTAGAACGCCATGACTCTCTGCAGCCAGTCCGTATAGTCTGTGACGCGGGTATAAACCCCGGGCGTCTTCGGCTCCCCGCACCCGAACCCCCATGACGTCACTCCCCACAGCAGCCACTTCCCGTCATGCTTGCACGACAGCGGGCCGCCGATGTCGCCCTGGCAACGAAAGAACAAAACACAAACAGTCTTACCCGCTTTTCGTTTTGTGCTCATTCCGTTTCTTATTAATATCAGACACAAGAGAAGATCATTTTGTTATAGCTACATTTTAGGGATCGCGTGGATATTTTTGAAGAGTGTGGGTTAATATTAATCTCCAAGCAGATCTAACGGTTGCAAGGACCGTATCCAACTGGCAAAATCAATTTTTTATTGCAACTGGTTGCAGTAAAAACTTTCCCCAGTTGGATACGGTCATTCCAACATGTCGCCTTAATTTCATTTGCGTCATCAATGAAGTATCAACAGTCAAATCAATTTGAACTGGACAACCACATTAACTTTGATCGGAAAATCTGCAAATGTTTTGATATCGTCAACCATTTGCAAAGTTGAACTGAATGTAAATATGACCACATTTCAGACTTGTTTAGTCTGCAATTTGATACAAAGAATCAAAGCCTTTGAGGATTTATTCGGGAAAACTATTAAGCGGAAGTCCTTGCTGTATCCCAAACAGGTCGTTAACCCAGATGGGCTCCGAGTCCATCTGGGAAATCCCTAACAGGCCGCATACCGGTCTGGTATATCCCAAGCTGATCACGGGCAAAACTACCCGTTTGGGATATCCCCAGCTGGTCCCGGGCAAAACTACTTGTTTTGGATATCCCGAGCTGGTCCCGGGCAAAACTACTTGTTTTGGATATCCCGAGCTGGTCATGGACAAAACCACTTGTCTGGGATATCCCAAACAGCTGTTCAGCCTGACCTGTCCGGGATACCAGTCCTTATGCATGTGCATTGTCGGTCTGGAATATATCCCAAACAGGTCTTCAGCAAGACCAGGGGTAAGAATACATACTAATTTTACGGAATACATACGAATTTTACGGCATACATACGATCCATTACTAGAAACATACGATCCGTACGGAATACATACGATCCATTACGTAGAAACATACGATCCGTACGGAATACATACGATCCATTACGCGGAATACATACGATCCTTACTAATTTGCTGGCCATCGCGCTAGCACCGAATCTAGCTTTGTCTTGTCCTCCTAGTTGGTCTAAGCCTACATCAGTCTTGATTTAGTGCAGTTTGAGATTCTTAGAGTTTAGCCGGATGAGATACGCCATTATTAAGCTCTTGAAGCCAAGATATCGTACGAAGAACTGGTTATCCCGAGTCCGCCATGTTGAATTTGCCGCCGGTGTCACGTGATCCAGGCACATTTCTAAATTAGTAAGGATCGTATGTATTCCGCGTAATGGATCGTATGTATTCCGTACGGATCGTATGTTTCTGCGTAATGGATCGTTTGTATTCCGTACGGATCGTATATTTCTAGTAATGGATCGTATGTATTCCGTAAAATTCGTGTGTATTCCGTAAAATTCGTATGTATTCTTTGGCACCCCTGAAGACGCATTCGTGTTTGGCAACGGTACAGTCCTTAAACATGTGCATTGTCACCTTGCACGCGTTGTTTCCGCCTCTGACGTGTCCCGCGCACTGCATGCCGGGCAGGAGCTTGTCGCCGTAGATGTGCTCACAGAGAGAGTCGTGCAGCAGGGGGATCCGTGACGTCATCAGCGTGGTGGGGCGCAGAGACCGGTCGGTGTCTGCAACAACAGGTGTTTACAACTTTTACCTCTCCAACCGAAGTCAGGTACTCATTTAACACATGTGAGGAAAGTCGTGTAAAGTGCTTAAGTATATCTACGGTTTTTAATTAAGTCCCTTCTAATGAATGTAGACGACCTAGCCCCTAACGCTAAGAAAGCAACGAATTTTACGGCATATGTACTATCGACTACTGGAAAACACACATACACACACACACACACACACACACACACACACACACAAACATTTATAGATATGTATAAGAAATAAACATACATATATATGTTATATAATATATATATATATATCATATATAATATATATGTATATATATATGTAGAGAAAGAGAGAGAGAGAGAGAGAGAGAAAACATTTTGACTTTAACTCATACCTGTCCTGCCCCATCCGCTGATGTCACATTGTGTCCCAACAGGGAACGTCATTTCCGCTTCCGGGAGACAGATGGGCCGCACGAATTTGGTGATTCTCGCGCATGCGCCATTCTTCTTTCTCAGCTTCATGGAAATGAACGAACGAACGAATGAATGAAGGGATGGATGGATTAGTGGAAGTAGTATCCTGAGGCATTCCAATATCACACAGTGGGGAACGATAAGTTTATCAGCCAAACATTTAGAAATTGTACAACTCAAGTTGAGTAGTAATTCATTCCATCCGTATTACGGCCTTGCATCAATCGACCAAACAATTTGAACTGATGTAAGTTAAAAATAAGCTAAATAAAAGTATGGTTATCAACATTTCACAGCGCCCACCTTGGATCGAACTGATCTCCCAGAACGCCTTAAGTAACTGTGACGTCACCAATAGGTCAAAGGTGTTTAGAAGTCAATATCGTCCCCCGTCTCGTCCTGTTTTCATTTCTTTTCTTTTTTTTCTTAAAGAGCAGTCATTATTTTGTCTTTAATAAAAAGCTTAAAGAAGCACAATAGGCGGATGTGACGTTTACCTTGAGAAGGGCTATGTCGTGTTGTCCGGTGACGACGTCATATCCGGGTTGAATGACCGCCGTGTCGATGGCGAAGTCCTGCTCGGTCTGCTCGGAAATGACGTTGTTGTACTCCCCCAATCTGATGACGTAAGCGTCCTTAGAATGGCTGTGACGAACGGAGACATGTTCACAACGGACGAAACCTTAGCTCAACGACAAAGGAAGTTACTAGACTACTCGATTTTTCCGACCAATCCTTAGTAAAAAAAAGTATGTAAAAGACCCACTACTAAGGACACTGGGTCTTGATAATCCTACTCCACGAATACAGCCGAATTTCGAGGAAGGCTGAATGATCGTCCGATTCTGGCAAGCCCTATATTGTACTAGTGTTCAGTCCCTTATACGTGTTTGCTCATGATCACCAATACATTCAGACAAATTTTCATATCAAGATGGTGGTTGGTCAAGTTTTTTTTTTAATCATCGCTGGCACTCGGCAGATTGATGAGCCTTAGGGCTATAACAGGCAAGCCGTTGTCGTCCCAGTTAGCAGGTAGGTTATTTCATTTTATTTTATTTTGTTTTATCTCATTTTATTAGAATTTCTAATAGTGCAATACACGTGGGACCCGAGCAGCTATTGCTGGTGTCATGACCCACACATGATTCACCCATGGGACCCTTGGGTGGAGTGAGGAAAGTCGTGTAAAGTGCCCTGTCCCAAGGGCACAACAGTGGTGGCCTCGGGGGATTACCCTACCAGACTACTTTTCAAGTTGTTACAGACGCTGGGACAACTTACTCCATGCAGTGCGCGGCTGTCACCACCCAGCACTCGTGCACCAGGGTCCCGCTGCAGACGTGATGCACGCCCTTCGTCAGCAGCAAGGCCTGGGGAACAGCAAATCG
The DNA here is from genome assembly GCA_035149815.1 of Branchiostoma lanceolatum. Classification (NCBI taxonomy): domain Eukaryota; kingdom Metazoa; phylum Chordata; class Leptocardii; order Amphioxiformes; family Branchiostomatidae; genus Branchiostoma; species Branchiostoma lanceolatum. The sequence goes on along the minus strand of CM068879.1, from coordinate 841,549 downwards.
AAGATGGTATTACAACTTTAGATAATTTTGTGTGTGTGTGTGAATGTCTTGATGTATTCACCATTCTGAATGTCTCGCTAATTCACTCCATGCATTTTCATGCCAGCCTACATGACCAAATTTCACATGATCAACCTTCATATCCTGCCAGTCTTTGGTTACACCACCTTCTGCCCCACATCATGTCACTCTACAATGACACTCAAATAACTACGGACACACAGCGAGACAAACAAACACACAGACCGAAACCCATACATTCGTTTTCACGAAGGTAAAAACGTCTGCCAGTGGATATACAGTGGATTTTTGAAAAAGTTGGTGCAGTTATACGGCATTGGTGATAATGCGCCGTGCAGATATGCGGAGTCATTAACAATGCAGTGAATGGGAACCGGTTTGGGATTTTGGGATTCGGTGCAATTAAATGGAATGTGCGTTTATCCGAGGTGCAATTAAGTGGCTTCTACTGTATTTCACATTATTTTAGGAGTGAAGCAATATATGTGACGATCAACCAACCAACATGGTGGCCATGACGTCACGTGATTACGTACTCTGTGACGTCACCTACCTGCCACGGATGCTCGCCTTTCACCGCGACGTCACCGCTCAATCGCGGGGAAACGCTGGGGGTGCCGCAGGGGATGACGGGACGGGGTAGCCTTATTTGGGTACTGCGTGGTGCGTCTCCGACCGGTCTGTCTGACAGGTCAAATTTGTCTACACAGGACGGAAAAGGTTACAGGTCAAAGGTTGTAGAAAAGGTCACTATGACACCCCAGCAACAACGGCAATGTTCGCACGGAAGTTCATAACGATTTTTATCTTTCAGTCCTTAGCTTTAGCGTGTTCCAATTAACATCTCGCCATTGGGTAAAGGGACCGGACATGCGCCTTCATGAATTTTGCTGTCATACCGAATAATTTGCCTCTACATCCATTTCTTTATTATCATTTGGCCCTGCGAATCTGTACAACTACACGAAATGAATAAAAACCATTATTATTATTATCATTTCGTAATATGTTAATTTATAAAGTTTTTTATTCTTATCTGTTCACCTTTATGTCCTGTATATAAATGTGTTAGTGGTGTTGTTGATATGGCCTAACCGTAATAACGCCATCGTAATCGTTGAACTTCATTGTTCAGAGGTACTTAAATCATGATATTACAAAATACACCATGTTCGGCAGTATCTATTTATTGTCGTCTCCGTTCACAGTCACAGATTTGCACATATGCAAATGAGAACAAACTTATGATTGTTCATGATTTAAAACTAAATCATTTTTGAACGGTCAATATCCTACTGCACTGCGTTTCATTCTCGATAAATGCAATAAAAGGTTATGAATACTTTTTCGGTTATGAAAAAATGTTTTGTTAATTGTGAGTAGTGGTATTGGATCACAGATTCTTTTGTGTTTTTGTTTGTTTATGCTGTTATGTTGTATGTATGTATATCTTTGTTTTTTTAACCATGGGTCAATAAGTACCTGCAATAAAGAATAAAGATTTTTACCTTCACATCTGCTGAGGTTGCAGTACCCGTAGCGTCCGTCAGGGTGCGTGTAGCACCATGGCGCCCGGTCCCCATCCGGATTCCGGCAGTAGTTGTGCTGCCCGATTCCGTATTCCGTCTGCGAGTTCTTCCACGAGTTGAATTCCAGGTGGACGGTCTCGTTCCAGAAGAGACACGAGAGGCCGTCGGTCGTGACACCGTGGCGCCCGCGGTAGTCTTTCCCTTGTCCGCGGAAACAATCTGGGGGCGAATTTGAAACAAACTTTATTTTCTCAAACTCAAAAACACAAGTTAGGACACGATCGACGTGCCGTTCTGCCATCTTCCTCAGGGCAATGCTTGTGATTGACTTGCTCTTCTTCATATGGCAGCTAGGTGTCGCTGCAGAGGGAATGATGCGGTCCCAAATGCGACTAAGTCCACACACACACACACACACACACGCACAGAGAGAGAGAGAGAGAGAGAGAAACACATACACACAGACACACACACACACACACACAAGAATGCGGAAAACATAACCTTCTCGGCGAAGGCAAAAAAACATGAGCGAATGAACCAAGTGTCAGTGACTGACCACAGAGCGCCTCGTCGCTCCCATCGCCGCACTCGTCCTTCCCGTTGCAGACGAAGCGCGCCGGCAGACACTGTCGGTTCGCGCAGACCACCTCGTCACTCCTGCAGTACTTCGGCGGCTCTCTAGGCGGCGCTGAATAGTCCCGTGAAAGGTGAAATCACAGAATTATGTGATGGAAAACGGTGTTTGGTAATCTCCCAGCAGATTGCAAAGACCGTATCCAACTGGCAAAAGGAGTTTTAATGGCAGTAAAAACTTCTTTTTTTGCCAGTTGGATATATACGGTCAATAAAAACTCATTTTGCCAGTTGGATACGGTCTTTGCAACCGTTATATCTGCTTGGAGATTAGGTGTTTGGTACCGAGTTTAAAACTGAGATAATGTCTACAGTTAAATTGATGATACTAGTCTTTATTGCATACGTGGTCTATAAGAAGCATAATACAAAACATGAAGTGATAAGCTGCTACATTCTATCTAACATTGACAAACTAAACGATAGACAAACTGTCGACTATTGCTTAACTATTGATAATAATTTCCAATGCAGTCTAGTCCCATTTGACTGAGCTTATGACTTCAAAATAAATCTTGTCACCTGTTACGTCAAACCTTCCACAAATGTGGTAAATCTGAATGAATGAGTAGATAAATGAATAAACAACAATTATTATGGTGCCATCTGGATCAAATTCCGTGGATCCTAGGGCCCGAGTTCGATCCTAGGGGTCGACTCCAGCTCGGACATGTTGTTAGTGATTGCATTCGTCATTTCGGATGGTGACGTAAAACCAGCGGCCCCGTGTATGAGGGGGCTTCAGACATAAGCCTCAAGCGTCAAACCTCACGTAAAAGAACCCAACACAGTTATCGAAAAGAGTTAGCCTCCGTTGCAGACTCTGAAGCGGCTTTTTGGGGGGCTAAATAATACACTTTTTGCAGCCACCCCGTAACTATCAGCCATCCTGTAACCATCAGCCGTCTAGGCGGCTGATGGTTACAGGATGGCTGATAGTTACGGGGTGGCTGCAAAAAGTGTATTATTTAGCCCCCCAAAAAGCCGCTTCAGAGTCTGCAACGGAGGCTAGAAAAGAGTAGGGTTGACCAATAGACGAGCCTGGAGACAGATCTCCATCTTCACTGCTACCTTGTCCCCCCAACGACCCGGAGGTCAAGGGACTAGGTAGGTAGGTAGGTAGGGTTGACACGGTGTGCTTGGCCAAAAAACGCGAGCCATAGCGAAGCCGCTTTGCACTACCACTAGCTACCTGAAAAAGCATCATGCTTCACCTCAAATGATGATGCCTTGAAACGAAAAAAAAACTGTTGCCTCACCTGTGCACTTGGGAATGGCGCAGTATGACCAGGTGCCGTGCTTGTCGTTCACCGTGTAGCACCACGGCTTCTCGTCTCCGTCAGGGTTACGGCAGTAGTTGTGGGGACCTGGGAGGGACACAACAGTCACATTACAATTTCAATTTTTTCAATTTTTATTTATTTTACCAGGGGACATCTCAGATCTACTGATCTGCTTTTCAGATGGCCCTGGGCACAAACATTAAAAATACAATCAGATACAAATACTAGTATACAGATAACGTTACATGTACAGACATATATCACAGTATTTCAACATTATCCCAGTCAGTTCTTAGCTACAGTCCCACTACAGTCTGTTTCTAAACGCTGACGTAGTTGCAATGTGCCGTTGGTCCGCAGTGAGATTGTTCCACATTAGTGGCCCTTGATACTGCAGGCTACCCTTGAAGGTTTCCACGTTTGCCTTAGGGGTGTCTAGCATGTGAGGGTCGTAGCTATAGAGCTGCTTCGTGGCAGTGCGTGTCCAAACTCTGAGCACTGCGGGGGATAGCCATTTAAACAGTTTTGTCATGTAGGCTGGTGCATTGTGGCGAACTGCCTTGTGTACCGCTACCAGTACGTTCACTTTCACCCTTGGAGCCAGTGGTACCATACCAGCCTCTGCTAGCAGGGTTTCAGTAGGTACACGGTCTTGGAGTGTCCGCCCTGTGATAATCCTGGCTGCCCGATTTAGCAGTCTGGTCAGTTGTAATGACTTCCATTTGTTAGAATGAAAGAGCGATGGTAACCAGACAGTAGTACAGTAATCTAGATGTGAATATAACAGGGTCAGACACATGACTTGCAGGATCTCTTTAGTGACAAAGGGTTTAGCCCGCCTTACGGCACTAAGGCCAGCAAGGAGCTTTTTTATGATCCGATCGGTATGTGCTACCCATTTTAGCGAAGAGTACAAGCTTTTTCAAAAAGTTAGGTAGTTCTCTCAATATCAATCAATATCCTTTATTTACACTGAAAGCCCTGTCGACCTTGGTCGTTCTCCAAAGAGGTCCAGTTTGGATGGGGAGGGGTCACGGGAACACAGATAATAAAAAGAAATATTACAAAAATGAATGATCAAATACCTAATGTAATAATATCAACTGGTCCTATATCATTGTCCGCAGATCTTCATCGACATTACAAACTACCGTATCCTTTCTTTGAAAGTCCTTACTAATGGAGCACACTGGGCATCTTTCAGTGATTTGGAGTAACATTTCATTATCTATACCTATATCAACATCTATCTATCTATCTATCTATCTATCTATCTATCTATCTATCTACTAGTATCTATCTATCACGAATTCTACAAAATCAGATGGATAGGGTAGGGTAATTCTTCTTTGATACTGGTCTTGTTCTTGTTTATTTCGGACATTTACCTACTGTCGGAATCTATTACATGACTGTAAATTAACTATTGTGTATAATGTATTTTAGAACGTTCCTGCCAGAAATAAGCTTCTTTTGTTTCGGTGCCCACTTGTAGAACAAGGTCAAACACCAGACATCTAAAATGACCTTTGTCCTCCCAACACGTACCCACATACCAAATATCATCACAATCCATCCAGCAGTTCTTAAGTTATGCAAGTAAATATCCAGAAACACACACACACACATACATGCACAGGCACATGAACCTACAAGACAGACACACGCAGACACAGACACGCCAAAAACAATACCTCCGTGTTTCTCGGAGGTAATGATTTCATAGAAAAAAACGCTCACCTAACCCGAGCTGTCCATTTGGGTAGTCACGAGTGTTGAACTTCCGGTCTAAGGTCTCATTCCAGAACAGACATGTGAGACCACGGATGGTCTCATGGTCAAGTCCACGATAAACAAGACCCTTCCCCCGGTAGCAGTCTGGAATGTGAAAACATATGTGTGAGACCACTGATGGCCTCATGGTCAAGATAAACCTGGCTCTTCCCTTGGTCGCTTTGCCAAACGGGGCTAAGTTTAGATTGTGTTCTCGCCGCGCCTACTTTGAGAAGCAGCACTCCAGTCAAAAACTCTGAGGATAGAAATCAAAACATAAGCAGGTGATATTTTAAAGGTTATGAAAAAGAAATCTCCGATATACAAACGTACTGTATGTTTGACAAAAGGGCCTTACCTTTGTATTACATTTTGTTACTTCAGTATGTTCTGTTTATGCATGCAGGCAGGGCACATTGAAAACCACCCTTGTAGCGATATGTTGACACTGGTTAAATACAATTAAAATAAACAAACAAACAAACAAATCCGGACTCACTGCACTGCGCCTCGTCGCTCCAGTCCTCGCAGTCGTTCTGCCCGTCGCACAGAAAGGATGCTGGGATACATTTGTGGTTGATGCAATGGTGCTCGTTTTCCCGGCAGCCTGTGCGAAACATGAGACACTTTTAGATCTAGATCTACCCAGTTGCTTGAGTAGCTGTTACCTTGCATATCTTATTACCTGGAATTCTAACCGTCATCGACGTAAGAAACTCTGTCTTGGTTGCATAAAAGTTGTAGTATTTTTTTCGATTCACACACGTACACACACACACACACACACACACACGACTTTATGAAGAAGAAATTATAGAAATGGTCCATAATTCTGCACTGCGCATGCTCACCCTGGCGGAGTTTACACTTGACCGCTGCAGCCTCGCCACGGGAGCAGTCATGCTTGCCCCACGGCGCATGCGCACATTCCTGCAGGGAGGACTCTGTGCCGATGCACTCCAGATCGTCCAACACGAAGGGCTGGCTGCCGGCGCCGTAGGACGACCGGTAGTAAACCTCCTCCGCGCCCCTTCATTGAACATAACAACATAACTATTATAACTCTATCGCTACACATGGTCATGCGCCGTAGGAGGACCGGTAGTACACTTCCTCCGCACCCCTACATAATGTAACACGTCAGTTTTTTTTAACACACACTAACTCTTACGGGAGCTAAGGAAGCTCGCAGCGAATCGGACAAAGTGGAAGGGACTGAAGGAAGACTGAATGCGGCTGCAGGATGTTTCAACTACTGCAGCAGCAGAAAACAGTGGACTACTACTACTACTAACTCTTAATCTCCAAGCAGATCCGACGGTTGCATACAGTCTTTGCAACCGTTGGATCTGCTTGGAGATTAACTAACTCTAACTCTTAGCCAGAGCCGTACGTAGGACGACCGGTAGTACACATCCTCCGCGCCCCTACATTAAACATAACAACATGATCATTACGTTTTTGTTTAATTCTTTTTCAAACTCTGGCGCTACCCATGGCTATGCGCCGTAGAACGACCGGTAGTACACCTCCTCCGCGCCCCTACATTGAACATAACAACTTGATTATTATTTGTTTGATTCCTTTTTCTAACTCCATCGCTACTCATGGCCATGCGCCGTAGGACGATCGGTAGTAAACTTCATCTGCGCCCCTACATATCATAAAAAGTCGGTTTGATTTCGCACGCTGACCCTAACCCTACCCCTGCGCCGCAGAAGGAATGGTAGTACACGTCTTCTGCGCCTCTATATAACTGAACAACGTGGTGTCAGTTTTGTATACCACACCCTAGATAGCCCTAACTCTGCGTCCCTACATAATTAATAACATCATATTGTCAGTTCTATACAATACACACAAATTCTTACCATAGCCGCGGCGACTCTAAGTCTAGCCCTGCGGAGAACCGATAATAAATCTCCTTCGCTCCTTTGCGTAACGTAACGCCCCTGTCACACTTGTGCGTATATACAAGCCCGCATGAGTTGCGTATTAACATGTTTTTGGTTTAGGTGAAGTTTGCAGCCGAAGAAGTCATTTCTTTGGTTTGATAACTAAACTGCTCTACGGTGGGTCAAAGTAGAAAACAACTTCCTCCCCGCAAAATTTACTTCAACCAAAATAATGTTACTGTGGAACTCACGCGCACTTGAATATACGCAGTGTGACAGGGCCCTAACGACATGATGTCAGTTTTAAGAAACACACAATAACTCTAGCTGTTTTCCAGCACAACAAGCAGGTTCCACTTATTTCGGCTGTCTTTGCTTCAATCCTCTTCAAGTTCAAATGACCACTCACTGAGGACACATGTTCTTGCAGACACGTGATTGGTCAATAACAAAATAAGTCTATACCGTCCCCCGTCTCTCTCGAGTACTATGACGTCACTTACAGAGTGTATCCCATCTCCCTGCAGACGACCCCTGCGTCCTTGATGTCCCACTTGTCGTCGCACACCAGGCCCCACTCCCCGCGGTATTTGACCTCCACGCGACCTTGACCTTCCGTCTCGCCACCGCGCACGCGCACCTCGAACGGGACGTCAGAATCTGCAAGATATGGATAAATCATAATTCCAAACGTCAACTTTTATGAATCAAAGTTTTTCATGGTATAAAGAAATACGTAACTTAGTATATAAAAACCGTTACGTATTAAGTCCTTGATACCAGCATACTGTTCTTTGAAAGGTATGGTATCTAAATAATCAATGTCAATCGAATAATATCAAAAAGTGATAGCTAAAAAAATCATATTGAGCACTGTTGAAAAGGGCCGGTTGATTTTTTTTAAAGTTGTTATTCTAGGTTAAAACTTTTTTTCCGGGAGAATCCGATTGGTTTCTACTTTGATTCTGTAGAGAATCTCTGCCTTATGATCAATGAGAAGCATGACAAGCTGACTTTAGTTAAAGCCGCTACTAAGGTAGTATCTTAAGGAGTGAGCTGACCGACCCTTACCGCAGTTTTCCTCGTCCGAGAAATCGCCGCAGTCGTTGACGTTGTTACAGAGGGACAAGTGGTGGATGCACCTCCCCTGTGGGCAGCGGTGGTACGGTCCATTCGGCAGCTTCTCACAATCCATATCTGAAGAGAATATGCGGATATTTGAATGTGGGACGAAGTTACTTCCAGTTTTGATCCCATGCATATAGGACAAAAGATTGCCTATGTATCTCAGTACTATGCATAACCCTCATGTTGAAGTTGGTTTGTCCTTTTCTTGACTGGTGTACACAGATCTTGTCCAGACCATCAACTCAGTGATACCTTATTTCCAGACGTGTTTTGTTTCTGCCTTAGCCTGACGAATCGCGCTCCTAGTGGCCAGCCGGTCCTATGACCGCCATCCGATCTCTCGGGGTGGGGGTCAGTAACCTCCGGCCGAGAGCTTGTGTAAACACAGGATAGTTTCTACCTCAATGGCTTTCAACTTTGACATATTACCCACAAAGCATCACGCTGCGCATGCACATGTCAAACTGTGAACTAGCTTGTTACCGGGTTGGTGGATCCTCTCGTAGTGGTCCACAGACAGTTTCCCCGTGCTGACCAGGCCCCCGACCGCCTGCACTGGTTTGGACCTACAGGTGCAATTAAACATCTGTCACTTGGCACCTTTCTGGACTGCAGAAGGTTTGATTTAGTCCATTTTTACGAATAATTTCACAGCACAAAGAAACTGTTAGAACAGTCTGTCCTCGCTTTGCTGAAAACACAAGCCATGACGTAACCGCATGCAGCGCAGCACTACTACTTGCTTCTTCGTCTTTTTTCCCTGCTAGTTTATTCAATTGCTTGATTACCTTTTATTGCGTACAGTAAAACTTACACCTACACAGGTTTGGACCTAAAGGTGGAATTAAACAGCTGCCAATTGGCACCTTTCTGGACTGCAGATGGTTTGGTTTAGTCCTTTTTTTACGAATAATTTCAGAGAGCAAGGATAATGTTAGAACAGTGTGTCATCGCTTGGCCTGAAACGGTATCCATTTTCCAAAATATCGTTTTGCAATTAACGGCATATATTTGTTCATTTTGTAGTTGCTTTGTACGGTTTACAGCATGGTAGAAAACAGTCTTCTTTGTTTTGGGAAAATGGACGAAAATTGCTGCGCTGGAGGATGTAATCCATATAATGTCATCGCTTGGCCTGGAACGGTCATTTGTCATTCTGATCTAGTATTCTAGACATTAGTATCTGTTTTCCTAAATATTGTTTGCAATTAACGGCATACATTTGCTCACTTTGTAGCTGCTTTGTACAATTTTTTTTTTTGGGGGGGGGGGGGGGGCGGATGTACGAAAAGTCATGCGCGCGCTGATGTCATCCGTATAATCCAATCAACACAGTCTTAGGGCCCTGTCACACTTGGGCGTATATCAAAGTGCGCGTGAGTTCCGCAGTAACATTTTTTTTTTGTTTAAGTAAATTTTGCGGGGAGGGCGTTGTTTTTTACTTTGACCCATCGTTGTGCAGTCTGGTTATCAAACCAAGGAAATTACTTCTTCGGCTGCAAACTTAACCTAAACCAAAAACATGTTAATACGCAACCCATGCGGGCTTGTATATACGCACAAGTGTGATAGGGACTTTACGTACAGTAAAACTTACACGAGATCGCAGGACCGCGAGGCCCGGTGGTAGTCGAAGGAGCGGCAGATGAAGTCGGTTGTCTCGGAGCAGATCTGCATGCACCTCTCCACGGCCACGCCCATGTACCCCACCTCGTACAGGGGCACCTTCAGCCCCGACTGCCGCGTCACAAGGTACTCGTTGAAGAAGTTATCTGCGGTGAAAACAAGATATATACTGTTAGCGAAGCCTCCAAAGTAGCGTGCCGTGCGTTAGCGATCCTGCCTCTGGACCAACAGGATGGGAAAGGGAGTTTTAATCACGGTTGTTGTAGCTCATCCAACATGCACTCTACTGGACTGACGCGCCACTAGGTACTCGTTGAAGAAGTTATCTGCGGTTAAAGGCAACCAAAGCAATATTAGGGCCAAAAAGTTTAAATCTTTATGGCAGTGACATATACTAACATTGTTTAGCACATTTGCGTAATAACTTCATACTTGAAGGATTTGAAAACCGCGCAAAATCGTGTCGTATGATGATCCCCTTAGTTTTGCGAGCCTACATGCACGCTACTGGCCTGACGAGTCACTAGGTACTCGTTGAAGAAGTTATCTGCGGTTAAGATAAGATACAGTCAAACCTGGATTCAGCAAACACTTAAAGGACTGAGAAAAATGGTTACTGAAGACAGGTGGTTGATCGGGACAGGGTGGGGTAAACTATAAATATTTCTAGAAAGAAACATTTCGAGAAAGACAAATGGACGGGACTGTTTTAATGTGGTTGCCGGCACCAGATAGTCGCCTATGCCAGGTTGTTGCCTGGCGAGGTCTGACTGTATCTTCTGTTGGTAAAGCCCTTTGTTGGCCCCAGTAGCGTGCGTAGCCCAGTGCTTGGCGATCCTGCCTCTGGACCAAGAGGTTTGGAGTTCGAATCCCGTATTGTCGCTCACCCTACATGCACGCTACTTGAAAGGGTTGCAGTTCTTAGACAGACGCGTTACACGGTACTCATTGAAGAAGTTATCTGCGCAAATTTACCTCTAAGTAATGCTAGGGTCACATTTCCAAGCCGGGACCCGACCGGGCTGTTTGCGAAAACGAAAAAAAAAGTGCATATCAAGAAAATACACCATTTATGGTCAGGAGTCATTTTTCACGTTTTGTGTTTTTCTTTTGTCTTTAATATCACTTTTTGTTTGTTCCCGCAACCTACCCGACCGGGCCCCGCTTTGGAAATGTGACCCTAGCATAAGTAACCAGTGTTTACACAAAACAAAAGTTACCGCAGTTCGCTTCGTCTTCGCCGTCCGCGCAGTCCTGGTCTCCGTCGCAGCGGAACTCCACCGGGAGGCAGCTGGGGGCACAAAACATACTTTAGCATTTGCTCTACAGAAACCTTTAATCAACACACCACGTATCAAATTTGCTCTACAGAAACCTTTAATCAACACACCACGTATCAAATTTGCTCTACAGAAACCTTAAATCAACACACCTCGTATCAAATTTGCTCTACAGAAACCTTTAATCAACACACCACGTATCAAATTTTCTATACACAAACCCTTAATTAAAGGCACCCAGAGCATTTTACGAGGCTTGAAAAGTTGAAATATTCTAATTGCTGTAATCTTTATGAAATAGACATTTAATGCCACTGTTTACCACATTTGCGTGCTAAAAAGCGGCACACAAATAATTTACATGGTGATCTTTTAGTTTCACGCGCCTAGTGTAAATAGACCGATACCATAGTCCCGCTCAAAACGTAGAAATGCAAAATTAAAACATAAAAATGCAAATATTTGATGGACATGCAGTCACTCTCTCATTGGTCGAACCGCTAACTGTGATGGACAGTCAGGATCAGTCTTAGGGCTGGGATATTCTATCAGTTCTCACCACACAACGACATCGTATCTTTGCTCCTTTAATGTCGATATGTAATGGTATTAGTGTTATTGAAACTTGCTATGTGTAGGAATGACTAGAAATTGGAGTTTTTTAATTCAAGTTTCAAGTCTCATAAAATGCTCTGGATGCCTTTAACACATCAAATTTGCTCTACAGACACCTTTAATCAACACATCACGTATTCGGCTATGATTTCAACTGTCTCTAATGTTACACCTCACTGCCTCCTGTAAAAGCTGTAAAAGATGAAATATTAGGAGTTTAGAAATGAAAATTGGCACATAACCTGTAGAGATATGTATTTTCATACATGTGTAATTTCAGATTCTTACAAGGATACATTTTTTTTTTCATTTATTGGTCGATGGTAACTGATTTTTGCTTCTGACAAACGTCGAGGCGTGTGATAATTTTGAATCAACGTTAACTAAGTCGCTCATAAAACTCTGAACAACAAATTGGGATATGTCAGTCTCAAGAAGATTTGTGCCTTTACATTTGTGCCAAATTTCAACTTCTTGCATACAAAATCTAACCTTCTATAATACTAATGGCACTATTGTCTGACTCACCCTCGTATGCCTATAAGCATAACTGCGAAGCTTTAAGGACATATTTATTGTTGTCTCATACGTACATGGTGTTTCTGTAGTCGCTCCTACAGCGTATCTCGTTCTGCTTGCACTGGGGTCCGAACGCCCTGGCAGCGTGTCCTGGGGTTGTGGTAAGGAACGCGTCATGCACTTATCAATGAGTACTAGATACTAAGGCACTAGACAACTGAAGATGCATTGGCATGTATTCAAATAAGTAACTATAATGTGAGGAGAGACAAACTGACGGATATGTAGGTATATCGTTATAAATCGGTCTATTGATAGGACAACAGACAGATAATGAACTAGAATTAAGTATTTGTGCTACATATACTTCAGGTTTGCTAGGTTAGTTTAGCGATTACGGGGTCTTTTTATAAATATGAATTAGTATTGAATTTTTTTTTCATTTCAGTTGAATGTGTGATAGTTGTGCCGATTTGTTAAAAATAGAGAGAACGCTAGTAACCAAAACAAAACCTCCCAATGAAATGGTATGGCTATCCTGTGACGTCACAAAATCAAGATGGCGGCCACCACACATGCCAACGGATCCAACAAAGGTTTTGCTACGCAAAGCTGTAATTACAGTAACAGTTGGCCTCACCGTGCGCAGGCGGACGTTCGCACATGGCCACCCCGCACTCCTGCTTCTGGATTAAACTCTTTCTGTGGGCATCAATCACAACTCCTTCATGAGGGCATTCTGATATCATTTAGGGAATGGTTTCTTTTCGCATGCTATTCTCCTTATTTATCTATTTATTCGTCTGACTGTGTACACGGTACAACAGCCAAGGTTGCCCGACTAGCCGTAGCTATTGTAAGGGGCTAACCTTGCTGCACAATACATAATAGAATAAGATGGTTACATCAATTAACAAGATAAAATCATACAATCATACAAACTCTTACAAGCAATATACATGTACATTCTTTACATACGACAACATAAGATAAGAGATATAGATAGATGATATAATATTATATAGATGCAGATATAGATATAGATACAGACACTGAAACAACATAAGCATGTGTAAATGCTTTGTACGCTTGAGCATATAACGTTAGTGCCTGAAATGCAGATTGCCAGTATTCGATCGTTTCTATGAAACCTTGATCAACGATGATAATGGAGGTTTTATATTTCTAGACGGCGAGTTTGTGCGTTTTACATAACAAACACCATATCCATCCTTTAACAGCATCAGCTCACCTCGTTCCCACGTTGACGTAACACCAGGGCGCCTGCTCGTTCCCGGGGTTCCTGCAGAAGTTGTGGGGCCCGATCCCGGCCTTGCCGTTCGGGTGCGTGAAGACGTTCACGTCCAGACCCAGCGTCTCCCGGGCGTCCCAGGACAGGCACGGACGGCCCTGCGCGTCCTCACTGCGCGCCCCGCGGTACCGCGACCCGTCACCGGAGTAACAGTCCACTGTGAGCCACAAAACAACAGTAAGGGTCGGCAGACTTCACCCCCTTACCCAGGATAGCCCCTGCCAGGGCGTCCTCACTGCACCCCCCGCGGTACCGCGACCCGTCACCGGAGTAACAGTCAACTGTGAGCCACAAAACAACAGTAAGGGTCGGCAGACTTCACCCCCTTACCCAGGATAGCCCGGAGTGTCCACACTGCGCCCCCCGGGGTACCGCGACCCGTCACCGGAGTAACAGTCAACTGTGGGCCACAAAACAACAATAAGGGACGGCAGGCTTCACCCCCTTACCCAAGGCGACTCCGGTACCGAGACCCATCCCCGGAGTAACAGTTCACTGTAGACCATAAAGCAACAATAGGGGGCGGCAGGCTTCACCCCCTTACCCAAGGCGACTCCGGTACCCCCGGTGTCAATAATTCTTGCTGTGATAGACATATTACCTATGCATATTGCCAGTGTTTTCCAAGTTCAAAATACAGGTTCTGAAACCATGAGAGGAGTAAAAAGCACTTGAACCGTGCCGTCTGTGTTTATATATTGATTGTTTGCTGCGTATATATTTCTTGCTTGTATTGGACTACCCAAATGCTGTTACTCATTGTTATTGTATTTGTCTACGTCAGTTGAAATTTGTATTTTGAGAGGTGATGTTTGGTATTAGCTACTGCTAGAGTGCATCACCCCTGTGTCCTGTGTATTCTTCATTTAATAAAATGAATGTTAAAAAAACGTACCGTCGCACTCGTAGATGTCGCAGTAGTCGTAGCCGGGCTGTTTGGGATCCCCCACGTAGCACCAGGGGCGCGGGTCCCCGTCAGGGTTGCGGCAGTAGTTGTGCTGGCCCAGGCCGAACTCCCCCCGCTTGTAGCGCAGCGTGTTGAACTTGGTGCCCACCATCTCGCTCCACATCAGACAGGACTGGCCGGACAGCGTGCGGCTGGCCCGCCCGCGGTAAGACTCGCCCCGCCCCGAGAAGCACTCCTCGACCTCCCGCTGGTACGACACTGTGCCAACGGGAAACATACCACAGCTTTACTCTGGAACATTGTTCTAGCCAGCGCTGTCGTAGCCTGGGTGCCAGACCACCGCGCTCCTGGCGCTAATCCTTCGGCCGGGGAAGCAACTCGCGCCGCCGCCACAGATAGCACACGGCCCACTAATCAGAAATCAGAGTTCGGCTGTCAAGCGCTCCCGTGTGCCAACTCTATCCCTACTACTAGGTCTTCCCCGCCAAAAATGGGTTATCATCGCATCGCGCGAAAGGTCTGGTATCCAGGCTAGCGCTGTCGCTTAAGAGGGACAAAAATTGTGCCCGACCCGTCCGTCATTTTTGTGTGTTACATTCGATAATTCATGGCCCCCAAAATGAAGCTGAAACCCTTGTCAACCCGTCCGTCATTTTTGTGTGTTACATTCGATATTGATGGCCCATGCCTCCCCCCAAAATGAAGGTGAACCCCTGTGTAATTTTCACCAAGTGTTGTTACCAAACTAAGCTTTAATTTACCAGCAAAATTTGCAGGAAATGACGTTTCAGAGGATTAAGATTTCAACATTTTCCCAGGGGAACAGAGCGCTTGAGATAACGTGTTAAAATTTCTGGCTGGTTAAAACACCGCTCTGTAAACCAGTCATGCCCTACCCCCAAACAGCCACCCAATCCCTCAACATCCAGCTCTATCTCCTTGCTGAAAAAAAATTGGTGAGGCGTACTTGTTAGGGGAAAAGCTGAATGTTATCGGCTCGCTGGATCGTAAAAGGACCAGGTTTTTGTTGTAAGGAAGCCGGTTTGACCTCCAGGATAACCATAACCGATGCTTTTGGTCAAAGAAGATCTTGCGGGCCACAGGTTTGGTCGAACATTCCTTTTGGTCTAGAAAGATAGACTCTACCAGCCTTTGCGGGTCGCTGGGAAAATAGTAGAAATTGGCCAAATAGAGTCAACTGTATGAAGGGGGTCGGCTTGAGGTGCAACCCTGGACGGCGGCTGCGAATGTTACCCTCCATGGCCAAAGTCCCCCGGCAAATGTTCTCCCTATAGCCGGCGCGGTTAGTCTGACAGAAACTACTGGAAAGACGTGTGACGGGTTAAGGTGTTGTGAAAATAGAATGAAAAGTACCATCATAGAATTAGATTAAACAGGATAGGATAGAGATGAATGTGGAGTAAGTGGATTCAAGAAACAGAAACGAAATCCACAAAACGCTGTTTTCCATCCTCTCGCGCCAGGCACGCTGATTGTTTCCGTCAACCAACAGCCTGGCGTACTGGCTGCGTGGCCTACGATCCGAGCTTCTCTCTTCGTTAGAGTCAGCCAATCAGATGCTCCTCCTTCTGTTATGGGGTGAGGGCATCAGCCAATCACATCGCCTTTTACGGTTAAGAGGCCATGTGATTGGCTAACAACTTTCCCTCCAGCAACAGGAGGAGGGTTCTGATTGGTTGCCAGCTGGCCAACGCTGACGCAGTGAGAAGGACAGGTCGCAGGCCGGTACGCCAGGGTCGTTGCTTGATGTATACAAGAGGCGCGGGCCTGGCATGAGGCAATCTTCCCGGGCCCCACCTTCCTTTGGCAGACAGACGACCCCGGCCACCTCCTGTCTGTCGCAGTCGTGCTTTCCCCAGTCGCTATGGAGACACTCCATCAGCGTCGCCTCGTTCCCAGTGCAGTTCACGTCGTCCATCAGGAAATCTTTGCGCCCGTCCCCAAACCGCGAGGCCTTGGCCTCCATTTTGGATCCACTGTGGAGAGAGGATATAGCTTCCTTTTATATCTATCTATTTATATTCATCGATATACATGTATCTAATACCTGCCTACTGCCTGTGTGCACAGGCCAGAGACTGGCACCTTGCTTTCCAGGTGGATCCTCCAAAAAGTCATGTCCTTTGCCCTAGCCTCTGCTTCTCGAATGTTTAACCCAGTATCCTTCACAATGCCTCACTAACTAATACATCTATAGAAATTTGTGTACAAAGAAACATTCACTCAAGCATCTGTCTATCGTCAGTGACTTTCGTCAGACAGGGGAACCTAACCGTTACGCCAACACAACGTCACAGGCTACAGTCTGTTGCTGCTTACTTCGCGAAGCCCATCATCTTGCAGACGATATCGGCGGCCTTCTTGTCCCAATTGTCGTCGCAGATGACGCCCCAGTTCCCGCCCTTCGGTCGCAGCTCAACCCGGCCTCGGTTTGGCGCCAGCCCGCCATTCAACCTGGAACAAGTGACGTCATGAGTAACTCTACGATTCCGAATTTTTATGATTTTCTGCTGAATTTGGATTTTGCTATTTTCCATGCGGTTTTAGTACTGGTTGCCTTTAGAATTCACATTCAGAGTCCATTTAGAGTCCACTCCTTTATGTCATCTCCCCATCTCCAGCATTCACATTTTAACCCATGTATTCCCCCGGTAATCCACCATCTTAATAAACACTCTCTTCTAGCTCTCTTCTAGTTATCATAATAAACGTAGAAATGGATACAAACTACAACTGGGCGGAAGAATCATAATGTAACAGAGCTACCTAGTGATAAAAAGCATGATATAAACGCTGACCTCATTTCCCAGGCCTCAGCTCTCGCCAACGTCCCGGTCAGGATGTTGTTTATCTTCGTCTCGCTAGGCGACGTTGCAGCGCTGCGTCTTCTCTTCGCGCCGGTCGCCTCCGCCTCCATCAGACGAAGTCTCATGTCGTCCAGCTCGCCGCTCAGGTCGCGTATCAGCTTCTTCTTGTCGCCTAAGTCTTGTCTGCACTCCCGGAAGGACGTTCTGCACGTTCTCTGGGACGCCTCATCTGAGCAGTCACAGAATCATACACTTTCGTTAATACTTAACTTCCCGGATGCTGAGGTAGCCGTTTATTTGGCACACCATTTGTACTGATTTTGAGGTTTCGGCTGAATACAAGGGAGAAGGTTAAGATATTCTATGATGATCTAGTTACTTTATTTCAGTCTTGCTGGTGATCAAGTTTAGGACGCTTCGATGGATTACGTCTCATAACTTCCGCACTTCATTTATTCAGTCATCGCAATGCATTCATTCATTCATTCATTCATTCATTCATTTATTCATTTCATAATTCCTTCCTTCAACCTGATACAGGCCATCTTCTCGGCTCCAGGGCCAACGTGCCCCAAAGGGAATTTTACCCCTCTCAGGGTCTAACTCAAGAGGGCCTGTTTCCTTGGAGGCATGTTGGCCATAGCCTCGAGGCCAGACTGCTTCCAGGGCCTACACAGGTCAGCTTCTAGGCTCCGCGGCCAACATGCCCCAAGGAGCTTCTACAGGTCCCCTGAGTGAGACTACGGTGGGCGGGAAACATCGGGCTCTGGTGCCAACTCTGGGAGCGGGACATGTAGGCTTCTCCCCAAGCCGAAGGGATCGGTATCGCCTTGATGCTACAGACCCATTTCCAATCAGGGGCCCGACCGGGCTGTTTATGAAAACGAAAATTAAAAATGCATACCAGGAAAATACACAACATATGGTTAGGACTAATTCCCTTACGTTTGTGTCTTTTATATTGTCTTTGATATCATATTTTTCGTTCCCACAAGCTGCCCGACTGGGCCCTGCTTTGCAATGCACCCCGACCAATCGAATCACGTGAATCGCATTGAAACTCAGATTCGTATCAGTCATTTCCCGACAAATCGCTTTCTAACGTTTTCAGATGGACAATTTTGGCACTTTGGAAGTGATTGAAAGTGACTGCGATTTAACGTCTAGTTTCTACAACTTTTGTCTAAACGTTAAATCGCGGTCACTTTCAATCACTTCCAAAGTGCCAAAATTGTCCATCTGAAAACATCTTTGGAAAGCTGACACCCTTCACCATCTCACTGTCGAGTTTGTTTGGTCAGATGTAGTCGTTAACGCAAGTTAGAAAGCGATTTGTCGGGAACTGGCTGATACGAATCTCAATGCGATACGAGTTGCAATGCGATTCACGTGATTCGATTGGTCGGGGTGCAATGGGAGTGCCGGACCGTAGCACGAGCAGGGTCTGGCACCAGGATATCTGGCTCTGGAGCCGAGGAGATGACCTGTGCAGGCATCAGTCAGACACGCAGTTGAAGACACCACGTGGAGCTGACCTGTGCAGGCCCCGGGATCAGTCTGACACGCAGGGGAAGACACCACGTGGAGGAGGTTCGCGAGCCTGCGGAGGCCGAGCGGTACGAAAGACCAAAACGACAATTCTAGACAGCTTCCTCAACTCAATTCTTCACGGGCGCGGAGTGGTTGGAATTCTACCGCAGCACGTAAGGAAATGTATCGCGGACCGGTTGG
Source organism: Branchiostoma lanceolatum (assembly GCA_035149815.1). Taxonomy (NCBI): domain Eukaryota; kingdom Metazoa; phylum Chordata; class Leptocardii; order Amphioxiformes; family Branchiostomatidae; genus Branchiostoma; species Branchiostoma lanceolatum. The sequence continues at coordinate 822,466 of CM068879.1, read as the reverse complement.
AAATTCCTCGGACCGGTTGGAATCATGCCTCGGACCGGTAAGAATTGAGTTGAGGAAGCTGTCTAGAATTGTCGTTTTGGTCTTTCATAGAGCGGAGTGAACTTTTGACTGCGCCGCATGCCGAGAGCGGCGAGCCGGGCGGCGGCTTTCATGCCAGCTGCCCCGGGCAGGGACAGAGCCGGGCCGGCTCACAGGCCGCCTGCCAAGCCCGCGCTGGAACCGCCACAGTTTTGTCTTGGTCAAATTGAGCGAGACGCGACAGTAGGGGAGCATGTGCGCCGATTCATTTGTTGCCAACTTCACGGTTTTAGTGGCTGCCTCGCTCCGGAGCTTATGATTAGAACAGGCTTTAGTTTTATGTGACGACAGTTGCGACGGGTCGTTACAGAACTCCTTTTAGAGAACTTCATTTACAACAAAAGCTGATTTCAGTTAAACCGCGGTGAAAGTCTTTAAAGGACTCAACCGAGGAGCCAATGACTTTAGAACGGTGAGGCTACTGATCGAGCTAGCAAACTCTGGTACGAGCTAAGTACTAGAACGGTGAGGCTACTGATGGCGAGCTAGCAAACTCCGGTACTAGCTAAACTACTAGAACGGTGAGTCTAGTGATGGCGAGCTAGCAAACTCTGGTACGAGCTAAGTACTAGAACGGTGAGTCTAGTGATGGCGAGCTAGCAAACTCCGGTACGATCTAAGTACTAGAACGGTGAGTCTAGTGATGGCGAGCTAGCAAACTTCGGTACGAGCTAAGTACTAGAACGGTGAGTCTAGTGATGGCGAGCTAGCAAACTTCGGTACGAGCTAAGTACTAGAACGGTGAGGCTACTGATGGCGAGCTAGCAAACTCCGGTACGATCTAAGTACTAGAACGGTGAGTCTAGTGATGGCGAGCTAGCAAACTCCGGTACGAGCTAAGTACTAGAACGGTGAGTCTAGTGATGGCGAGCTAGCAAACTCCGGTACGAGCTAAGTACTAGAACGGTGAGTCTAGTGATGGCGAGCTAGCAAAGTCCGGTACGATCTAAGTACTAGAACGGTGAGTCTAGTGATGGCGAGCTAGCAAACTCCGGTACGATCTAAGTACTAGAACGGTGAGTCTAGTGATGGCGAGCTAGCAAACTCCGGTACGAGTTAAGTACTAGAACGGTGAGGCTACTGATGGCGAGCTAGCAAACTCCGGTACGAGCTAAGTACTAGAACGGTGAGTCTAGTGATGGCGAGCTAGCAAAGTCCGGTACGATCTAAGTAATAGAACGGTGAGTCTAGTGATGGCGAGCTAGCAAACTCCGGTACGAGCTAAGTACTAGAACGGTCAGGCTACTGATGGCGAGCTAGCAAACTCCGGTACGATCTAAGTAATAGAACGGTGAGTCTAGTGATGGCGAGCTAGCAAACTCTGGTACGAGCTAAGTACTAGAACGGTAAGGCTACTGATGGCGAGGTAGCAAACACTGGTACGAGCTAAACTACTAGAACGGTGAGGCTACTGATGGCGAGGTAGCAAACTCCGGTACGATCTAAGTAATAGAACGGTGAGTCTAGTGATGGCGAGCTAGCAAACTCCGGTACGAGCTAAGTACTAGAACGGTGAGTCTAGTGATGGCGAGCTAGCAAAGTCCGGTACGATCTAAGTACTAGAACGGTGAGGCTACTGATGGCGAGCTAGCAAACTCCGGTACGAGCTAAGTACTAGAACGGTGAGTCTAGTGATGGCGAGCTAGCAAACTCCGGTACGATCTAAGTACTAGAACGGTCAGGCTACTGATGGCGAGCTAGCAAACTCTGGTACGAGCTAGGTACTAGATTTCATATAGCCATCGGCAATATAGACCGGGAAGCACACCTACTTTTCTACGTACTCAAAGTGTGGTTCTCAATGAACATCACTGTACCACATTCGGAACAACCCCATGCAACTAGTCGCACGCGAATCAGGGACCAAGGACCGGTCTGGGGTTCGAACCCGCGCCCCTGTGGTCCAGAAGGTCGGTGATGATCACACATCAATCAACCACGCCGAACAGACTTTCCCTCTTATGCTAGGGTCACATTTCCAATCCGAGGCCCGGCCGGGCAGTCTTTGGGAACGAAAATTATGATATAAAAAGACAACCAAAACACAAAACGTACGCAAAATTATCTAAGAGCATAGCTTGTGCAAATTTATTGACATACACTTTGATTTTTCGTTTCCGCAAACAGCCCGACCGGGCCCCGGTTAGGAAATGTGACCCTAGCATAACACAACACACTTGCCCTTGGATGACCGCGTCTGTGCTCACACCAGGGGTGACCATTCTCCACCATTACTCACCTTTCCTCCTGCACTCACTATGTGCGAGCTCCTCTTCACCAGGCATGCGCAGTCAATACCTTCCGTGCAACAACCTAACCTCTGTCGACCGGGAACATTCGTCACCGGAGTTACGTCTGTCACCATGGCAACAAACCGGCGTCACGTCCGTCACCATGGCAACACACCGGCGTTTACGCCTGTCGCCATGGCAACAGACTGGTGTTACACCTGTCGCCATGGTAACACCGGCACATTTGGAGAAGAAGGAGAGCGTTTGTGGTTCTAACGTACATTTGATCTCTGCGAACCATCTCTCATTTTTAGTCTTTTTATGTTTAGTAGAAGCATGTGACGCTTACATGGTCTTGTAATATCCTGACCTACGAGAAATGTCTCGACCGTGAAAGAAGCGAAGTAGAGAGATCCCTTCAGCTGGCTGGTGCGACCACAAGGACCACCTCGCTACCCGCTACGTCTAAGGGCCCTGTCACACTTGTGCGTATATACAAGTGCGCATGAGTTGTGCATTAACATGTTTTTGGTTTAGGTTAAGTTTGCTTTGGTTCGATAACTAGGCTGCACAACGGTGGTCAAAGTAGAAAACAACTTCTTCCAGGCAAACCTTATTTAAAACAAAGAAATTTAAATGCGCAACCCACGCGCACTTGGATATACGCAAAAGTGTGACAGGGCCCTGACGTCAGTGCCCAGGATATCTTTGTTTTATTCTGGACATGCAGATTACATTAACGTCATTGAAAGTTGCCAGTCTACTCGCTCAAGACGACAGCTACTTAAGGTTGAACCATGATGGCCTGGGATAACCCCGTGGGGTTTTAAGAGGATTACAACTATTCCTGTGTCACGACCTTGACCACAGGCCCGTGCCCTTGACCCCACTCCCACGTGACCTCCGCCGCGTGACTCTCGCGGGTCAGCGAACTGGAGACGCGAAGCCCACACGAGAGAGCGATCAGCAGGCACGTGGACCGGTCTCAGTCTGGTGTGTGCAACATAAACACTAGTCGCTTTGAGTTTGGAAGGACACTGCACATTCGTGAACTCAGATAAACTTTTGAACTCAGACATATCTAACCCGTGTGATGGAAATACAGACATCACTACATCAATATGCCAGAACTGTGCGACAATTCTCTCGGTTGATCGTAGCTAAGGGTTCGTTCACGCTTGTGCGTATATCCAAGTCTGCATATGAGTTGCGCATTGACATTGTTTAGTTTAGGTAAAGTTTGTGGGGAAGAAATTGTTTTCTACTTTGACCCACCGTTGTGCAGCTTGGTTATCGAACCGAAAAAAATTACCTTTTCGGACGCAAACGTAACCTAAACCAAAAAATTGTTAACATGCAACTCATGCGGACTTGGATATACGCACAAGATGTACTTGTGGAGGATGTAAGAATGCGGTGTAAGTATCACATAACCCACCTTGTCTGTAGATCTGCCCTCTGAAGGCGGCAGGAATCCGTAAGCTGTTGGCATAACGGGTGTGTACCGCCGCCCAAGGCTGGGGAGAAAGAACGCAAACGTCTTCAGGTGCTACACAAACGTCTTCAGGTGTTAGATAAACGTCTTCAGGTGCTACACAAACTTCTTCAAGTGTTAAATAAACGTCTTTTGGTGTTACACAAACGTCTTGTGGTGTTACACAAACGTCTTCAGGTGTTAGATAAACGTCTTCAGGTGTTACAGAAACGTCTTCAGGTGTTACATAAACGTCTTTAGGTGTTACATAAACGTCTTCAGGTGTTACATAAACGTCTTCAGGTGTTACACAAACGTCTTCAGGTGTTACACAAACGTCTTCAGGTGTTACACAAACGTGTTCATCTGTTTGAGTCTGTTGCAAAATGATCGACCGGCCTTGTGATACAACATGATGCAATGCATTGTTAATACAAATTTACACAGAATTTTTGTACATTTTGATACATTTTGTGCATAGATATCCTTTCCGAGGTGAGCTCACATTCATTTCATTCTGTTCCTTCAGCGAAATCATATACTTTTGAGTCGAGTTTTGACTCTTGCTACACCGGAGAACGTGCATCGTCTAAGAAATCGTTCTTCTGGATATCCGACGTGTCGTGTTTTGACCTTTCTCAAATGTCAAGGTCGCGGCACGTCAAAGGGCCCCGCACAGGGGAGCCCGGCTACACCTACGCAAGAATTACCCACAAATCCACGCGCCCCATTAGCGCTGTGACCTTCAGACATTCTCGCTGTTGGCGGCGACATCAAAGCAGATGTCTGAAGTCAAGGTCACGGATAACAGGATCATCTTTGTCAGGAGGACGGCAAGGTGAGGAGTAAGCGAAACCTCATGCGCCGTGACAATCAACTCCGCTCCAAGCAGATGGGATGGGATTTGGCTGTACTAATTGGCTCTTTTGGTACGTTTGGTACGTCTATAAGTAATTTTGGGGTAGAAAACATCTGTTTATTTACTAAATGTGTAATGGATAACCACTGCAAAAAATACTACCTAAAGACTCAAGGAAACAAAGTGAATCACAACCCCCCTCTGTGTGTGTGTGTATGTGTGTGTGTGTGTGTGTGTGTGTGTGTGTGTGTGTGTGTGTGTGTGTGTATGCATGTATGTGTGTGTGTATGTGCGCGCGCGCGCGCGCGTGTGTGTGAGTGTGTGTGTGTGTGTGTGTGTGTGTGTGTGTGTGTGTGTGTGTGTGTGTGTGTGTGTGTATACATGCATGTATGTGTGTGTGTGTGTGCGTGAGTGTGTGCGTATGTGTGGGCTGGCAGCCCTGGAGCAAATTTCTCTACTGTAGCAAGTGGAGAGAATCAATGAGTTTCAAACCACCAAAAGAGCCCACCCTGGTCGGTCACCTACCCCGGTATCTCTCACACGTGGCAATTTGCACGACTTGTTGTGTACTAAGTGGTGCTCAGGACCATCGTTATAGCTGTTAAGGACCGACGTCAGTCACCCGGACAACACCGCATGGAACCGATTCAGGCGAGCACCGGGGGCGAACAGGCCAGCAGTGTTCCCTAGTTCTCGTGTCAGGAACACCAAACGTACACATCAGAAGCTTGTTACAGTTTTAACCACTCCGCAAAACACAGGCACAGTTACTAATTGAGACGCTCTCATCCACCCCTTAATAGTTTAACTGGTTGACCGCAAGTTGTGGGTGCACAGAACATCTGGCAACCAGTGATCTCCGACCGTCCGAATGATGGTTATACAGGCAATATACAGATACAGATTGGGGTAAGTTCGAAGCCAGCCTATAGCTTGCCGTAAGTTTGACCATCCTTTAGATATGACTCCCGAAAGGTCAAAGGGGACACTCCACCCGGCCAGACTGGTAAATATGGGCTTGTTGTTATCTGTACGTGGCACTGTTAAAAAAAAGTTATTAAAAAATGAGTGCAATGCAACATTGTCGTTGTCTGTCCAAAAGCAAAATATTTAAAAAAATGGGACAAAAATTCACGATGGAAAGTGGGGAGGGATGCGACCTTGACTGTGGGTGGGGAGGGGGGCGCCCTTGTCCTGTCAGATCGAACGCCCTGTCCTTGGCGGGGTCGGCGTGTGCTTGACACGGTCATCAGTCACCTGTTGACCTACCTACAGGCCAGCCTGAGGTCATTGGCCATGTTCCGGTCAACAGAGGTCAGACAACAACGGCAACAGAGATGCACTAAGTAACTGCGCAAACTTTCTGCAACTTATAACATAGTACACTGTTATCTAAATAACATGACGTCACATAAGCCCTAGGTTGCTCATTCCTCATTAGGGATGTCCTCTCAGATCAGATGTGACGCAAAGCTTAATTAGGGCCCATGTTTGAGGAGGGCCACAAGTGCACAACTTAACGATTATATGGCATCGTGTTGACGTAGTGGTTTGGTTTTCTGAGGCCCTGGGTTAGAATCCCCTGACATGCCAATGATGATGCGGCCTTGAAAAAGGCACTTTGTGAATGCATGGCTTTCCTCTCTCCACCAGGTGTAAAACTGGGTATCCAAATTCGGTTGGGGAGGTAAAAGGTGCTGGCGGTGAGCGGAGCTTGGATAGCGGACTAAGAAGGCTGGACTCCAGGCTTGGAGCGGAGCTTGGGTAGCGGACGAAAGCTACGAAGGCTGGACTCCAGGCTAGGAAGGAGAGGGATGGTCTCCGCCTTCCGATACCGTGCCGTAGACACAGTGAATAACACCTCACTGCCCCTAAGGCCTCAAAAAGGCTATGGGACTAGCCTCCTTCGCAGACTTCCTATAACGGCGGCGTATATATTGGTGTGGGGGGAGGGGGGTCAAGGTTCTCTAATGCCGGTAAGGGTGTAGCCGAGGGACGACCGCCGTTCCCTTTGCCTGCATTTACAGGTGCACAACTACTAGTAACTTGACATGAGATGACCCGAACTTCACACTAGAGTGGGCGTTACTGCCATGGCGTCTTCTCATCCCCTCCGCTAATTATATCCCCGCTGGGAGAATAAATAGCCGCGGTTAATGTCGGCGGGGTCCCCGTGACGTCAGGGCAGGTGTCGGGTTTCCCTCGGCCCGATCTGCCGCGGCCGAGCACAGACGGTAGAAACTGTGACGTACCTTCCACTCCGCACTACTGTAGCCATGAAGCAAGGGATGTTTTTTGGTGTTTATCTGTTCATTTGGTGTTTATTTGTTACCTTCGCCAAGAAGGTTATGCAGAGGGTAGCGTTTGTTTGTATGTGTGTAACGACCAGCATAACTCGAGAAGACTTGGATGGATTGTTTTCATATTTGGTAGGTGGGTACGTCTTGATGAGACTTGGAAATGATTAGATTTTGGGTCCCCTAGCGACTTGTTACGGTACTGCAGCGGAACTTCCTGTTTTGATATCTTGTGTTCTGGACATGCTATAGTCCTGATTTTTTAGTGGTAGATAGCTCTTTGGACAGAGAGTAAGTGGTGTGGGTTTTGGCCCCCTAGCGGCTTTTTTGGAACTGCAGGAGCAGGTTTTGCTTCAGACTTTGAAAGGGAATAACTCAAGAAGGGCTTGATGGATGGTCATGATTTTTGGTAACTAGATAGCTTGAGTTATGATGTACATGATTAGATACTTATTATGCAAGTTAGTATCTAATTTGCATAATCAATTAGGAAAGTTCATACAGCCGCCTAATTCCATGATAGGATTCTCAAACATGTAACATATGTAACTGAGGAAGACAGAAATATCAATAGATGTCAACTATGGTCCTCATTTGCATAATTAATGAGAAAATACTATAGCTCAAAATGGGCTTGATGGATGGTCATGATTTTTGGTAGGTTACGTGATACTTTGTATGATTGGGCAAATAATTATGCAAATCAGACTCTAATTTGCAAAATTAATGAGGAACTACTATAATTCCACACAGGTTAATGATGGCAATTTCATACTTGTGGCATTTGGAAGTTATGTGAATGTGAACATCGTTAAATCAAATTATGCTAATAAGGACCTCATTTGAATAATTGATGATAAATGTTTGCATAACCTTTTTTTGTTAAGCTCATCCTTTGGACAACTTCTGTAATTTGGGTGAAGACGATCAACTAGTATGATTTATGATTAAAGGTTAAAATCATTTGGCGAAGGTATGAGGTCGTGGAACTCTAGTTTATCTATATATATATAGCCACAAATCCATCACTCATTCAGCATTGTCCCCCAAGACCCTGCTTAAGCGATTCGATACATGTTACTAGTATATGGCAGTGAAAATTGGGGCAAAGACTGACAATTGTACATGTCCAACCGAAGGTATTCAAACTTGCTTTTGTAAAGAATATTCTCGGCGTGCACAGAAATTCCTGTAACTCTGCATGTAGAACAGAACTTGGAGTTAATACCTACACTGTTGAGCACCTGTTGGCACCCGGGTCAAGTGAGGAAATTGGTGTAAAATACACTGCACGAAATGGCCTCGTATCACGGCGTATACGTACAGGGATTCCTCCGGAAATATTCCATATCCCGGTGCGGATTTAGCGTATCCGTTGAAACTAACTGATACGCTAAATCCGCACCGGGATATGGAATATTTCCGGAGGAATCCCTGTACGTATACGCCGGGATACGAGGCCACTTCGTGCAGTGATACCTTTCCTAAGGGCACAAGATCGCCGGCATGTCAGGAGATTCGAATCCAGGAACTCTCATTTGTTCAACCTTCCTTAGTTCATACTCGAGGAAACTTTTTTTGCAAAACTTTTTTTTCGCATGCACGTTCGTATCAATTTTGGGGTTCCCAGAGGATGGCATCCATATGATCGAATCAGCATGGCCTAACCGCACTATTAACACCAGCAGACACGTGTTACATAAGCCAACTGACACCATCTAAGCACCATCGAGACCTTAACCGCAAACAGTCTGACAGCTATGCTTCCCATAACCCCCGTCGCATTGTTGCAATTTCTGGGACGACCTCTCTTGCAACTCCGCATCCCAGACGATTAGCACACGTCCGCAAGACCTGCACCGGAGACGGGGTCTCAGTCTTGCAGGTGATGCACGATGTCTTACGATTTTACTTTTCTGTCGTATCGCCGCCCTAATATAGATGTGTGTCTTCGTGAGTGTTGTACAGATGAATTCCAGTAAGAATAGCCGGCCCTGCCATAGCTACTTGGTCAAGACTCACCTAGTTTCACTTTTTATGTACATTTTATGGATTCTACATAAATCATATGGCTAGTATTTCACACGTCTTTGGGTGTCTTTAGGTATTTAATTCTCTGCGGGAAAAGACGTCTAGAGCAGTGTAAACGCACACGTGTGAACCAAGCCGACTCCACACACATGCTGGCAGATCGGTGCACGGGTTTGAGGGAGAACAGGTGGCGGGCTGATCGCGTGTGTGTGGCGCGGGAAACGCCTCGTCACCGCGACCCCGGGCCGGGCACAAGCCCAGGGGCACGACCTGGTAACCGCAGCGGGAGCCGCACATCATTCCCGCGGGAGCCACACGTCATGGCACCGCTGGGCCGGGCACAAACCCTCGGGCACGACCGGGCAACCGCAGCGGGAGCCGCACGTCATTCCCGCGGGAGCCACACGTCATGGCACCGCCGGGCCGGGCACAAACCCTCGGGCACGACCGGGCAACCGCAGCGGGAGCCGCACGTCATTCCCGCGGGAGCCACACGTCATGGCACCGCCGGGCCGGGCACAAACCCACGGGCACGACCTGGTAAACCGCAGCGGGAGCCGCACGTCAAGGCACCGCCCGGGTCTACCGCAGGCTGTAACCCCTGTCACACATAGCCCCTGTCACACATAGCCCCTGTCACACGTAGCCCCTGTCACACATAGCAGACCAAGGCCCCCGACCTTCTCCAGACTATGGTTGGGAGTTAGTCGTGTGCAATGTCCTCTGTGGTTGGGAGTCAATGGTCGGCGATGTTGTCTACTTTATATTTTGAAAAAAATCTGCCGCTTGGTTTACACGTGCGTTTACTTCGTTCTAGACGTCTTTTCCCTCAGAGAATGAAAAAATTCCAAGTCGTGAAAGCCATGTTCTGCTTGGATGCGATCAGAGGAGCAAACTAGAACTAGAATAAGATGGATTCCAGGCTACTCCCAACCCAGCACCGACCTCGGTTGGGAAGTAGTCGGGAGTATAATTACGTTATAAAAGTCGTACGTAAGACGGTTCTGAATGTGAGGCAGGGGTTTGTGCTATTAAAGCTGAAGCTGGGAACATCGGCGGAAGGGTACAAGACCACACATACGTGTACCAAGGTACAAGATACTGTAAATGCAGAAATGTTCGCGGTGGTTTCATGTTCGCAGTTTTCGCGTTGAACTTTCAGCGCAAATTTAAAACAATCGCGAAACTTTTTGCCCACCTGACTGTAGCTCTACTATTGTTTCAAACGCAAACTTAAAACCACTGCGAACACTCCATTTTCTCCCTACGGCAATATAAAAACCAAGCGAACTTAAATGCATTTACAGTATTCTGACTTTATATATGCCCCAGGTGACCGAAAAAGAGTAGACATTGGCAACATACATGTAGGGTGACTTTATGCGAGAATAATTCGCCAGAGGTGCCAGATGAAAGAGGCGTGGTGACGAGTCTCTACTTTAGCTGACTTTCCCGGGGGCTCTATCTAGAGACACCTCAATTCACATGGAGGACCGTAGTGCGGCCATGGCAGATAGACTGGTGTGGTCGGAAGTTGTGCATGGACTTACCCCCCCCCCCCCCCGGGGTCGACCGATGATGATGATGATGATGTCTCTACTTATTCTTCACCAAACGCGACGTAAGGCCCCTGTGACAGTAGTTTTTCTGTGACGGCAGCTTGGGACAGCCGTGAGTGTGCCGTGCTGTACACATTTCAGCTGGCTTGTGACGTCATCATGAGAAAGTTGCTGTATATCCTCGTCGCTCGCGGCCCGGTTTTGTCAACGCTGACTCGATCTTCAAGTCGTGACAGTTCAAGTTTTGTTCACACATCGACAAATCGGCGACAGGGAATATATCTGTCTGTATCTGTATAGCCGGTATAACCGCTCTTCGACGTAACTGGCACCAGCTTCGCAGGCACGCGGCGCGACAGCAGCTGGTTATATGTTACACTGAGCGGCCTGTCACACCTTTGCACATCTAACTGCAGCCGTTGTTTCAAGCTATTTAGTGAGGATGCTCCTACACTATTTGATGACAACGAGTTAAATTCTACTATCATGGTTGTCGGAAAATACGAATTTTTGAACACATCAATCCTTAGTTGTATAAACAATATAAAACGAAAACAAACAAAAAAATAAACAAGTAGGTGGGGGAAGCTGCCTTATAAAAGGTATAGACGTTGACTTGTCCGACACTGCGTACGGGTTTCATGCTGTTTTGTTCCTGTCAGGGCTGTACTATGTGCTGATGCGCCCGTTTCCCGAAGCTCGGGCACCCCGCCCCCTTTTCCCGCATCCCGGCACAGAAGCTCGGGCACCTCGCCCCCTTTTCCCGCATCCCGGCACAGAAGCTCGGGCACCCCGCCCCCTTTTCCCGCATCCCGGCACAGAAGCTCGGGCACCCCGCCCCCTTTTCCCGCATCCCGGCACAGAAGCTCGGGCACCCCGCCCCCTTTTCCCGCATCCCGGCACAGAAGCTCGGGCACCCCGCCCCCTTTTCCCGCATCCCGGCACAGGCCGACTACGTCAATGAAGGTTAGACATCCAGGTTGTTTGATACACGAGATGACAGTTACTATAAAACAACTGGATAGATTTGAACACGGTCAGACGTTTCAGGTAGCATCGAGTGCACAAATCTCTGACGAAAGAACCGTCCGAAGGTTTTCAGATCTATCCAGTTGGTTGGGTACTTTTTTATGTTGCGTATCCCAGAAGCCGACTCTTTCCACACCCCACAAAACTAGGGAATCAGTCAGGAGGCGAGTTCAACGTTTTCCCACTAGACACTACAAACCGCATGGCACCGTGTGACCACATGGACGTCCGCCAACAACACCGTGTAAAACGATCGTCTCGGCGTTTAGCGGGTAACGTTATATAAAGCTCCGGTACGTGCGTGCGCCCAAGATCAAGTTAGCCTATATTTGAATCCCGGACCACACGCCGAATTTAAAACACAGGAACTTGCAACAGAACATATATCGTTAAGTAGACCGAACTGTTTTCCTTTGCATGTACAGGTGTACCTGCCGTTTCATCAAGTGACCTTTTTTTTCAAATCGCGAAAGGAAAAAGAACACACATGAACACACATGGGGTTCGCATCACCATTGTCACTTACCTGCGCGTTCACTGCCAATACCTCCCAAGCGATGGCGGCTAGAAAGAGAAGCAAGCGGAAACGCGGTCTGCAAGCGGCCATTTTTGTCCGACGTTTTCGGCGCGGATCTTCAGTAACAGTGGGGCAGTCTTCAGGACCGGTCGGCGATATAACCCCCTCGCGGTGAAATCCGAACCACGCCCCCTTGCTGGATGATTGACAGGACGTCGGGTTTAAATTTACCGGTGACCTGTCGAGCCAAGGTCAAAATGGCGGACCGTGACGCCATGTTCGAAGCACGCGAACTTGACGGCCTGTTCCGGGCGGAGCGCTTCAGAATGATTTATTGTGATACGGTCACATTTAGGGAGGCAAGCAAGGGCATTTTTCTTTACTTAAACCAGGTGAAAATTCACTTGACGAAGTCTCGTTTCATTTTCGTGACAACGGCGGTGATAGTGAAATTCTGTAACACATTTAGAAATTGCAAATTCTGCTTTGATAAATTTAATCTGAACGCGTTGACACCGCGGAGTTTGTACGTCATCGTTTGACCTCTACCTGACCTCATGTCGCCACAAAAGTTTCCTTCCGTTTCGCTTTGAATGGTACAGACAGGTTGGTATTTCAAATCAATCGCTTTTCTCTTTTCCCGCCACTCGGCGGATGTTCCTGGTGCGTTTTGGCACCGCATCCCTCAGAATAAGACGGCACAAATTTTCGCGCCATTGACGTCGTGCTTTTTGGCAGCGCTCGGTTCCAGATCAGACGACAGGGCCGCTTCCCTCAGAATCAGACGACATGAACGACCGACAGGTTTTCGCGCCATTGACGTCGACAGGTACCCCTGTGCTTCTTGGCGCCGCTCTGTTCCAGGGCAGACGACATGGCAGAGAGCCCGCGTGACGTCATGCTCTGGGGGACATAAGAGGCCTTGAGAATCATCTGTGGTCCCGGCCGGGCCACAAATTTGTCCAGGAGACTACATTTCCATAGTCTCTACCAGACTAACCGCGTCGGCTATAGAGAGAACATTTGCCGAGGGACTTTGGCCATGGAGGGTAACATTCGCAGCCGCAGTTGCAATATTGGACCCTATCTCCATAGCCGACCCCCTTCATACAGTTGACTCTATTTGGCCAATTTCTACTATGTTCCCAGCGACCCGCAGAGGCTTGTAGAGTCTAACATTTCCAGGTCTTTTTCTGGAATCCTTTGTCATCTTGAACAGCAGCTATTTTAGTATATATATATGTTCGACTACAGTCTAAACTGTGATGCGGCCAAGGCTGCCAGACTAGCTGAAGGCTGTTACTTCGCTGGTAAGGACGGACAAAGTACGCGGAATCGCAGAGGAGGACATTGAACTATGTTTAACCCGTGGTGTTAAAAATGTGGAAAAACTCCAGGTGGCCAATTCTGTATCGGCTCAGGCGTCTGGGTGGGGTGGGGTAAATGTACCCATTAAAAGGTGGAAGAATATATTTATATATAGATAGATAGGTATATACTAGTATATATAGAGAGAGATAGATATAGATTATTTTGACGTCATAACGTTAGATACAGGTGCTCCTGACCTATTTGTGTTTTGTATCTCACGGAACTTCGGTGAAACGGAATACACGTTTTGTATCATAGATGCAACACATAGTCGGTATGGAAACATTGAGATGTAAAAATAGCTTTATCATGATTTCACATGATTCTCGCGGAAGCTTTTTTTTATGTCCCAAAAAACTCGACGCCATGCGATTCAGATTGAAGCGGAGAAGCATTGTTACAATTTCTAAGAAGATATTGGTGAGGGGGGTCGTACAATTGTCTTCTTTCGTTTTCATCACTCTTAAGTTTTTACCGAAGCCCCCTCCCATGCAGAAAAATGGTAGACAACGTCACTTCTTCCCGCTTGCAGTATCCGCCTAGAGACTAGCACTAAGGTTTCACGTGGCGGAAAGAAAAATCGCTGAGCTTGCTAACATTCATCTTTTGTTGACAAGGAATTGAATGCCAAGCATTCTTCAGACAAACTGAACCACTCTAGAAGACAGGGGATGGTTAAGACGCTTGGTTAAGGAGGAAGGAGGCGCAAGGATCGGAAGGCGGTTGACAAGGATCTAAGACAGACCTTTCTGTGAAAAGACAGCTGGGGTCTGTACAACTCGTGCACGACTGACCCACAAATGCACCTACCCTCAATACACTAGTGTACGGCTAGCGGAGATTGGGGGCTAGCGGAGAGTGGGGCGGGGTAGATCGTCGGGGCCAGCGGGAGGGTAGGCCCGGGAACGCTCGGAGCGCGCGCCGGTACACGTGCTGGATTCCCAGGGTAAAATGCACCCATTTTGCCGCAGTGAACCTGCCATCATGACGATGGCTGTGGCCGCTGCCTTAGTTTCATGTTGTTCTTTGTTTCGCTGTTCCATTTTTGGCATCTAACAAAATGATAAATCCGGGGAGATAGGATGCAAAGTGATATTGGGTTCAAGTACAAGGGAAAGGCTGTTTCCATAAAAGATTTCAATCGTTATCGGTATACTGTAAATGCAGAAATGTTCGCGGTGGTTTTGTGTTCGCGGTTTTCGCGGCGAACTTTCATCGCGAACTTAAAACCACCGCGAAACCCTTTGCCCGCCTTTGACTGTAGTACTACTGTTGTTTCAAAAGCAAACTTAAAACCACCGTGAACACTTCATTTTCTGCCTACCGCGAAATATAATAATAGTTTATTGCAAATTCATGCCCGTAGGCTAATTGCATGTTGACAACAATGTCGAAATACAAATGTAAGGTAAAAACAAAGGTATACATGAATACAAAATCATTCTATATTGCTATTCTACAGTAAGTTTCTATATCTACGGTACTAATGCGGGGTTTGATTTCTTCTCTGAAAGCAGTGGAAAATAAAAAGTCCCACACTTTCAATGATGAGTGGGTTGGAAGATTTTAAAAGGAATATGATATAAACCACACGAACTTAAATGCATTTACAGTTTGCATGTTTATATGTGCATCTTTTGAAATGATTTGTAATAAACGTGCTTTTGTACCATTTTGTGGGCGTAAGTACTAACCGATGTCACTGCTTCGCCATATGGGTCAAATTCCGTGCATCCGTAGACCGGAGTTCGATCCCAGCGTCGACCCCAGCTCGGACAAAAGACAAAAAACGTTAAAAATTACTCCTAACTACAGCTTGTGTATTTTCTTGATATGCATTTTTTCTCATTTTTCGTTTTCGCCGACACCCCGGCCGGGCCCCGGCTTGGGAGTGTGACCTAAGCATAAGAGGGAGCCTCCGACCTTTACTAGGTAGTCATTTTCAGTGAAGTGGCCTGGGGAAGGTCGTACGCGTGTTAAGTGCCATTCCCAAGGGCACAACGTCAACGAGACAAGTCATGGTCTGGAGAAGGTCGGAAGGCCATGGTCGGCTATGTGTGACAGGGGCTTTAACTTCGAACCATATGCATGTTCTGGAGAAGGTTGTGAGGCCAAGATTGGCTATCATAGTGTGACAGGGGTTTTAACTTCGAAGTTCGAACCATATGCTTGATCTGGAGAAGATCGGGTGGCCATGGTTTGCTATGTGACAGGGGCTAACTCTCAATCATCGTCTGGAAAAAGTCGGATGGCCATGGTCGGCCATGTGTGACAGGAGCTTAACTCCGAACCATGGTCTGGAGAAGGTCGGGTGGCCATGGTCGCCTATGTGTGACAGGCGCTTAACTCCCAAACATGGTCTGGAGAAGGTCGGGAGGCCATGGTCGGCTATGTGTGACAGGGGCTTCAACTCCGAACCATGGTCTGGAGAAGGTCGGGAGGCCATGGTCGGCCATGTGTGACAGGCACTATATAGCTACATATAACTCGTGGTAAAACAAGGTAGATATCACACCATAAACGTCATCTTGCGGATTATAAAGAAACTGCAGAAACACACGCACACAGGCAGTTATGAAAGAGGCACAGCTTCATCCCCTTCAACGTCACAGTTTGCCCAAACTATCAGCCTTGACTACCCCCCCCCCCCCCCCGGCCATAGAAAACCAATGATCAATGGTGTGTTTCTGGTTACAGTTTCGAAAAAGATTGTTTGTTTGTTTGTTTATTTTATTTTACCAGGGGAGTCATATCGCCAGCTGGCGTTTTTCAATGAGCCCTGGGGGGGGGGGGGGGGGGAAATCCCCAAACAAAGTTCTTTACATAAAATAACAAGTAACAATACATAATGTGAAGTAAAATTGATATGAAACCAAAGTAACTTAGATAACATATCAAACAAAACATAATATTACCAAATATATAAATCAACATCATATACTAGTGACAAAATATAATGGAATAAAATGAAATGAAATCAGGTTGAATTTGCATATCAATGTTGACATAATGTGAAATCATATCAATAAATGAGAGAACCAAAAATAATAAATGAGAGAAAAAGATATCGTCGGTGGGTAGAATTTCTCTCCCCCTCTCTCTTTTAGATTTCGATCGTCAACATAACAAGCTTTCAACATATAGGGGATATAGCTATTGGTTTGGTGAGTCTATTTATATCACTTTTTCTACTGTAATGAGAAAAATGCATATGAAACGATTCTACCACTAGTTTTAAATCTACAGCTTTTTCATCACTCCGATGTCAAATCAAGAATAGTATGTCCCTTGCCAGTGGCCGACCCCCAAACAGGCGAGGGTAAACAGGGTTTTGCTAGGGCCGATGGGATAACCGGAAACACAACTTTTTTTTTCCTGTAGGCCCAATTCATCCAGCTCATGACGACGCTCTACCACCGGCCATGAACCGTCCTGCGCCACTTAGCCCCGCTGCAGTACCAGTACAACCCGCAGGGCGGCTACACTAGACAGGCAGGAAGACGGACTCGCGGATTTGACGTGGACCGTGCGTTGACTTAAAGCTAGCGGACCATTCTCTAGATTATAGAAGTTTGAAAACAATAGAGCACACGAGAAAGTTTTCACTCTCAAAACTACCTAATGAAATACGCATATGCAATCGTCGTGGTAGAATATTTTCAGTGTTCGTTCATTCGGTAACAGCGAATTAGACTCAGGTCTGTGCGACAGCCGGTAATATCACCCCACTATTCACCTTTTTTTTAACCTTTGGCAAGAAGGTTGTGTTAATTAGGTGCTGTTTGTGGTTGGTAGCGGAGTTCGAATTCTTGAGATATGCTATCCGCATACTCAACTTGAATTTGTGGATGAATCTTTATGGTATCGCAAGGTGGTACGTACTTTTCGATAATCAACCTCCTTGAGGCTTTCTATGGTATTGCAGCAGAGCGTCTGGCTTTGATATCCCATGTCCTGGATATGTGACGGTCGTGATTTTTGAGTGGTAGGCACCTCTTGGGGCAAAGATTAAATGGGACATCTAGTGGCCTTTTGGAATTGCAGTGCTGTTTTTGTTTGAGACTTTGTTCCTAAGCGCCTTCTTGTGCTTTTAATGACATAAAACTAGAATAACTTGCATCAAATTTATCAAAAAGTTTTGACATTCTAGTATCGTGTTCAGAACGAACTCATAGAAGCATGGCTAAGACGAGATATTGATTGTACCAACAAAAAATCTTCAGTAAAAGGAGTGAACGTCACAAATTTTAAATTTCCCAACAATGAAAAGCTTCTCGTTGAACTTGAAATTGAGATCTTTCAGGAAATGACCTAACAAAAAGAAGTAAGTTGCTCTCTGTTGGAGTTAGGAGGATAAAATCCCCGGTGCCCAACGCAGCGTGTCTTGACGTCACAGCTCAACAAAAGCCCTCTTTGTCCTGGCGACACTTGATACGTCTGAAGTAAGAATGGCACAGACGTACACCTTACCGCAAGGACAAACGTTAACGCAGGTGAGAATAGGTGGACAGGTGGACAATAGGTGGGGCATATTGACAATAGAAACACAAAAGGCAAAGTGAATAGGTGAGGTACATAGAGGGAATGGCAGCGGAAAGTCCCACCATACAAAGTAGAATAAAGGTGTTTGGCCAAGGCCACAGTTCCGCAAAATTACCTCTCTTACTTCCTCTCTCTTTTAGTTGGTGTACACTTGGTGCAATCTCCAAGCAGATATCCGGCTTCATTATAGTTTTTTCTCAGCCTCTCAGTCTCACTTTGTTTTCTAGCATACAGACATATAACGGACCCTTATTAATATGCATCTACATTTGTCTCTACACACCCCATAGATATGAAAGAAGAAGAAGAAGAAAACCCGGACAGGCAGACAAACAATAAACAAATAAACTGTTAGATAGAAGTACGTCATTAAGGTACAACATTGCGCAATACAAATGAGTCGACCAAGCAATTGAATGATGTCTCTAGAGTATCCAGCGACGTTTTAGAGAATCTTCCCAGTTCCATTTATGTTGTACGTGTACTACGTTGCAGTTATGAAAAAATAAAGGCATTTTCAAGTTGCTGGTCACTGTATATCATTTCCAAACCTAGAATATTTTCCCTGTTCCCGAAACGTAATCACGGGAATCCGCTAGAATTCTTGATTCCTGGTTTACGGACTCTTTATGCTAGTGGAGTTTAATATTTTGTTCGTATCGCCGCCAGTTATCAATCCCTGTTCACCCCTGTAGTGTTGCATCAGATGGTACCGTCTGCACCCCTCCCGTTCTGCAGACATAGTCCCGTCACGGCTAATCTCCAAGCAGATCTACGGTGGCTATTACAGGTACTAGGTGGCGAGGAAAATTCCCTCTGCCAGTTGTATACGGTCTTACAGCCACCGCAGATCTGCTTGGAGATTAGTCAACGGCCTCCTGTTCTGCAGACATGGTCCCGTCCATGGACACCCCTCCCGTTCTGCAGACATGATCCCGTCCATGAACACCCCCCCCCGTTCTGCAGACATGATCCCGTCCATGAACACCCCTCCCGTACTGCAGACATGGTCCCGTCTATGAACACCCCTCCCGTTCTGCAGACATCGTCCCGTCCATGGACACCCCTCCCGTACTGCAGACATGGTCCCGTCTATGAACACCCCTCCTGTTCTGCAGACATGGTCCCGTCCATGGACCCAGGTTGCCTGTATGACGATGTTTATAGCGGAGATCTGAGCAAATTTGCCCCGCAGAAATCCCAGATTTGACGTCAATAAGGCTCCAAATGGCGGCACGGCTTTCCTAACCACTCCCTGCTTCCAGGAACGGCGGAAAAGCGAGTATAGAGGCGAGAATCTGTGCAGAAAAGGCCGGCGAAGTCGCCTTGCTGTGTGCTGTGCGAGTCTTTCCGGCCATTTTCTCACGGTCGTCCCGAACCTTACCCGGCGACACCAGTGCCGAGTCCGGGAGACTGTCCCCCAAAACCCTGGAGATGTGCGCCGAGAACCTCTCCCCACGGACCCAGTAGGACCTGACGGGCCGGGCACGACAGGAAGGACCGATCGGAGGACGTTTTGTCGGGATTTTGTTGTTTCCAGACGGCAGCTGCAGCACCATGCCGGTGACACAGATCTCCGTGGTGCCCGCGAGGGAAAACAGCCGCACCAGTCTCGGCAAGGTTCGTGTGTTTGTTTGTTTGTTTGTTTGTTTGTTTTACTGCTTATCCTATGAATAAAACTGGTCCCAACACATTTCAAAGTAATGGTATAACGTCTGCACATAGATTTTGGAGAAAACCCGGTCCCGAAAGCAGTTAGATGTCCGTGTTGTGTTGGTGACATAGTTTAAGGGACACCTATTTTGTTGTTGTTGTTTTTATTGACACTTCAAATATTATGGTTTGCTTGTCAACATTCTTAGCAAAATATCAGAAGCTGGTACAAAATTTACAAAATCATCAAGTGTAATGTTTCACTATTTTTCAACATGGATTCTTTTTTAATTTTAGGTAAAAGTGTTTTTTTCTTTCAATTCGATAATCTATTCCAGACTGATACAAAAAAGGTGACAATTTACATACAGTCTTTGACCCATATCACATTACAATGACAATATTTCATGCAGTCAAATATTTTGAAATCACCATCACAGAGAATTAACAATAATACCATATAATATACTGTAATGTTACTTTCCACAGAGGTGGAAGATGAATGAATATCCTTGTCTAAAGATTGAGTTTAGGATACTATTTTATTTCCTGTTACTCAGATGTAAAAAGATAATTTGTATAACTAGCCATCAGATTGGAATATTCAACACTAAAACAGAGTCTGCATGAAAGTCTGTACCTTGGTACACACCGTTACATGAAGAGGTTATAGTGAAAGTCTTGAGTATTCCTCCCTGCCTGTTTTTAATTAGTTTTTACTAGAGTTTCACTTAAACATATTGAATTGTTATTGCCTCAGGATTTACATCTAGACTTCAGCACACAAAAACCATATGCCACTGGTGGGTTTGTTATTAGCCTCCGATGCAGACTCAACCCGGCTGTTTTCTTTTTCAAGTTATTGTTTTTATACTATTTTTTTTTCTTATCCCGGCCAGCAATAAGAAAAAAATATAATAGTATAAAAACAATAACTTGAAAAAGAAAACAGCCGGGTTGAGTCTGCATCAGAGGCTAGTTTGTTATAGTGATATATATCAGATGTTAATCACAAACATTTGCTGTACAAATTATTTCCTGCATGATTGTGTACCTGGATCAATCAGTATGTTCTGGCGTTTGTTCTAGCCTGGAAGTGGCGTGTTAAAGACCGGTCTATGTAAATACGCAGATTTATATTCATGTCCTGTCCCAGCCAGTTCTAATCCCACCCGCGGGACCTCAGTAAGTCATTGGGGCAAAATTTGTCTACTCTACCTTACAGTTACAGTTACAGTTACAGTTACAGTTACAGTTACAGTTACAGACAGGCATTGTGGAGAGGAGTGGGGGAAAAGTTTTGTATTTATGATGTTTTCTCGTATGCGTAGCGTAGGCGTGGTCGCCCCTCGTTGACACTAAAGAAAGTAATCGAAGAGGATGTTGGCCTTGAAGATGAGGAACTTCGATCTGTCATGTGCGACAGGAACTTGTGGAAACACTTGTGTCACCTCTAAAAGAGGATGAACTGAACTGAACTGAACTTTCTCGTATGTTGTATTTTAATTTGGGCAGATGTTACATTTTCTACGAAGTTTGTGGCGTATTTGAATTTTTGAGACAGGTCCTTTCATTAACATAAGTCAAAGTGTACCAAATTTTGACCGCGGGTGTACTGGTGCACCTAGATAGATGCTTGTGGAGGTTACACAGAGTAAAGGTACTATTGATAGTATTATATTTCTGTTCACTAGTATATAACATATTTTTGACATTTAAGTGTCATGGAAGATGATTAAACCTTGTTGTATCTCTTGTAAAAAAGATAGCGGTAGAATTTCCGATCCAAGCTCTGAAGAGAGGCAAGAAGGTTTGTAGTCAGGTTCTGCTGACTTTCTACTCTATTTCATGTTGTGCACCCAAAATTATTTCTGTGCACCCGAATACATGTAGGATTCCCAACAAATGAATCTGAGCCGTGATCTGTTCATGATCCTGAATATAATCAAAGTTTAATCAAAGTTCATTTCACAACAAAAATGTAACATGTATAATGTATGGCAAGTTCGTGGGTAGTACAAAATGTCAAGACATATATGTCTTTGCTTATTAACAATGCTAATGATTTCTGCAAAACTGAAGTCTAAACACTATGGTATCCAATAAGAGTAATACAGAATACATATATGGAAGTATATTATATGATACACAGGAAACATCAATTGTTATGATTATTTGTATCCCTGGTTGTCAGACCCCCCTCCCCCCGACAGTTGTGATCCATGGTGTAGTCCTGCCAAAGGATGACTTGATCATCCCGACCTTTTACCGCTGTAATGCCCTATTATCTGTACCGCTGGGCGGCCATTCATCACTCTCCATCCCTCCCCTGGGGGGTGGCATTTACATGGAACGGCCATTTCCAGCACGGCTAGATCTGTTAAAAATCATGTTATTATGTAAACTTGAATACTGTCAAACCTGTAGTTTTGACCACCTCCACATAAGGACCTCCTGGCCATTGATATACAGTCATACCTGTACAAGTGACCACCTCTACATAAGTACCACCTGGCCATTGATATTCAGTCAAACCTGTACAAGTGACCACCCATACATGAGGACCACCTGGCCATTGATATACAGTCATACCTGTACCAGTGACCACCTCTAAGTAAGGACCACCTGCCCATTGATATACATGTACAGTCATACCTGTACAAGTGGAGCACCTCTACATAAGGACCACCTGACCATTGATATACAGTCAAACCTGTACAAGTGGACCACCTCTACATAAGGACCACCTGGCCATATATATACAGTCATACCTGTACCAGTCATAGTTCAAGCCATTTTTCAAACCCCTATTTAGAGATGGTATGTTCCATTTCAGGACCTGCAATATTGTTTGATTGTGTAGGAACATACCATTATCACTATCAGACAGGTGGCCTAGCAAATGGATATACTGATATTTGAATAATGTTATGACTTCTTTTGTATCTTGTGTCAATCACATGCTGCGAAAGCGTCAGTGATATATGTAGTGTTTGTTAGTGTTGAACGTATACTTATGAAACTGTAAATGCAGAAATGTTCGCGGTGGTTCTATGTTCCCGGTTTTCGCGGTGAACTTTCTGCACGAACTTCAAACCACCATGAAACTTTTTGCCCACCTATCACTGTATCGCTACTATTGTTTCAACCGCGAACTTGATACCACCGCGAACATTCCATTTTCATCCTACCTCGAAATAAAAACCAAGCAAACTTAAATGCATTTAATGTAGTTTTATTTTGAAAACATGATAACTTACATTTATCTCTTTGCAAATGGAAATTCTACTAAATAGATGCTGCATCTTATAGTAACCTTACAGTGTCCCATGGCCATGGATACTTTAGTCTTTATTTTCCTAGAAATCATCATCATCATCGTTACCATCCCCCGATAACCCCGCGAGGGGCAAAGTAGGCCGGGACGTTGATGAAATGGACTTTCCTGGAAAAATGAAACAAGACAGGAAATATAATTGATTTTCCGAGTGTACAATAAAGAGCTGAATATACACTATATAAGTTTGGATACAATAACACATGCATGTTTGATATACACATATAGGTAGCTTGTTGTACATTCAGACCATGATCAATGGGTATTGAAAATGGCAACATCGCTGCAAGAATGTCAATAACGGCCCTACGGATTATTCTATTGATTATCAATAAACTGAAGCTATATATCGGAGTCATCTCCGTATGACTGATGCTGGTCATTGGTGAGCGATGCAGTCTCGTCTCTGTTCCCCGCTCACAGACCGTGGAGTCCATTGATTTCTGCGGTTACTTAGGCAAAACGCCGGCAAGGCTGACATGAATATAACATGATTTGTGCGCGAATGCGGAAGGGACAAAACGCTTCCTCCCATGGGTGAATTACGGCCCATGTGGGCTACTATTAGGGACCAAACCCCTGCCATGGTGTTTTAAAACTGTTTGAAACATCATCACGGGTTTGATTAGACCATATTGGGTAACGTTGATTAAATGGACTTTCCAGGAAAAATGAAACAAGACAGAAAACAATTTTTTGACGCTTTTGTCTGCAGATTTGAAGCTTGTTATTTCATCACTTCCCAAGTACATATTATTAGTCTTTCAGGTTCATATACATGTACGGTATAAATTAAGTATATACATATAATATGTCATATTTTTGCCCCACAAGAATGAAGTTACTTTATACAAATGTAAATTTCGTAGCTTGAGCATGTGTGTGTGTGTGTGTGTGTGAGAGAGTGTGAGAGAGTGTGTGTGTGTGTGTGTGGGGGTGACTGTGTGTGTGTGTATGTGTTGTGACTGTGTGTGTGAGAGAGTGTGTGTGTGTGTGTGAGAGAGAGAGAGAGTGTGTGTCACTGTGTGTGTGTGTGTGAGAGAGAGTGTGTGTGAGAGTGTGTGTGTGAGAGTGTGTGTGAGTGTGTGTATGTGTGTGTGTTTGTGTGTGTGTTGTGAGTGTGTGTGTGTGTTTCTACACTTCCAAATATACACATTGCAGCATTGCTATACTGTGCTACTGTATATGCTACATGCTGCTTTCTTTTCTGTGGGACTGGAAGGATTGCAAAGCAGCATGGGTAAGGGGTGAAGTCTGCCATCTCTGAATGCACTGTTCTTTCACTACAACTGTTCAGTTAGACCGTAATGATGACGTTTTGTCGGTAGTATCTTCTGCTCCGCTCAGTGATGAATATTTAATGACAGAAGGATGCGCCCCAGCCATCCCTGGTACAAACCCAATTTGCACCCCGTCCCTACATTAACTGTAATCTCCCCCTCGCCCGTACATCACACAATCTCTGCCAGCTTCCGGTCTCTCATGGACACACAAATGGGACCTTGTGGAGGACATTGCCTTTGCATTTTAGTTTTTTTATCGTTGTTCAGGCATTTTTCCCCCTATAATTATATATAACCGCCATCCCGTCACAAGATATCTGGGAAAAGTGGTATAACAAATCTTAATTGACGAAACAAAAGTATAGCAACTTTCATAAGGTGTTCGAAAAATACATACAAACAAACAAGTGAATATAAATGAATTAACCTGCGCACAAGTGCAAAAGTATATGGATTAAGCATGTTATGTTGAACATATCGTATACACCACTGGTCCAGCCTGGAAAATTGTACTAGTAAGTTGTTTATAGTTTACCTGCAGTCTCGTCTTTAGGTAACTGGTTGTTTAGTTATAGGTTGTTATTTCATATAAGCGTTGAAAATTAAGACATGTTGGATCAAAAGTGGAGGTTTTGATCATCTAGATGCACAATACATGTATATAAGTCATAACATGTACATGTATGTACAAGTACTAGTACATGTTTGTCGCAGTACTTGGCTATTCGTGACAACATCAATTCACAAAATTTATGTGAATTGGGCTGAATTCAAAACTCAAGTGAAGCCTAATGGAAACTCTGATCTCAGCCTGAAATTTGACACGGCGAGACTTGTTTTGTTACTTTAAACATTACTTCCAAGGCTGGCTGTCTTACTGAAACGCAGGTGCCTACTAGTAGTAGTACATGTACTAGGTAGTCTAGGAAACCTTTATTGCAAACCCTGCGCAAAGCCCCACACTTACCGGCTAATGGATCGCTACCTACATGTGCTTCTCACAGGTAAACCCATTTAGGGCTGGGCAGGTACTTCACTTACTTCACAGAAAAAGGTATACTGTTGGGGATGGTGCTGTAATGATGGAGGTGGGGGTGCTGTACTGTACTGTACTAAGATATGCTGTAAGGGATGGTGCTGTAATGGTATAGGTGTGGGGGACTGGAGGTGCTATTCCATACATATATAGTTTAAGGGATGGTGCTATAATGACGGAGATGGGGGTGCTGTACTATATAGTATACATAAGGTGTACTGTTAGGGATGGTGCTGTAATGATGGGAATGGGATGTCTTGGCATACATGTACATTTGTGAGGATATTGTTTTTGGACATTCTGGTACATGATCGCAACTTGCTCAAAAGGTTAAATTAAAAGTTAAAGCTGTAAAAGTGTAACCTGTATTCAAATAGTTAATACTCGTTGTCCCTCAAACTAACAGATAGAGTAGACAAAGTCCATGTACGGTTGTACCCATGAAGTCTCTCCCTCTCATATCGCATGCCTACAGCTTACAGGCACCAGGGCTTGAAATAGTGGGTGCATGTGCACCTGTGTGCATCCAAAATTGGAGCTGTGCACCTAATTTTCTGTGGGTGCACCAGTGTACCTACATGTAGATATTTTTGTAGGCTGTAGGGTAAGGGTACTATTGTACACTACAGTAGGTATGCAGAATATTCTAACAGAAAAAGTAATATAACCTTTTGTTCTACTTTATTTGATGTATCACTTGTTTGAGATTTTAAGGTTAGCTATAGAATTACAGATTGAAGTTCTTAAGAGCGTTAAACATTGTAGTATGTTTTGCTGACATTCAATATTATTCTATGTGGTGCACCCAAAACCCTAATTTTTTGGGTTGGGTGCACCAGTGCACCTATTTCCAAAAATGAATTTCGAGCCCTGGGCACACAGACATACATGTACACAGGGAGGTTCCCTGCCAGTTCTGTGGAATCCATCCCCCTGAAAGCATGGCACGCTGCCATCTGTGATGTGATTACTCGAGCTGCAGGCTTCCGGCGTCCTGGCCTCCATTACTGATTAGTCTGGGAGCAGCCCGCCCTCTCAAATCAGCCTGCTCACCCTTTACCTCCATGGAGAGTGGAGGTATTGTTTTTGTGTGTGTGTGTCTTTGTGTTTGTACGTGTGTGTGTGTACGTTTGTACGTGTGTGTACGTTTGTACGTGTGTGTGTGTACGTGCTTGTGTGTGTGTGTGTGTGTGTACATGTATGTGTCTGTCTGTGTGTGTGTGTACATGTATTTGTCTGTCTGTATGTGTGTGTCTGTATGTGTGTTTGTGTGGTGTACATGTATATGTGTGTGTGTGTTTGTGTACATGTATTTGTCTGTACGTATGTGTGTGTGTCTGTGTGTCTCTCATGATAGGTTGGTTTTTTCGCAGGGGACCTGCAGAAAACTACATGTGTTCAAATGTTCAGGGATGAATCTGTAATCATCAAGGATACTTGATATCTGCAGATCATTTCATGTACATCTTACTTACCCTTACTAACGATTGCACACATTTTTTATCAACTATTGTATGGGGGTGATTATTAGATTTAGCTCATCTATAACCCAGCAATATATAATGCGTATGGAACACAATACCAGCAGTTGTTGCCTAGTGCTCCATGATGACATGTGTGTTGTTGCACTATTCAAATTAAGTAAAAAAAAGTCAACCCAGAGATGGCTTCGGCCTTGTCTGATGAAGATGTGGGTAAATCACAGGAAGCAGCTCTGTCCTGACTCTGGCTGCAATATTTCAGCACATGATGGGGGTTAGATGTGTTTCTGATGCAGCGCAAGGAAATTAGAAAGTTATTACCCCGGGGAAAACTGCAATATTATTGTCACTTATTTAGGTGTTGGTTCTGCCATCTGATGCTAATTGTTTCTGCAAGGTCATTAACCTGCAGTTTGTAAAGGCTTCATGGCCACATCCATCACCTGATTGGCTCATTTGCATATTGGGGACAACTTGTAGGATATTTTGGACAAGAAATAGGATATTTGCATATTCAGGACTATGAATTGTCCAAATGCGCAAATGAGCAAAACTTATTATAATCAGTGATTGGATATGATGTTTTTAAATTGAACATTGCTTAGATGCTTTATTTCATTGAATCAAGAGTTAACGTTAACGTGGATTGAGCTTTTTATCCGACTTCTAGGTTTCAATTACTGAATTACTGAATTAGGGTAGGCACATGCTTTGAACACCCATGTGTGACATCTAAACTGCATCCCCACACTGGAGAGTAACCTCTGGAGGACCACTCCTGGCAGTGCAGGTGTTCATCTATAGTATAACAACCTGACATTTTCACTGGGATGAACACCCACACTGGGGATGGACCCGAGCTGGGACCCTGGCTGTCATCTCTCATTACTGGCACATCTCTTCATTTATAGGTTCTTGGAATTCAGACTGTCAGGATCTAGCTAGATCTTCCAAATTGTCATGCTCACTTTTCCAAAACCAATCAATCCTTTTGTTTTCCTGTTGTCTATGCAAATGTAGTACTGTATAAATCACCGCAAACTTAAAGGCATTTCTAGCATTTCCATCCCAGTGTCTCAAGTTACATGTCAGTTCTCTGGACTGTAGTGAACTTGGCCTCTCATCAGCTTCCAGGGGAAAACATACAGATGAAACATACAAGATAGCGCTGTGGTCCACTGGTCAATGGAGGGGCAGCATTGATGGGGAGATCAATGAAATCAATGGAGCTGGGGTTTCGTCACAGCTCACAGTCTTACACTGTTTCCTTTGGCTTTGCCTTATCGACTGGCAACAGTGTACTGTGTACAGTAAATGGATATGTCAGTCACCAACTTGCGGCTGTACGTCTAACATTTCTTGAGTTATCGTGTTGACAGACCGACAAACACACACACGAATACGCCAAAAATAATTACTCAAGCAACTGGATAAAGTTTTGAAACAGAAACTTTATCCAGTTGCTTGAGTAATTTTTTTTGGCATATCTTATTACCTGGATGTCTAACTTTCATCAACACACACACACACAAATGCTACCGATAACACAACCTTTCAGCGAAGGTAAAAACAAGTTGACATGGATCGTGTTGTTCCCAGAAACATCCAGGCAGTTTAAATGTGCCTCTTATAAAACTTGAAATTCAGGCCAACTCGTAGCCCCTTAACCTTTCCACTAAGTGCTCTCCATGGAACTGGCTCTCTATAGCAAAAGACTTTCAAGTGTGTTTTCTCTAAACTACTCCCTGGTGTCTAACCCTAACATAACAAATATACTGGAGGTGTTGAAATAAAGGTTACATTAAATTTTGTACCTCGTCATGGATTAATAATAGGAACAACCATACATTACTAGTACATGTAGTCTTCCAGGGCTCTAAAGAGGTCTTTGCTAACACTAGTGTACCAGTCCTGCACACACCTGTATCTATATAGCCGGTACAACCGCCATAAGGCTTAACACACCAGCTTCGCCTGTACGGGGCGCGACAGCAGCTGGTTGTATTACACCAAACGGTCTGTTACACCTTAGCTAGTTTTTGAATAACTGACTGCAACCGTTCTTTAAAGCTACTTAGTGAAGATGCTCCTACAGTACTTGATGACAACGAGTTCCATTCTACTATAGTTCTCGGAAAATATGAATTTTTGAACACATCAATCCTTGGCTGATAACTCTGGTACTTAGAAGCATGAACTTGTGCAGGTATTATTACCTCCATGAAAAATGGAGGTTATGTTTTTGGCCGTTTGGTTTGTGTGTCCTGTCTGTGAACACTATAACTTGAGAAGGGCTGCGTGGATTGTCTTCATATTTGGTGTGTGGGTATAGGTCATCATAGTGACAATGATTTTGGAATGATTAGAATTTGGACCCCCTAGCGCCTTGTTCAAATCTACCTGCCCCAAACAACAACTGACTTTCTCCGATTCTCCTTTTAGCCCATGTATAGAAATATTTGCTAAATTCTGTTGATAAAATTTGTGAAGAATTGTAACTAAGAAATGAAGAAAAACATTTCAATGTCCCTGAAGAATAATGGTTCATGTTATTAAAATGGTTGTTTTAGATAACACTTGAACTCTGACCTCAATTTAAGGTCTAATCCCATCATGCAATTAGCCATTTGGGAGCTGTCTGGACTTGTCATCCATCTTGTTTTGTTGGTCACTTCTGACCTTCCAGGAACCAGGAATGGTTTTCCAGGAGAAGTTTTCCTTGAATCTTTTTCCAGGATAAATCTTTCAGAAGTTTTACTGGAATGGTTTTCCGGTAGAAATTTTTCAGGAGAAATTTTTCAGAAGTTTTCTTTGTATAATTTTAAGGAGATAGTTTCCAGGAATGGTTTGTCACGAGAAGTTGAATCCTGGAATGGCTCTTTGGGAATTGTGTTACATTTTACACAAATTGCTTCCTTAGAACTAGTAGCAGTTGTTCAGGATTGGCTATCGGGTGTTTTCTTACAGGAATTTTTCTTGAAAGGTTATTCTCTGTAAAGTAAGCAGCATTCAGTAGCATGGCAGGCACCTACATAACATGTAGATGTACACAAGAAAGCCACTTTCTTTAGGGACATTCTTCCTTGTAATGTTTGAATTACAGAGACATCTTAATATAAAGTTTGTATTTATTTGCTAGAAAATGACATAAAAACAGATTACTATGAAAATTCATTTAAGTTCGCAGGTGTTTCATGTTCACCATCTTTTGTGGTCACCTCTTCACTGCGAAGATCAAACCATGACGAAAATGGTCCTTCTGTCTTCAAACTCTGTCTGCCTGCCACCCTGTTTGACTGCGAACACTCCATTTTCTCCCTACCACGAAATAAAATCCCAGTGAACTTTAGTCTTATGCAGTAGTTAAAGGAAAACTCAGATCTTACTATATTCACTCCCTGGAACCATTACTGCATCTTGTTTCCCCCAGGCTCAGTGTTCGTGCGGAGGAGAATCTTGTTAGACCAGAGAACAAACGGCGTCCGCGTGTCCTTTAGTGTGCCATTGACGTCATCCAAGAATTACCCCCTAGAATATGAGACGAAGTTCTCAAGACTTTTGATGTGACTTGAAAAGGCTTCTTCTGTGCATCAAAGAGGCATAATCTTCCCTGAGGGCTACAGTTGATATGAGGGGCATGTTATTGTGAGCTCCTTATGTAAGTGTCCAGTTTAGAGCATCACCAACACAGAGGTCTTGCTTACAGGGCCTGGAGCCCACACACACTCATGTAACAAAAAACGGGAGGGCAAAGAAATGTCAACAACTGTCTTGCAAATTACATGTAGCAAGGCAAGATAATCTCATATTTTGTAGAACTGGTACTACAATCTAACTCTAAGGCCACACCAATTTAATTTCTTGGTTAACAGATTTTTATTTTTGATTTTACTTTTTTTTTTTAGCAAAAACAAATCATGAAAACAGAAGGCTGGGGTGAAAACTTGCACCTGACCCTGTTCACTCCCTGAAACGTGTGCACCAAAGTAAAAACATTCCTCTGAGATTCTTTTTTCATGTTGTTTTTCCAATCTAGCATTTTTTTTTAATTTTTTTTTATCCTGTTAAGCAAGAAAATAAATTGATGTGGCCTAAGGAAGGTTGTTCACTTGTCACATATTCAGAAATCAAAGTAAGGGAAAGCCTTTTGAGATATTTGTTGTTATGTAACTATATTTTCCACAACTGTCTTTCAAATTATATGTAGCAAGGCAAGATAATCTCATATTTGGTAGGACTGGTACTACAATCTAACTCTAATTAGGAAGGTTGTTGTATTCAGAAATCAAAGTTAGGGGAAGCCTTTTGAGATATATATGTTGTTATGTAATGGTAATTTTCCACCAGATCTAGCCTTTCAATGACAGTCCATGAATGATGACAAACTGTGACTATATAATGTAGGAAGCACGGCCCTCCTACAAGTAGCTTGTTCCTGAAATATCCTGTGCCTATACAATTACAAATGTAGGTAAAAAAAATGTTGTGTTTCCCATTATCGGACCTGCCGACCCTCTAGCGAGCCTTTTTCATTGGTCGGCTGCTGACAGGGACATGAAACTTTCGATCTGGATCACTTCTGCGGAATCTAAAAAAAAGGGGAGGTAATCCCTAGCTAATGACCTAATTTTTTTCAGGGCTGTAACCGGAAGCATAGCATTTATTTTGCTAGGCCAGTGACAATGATGTATGGTGGAAGTGCCCCGCTGAACAATGTTATAAAAGAGGTGACCCAGCACCGTTAAATGAACACTGATCCTTACAAATTGGAGAGGACATGTTGGTGAAGGGAGACCTTTAGAAATGTCTCGGGACTAATTACTGTGATTTCTCAGGAGCCAATTAGAAGCTCTGTCATTTATACATATCCACACTGATTCAGGGATGGACTTGTTGTTGTACTTATGTAACAGGAAAGTTGGAATGACCCAAAACAGTCATCTCCAAGCAGAAATCGTATAAGCTGGCCACCGGTGCCTGTCGGACCTTCTCTGGCTAGCTTATATTATTTCTGCACCATCCGGTGTAGATCTGCTTGGAGATTACCAAAACAGATGCTATAGCTATACATTTTGGGTTATCAACTTATGTGTACCAACACATTGTCATGTAAAATTAGTCTTGAGCATTTACGCAATGTACATCAAGGCATGAATGGCATTAGATTCAGTCTGTTCTTCCTAAGTTTTGTTCGGGCTAGGAAATTTTTTTTAAAAATCCTCCCATGTTATGTACCGGTAATACTAATATGTAAGATGTAATATGGAAAACGTTATGTTGAAAATGTTGAAAGGAATCTATGAAAAACACTTGACAAGCAGTACAGCCGTGATCGTCACAGCCTCTAGTGAGGTACATTTGTAGTGTAACAACCTGATGAGTACAAGCAAGAGGCCCTGAGCATTGGGGGTCGTGTGACGCAATGGCAGCGTGTTTGGCTCAGAACCAAGTGGTCCCGGGTTCGAATCCTGCTTTATCACTGATCTTGTGCCCTTGGGAAAGGCACTTTACACGACTTTCCCAACATGCCAGAATGGTCATTATCAAGACCGTTGGCATTAAAGGCAAGAAGAAAGAAAGCGTTGTCAGCATTTTGACGTCATCATGATCTGTGAATGGCCGTCTAAGTGGCATCCTTTTGTCAGGAAGGCTGTAAAAACGTCAGGCTTGACGTCAGTGTCTCTGTACAGCAGAGAAGTGTCCTTCTGTGGATCAGAACTCTTGTCTTGATGACAGTATTCTTATCTTATGATCCATGCATTCTAATGGCGCACACTTCTATTGTATAACTGTTTTTGTGATTTCAAAGTCCTTACTTTAGGAAGTTGTGAAAGTTTTTAATGCACCCTGTAAATTAGCTTTTAGACTTTTGATTGTCTGTAATAAAAGTTATTTTCGATTAATTTGATTTTGAATTTGAAAAAAAAATCAGGAGAGAACTGGTAAGCAGTGTGCACTAGTCCAGGGGTTCATCTAAATCAGGAAAAAGGGGCGCTGTACCCTCTTGTTTCAGCCCAGCGCCCCCTGTCGAATTCAGATTTTAGCTTAATATCCAGCATACAGACTTCACTCAGTGATTGATTCTTCCATACATACATAGAATTTGCTCCCTCGCCTCTGTGGGCTCCCTCTTATTCAGTTTTTCTAGAAAAAGCCCTGCTAGTCACGAACAGTACTGTACATGGTTCCTTACGGATGTGCGTCTGGGCACCCACACAGCAACCTTTAATCTGTGGGCTGACATTTCTGACTGCAGGCAAGAATTTCAGAAGGTTGGAGAATTTAGAGGTTGGGTATGTAGACCTGGTTATATTTGTCACGTCTCATAGTACTTTTACAGAAAAGGGGATGGGAAATTTTTATAGCTTATAACTTTTTAGTGTAAGCCTCATAATTAGTTATACATACTGTTATCAGGGACAGTCATCTTCGTCTTCGAAGGACTACCAAGATCAGGGGAATGTTTATCAATTTAGTTAAAAGGAAAAAAAGGTAAGCGTAATCATACTTTCTGTCGTCAAATTGTTCCTACCCGTCACAGTTTAAGTTTTAAGAGTCCTTTCCAATTGAACCAGTATGTGTATGGACTGATACCAACACCCAAATCCCTTAAGAAAAAGTTATACATCTGTACGATTGTCTGAGGCAGCCTGAGGAAGATATGCCGTCTTACATACAGGGGCTGTTACGTCTTCCTCTGTCACGTCTTCCGCACAAGTCTGTCTGGGTCTGTTTTTTTCTCCCAGACAATTATATAATATGCAGCATTTCCCAGGTGCAGAGTCAACAGTGTCAGCCATAGACACGGTCTTGTACTGTCGTAGTTCGCTGGATCCTATCGTAGTTCGCTGGATCCTGTCGTAGTTCGCTGGATCCTGCCGTAGTTCGCTGAATCCTGCTGCAGGATCTGTTCTTGTCACAACCTGTCAAACTGGGGAGCATGATGGACAGGTGTCCCTCACTGCAGGTTTGGGGTCTCTTGGTTTTGTTCTGTTTGTTTTATTTCCTATAACTGGAAAACTGTCTCGTGGCAAGACGTGTGAGTCGCGTACATGGTGGTAGTACTAAAAGTCTGGTGCATCAATATAAAGGCCTTGTACTCATGATCATTGTGTCAATGTGTAAGATTAAACCCTTTACTGCAGCATATTCAGGAAATTCTCTGGGACAGTTTTGCATCTGTATCTGTATAGCCCGTATAACCGCCCTTCGGCATAACACACCAGCTTCTGTACCTGTATAGCCGGTATAACCGCCC
Source organism: Branchiostoma lanceolatum (assembly GCA_035149815.1). Taxonomy (NCBI): domain Eukaryota; kingdom Metazoa; phylum Chordata; class Leptocardii; order Amphioxiformes; family Branchiostomatidae; genus Branchiostoma; species Branchiostoma lanceolatum. The sequence continues at coordinate 788,430 of CM068879.1, read as the reverse complement.
TTCGGCATAACCCACCAGCTTCTGTACCTGTATAGCCGGTATAACCAGTCTTTGGCGTAACACACCAGCTTCTGTATCTGTATAGCCGGTATAACTGCCCTTCGGTGTAACACACCAGCTTCTGTATCTGTATAGCCGGTATAACCGCCCTTCGGCGTAACACACCAGCTTCTGCATCCGTATAGCCGGTATAACCGCCCTTCGGCATAACACACCAGCTTCTGCATCCGTATAGCCGGTATAACCGCCCTTCGGCATAACACACCAGCTTCTGTACCTGTATAGCCGGTATAACTGCCCTTCGGTGTAACACACCAGCTTCTGATCATGACGTGTTTAAAGCTCGGAAGATGACTCCTCAAATATTGGTAAAAAACCCTGTTTCTATTGCTGTTCAGTACATATACATGTATGTATGTGACTGTGCTGTACATGTATATATAGCGCTATTGCAAACTTAATTAATAAAACAACCCAAACCCTCCATTTTCTTCCTACCATGAAATGAAATCACCAGGAACTAAAAGGCATTCACAATATCCTAAGAAATTTAAAGAAGGACTTTCTGAATCAATTTTTAGGAAGCACTGTTTCAGTATATAGATGACTTACATACAATTCCTACGTCTAATAAAGATCAAAATCCAGTATGTGTGCAATTTAAACCAATACATGTTAATGTAACAGAATTTTGCACTTAAACCAACCAGTTTCTGCACATTCCAAGGTGAATGTCCTGGTCGTGGTGTAATATGATATCCCAAGATGTAATAAAATTCTGCAGCCCTGCAATTCGCCGTGTCACTTTTAACTCCGCGCAGTTCAGTTTCATCAGAGTCCCCAGTAATGCGACAGGCACTGCCGCGGTCGGTACAAATGTAATTTTCCCTGCCATGTTTGAGTTATTGGAGCTGTAATTCCGGCCTGTAGCCGCCTTGTTTCCCTGAGTGCCCAGTTGTGATGGCTGGAACTTAGCGGCACACGACAGAGCGGGAAGCAGCTAGAATGTGACAGACTGCCTTTCAACATGTAGGGAACCCCAGAATGGGAACTTAAGGCCACACCAATTTAATTTCTTGGTTAACGGATTTAAAAATAATAATTTTAGCACCAGGACATCATTAAAACAGAAGGCTGGGGTGAAAACCTGCACCTGACCCTGTTCACTCCCTGAAACTGTGTGCACCAAAGTACAGACTTTCCTCTGACTGAGTCTGAGATTCTGTTTTCATGTTGATTTTCCAATCTTGAATTTTTTTAAAAATTCTGTTAACCAAGAAATTAAATTGGTGTGGCCTTAGTGCTAAATTTGACTATTTTCCCTGGGTTTTTGTTTCCTCCTCTCGATAGCTGCTTCCAAATACCGCTCCAGAGAGTGTCACCAATCACTAACATTATTATTTATATCTTCAAATATCATGAAATGGTATTGAGGTTGCCTGTGCAGTGTGCATGTGATGTAACTTGTTTAGTATGATTTTCAATATCAGACTCAGCAGACAGACTGTTAATTTTCAAGTACGGTTGTCAGCTTTGTCGGATCTATAATCAGTTGGAAATATGCTTTTTTCGTTGCTGCTTAAAATTAAAACCATTTTGTAGGAAATTTATGGACAAGAGTGGCTGAAACCTACTTACATTTCTGTTGGGTAAGCTAAGAATTTGGAACAGCCAAGTCCATACATGGGCATGTATGGCTGTTAGATTTAATTTAGCCCCTCTGTAAAAAAACCTAATCTCCTCTAATTTAAAGACAGTTCAATCTCTCCAACTGCACAAGATTTGGAGATCACTCTTATTCAGTATCACTCATGTTATTCTTCTGATGTAATTACATACGCAGGGGTTTCTCCAGTAAACAATTACAGGGGGGGCATTGTGAGGGATGAGAGTGGCTGTGTGTGTGTGTGGGGGGGGTCATTGCCAGGGATGAGAGTGGCTGCATGTGTGAGTGGGGGGGGGGGCTTCTACTGTGTGGTGTTTTAGAGAGTTTTCAGTTAAAATGGTGCATTCTAAGGCTTCAAAATTACTGTCAGAGAGGCCGTAGTTGAACGCTGTGGCCACATGTGACCTGGTAGCATCCCTGGTCAATCAGAATTTCAAACTTGTCAGAGAATCTGCTCGCCAGGGGTAATGGGGGCGCATGGTCAGGGCATGGGGGCGCAGCACCCCTGTTCCCCTGTCTAGAAAAAGCCCCTACCTGGATTAAGATGGGGAGAGGAACACACATGTGTCAGGCTGAGCTGCTGCCATGGCTTCGAAGTTTGACGGTTGCAGTCCCGGGTGTGTGTGTGTGTGTGGGGGGGGGGGGGTGGTAGCGGAAGTGAGCTGCCGGATCGATGGAGTTCAGAGGGAGGTAATCCCGGGATGAATTGGAGGGGTCAGATGGATGACAGGGAGCGATATTGAGGTTGTGCGTGGGTGTGTAATTCTGTTCCTTCTGTACAGGACAGGAATGCTATTGAAGGTGTCGGTGTAGATATGTGTTAATCTACATAGCCTGTATACCTTTGCCAAGGTTTTATGTTTTCAATTCCATGCGTGCTTTATACATGTAACAAGACACGTACGGGTCAATGGAATTGATGTTGAGTGTTCAGTAAAGAATTTGTTAAACTTATACTCACGACTAGTTTGAAGCTATGAGAAGATGTTGCGTATACATTTACCTACATCTGCATACCCTCCCAAAGTACGTGTAGCATGATTTATTTTTCGTACAAGACGGGACTAGTATTGAGGTTGGGTGTGCGGTATGATGTAGTGTTTAGTATGTCAGTATCAGACTGTAACTTTTCAAGCATGGTTGCCATCCTTCTTGGCATCTATAATCATGATCAGTAACTGTTGGAAATATACACTTAGGAAGTTTCGCCACCAAAATGTACATGTAGAAGGCACATATTTTTGAAAGAAACAAAAAGAGAATGACATGAGGTACTGGACCCTCACTTTTAAAAACTTCCTTGAGCTCAGAACATCTCCAATACAATGTTGTTAGAATGTCTACCAGCAGGTAGTCATACATGTAGCACTTGATAATAACATACAAACAATTTTGCAATGCAAAAATTATTATAGTTTTAAACCTAATAAGACTAAAATAGTGTTTTCTATTTTTGTCAATGCTTGCAAGCTTATTTCTGTAACCTAATTGTGGCATAATGACATTTATATAAGTTTATTAAGGTCACCTGAATCATGGCTGTGTGCATGAGACAAAAGACTGGTTTTCTCCAGAGTGCTGAAAGCACGGCTGTACCATTGTACCATTTTCTAACGGATTACATACTTCAGTACGGGCTGATTTTAACTTTCTGTGCCAACGCATGTATGATGTTGAACATTGAAGGCATATTTGTTCTGTGCCATGGTTTCACAACTCCCTCCCATTGTTATGTAAATAGGTCAGTGCTGAACATATGTGCCCAGGTCTGCCGGATGACATAGATCTCCTACCCCACCGATAAGTGTCGTCTGTTGTTGAGGCTTTTAGCTGGATTTGTTCACGTAACGCAGAAGGGAAGGCCGATCAATCTACCGTGGCGGGTCCGGATGCTACTGTAGATCCTGAAATGTTTGCAGTGGTTTTATTTGTGCGGTGGCCTCTCTATGGCAGTTGAGAGTTGACTTGAAGGAGATACTCCAAGAGAAAATTTTGTTTTACTAACTTTTAGTAGTTCTGTTTTCGCAAAAGAAGGATAATGATAAAGTCGAAGTACATTTAGATTATATGTATTTTGATTTGTACTGATAAATCCCAATCATATTTTTTCCAACCCCCACCTAGACATAACATTATAATTTTTATCATTACATGATTGTATAGACAAACTCTATGTAGAGTCAAACCTGTACAAGTGACCACCTCTACATAAGGACCACCTGGCCAATGTGACCACTTTTTGTGTGAAACTAAAAGATCACCATGTAGATTATTTTTGTGCGGCTTTTAAGCACTTTTGATAAGAATCCGAGCGCAAATGTAGTAAACAGTGGCATTAATTGTCAATTTCAAAAAGATTACAGCAACTAGAATATTTCCAGTTTTCAAATCTCATAAAATGCTCTGGATGCCTTTAAGAGAAGCAGGAGGGCTTAAGCTTGTAGCTACGTTTTGATGACATTCTATTATGTTCTATGCTGTGCACCCCAACTTCTTTCGAATTCTGTGCTCCTAAATTTCTGTGCACCCATTCCCAAAAATGAATGTGGAGCCCAGTGCCATGCTGGGGGGAGGACCGACGTTTTTGCATTGTGTGTGTACTTTCCCGTAGGCAGAGTCCCATATGCATGCCCCACATGTACATGCATGCAAGTATGTGTACGTGTGTCTCTTACACCCAATCATGGATTCCAGGCAGCCCTATAGCAACTTAGTTACACAATTATAAATGGCTCATTGAAGCCAAGTTGCTTCAATCCTGACTGCAGGTCTGTTGCTTTCTGTCATTGATATTCTTTTTCAGACTATAAGTTAGATAGAGGAGTGATAGGAATTGGGTTTTGCCCCAATAGAGAGAGATTTATGTAGTTATGACAATCTTTCATAATTTTTATCTTCCTTTCTCCACTCGGAACATTTCCAGCTGTAGGGCATGTTGAAGATATTAGTGATTAGCTGTGCGTGGTTGTTGCCGGCATGTCACAAATGGGGCAATGACCTCATCAAAGTGGTCTGGAGAAATAACTTATTGATCAGAACTAAAGTCTATAGAAATGTAGGGTTTTTATCATTGTTTGTGCATCATTTATTTGTGGATCACAGAGTACTGATAGTTTAAGCTGAACAGTGCGAATTGCTCTCTGTTAGTAGTGTTACACTGTATGTTGACAATAAAAAATTTTCAGTGGAAAACTTATTTTTGAAATCAGTATAATTGTGCTGGGATTATAGTCTGCTGGGGGGGGGGGGGGGGGGGCATTGCTCCATTCTTCAGGGAGATCCCTGCTATAAAGTAGTGGATTATCTAAATAGTAATTCATTGACTAATGTGAGTACAGAGTTGTGTAATTTTAATGGTTCGCTTTATTTTTTTCTCTTCCTGCAGTCGGATTCTCTACCCAAGAGAGAAGCCAGTCGGACAAGTCTGTCTAAGGTAAGTTGGTCCTTCAATTACCTTTTTTTTTAAATTTTCTAATCAATTCATCAGAGCCTGATGTTGCCATTGATTTACGAAGAAAGGCGGCTCAATTGTTACTGTAGCAGCATCTCTTCACCCTAGGCCAGAAACATCAATGCTCAAGACAAGCATGACTTCACTGACCCATTAGGATAAGCGGGGGTTACGAAGGCTGCTCGGGAAATTCCCTACCCCATTAAGACCGGAACGTTTTGAGCCACTCACACCGGGGCATGCCCCTACTCTTTTTCGAAAGATGTGGTGGGTCCTTTTACGTGCGCGGGGTGTGGCTCTCCTCAAACACGGGACCTCCATTTAACGTCCTATCCGAGGGACGTCCCTAGACAAAGCTAGGTACTCATTTACACCTGAGTGAAGTGAGGGATTTTGTGTTTTGTGCCTTTCCCAAGGGCACAACGCACGTCAGGTGCTTACTTACATGAAGTCCCATCCTCATGCCTGAGCGTCGAGACTATGGTGGCATCCATGGTTAGTCTTTCAATACTGGACCGGAAATGCTGGGTGCAAATGCACTTTGTATCTTCCAGTTGCATTTGTACGTTGGTAGTTTCAGTCGCAATTTTTTTAGATGTTAAGAATCATTATTGTGTCTACATGACTCAATCTGCCTCAAAATCTTAATCACTTTTACTCCAGGCAAAGACATATAATATATAGACTTAAATACATTTATCTATCTACCAATTCAGTAGGCCCAACTGTTACAGAATCCTGTATCATGAATTTAAAAAAGATCTTTATTTTTGAATTTGGTCTTACAATAGCGGGTGATTTAGACATTTCTGACAAAATGAACACAAAAGTTTGACTTTGAAATCTTTGGGGTGAAGCAAAAATGCAAAATTTCCATTCATAGGTTTTTTTTACAAAGTTTATTTAACCTAGAAATTTTACAGTCTCCGTTTTCCACGGGTTCAAGGGAGGAGGTCAGGGGTCCTTTTAACATACCATCAGAAAATATAACAAAACAAGTCTTCACAAAGATAACGTTACATTCAATATTTCATAATCATATTTGGTATATGAAAATACGCCGACAATATCATATAACATCATTTCGAATTCAGTAATTTTTGAATTCAGAAATTAGATTTCCCCCCTCCATTTGCATGAACGTCACACACTTGCTCTCTGGCATGAAGTTCAGTTGACGCCCACACAGGAAGTTACATGTTGTAAGTTGACACCCAGTCAGATAATTCCCGGTCCTGATGTGATGTTTCCTCCTGAGAAGGGCCCAGTCGTCTCCTCCTGATGTGATTACCATGGAAACACAGTCATCTTCATCTTCATACAACAAGCTTGCAATTGGTCTGCCGTTAGATGGGCTGTGACAGTCCGATATTGTTTCAAGGATGGAAAAGGAACAGTGTAGTGTATTGAACTAGAATTAACTATTCATTTCTGTTTCTTTTACCAGCTGAGTGTGTCTCTCTGTGACTGGGCAATGCTTTTCTGAGGAACCCTGAATACAAAAAAATGTACATGATTTTTTGTGTACATGCATATGCATGTACATACATGTATAACATTAAAAATGTTATAGAAATAATACAGTTTTTATTCATGCCAGCCTGTGGTCAAGGCAGTCACTTAGGCATGGTCTTACAGATTAGTAGACTGGTACAGTGTTTTCCCCCTCTTTCCGAACAATAGCAGATTGTCAGAATATTTTTTATATGGTAAGCTTAGCAGTACAAGGGTCCAAAATTACTGTGCAGGTGTGACCTCTAGCATGTTGGACCCATACTGCAGGCTAGATTTGCATTGCACTACTTTGATGCTGTTTAGGGGTTTTTTTCTTCCAAGAGCAAAAAAAGAGTTTTGCCGCCAAAGAAGTAGTTTTTTTTCAGTTTGATAGCCAGGCTGCACAACTAAATAGTAGAAAACAACTTCTTGCCCCTTTGTAATAGCAACGTTCTAGTTTGGCAGCTTTGTCTGTGCGTGCTGAACAGCCAAACTAATAGATAAATAAACTTCTTACCCTCACCTCAAACTTAACTTAAACCCCAAAATTGTCATTGACTGTGCAACTCATACACAGACTTGAATATACGCACGAGTGTGAACGGGCCTTAATGCTTGTCTCTATATCTCCCTTCACCAATCACAGGCCAGCACGCCCACGTCCAGCCATGCTCCCCGCAGCCAATCGCGTGCCTCGATGGCGTCGTCCATGGCGGACATCTGCAGAATATGTCACTGCGAGGGCGAGAGTGAAAACCCGCTCATGTCGCCCTGCCACTGCTCCGGGAGCCTAAGGTACGGTCTTTCTTTCTTTTTTCATTCAAGAAAATATCATACAACTTCAGACAGATAATCACATTTATATGCATGATAAACAATAAGCTACAGAAAAAAGTTCAGTATGATAAACATGATGAGTGCCTTTTATTCGTTACAAGTTTTAACCAATCATTAAAGATACAAAAACTGAATCAAGAATAACAAACTTAACTTGTAATTGTTGAAAAAAGGTCAAGAACAATAAGAACTCAATCTAAACATGAAGTTAAATACCCCGATGCTTCTCCAGCATCCCTCTCCGAGATGCAATACGGTCTTTCTTTGTTTTGCATCACCGGTACATGTACATGTATCATTCTCTGCGATGTTTCCCCTCCCGTTGCAGGTTTGTGCACCAGGCCTGTCTGCAGCAGTGGATCAAGAGTTCAGACACCAAGAGCTGCGAGCTCTGCAGGTACAACTTCGTCATGGACTCCAAACTCAAACCATTCAGAAAGGTGAGTGCCTTTTTATCAATATGTCAATCAATCAATCAATCCATCAATCATTCAGACTTCGTCATGGACTCTAAACTCAAACCATTCAGAAAGGTGAGTGCCTATTTATCAATACATCAATCAATCAATCAATCAATCAATCAGACTTCGTGGTAAACTCTAACCTCAAACCATTCAGAAAGATAAGTGCCTACAAATGTATTTATCAATATGTCAATCAATCAATCAGACTTCGTCATGGAGTCCAAACTCAAACCATTCAGAAATGTTGGCTCCTTTTGGTCTGTCGTTTTACAATCAATCAATCAATCAATCAATCAATATGAAAACTGAGTAGGGAGGATAATTTGAATCTGTTGCATGCACTTCTTGAAACTGTGTTGTAAACCAAGGTACAGACTTTCCCTCGACTCTGTCTTCAGGTTTGTGTTCGTGGTCAACATCATATTTTTTCAATTCTTGAAACAGCAATTCAAACTGGTGACTGTATTTATTGAGTATGGCCCAGCGGCATAGCTGAAAATGGTGCAACTTTGCCTGAGTAAAAGCATCAAATTTGGCACACACGTAGTTGAATGCATTCTAAACAAGCACAAATATGGCAATTTTATGGAATGTTGTCCATTTTCAGACCAAAAATGTATATTATTACAGCCATAAAAAACAAGTCTAAACATGTCTTCCCAATCCAACTATCTAACTCAGGATTTCTGTTTGATGAATAGTTTAAGTTAATTCCTGTATTATTTGTTATTATTTGAATTTCTAGTGTTGCTATGTACTATCATGTAAGGGGTTGAACCCCCCCAGGAATCGTTGAAAAACGCCGCCAGGCGATACTGTATTCCTGGTTAAATGAATAAACAAACAAACAAACAACTGATTTCCCCTCTCTCTCGGCAGTGGGAGAAGCTCCAGATGACGTCGAGCGAGCGGCGGAAGATCGTGTGCTCGGTGACGTTCCACGCGATCGCCATCACGTGCGTGGTGTGGTCGCTGTATGTGCTGATCGACCGCACGGCGGAGGAGATCCGCCAGGGCGTGCTGGAGTGGCCGTTCTGGACTAAGCTGGTTGTCGTGGCGATCGGGTTCACGGGGGGGCTGGTGTTCATGTACGTGCAGTGCAAGGTGTACGTGCAGCTCTGGAGGAGGCTGAGGGCCTACAACAGGGTCATCTACGTGCAGAACTGTCCGGAGGGGGGCGCCGACAACGGGAACAGCCTCCCCCGGAACAAGAGCGTCTCGCCCGTTCCGAACGGCGTGGCCGTCATGGAGGACTCACAGACCGCCACGTCGCAGGACGCCGGCCAGAACGCGTAGTCAACCGCTCTGTCCCTCCGTGCCAGGGTTGCCATAGTTACCGACGAGGAATTTCACCAAATTTATATATTTCTGTCATGAGAGGATGAAGAGAGGACAGCTTTTTGAAGGGCAAAGTGTTCGAAGGGTTGGAGTTATATATTACTAGTAAGTAAGATATTAGAGAGAGAGATATTCATGTGAGAAAAGAATATTGTGTGAAAGGCGACCTTCACAACTGTGTATAAAAATATAAAAGATGAAGGTCGCAAAGAACGTCCGTCCCCACCACAGAATGGACTCTTCCAAATCGAGCCATCTGTTTATCTGTGACTCCCTGTGAAGGTGTAGTCATAGTTACCATTGTCACGACTACGTGAGCTGTGATGGTAACAACGATACCTAAAGTCTATTTTTGTAAAAGAAACCGGCATAAAACTGTGCCGCCATCTTGTTTAGAAGTTGTTCTAAATAGATAAAAGTTTGACCCTTTTATGGTACTCTATCTATTGAAACAGCAGTTGTAACAAGTGGGGAGGGGGGCAGCACATCTAACTCTACTAACTCTTTCTTCAAGCCCATTTGTATTTTCCAAAGGATTCTGACAGTTTTGTGTTTAGTGCCAAATTCCTGGCCTCTGACACTGCATCATATTAACCTTCTCCCAGTTATGCTTGGGTCACATTTCCAATCCGGGGCCCGGCCGGGCAGTGTTTGTAACAAAAAGTATGATATAAAGGGCAACAAAAAAACACAAAACGTACCAAAAATTATTCAAGAGCATAGCTTGTGCACATCTATTGATATACATTTTAATTTTTCGTTTCCGCAAACAGCCCGGCTGGGAAATGTGACCCTAGCATTAGGTAGCCTTTTTGCACCTGCTATGTGTTGGTTACAGGATAAAGCAGCAGGGAGAAGGTTAATAATGCCCACACCATCCAGCAGTTTTTCCATGTTATTTACTAATAAACAATAACGTTTTGGAGCTGATATTTCCTTTGCCATTTTAAGATCCGTCCTTTCTTTCTACAAAAACTGCCACAGTTTGCTATTTATAAGTGTAACTTGTAAACTTGTTCTTTTTGTGAATGCTTGCCATGTATATGCAGTAAGACTGCCATCTTTAGGTCCAAGTGGGGGAATTTTCATTGTGATGAGAGTATCATGTGTAAAAGTACATTGTATATGTACAGCTGATCTGCCTAGACACTTAAACAAGATACACACTAGTCAGATTGCCCAGTTATAAGGTTTGATGTATGTATCATTTAACAGTTAGTGCTCGAAATGTTTCTGTTATCTGCAAGTTTTACCAGTATTTACAACCATGTACTTGCAAGTTGACAAAAAAGACTTTCTACTATAAAGTCATTGTTTACTGCCCTACTATGCTGTTGATTCGCTGATTGATGATTCATAACACCAGCTCGACCAAGCCTGAATATTTCGCCTTTTACTCTGCAAGGTGTTCCTCTTTTTACCTTAAGATCTAGCTACAATATGTCCTGTAGATTGCAGGCCACAGGTGAGATTTTGAGCCTGGATTAGTGCTAATCTATTCGCCGAAGAAACTAAATGGTTAAAGCACTAAATCAACTACTGTGTGGTTGTTGAAAATTTCAACATTCATATAAATGTAGTTTGGAGTACAGTAACTGAAGTAAATGAACACACCCAGTATTCCTTACAGCGCTTTACCTGATCTCCATAACCACGAGAGCAAGATAGAAAATGACATAATTTTCCAATTTGCAGTGTTTTTGTAATCTGCACTTTTTCGACAGTATATTCACTCAATATTCACTCAGATTTCTCAATCAAAATTGTAACAGGAAAATGATATTGATATTAACCAGTCCTTTTACAGTAAGTGTTTCGGTATTACATTTCCTATTTGTGTGGTTCATAAATTGAGACTGTGTTTCCTAAACATTTAAGAAACAAATATTGATGTTTATTCATAAACAACCAGCAAAAGATCTATTTTTTGTAAGGCTACCAAATGCAGGGCCATGTTGGAGAAAAAGATGTAGGTCTCAAACAAAACGTGTTTGGGAGTCAAGTTTTGATAATTGGGGGCTATCTCTAACTACATTGATGCCAAATGTATGGAATGATTACGTTTCCACCTGCCTTAATATTGATATACAAAATATATGTAGGTTTTGTTCATCAGACGTTTATGAATTCTGTGATGTGACTTGTGATGTTGAATGAAAAGTCCTTGGTAAGTCCTTGGTAGCCTGAGTGTCATCCTGTTTCAGTTCCAGGCTCTACCTTCACCAAACAAGGTGAAGGTAGAGCCTGGAACTGAAACAGGATGACACTCAGGCTAAGTCCTTGGAGTGTATAGAAGAATGATGTTAACAAATGTAGATTGTTTCACTCAAGTGAGTAAACTAAACCAGTTGGTTAGAAATTGGAAAAATTAGTTGCTGTGATGTAACAAAAAGTGAAGAAAATGGGGTATTGTGGTTTGCAGCCTCAGATATTTCCAATCTGATCGAAGAAAGTTTAATTAGACTAGTTTAGTATGCCTTACTAATTTGCATATACATGTGTATGTTGATATTCAGTAACACCTAATGTTATATCTTATCTAAGTTACCACCCTGATGTGTACATATTTAAAGTTTTGTGAATATTATTGAATATTTAAGTGACATTTCCACAAACTGTTATAATTTGATGTAACAATTGTTTGTCTCAAAAGATATTGTAAGAAGAGTCTTTTTGTACATGTAAAATGAATTTGGTAGGTTTGAGATGTTTTCCAATACAGAAGTCTGATATCAATACTGTAAATGCATTTAAGTTTGCATGGTTTTTATTTCGTGCTCAGGCGGAAATGGGGTGTTCTCGGTGGATGTAATTTCACGGCAGCGCTATAGTCACATACTGCTACAGTATTGCACAAAAATGTTCGCCATGGTATATTAAGTTCTCGGTGAAACGGTTGCCACGAAAAGCGCAAACATAAAAACCCAGCGAACAATTCTGCATTTACAGTTTACATTTAATAAACTATAAGGCGAACATTCAGTATTTTACAGTGAAAATTAAAACTTTGTAAATCGCATCTTTAAGGCCACACCAATTTAATTTCTTGGTTAACGGATTTTAGAAAATAATTTTAGCACGAGGACATCATGAAAACAGAAGGCTGGGGTGAAAACTTACACCTGACCCTGTTCACTCCCTGAAATTGTGTGCACCAAAGTGCAAACTTTCCTCTGAGATTCTGTTTTCATGTTGATTTTCCAATCTAGCATTTTTTTTCAAAATTCCTTTAACCGAGAAATTAAATTGGTGTGGCTTTAGCCACATCAGTTTATTTCCTTTACTCTCAGACATTGTACAGTTGGAAATTTAGCAAGTGGACAAGAAGAAATTACGGAGCTGAAAAGAAATCAATTCTATGTGGGTCGGCAAAACGGAGCTGGGGGAGGGGGGCAATTTTTCTTGCCATAGTTTTTGCTACAGCAACACCAGTTTTTGTATGGAATAAATACATGTAAGGGTTGGCACAGAGTTGTGCTGTCAAACTGTTGATATTTGGATTTGTAAATGTTGAACCAGGATTCGTATTTTGTGAAATATGGAAAAAAGGAGCTTTGAATTAAAACATGCTGGAAAGCTGTACTGGAGTGGTTTTTGTATTTTAGGGTGTGAATGATATGTATTAAGTACAGTCATAGATTGTTTTTTTGTTTGTTTGAGCCTTTAGTTGTCCCTGAAAAGCCGAAATCGGTCAGCTGGCCGCTCTTCATTTAGGTCATGAGAAAAGAGGTAAGGGCCAGACGAAATATAACAAACTTCAGATACAGATTACATGTTTGAAGACCTACAAAATCCACAAACATACATCCTTATAGCCTTCTCGGCCAGCAATAAGAAAAAAAAATGTAATAATAAAACTAACTTAAAAACAGAAAACAGCCGGAAGGAGTCTGCAATGGAGGCTATATGCTTACAGGTACAAAGCAACCTGACTGCTTTCATGTAGTCCTTGTGTGATTCTGCCTTTCTGTTTATCAGGCCTTCAACTTATTGCAAATTGAAATACCCTACTGTATTTACTGGTTAACGTAGCAAAACCTTTGTTGGATCCTTTGGCATGTGTGGTGGCCGCCATCTTGAATTGTGACGTCACAGGGTCGACATACCATTTTATTGGGGGGGGGGGGGGTTGGGTCGCTTAGCGTTCTCTCTATTTTTAACAAATCGGCACACAACTATCACACATTCAACTAAAAAAAAAAATCAATACCAATTCATATTTATAAAAAGACCCCGTAATCGCTAAACTAACATACATGTAGCAAACCTGAAGTATATGTAGCACAAATACGTAACTCTTAGTTCAGTACTGTTAGCCATCCAAATCCAACTATGAAGAAGAATTCCAAACATGTACATGTATTATGTAAACTTTATTTTGAACTTTTGGCACATAAGAGCATGTTCCCCACCATTAAAACACACGAGCCAATTAATCATGTGATACACACTGTCCAGTGCTTGGTATTTCCAAAGTGAAAAGTAGGAAAAGCATTTTTGGTACAAATATGAAATGTGCCATTTGATAGTAAAATATGCATTGCCTATGTGTACTAGCAACATTTCTAATCTTACTATCAAAATATATAGATATCTATGTATACAATATGAAATATAGAGATACATGTATATACATTGTTACTGTATGATAAAAAAATACGAAATGCAAAAAGTAATCCTCTACTTGTAAGAAATCAGCAATGAAACTAGACTCCAATCTTTAAAATTTGAAATTTGATACCCCACACTATCAAACAATATATTATCTATGTCTAAAAAGATGATTTTGAACTGGAATGCTTCTCTCTCCTAAAACAGAGGTTGGAATGACCCAAACTAGTAGGCAATGATGTCAAAACTAAGACTAGCTTTCTTTGGTTGCTTTTAATATATGTCTGCCAAACTGAATGTACAGCTTAAACTTTCAATCCTATCACAAAGGAGCATGCAGACACCATAAAACACACCACTGCATGCCCTGCATTTTTATAGGAAAATAACTAGTAGGCATCATTTGTAGTTCTTTATTTGTCTTTTTCAAGAATCAAGAACTTAACTAGTAGGGTTTCAATAAATAGCTTATAATACATATGTGTAAAACTCTGCCAAATTGAATGTACAGCTTAAAATTCCAATGCTCTTGCAACAGAACGTGCTGAAACCAACGTCAGTTTATGCCGTGCAGTTTCTCCACATACTTGAACAGTTTCCCCGCGTCTTTCTCTCCGGTCTGGATCATCAGCTTCAGCGCATGCGCCATGTCCATTGAACCCCAAAAATCGTTCACCCAGTCATACTCCAGCCATCTGCAGCAATATAGAAAAACAGTCAGCAGCTACATTGTATCTGCAACATTAATTATCCACAAATTGTCAATGTCAACCATCTGCAACTTCAACCATCTGCAACACCAACCATCTACAACATCAACCATTCACAACACCATCTGCAATATCATCAACAATCTGCAACATCAACCATCTGCAACATTATCTGTATCTATATAGCCGGTATAACCGCCATTAGGCGTAACACACCAGCTTCGCAGGCACGCGGCGCGGCAGCAGCTGGTCATATTACACCGAACGGTCTGTTACACATAGTCTTTGCATATCTGACTGTAACCGTTCTTTAAAGCTACTTAGTGAGGAAGCTCCTACAGTACTTGATGACAACGAGTTCCATTCTACTATGGTTCTCGGGAAATACGAATTTTTGAACACATCAATCCTTGGCTGATAACTCTGGTACTTAAAAGCATGACTATTTCTAGTCCTCTTCTGAGCTGGCATTAGATACTTATCAGTCGGTACGTCCACAAGTTTATTAGTCATCTTGTACAATGTATAAACCTTGTGTAACATCAATCATCCACAACACCGACCCTCTGCGGGATCAACCATCTGCAACACCATCTGCAACACCAACCATCTGTAACATCAAACATCTGCAACATCAACCATCAATCGGACAAAGGAACAAACCAAGTCTAAAACTCTAAACTCTCATTCTTAAAAAGAGGCTTAGAAAAAGAAAGCCTGGCTCAAGGATATTACTCAATCAAAAAAGATATGATGAGAGATGTTGGAGCAATGTTTACAAGCAAACAAGTGAAAGTTAGCCGTACTCCTTGCCAGGTGCAGACGTGTCCTCGGTGTTGACCGCCCGGGTGGGTTGGGGACACCCCATGTGGCTGTACTGACCCATCCTGGGGGGCAGCAGGGCGTTGCCCCACGGGTTGTCTTCATGGAGCCTCTCAGCCTGAAGCCTCTCCACTATCCTGGAACATACAGGTCAGCAGTTGTTAGTAATACGGTCAAACCTGAACTAGTGACCGACTCTACTCTACATGAGGACCAATCGGCTAACATACTGCTGTACTATCTTATAGTCCAAAAGGTGTTAGACACTTTGTGCTACAGCAGGTAATAGTACTGATACACTCAAACCTGTTATTTTGACCACCTCTGCATAAGAACCACCTAAATAAAAGGCTCGAACAAACAAACAAACCTGTCGCACACGTGGCACTCGAAGCCGTTGATGAAGTTGGGCTCGTCCATACTGCCGGGCCCCCACGGTCTCCTCTCCATCTCTTCCACCAGCAGCCTGATGGTGAAAGAAAGTAAAAAAAGACTACTTTGATGCAGTTTAACTCACTAGAGAACTACATGTATATATATACAGTGTTCGAAATACCCATCTGCAGTCTGCAGTTTGCAGAAAGATTTTCAAGATTGCAGAAGAAAAATTAAACAAATCGCAAATTTGCAGAATGAAAAATCAGGCTCAGGATTGAATGGTTCTCAATTTAGCAAACTAGCGGCGCTGTAAATAAACTGAAACCTGAAAATTTAAGGTAGAGACTAAAGAATTACAGCAATGTCGCAAAGCTAGATATGATGTAGATAAGTAGGCATTATTAGGTTGAAAAGGATGTAGTATGGAAGCTTGTATTGGCAGAAAATATTTTCGAATTGCAGAATAAAATTTGGGCAATAATGTGGAACAGTGGAAAAAAGTATTTCTTTTATATATATTATTCTTCTACTTGTCGTGACAGAGAAGACAGGCGCTATGTATTTACAGGTTCACTGTACTGGGGAAATTCCCCGAGCTCTATTCGACAAACACAACAGTGGACAACAGCTTATTAGTGTCCCGTCTTAAGTACTGGGACCCTTTCCGATTGCATGCATGTCGGGTGAGCGACACAGCCGGAATCAAACAGACTGCTTCTTGGTCCAAAGGCACAAGCACGTCGCCAGAACGTAATGCGTATACAGCAATTAGCCTGCTATTTAAACCTGCCGAATCTCTTTTGTTCTCTTTTGTCAATGTTGCATCGGAGTAACAGCCGTTGCACAAGAAAAGTCTTTGAACACAAGTATGTAAATGAACCTATATGCGAGATATTAACCTTAAATACGCGAACACAACCTTAAACCCAAGTTTTCGCTTACGTCCGGCGACGTGCTAAAGGCACAGGGGCTGATAACTACTGGACTACACATGTTACCTGTTGGTGATCCCGTCTGGCCGCCGGTACTCCAGAAACTTCTGGTACCCCTCATCATTCTGGTCCAGGAAGTTGATGTAGTCCGCCAGCTCCTTGGGAGACGTGAAGTCATCCTTGAGGATGATGCTGTGGTCGTTTGGCGTCCAGTCTTTGGCAGCCTGGGGGTGGCAGAAGGTTAGCCTCCTTTGCAGGCTCTGAACCGGCTTTTTGGGGGGCTAAATAATACACTTTTTGCAGCCAGCCCGTAACAACCCTGTAACTATCAGCCGGCTGATAGTTATCAGCCGGCTGATAGTTACAGGGTTGGCTGATAGTTACGGGCTGGCTGCAAAAAGTGTATTATTTAGCCCCCAAAAAAGCCGGTTCAGAGCCTGCAACGGAGGCTAGCAGAAGGTGCTCTGGTGGTTTAAGGCCTACTTAGGGTGATTGAATTCAGGGTCGGACAAGTTCATTTGCCTTCGTAAAACTGCTGAGTAGGCAAGTGGATGTACTCCTATATATACTTACAGTACCAGATCAGGCCAGTGCAATTTTAGATGGCCTACACTGAAACAATCAAGACATTGGCCATGGGCACCACAGTGAGCTGTTTGCAATCAGCTCACTGTGGTGCCCATGGCCAATGTCTTGATTGTTTCAGTGTAGGCCATTGGTAATATGATTCCAGGCTTTGCAGCCTGAAGGTGGCAAGGGAGTCTTGTGTATCTCACTGCATTTATCTCAAAAAGAGAAGGGGTCCATCCATCCTCATATGAATGGATCAACCTTACAGCCTAAACTAATGCAGCTTGTACCTCAGGCGATGTGTAATGCCTAGAGGCGGTTTACCAGTATATAGTAGAGTGGATTCATTCCTCAAGCTAACCGACATCTTTGGACACACCGCAGTCGTCCCTCAGTAAGACATCTGAAGCTGCATAGTTCCTGTGTACGAACTTTTATTCAGTCTAGAGGCGGTTCACCAGTTATGCCAAGCAAACATACAAACAAACAGACGAACCTCGGAGCCCCAGTAGATGGGCACGACACCCAGGTGCAGCGGGCGGAAGAGCTTCTCCGTCATGTAGTCCCTGCAGAGGCCGTTCTCGAAGGCGATGTGGAACTTGTACTTGGCAATGATGCCGAGGAACCCGTCCTCCTCCATGGTCAAGGTGTCCACCAGCTCATCGGGGAGGTCCTTGTTGTGGATGCACTTCCCCAGGGAGTCCACTTTCACGTACTTCATCAGCTCCTGCACATAGCTGGGGTACAGGGTTAAAGGTTAAAGTTCCACACTGTCATGTGAAAAGTCAAAGGTCACTGAAGAAACTTTAAATTTCCCAGGGAGTCCACATACTTCATTAACTCCTGCACATACATGACCCATACATGTAGCTTAGGTACAGGGTAAAGGTTAAAGTTGAACAGTTCTGGTTAAAAGTTCAAGTTTCATAGGTCAAAGGTCGTTGTGAATTCACTTTTAGTGCACAAAAAGTGTATTAGAAGCATACAGCCTACAATGGAGGCCGGCTGTACAAATGATCCAGCACAAAAAGAAGTCATCAGCAAAAAGTGTATCATAAGCCAAAATAAAAGGCCCAAAGAGCCTGCTATGGAGGCTAGGGTTTGATCCTGACCTGTCCCTGTCTGACGGGACTCCGCAGTGGCTCTGGATGTACGCCACCGGGGCGAGGCCTGCCGTCTCCTTCAGCAGGTTCTTCTCCCGCAGCGGCACCGGCGCCCGATCGGTCAGGTACGACAGCGACGGCAGGTGCTGGGGAGAGTTCATTAACACACAGTCAGGGGCTGGTTACACTAATCAGGAGTTGACATATACTAGGGAAAATTCATTAACACACAATCAGGGTACTAGGGAAAATTCATTAACGCACAATCCGGAGCTGATCAAACAAATCAGGAGTTGACATATTCTGGGGAAAATACATTAATACACCATCTGGGGATGACTTATCTGGGAAATTCCATTAACACTACACAAGCAGGGGCTGACTAATTGGGAAAATTCCTTTATGAAATTAAAGACTACAACTAAACATGTGTCCTCAATTACACTATTGAGCTATAGTGGCCAACCCTTATAATTCTTTATTTTGAGGAGCACACTACAAAAGGGGCCTTGGTAAGAATTCAATGTCACGGTGACGCAGTGGTAGGCAAAAGACAGTATTATTATCAATCATAAATTATAATCTGATCTCCTTACGACTCATTTGCCTACCAGTCGCTGGATAACTGGATGTAATAAAAAACAGCGAACGCTCGTATGACTTTTGATTCTATAAAAAAGATTTAAAAAATGAAAATTCATTTATTGTGTTATTCTTACCTGTAAGGTGAGCGGGTAGTCCGACTCTCGGCGAAACGTCGCCGTGTGGTTGAACAGCTCCAGCATGGGCTGATGGGACAGGATGTAGTTGTTCATCGGCGACTCCTCATGGAGGAGAGCCCACTCGTGATGCGGTTGCCTTGGCAACGGCGTCTCATACGGCCTGAAGTCCGTCCCGTAGAAGATGAACCCTCTCGTTCGCGGGTCGTTTTTCCTTTTCTTCACCGTGGTAGTGACACACGACCCGACGCTGCAGTGGATGGTCGCCATGTTGTTGCCGCTGAAATGTGGGAAGAGGTTTTTGTTCCACCAGACGATGATGGGGAGCTCGCTGTGGTTGAAGGAGGAGGAGGAGGAGAACCTGGAGTTGGCGGGTTGCCCGTAGTTGGTGTGAACAGAGTCAGGCTGGAAGGCTAGGTTCTCGTAGTCGTCTGCTAGCACCAGAAACTGCACAGAAATCAGCAACAAAGTCCCTAGGATGGATACAAACTTGTGTGTGAACCTGAAACTCCAGTTGGATTTCATATTTTGTGAAAGTTCTGCGCAAGAATGGCTCCCTGAGTTGTATGTGTGTTCTCTACTGCACACCCGGAAGTGAACCTTGTCTGATGTGGTTTCACGTTCCCGTCAGCCACTGCGAATCCAAAATGGCGGCGCCCATGGCAAGAATTTCGTCCTGTGCAGAAGTAAGTCAGAAATTCCCGATAAATCCGTGTTTCCTTTGCTCAAAGACCGTGAGACTTTAGTTCGATAGTGACCTGATATTCTACCGAAAATATAGGTGGTTTCCGTTATGGTAAAGTTTTGTGTAGTCCCGAGATATGAGCGACCTGAAAAAAAACAAATATCGTCTTATAAGTTTAGAGCCGATTGTCGTCGATGTCAATCAGCATGGACCTGATCTAACGTCCAAATGCTGCTTCAGTCAGCTTCTATAACCTGTGTGTACCTACGACCTATGTATCAGCAGCACGTCCTGTAGCCTTTAATACTGTCAGTGGCATACATGTGTGCAGAAGTGGTGAATGATGAAAGGCTAATTTAGAGGGCAGTGTGGGGAGGGGGGCTGGTGCTTGAATGGTTTAGTCCAAATTCCTTTTTACGAGTGAAGAAGAGACTTCGGCCAGGTAGGAACTGTTAGAAACGGTAGCAACCTAGTTTGGTACTCTCTTAATTAGCTTCGACATGAAGGTCATGGTTTCGGTGTCTATAAGCTAGTTTGGAGTTGTTCCTACGCATGTGCAGTGTCAAAGGTGAAGGCCCCCCAGACGTGAACAAAACCTGGTGGGGCGTTGTTATGCAAATCAAGACAATGTCAAGACGAGCACTGTTTTCAAGCCGGGTGCCTTCACTTTTGACACTGCACATGCGTAGTTGCGACTCCGAACTAGCATATTGTCTCTGTGTGTACATGAGTGCGAACAACATGACGAGAAGCTGTGGATGGACCACATGATATTTGGTAGGTGTCAGGGAAAGCGAAGGTCAAGTTCGGTCTAGAAATCTAGGAAAGAAACATGCACCATAAACCAAGTGTCTATGTGTACTAGTGTGTGTGTGTTTGTGAATGTGTGTCTGCATGTGTGTGTGTGTGAATGTGTGTGGAGCACATTATTATCTCCATGAAAAATGGAGATATAGTTTTGGGTGTGTCTGTGTGTCTGTTTGTTTGTGTTTCCGCACCACTCCAGTCAGCATAACTCAAGAACCTCTTGATGGATTACGATGATCTTTGGTATGTGGGCGGTTGTTGTGAAGCCGACATTCAAGGTCGATTTTGGGCTCCCTGGTATGTGACCTTGGTACTGCAGCAGAAATTCCATTTTTGTATCTCTTGACCGGGACATGCTATTGTCTTGATTTTTTGGTGGCAGATAGCTTGTGGTGTAATAAAGACGTGGTGTGGGTTTGGGCCCCATAGCAGCTTGCTCTGGAACTGCAGGGGCGTTATCTTGAAAATCTTCTAAGGCGAATAACTCAGCTAAGGAACGATGGCTTTCCATGATATCTAGTATACAGGTAGCTTAGACATAGATGTACATAATGAAGTGCAAATTATGTTAATTCGGACTTAGTTTGCATAACTAATGAGGAAAATCTATATTTGCAGTGTTTTCCATTATCAGACTCAAATACATGTAATGTATGTAGTTTATGGAAAGTAGATTATCATCAGATACCAATTATGCAAATAAATTCCTTATTTGCATAATTAATGCCCAACACCATATCTCATCTAATTGGAAAATTATAGGACTGTCAATATGATACTTAGTATGCAGGTAGCTTAGATAGAGATATACATAATGAAGTGCAAATTATGCTAATTGTGACTTAATTTGCATAGCTAATGAGGAAAATCTATATTTGCAGTGTTTTCCATTATCAGACTCAAATACATGTAACATATGCAGTTTATGGAAAGTGGAGCATCAACAGATACCAATTATGCAAATAAATTCCTAATTTGCAAAAAAACACCTTAATTCATCTAATTTGAAAATTATAGGACTGTCAATATTGCAACATGTGTAAGTTAGATAAAGGTGTTTATGACCAAGCATATATTATGCAAATGTGTAAGTCATTTGCATGAATAGAATTGTTCATGGAGATATGAGGTCGTGGAACTCTTGTTTACTAGGGAAATTGTGCCTTCTCTTGGCATCCCCTGCAAAATGAAAGCATCTACTCCTAGTAATTTTCTTAGTACACATAGCTACTACATTGTGTAGCTGATAGCCTGACATAATACCAGAGTAAAACTAAAACTCAGACCTTGCACCGGAAAAGACCTCTACTCTTTTTGATAAGTGTGACGGGTTCTTTTACATGCTCAATGTGTGACTCTCCTCAAACAAGGAACCTCAATTAACGTCCGATCTGAGGGACGTTCCCAACCGAAGCTAGGTACTCATTTTCACCTTAGTGAAGTGAGAAAATTTGTGTACAGTGCCTTTCCCAAGGGGGCAACGTCAGCAGGACAAGTCAGGGGACCCCAGATTCAAACCCAGGACCACCGGGTCTGGGCCAGCCAAACACCAATTTGAATGTTATCTGAGCTTGTCTCTGTTCCAGTTGCTGAGAGTCCTCGTCAGTCACAGAGCCCCCAGCAGACTCCTGCACGCAACGGCAGCGTGCCCGAAGGCACAGGCCGGCAAGTACAAGATCAGCAAAGATGGGAACAAGCCGCTGACCTACGAGATGGCCAACCCACCGCACTTCATCGGAGTCAGGAAGTCATGGAACTCCTGGCATACCAGTAAGGCTATTACATTTTGTATATCATCATCATCATGTCGGGCGGGTTGCCCGGACTAAGTCAACCCTCTTCCTCCAGTCACTACGGGCCGCCATTAAGTGCTCTACATTTTGTAAATACCAATATGATATATGTAATGATAGCTAGCCTGAGTCAGTGCAGTGTCATCCTATTTAATTCCAGGCTCTACCTTCATCAAACAGTGGTGCTGCGTACCTAAACTGTCAACTTAATGCCAACATTAAATTTTACATATGCCAGGAGTTCAGGTCCAGACTTATAAATCCAAACCTGAACCCCTGGACTTGAATCCAGACCTGACCCTGAGTTAAGGTATGCAGCACTACTGAACAGTCTGAGATCGCTGCCATTCATCAAGTCATCTGGAATAAATTTATGCTCTCAAATTCTGGCTGGGCACGCTGATTGGTCCCTTCTGTCATTTCATCCAATAGCTGTTATTGTCACTATGATCGATTATACGATGAAACCTTGATACAAAAGTAAACAAATATTGTTTGTCAACGTCTCCTAGGTAACCTGTGGGAGCAGCCTGGCGCGGCAGACCGTACGTTCGAGGACATGTTTGTCCGAAAGTTTCTCCAGGGAACCTTCCACAACTGCCTGGCCGACGAGATCATCATCAAGCGCAGACACAACACGGTCTACGTGGCCCTCCTCCTGCTGAGGAAACTGGACCCTCAAAAGTACTACTTCCTCCTGGGGTACACAGAGACTCTCCTGTCTCACTTCTTAAAGTGTGTCGTCAAGTTGGAAGTCAGCGTGGTGCCAAGGAAGGTCGTCTACAAGTATATCTGAAACATTCTTAAGTACGGAGTATTCAAGTTGGTAGTGTTGGAAGACGTTGATCTGTGGGCTAGCAGATATCTATAGGGATGTATAGATTGAAGTCAGCGTGGTACCAAGGAAGGTCGTCTACAAGTATATCTGAACTTTTCTTATGGACTGAGTCTTCAAGTTGGTAGTGTTGGAAGACGTTGATCTGTGGACTGGCAGATATCTTTAGAAAGTCTGTTGTAGAAACAAATGGCACTGAACAGTGCCACTGTTTTAGTTGAGAATAAAGTGGATCGAGTGAAAAGTTTAAGTTCATGACCTTGCGTTTATTCTTTATTGATACCACCATCTCATAAGATGGAAGGATGCCTATAATACTACAAGTTCATAGAAGCCAGTATTACTATTGAAATGGACTCAACTAGAGCTGTGTACCGGTACCGATACAGTACCAGGTACAATCAATTAGGTACAGGTCCAAAATATCTGAACCCTGCTGTACCCTGAACAGGTTAACTAATCAGGTCAAGCCTGGCTCAGTCAGGGGATGGCAACTTTGACAGATAAAATTACTATGAAATTACCGTGGCAGTGCACTAAAGCCACATCTATACTATACTCCGATCCAGCAAATAAAACACATTTAGAGGATTAAAAGGAACATTAAACCCCCCTTGTATCCCTTATAAAGTTATATAACAATTGAAATACGGAGGAAACTTGCTGCCCCACTTGAACATTTTATGTGCCACTAGGCACAAAAAGGACCAAACAACTACTTATTCTGACACTACTACTACCCTAGTACTAGCTTCTCTTCTGTATGTACATAATCATTACATACTACAAATATTTTCATACATCTCTTTAACCTTTAAGTTATTTCTCAGTGTTTACAAACAGGCATTCTCTCTGAGCTGTGCAATAGTTATGATGTACACAGTACGCCGCTCATACTTGTACTAGTACAATGTACATGTTTTTACTCCTGTATGCATCTTTACTGACTGAATGCAGCCAGAGGTTGTTTCCACAACTACCTGAGCTGCAGAACACAGTGGATCATCATCATATGTATCTTTACATACAGTATGTCTTGATAGGGCAGCTCTATCAACTGTTCTGTACCCACACTCCCCACACATGTAGGATTTTTTCTCCAGTGTGTTTAGCCTAGCCTGGGTGCCATCCTATTTCTACCGGGGCTCCTACACTCGCTTCCCTCAAAAAATATTTTTTGAGGGAAGCGAGTGTAGGAGCCCCGGTAGAAATAGGATGGCACCCAGGCTATGTTTAGCCATGTGCAGTGGTCACACTGAAGTTACACTTGTGGGGCTTTTGCATGTACCATCTTGATGTGCTTGGTCAGGTTTGACTGGTTATCCGTGTTGTATTCACACTCACCGCAGCTGTACGGTTTCACACCGGTGTGTTGGACCATGTGCCTGTCCAAGTCTGCTTTCCTAGCCGTTCTGTAGCCACACATGTGACATTGGTGGTGGTTCTCTCCTGTATGTTTCTTTATGTGCTTTTTCAGGCTGGACCTGTCAGCTGTCCTGTACCCGCACTCAAAACACAGGTAGGGTTTCACCCCGGTGTGTTTCGCCATGTGTGCATCCAAGTCCCTTTTTCTAACTGTGTTGTAGTCACACAGGTCACACTGGTGGGGCCTCTCTCCTGTATGTGTCTTCCTATGACTGGCTAGGTGAGATTTGTAACCTGTTCTGAACCCGCACTCTACACACACGTAGGGCTTCTCACCAGTGTGTTTTACCTTGTGCATGTCCAGGCTCCCTTTTATTGCTGTGCGGTAGTCACACTGGTCACACTTGTACGGCTTTTCTCCTTTATGTATCTTAATGTGCTTGGTCAGGTTTGACTTGATGTCTGTTCCGTAACCGCACTCCCCACAAATGTGGAGTTTCTCATCGGTGGGTTGATCCATGTGTAAGTCCTTTCGTCTTTTTCTAGCTGTGCAGTAGTCACACGGGTGGGGATTTTCTCCTGTCTGTCTCTACTTGTGCTGGAAGAGGTTGGACCTATCAGAGATGGTTTCTCACCAGCCACTTAACAGGCCATCCACGTTGGACTCAACTTGACAACCGCCAATAGCTGTGTTTCTATCCTGTTATGAAAAAAAAATGTAAGAAAAAGAGCCTTGCATACAATTTTTGTCTTTCCTTTCATGAAAATGCAGTTACTCTGTTATAGCCTGGAATACAGACCTATTATAGCTCCCAAGTCTCTCTCCGCGAGACTGGGGAGCTATAATAGGTCTGGATTCTAGGCTAACTGAAGTCTTTAAATAAATAAATAAATAAGTTGACATAAAATTCTCACCAGAAGTGGAAAAGATCCTGTCATATTAAAGAAAAATGGCAAAAATTACACTATTTTCTGAAAAAGGCCATCCAGCCTCCTAAGAAATTTTGCAACAGCCACCCCGCAATAAGCTACTTCGGAGTTGTTACTACGCATGTGCAGTTTCAAAGGTGAAGGCCCCCCAGACGTGAACAAAACCCGACGGGGCGTTGTTATGCAAATCAAGACAATGTCGAGACGAGCACTGTTTTCAAGCCGGGGGCTTTCACCTTTGACACTGCACATGCGTAGTAGCAACTCCGAACTAGCTTATTAGGGCCTGGCAAACCAACTCGGGGGGAATACATAATTTAGTAACACAGTCATATGGGGGTATGGAGTAGAGGAGCCGGGTTGTGTAGGCAATGGAAACAGTCTGGCATTCAGACTATAATGTTAGCTAAATTATTCCCAAATGGAATGCCCTCTGGTATCAAATCTTGGTTGGCGAAATCCGGTGTTAAGTTTATGCTTTCTAATCTTAGCAGGAGTCTGGCCCACTCTAGAATAAACGGTGTGATAATTGGCTTGGTTTTATCAAGGAGGTTCCTCCTTTGTTTTATCTACTTTCCTGTTCTCACCAGGATTTTTTCACAGCATAGGGGTCAGGTACAGAAGGCCAACTTTACGCGGTGCAAGTCAGGCGTGGAGTGACCCACCAGAGTAGGGAGTCCGGCATGTTCTTCCGGAAAATTTGTAAATTCATAACCCAATGAGACATTATTTCATGCATTTTGAGGGATAAATTTTGTGAAGTAGAGTTTTTCCTCTGTCACAGCCTCATTCTAAAGCCAAATATGAACTTTTGATAAGATTTATGAAGGGTCACAAGGTTTGTCTCAGAAAGAAACACCCCTATGCTGGTGGAAACACAGCATAGGGGTCCAGATCACAGCATAGGGGGTCCAAATCGCAGCATAGGGGGCCCCTATGCTGAAAGGCCTGGCGAGAACACTGACTTTAATGTGGAAAAATTACGTCTGGCGTATCAACATAATTTATAATATAAAGGTATTGCCCCCCTCCCCACGAACAGCCAACCAGCGTGATCAGGTCTACGTAAGTTCCACCGCCCGATATACAAAGTGAGAGCGCAGTTATTTACGGTAACTATGACAATTGTCTTTGATATAAAATTCCCACCTTTAACTGACCCTGGACAGGAAAAAAACGACATTCAAAAAGAGGAGCGGAAAGTCACACCCAAGATGGCGGATAGCAAACTGTATAAGTGAAAGGTCACAGTTCAGATAGGATACCTGATTACCCAAATCTAATCACATGGCTACTCACATCAGAAAAGGCGCACAACGCACAAAAACCTTTCCGATGCAATCAACGAGCAGATGTACTTAGAATTCTTCCGGTACATCGAGAGCACGCACAGACTCGATGTGCTCTCCTAGAAACACTTCCAGCTACACGCAAGCACAAGCCACCAAGATTAAATACCTAGAGAGACAATCGACTCGTAACTGAACCAAGCGTAACCCAGCACCAAGAGAACGCGTCTAGCGTAATCACCAATCAGCAAACAAACTGCTATTCTACAATGACGACACAAGATTTGTCCCTGAGAAGTTTCTTTAATCATATCAATAACCAAGGAGGTTTAATCTTGATTAAACCTCCTTGCAATAACGAAATGGTTTCTGACTATATCAAAATATTGATATAAACATGAATAGTACATCATTTGTTTACATGTGTGCACCTAGCCCAAATGATTTGTTTTGTCTGAGATTGTTGTTCCTCTCTCATATCAGCCACATTTCCTTAGCCCATATCGAACGTTCTCAGAATTATTTTCGGCGATACTCTTTCGCCATACATTGACAGTAAAAAGAATGTAGTGAAAGGTTCAAGACTTTGTGTTTATCATTTGATATTCGTACCACCAGCTGATGCGATTGAAAGATGCAAACTTTTAGGTTCATAGAAGTCAGTATAACTATTGAAATTGATCATACGGCAATGCTTTATTTTGCAATAAAACATAAGATCCTGTTACACATAGATGAGTAACTGCTCCTACTTTGCAAGCAGAGGTTAGTGGAGAAGACCGTGACTTTCTTATCATATTCCCCGTTTTCTGTCGGCACTCTCCACAAAGAAACTTCTCCACAAACCTCTGATTGGAAAGAACCAGCCCCCTCCCTACTCCCCAAGCAGAGGTTCGGCCCTGGCTGTTTTATGTCGCCAAGCCATGGCACGTCAAAAAACCAACTGGACCCGAACCTCTGCTGCTTGGAGAGTACCCCTTCCCCCTGCCAGTATAAACATAATAATAGGGGACTAAAGAGAATAATAAACCCTCCCAGTGTATTTTAGTACCTTATAAGCTTAAAACTCTTACTACAGAAACAGTGAGGAAACTTGCTGCCCCTCATGTACTTTGTATTTAACACTAGTCATTAAAGGGACCAACCAACCCCTATTACTTCTGAAACTACTAGCTTTTCTTCTGTAGATAACATTTCATAAAATAACTTTTATACATGCTTTCAGTGTGTGAACCACAATATCATTTTCAGACTGTGCACTAGCCACAATAGTCACACTTGTAGTCAGTTGTATGGCTTCTAGCTAACAGGAGGATGCTTGGTCATATGTTAGTCTAGAAGGTCTTAATGACTAACCAAATGCTAACACTGGTCACACTTGTAGGTGTGGCTTTTCTCCTAGGTGAAATTTCATGTGTCTGGAAAGAGTAGACATAAAATCTGTACTGAACCCACACTCCTTACACATGAATGGCTCCTTAACAGTGTGTTTAGTCATGGTGTGTTTGTCTAAGTGTCCTTTCCATGCCGTCATGTAGTCACACTGATCACATTTGTATCTCTCCTTTCTTCTATGGTTCTTCACATGTTCTGATAGGAGAGAGAATTCAGCTGTTCTGTAACCGCACTTCCCACACAGGTAAGGTTTCTCAACAGTGTGTTTAGCCATGTGTGTGTCCAAGTCTCGTTTTCTACCAGTGCAGTAGTCACACTGGTCACACCTGTAGATCTTCTCTCCTGTATGTATCTTCATATGTTTTGATAGGTGAGACCTGTAGCCTGTCCTGAACCCGCACTCTCCACAAATGTAGGGTTTCTCACCAGTGTGCTTTACCTTGTGCCTGTCCAAGTTCGATTTAGATTCTGTGCAGTAGTCACACTGGTCACACCTGTGTGGCTTGTTTTCCTCATGTATCTTCATATGACGCCATAGCTGAGACCTATCAGCCATTCTGTACCCGCACTTTTCACACATATAGGGTTTCTCACCAGTGTGTTCAACGATGTGTATGTCCAAGTCCCCTTTTCTAGCTGTGCAGAAGTCACACTGGTCACACTTGTACAGCTTCTGTTTTCTATGTACCATCTTCATGTGATTGGTCAGGTTTGCCCGGTGATTTGTCTTGTATGCACACTCTCCACATAGAAAGGCTTTCTCACCGGTGTGTTTAGCCTTGTGTTTTCTCATGGTCCATTTCCCAACCGCGCGGAAGTCACATTGGTCACATTTGTGCAGCCTGTAGTATGGCTTCCCTTCTCCATGCATTTTCACATGCCTTGATAGGTTAGAGCTTTCAGCTGTCCTGAACCCGCAATCCTCACATATGTAGGGTTTCACACCAGTGTGTTGAAACATGTGTATGTCAAATTCCCTTTTTCTGGATGTGCCGTAGTCACATTGGTCACACTTGTGCGGCTTCTTTTTTGTATGTCGTAACTTGTGCCTCTGCAACTGTGATTTAGATACTGTGCAGAAGTCACACTGGTCACACTTGTGGGGCTCTTTTTGAATTTCAATATGTATCCTCATATGACCCCGTAGCTGAGACCTATCAGCTGTTCTATACCCGCACTTTTCACACATATAGGGTTTTTCTCCGGTGTGTTCAACCATGTGTGTGTCAAAATCACCTTTTCTAGCTGTGCAGAAGGCACACTGGTCACACCTGTACGGTTTCTCTTTCGTATGTACCATCTTGACGTGGTTGGTCAGGTTTGCCACGTGATTTGTCTTGTATGCACAGTCTCCACACATGTAGGGTCTCTCACTGGTGTGTTTCTTCACCCTGTGTCTGTCCAATACCACTTTTGAGGCTGTACGGTAGTCACACTGGTCACACTTGTACGGCTTTTTTGCTGCATGAATCATCTTCTTCTGGGAGGGATTTGACCTATCAGACAGCTTTTCACCAGAGTTTGCCTTGGACTCATCTTGAGACTCGTCTTGATATCTTCCTTCATCAGCTCTTTGCTTTCTTGTGACTTCATTCGTCAATGTCTGACTGTTCACCTGCATGAAAACTTTGGTTGGAGACCCAAGTCTTGCTGCCATATCTACCCTGCTGTTGAAGATATATAACAATGTGAAACATACTTTTCCATTATATCACAAATGTATTGAGTAATTGTCAGTACACTAGTAGAAATAGTTTGCTGTTGCTAATATTCCGTCCTATTTGCCGTACATTTTACCTGGTGCAGTTGTTATGCGATAAACTTGACTTGACAATGCAAGAAAAATGTCACTGCATTCAATTCTTAAAATGAATAACAAATAAACAATGCAGTAAATGTTAGATTATTGCCTGAAGAGAATGGAGAACTTAGCTCCACATGCCCGAAAAATGGCAAAATATACACATAATCAAACCAATCCAAGCCTGCATCTACTGCTATGTACAGATGTTAGTTTTCCCAAGTACTAGTAGCCGGGAGGCGAAACTGCTTCGCGTATCCTGACAGGACAGCTCCTCGGCTCACAACAAGCATTTGAAGAAATGTTTACAAGGCGACCCTGCGTCGAACCTGAGAAAAAGGTGGCTGCGGTAAAATCGTATCTGGTGCATGTACAGCACGCCCTGGAGTCGAGGAGCTAAGCATGTGTGGGCCATGGGAAGTGGGGACAAATTATCTTGCAACCAGGCCGAATTACAGCAGTAACGTAGGTTGTGAAAATCTCTCCTTTAGTAGGGGACCTTTTGAGATAAGCGGGATTTGTCTGCTCTAATCGCAGTAGAATACATAAACAATGAAATCTGTTTCCTGCCCCCCTCCCCACACACGGGCGCTATAGAGCAACGTAAGTAATTAGTTCCAACGACTGTTCTACTAATTAAGAGCCGCACTATTCACCATAACTACCGCAATTGTCTTGGCTATCGAATTCTCACCTTTAACTGATCCTGAGCATGAAAGAACGGCAGTATTACTACAAAAAGGTGGACAAAGACACATCGACAGAAATCCAAGATGGCGAATAGGAAGCTGGATTCGTGAATGTCAAAGGTCAAAGCTGTACATTGTATGGTGCACCTGATTATCTAAATATCATCGAGTAGTGGCGCACATCACAATAAATGTAAAGAACACCTTATGACATTCAATGTTTCTTTCTACATGGTTCTCTGAATTGAAATTGGCTGCATGAAAGTCGCATTTGGAACGTAAAATAACAAATTTGCAAAAGTGCTACCATTCTATGAATGAACACACAGGACACTTGGCTGACCACTCTCTTTAGTTCATTCACAAAATGGCTATTTCAGAATCATCTTTATCTAATCATTATTATTTCAGATTATCAAGTATCAAATATCTATTTGGATGCATTGTGTTTGTTCGTATGTACCTCACCATTAGTAGTATGCACGCATATATGAATCCTCAGAGATCGTGCATGGATCCCGTTCTCTAATTTAACAAATGAAGCAAATTTATTCAGTTTACATCGGGCAAAATATGACATCTATTGTGTTGCTCAACAAAAGTTTAATACAGCGCCAATGAGCAAGATACCAACCATTATATAACAATAGAATATATCAACAACAGCAGTCTTTTGTTGAAATTAAGTTGGACAGTCTTCTTTAGTTCACAATAAAGTAGATGTAGTGAAAGGTTCATGCCTTTATGTTTATCATTTGATTTTCATACCACCAGCTGATAAGATGAAAAGTTGCCAACCAAACTACAGTACTTTTAGGTTGATAAATGCCAGTGTAACTATCAAAATAACATCTACAAAATGCTTGCAGACTTTATTTTTAATCAAACCTAACATCCCGGTGCACATAGATTGGTAACTGCCCCCTCCACATGCCAGTTTGAGCTTAATGATACATGATAAACATTAAACCCTCCCGTGTACCTCAAAAATCTCACTACAGAAACTGTAAGGAAACATGCTGTCCCGCATGTACAACCAAACAAGTGCTGCTGATTTTGACACTCTCTATACTAGCCTACTAGGGAAGGGGGAAAGCCTCTCTCCCGCATGTATATTTTCTGTGCCACCAAACAAGAACTACAGCTTTTGACACTGCTAGCCTCTTTATACTATCCAAGTAAGGAAGAAGGGAAGTCTCTATCCCATACATTAATTTCGTTACAAGGATTTTCATGCATCTTACTTTAACTTAGAATTAACTCCTGTGCCTCGTGGCACATTCGGCAGCAAGCTGTCCCCATGATTCAGTACGTTTTTCATGCACCTATTCGACCTAAAACCTCGTGCTATTTCACAGAGCGGGTACTACGGCGTGTTGTCCACACTGTATACAGACCACAATGATTGGGCACAGACCACAGTGATCAAACTTGTACGGCTTCTCTCCAACTGGAAAATGCTTGGCCACGTGTTAGTCCAGGTGAACTTGATGGCTAACCGAATACTAACACAGGTCGCACTTGACTTGTACGTGTGGCGTTTCTTCTGACTGCATTTTCATGTGTCTGGAAAGGGAAGACCTGTAATCCGTCCTGAACCCGCACTCCTCACACATGAAAATGAAGTGTTTCTTACCGGAGTGTTTAGACATATGGGTTATTAAGTCTGGTTTCCAATCTGTGCAATAGTCGCACTGGTCACACTGGTACGGCTTCTCTCCTGAATGTATCTTCATGTGTCTTGAAAGGTAAGACCTGTCAGTTGTCCTGAACCCACACTCCCCACACATGTAGGGCTTCTCACCTGTGTGTTTAGCCATGTGGGCAATCAATGCCCGTTTCCTTGCTGTGCAGAAGTCACACTCCCCACACTTGTACGGCTTCTCTCCTGTATGTTTCTTCATATGACTCGATAGGTTAGAACTGTCAGCTGTTCTGTACCCGCCCTCCCCACACATGTAGGGTTTGTCACCAGTGTGTTTAACCATATGCATGTGCCTGTCCAAGTTGTCTTTTTGGGACGTACAGTAGTCACACTGGTCACATTTGTATGGTTTCTCTTCTGTATGTATCTTCATATGTGTTGATAGGGCAGACCTGTAAACCGTCCTGAATCCGCATTCCCCACACATGAAGGGTTTCTCACCTGAGTGTTTGGCCATGTGGGTATTCAAGCTTCCCTTCCTAGCCGTGCAAAAGTCACACTGGTCACACTTGTACAGATTCTCTCCAGTATGTGTCTTCATATGACTGGCGAGGTGAGATTTGTACCCTGTTCTGAGCCCGCACTCTCCACACATGTAGGGCTTCTCACCAGTGTGTTTAATCATGTGCATATCTAGGTTGCTTTTCTTTGCTGTGCAGTAGTCACACTGGTCACACTTGTATGGCTTTTTTCCTGTGTGCATCTTAATATGCTTGTTCAGTTTTGACTTCATACCTGTTTTGTATCCACACTGCAGACACTTGTAGTGTTTCTTTCCGTGTTTAGCCATGTGCCTGTCCAAGGATCTTTTCTAAGCCGTGCAAAAGTCACACAGGTCACACTTGTACGGCTTCTCTCCTGTATGTTTCTTCATATGACTGGATAGGCGAGATTTATAACCTGCCCTGAACCCGCACTCCTCACACAAGTAGGGTTTGTCATCTGTGTGTTTAGCCATGTGTATGCTTACGTTGCCTTTTCTGTCTTCTGTAGTCACACTGGTTTTTCTTCTGTGCGTTTCTTTTTCTTCTGTATGTTTCCTTTTTGTACATGGAAAGGTTGGACCTACAAGATGGTTTCTCACCAGAGTTTGTTAACAAATCATCCACTTTTAGTTTGGACTCATCTTGACGTCTCCCCCTTTCAGCTGTTTGCTTTCCTGTGACGTCATCCGATAACGGCGGGCTGTCGTGCTGCTCTGCAACTTCGGTTTGAGACCGATGGCTTACTGCCACATGGACCCTGTTGGGCAAACCATGGGTTAGAAAAAAGTCATTGGATACAGTTTTTCTCTGACTCTCATGCCTTTTTATCAAGATGCAGCTGCTATGAGATTCTCCTCACCAGAAGTGAAAAAAGCTCCAGATGCAAGAAAATTCGCAAAATCTACACATTGTCCACTGCACAATAAATAAACCAACTAAAGCCTGCAAAACTTCTTAAGTTATTTCCCACCGTCCATTCTGAAATAGCCTTGATGCCAGACTATTTCCAGGTATACAGATGAATAAATCTTGCCCCCCTCCCCACACATGTACACAGCCAAGAATTTATATTATCGTCGAGAATAGATATACGAAAGTTATACTAAGTACGAGCGCAGCTCTCTAAGTAAAGTGCAACTGTCTTGGCTACCAAATTCTCACCTCTAAAGGACCCTGGACAGAGGAAAACGGCAGTAAAAGTGAAACAGGGACAGCACATCGGCAAGAATCAAGATGGCGGATAGCATAAAGGTTCTTGACCAAGGTCAAAGGTGACAGTACTACACCATATGTTATACCTGATTACCCAAATCTTATCGCGCTACGGCGCACATCGCCAAAGCCGTAAAGACCAGCTTAAACGTCCATTGCATCTAATTCGGACCAAAAGATATTCTCCCAGTACGTTTCCTTGTGGAAGACGGAGTAAATGAACTCCTCTGGTATATCATTCAGTATATTTGGCCAATTTCTACATTTTTCCGGCAACACAAAGAGTACGGCATAACCTAGTTCACGGTTGCTACTACGCATGTGCAGTGTCAAAGGTGGAGGCCCCAGAGACGTGAACAAAACCCGTCGGAGCGTAAATGTTATGCAACTCAAGATAATGTCGAGGCAAGCACAGTTTACAAGCCGGGAGCCCTTCACCTTTGACATTGCACATGCGTAGTAGCAACCGTGAACTAGCTTATAGACAACTGCTATTGTAGAAATGACCAAACATGAAACTTTATGCCTCAAGAGTTTTTCTTTTTTTTCAATCTCTATAAATTCTTATTCATGAAATGATTATCAAGTATTGAAACGTTCATACAGATGTTGATTCAAATTATAAATCTATCTCCATAAATGTACATCAAGCCATGTGTTTGAATGTTGTTGTTGCTACATTCTTGGGAAAAATTGACTCAAATCAGCCACATTTCCTAAGTTTATATCTGGCAAAGGACATTCATTGAAGTTCATCATCATCATGTGCAATAGAAAAAAAAAATTCTAGTAACATGCGCAATTGCACGTTGGCAAAAATGTTGCATGCAATTTGTTAACCTTTACAAGCAAAATACTAAATTAACATATGATATAGTCATAAGAGGAAGAAGACACATACATGTATAAGCTCTCAGACAGTATAGTATTACATAAAAAGCAAATTTTACAAAAAGGAAATCTAAAAAAAAAATGAGTTGCTCAGCACTAATTTTAGTGCTACTGTGCAAGGAATAAACCATCATGACCATATGCAATCCGTTAAGATCAGAAAACAATGGCAGCTTTAAATGTCAAACAAAAAACAACATGTTCAGCAAGAACATTTAGGCTGAAGTGTCCTTTCTATTATATTTATTATTTTTCACCTGCATGCGTATGGCTTCTCCTTGATAAGTTATAACAAGGACCAGCATCAAAATTTATCTGTACAAGGTATTATTTTACTACATGTCTACAAATGTCATGAGAAGAAAGTCCTCACACAATCAAGGTCCCTTTTAAGTATCCTCGGTGCCTTATGTACTAGTTGAGTTTCCTAAAAATAGGTCCTGAACTTCTTTCTGTCAGGCTGTGTCAAAAACACCTCAAAGTTGGGGTCAAGCGCCTAGGAAGGTGCAATGTGCTGATATTGGGTTCATGGGGAATATAAGTTCGGGTGCAGGAAGAACCTAACCATGAAGTTGGTAGGTCTGCAATTAGTGTTAACCTATGGCAGTGAGTATAAGTAAGCAACTGTTTATGTGAAATAGGAGTAATTGTAGCAATAGGAATCCTTGTGGAATGACATTGGTTTGTAGGAGTTTGAATGACTGTTTCATGACATGTACAGGCATAAACTTGGATACAGGTATGAGTTGACCAACGTACACATCACACTTTTAACTCTTCCCTTTCGCTGAGAAATGTCTGGCAACATGTCGGTCGAGCTGGTACTTACGACGTCCTGAATAGTCACACAAGTCACATTTAAACGGCTTCTCTTCGGAATGGACTTTTGCATGTCTGTATAGGTTAGACCTGTCAGCTGTCCTGAACCCGCACTCCCCACAACTGTAGGGTTTCTCACCGGTGTGTTTAGCCTTGTGAATGTCCAGCTGTCCTTTTCTAGTGGCAGAAAAGTCACACTGGTCACACTTGTGGGGCTTCTCTCCTGTATGTTTCTTCATATGATTTGATAGCGCAGCCTTGTCAGCTGTCCTGTACCTGCACTCCCCACACTTGTGGGGTTTCTTGCCAGTGTGTTTTGCTATGTGTATGTCTAACTGTCCTTTCCTGGCTGTGCAGAAGTCACAGAAGACACATTTGTACGGTTTCTCTCCCGTGTGGACTTTTGCGTGTCTTGTCAGGTGCGACTTGGTACCAGTTTTGTACCCGCACTCCCCACATACATAGGGTTTTTCACTAGTGTGTCTGGCCTTGTGTGTATCTAAGTCCGCTTTTCTACCCGAGCAGTAGTCACACTGGTCACACTTGTACGGCTTTATATCCGTATGTGTCTTCTTGTGCTGTGCGAGGTTAGACTTGTCAGCTGTGTCGTAGCCACACTCCACACAGATGTAGGGCCTCTCCCCTCTGTGTTTAGCCATGTGCATGTCTAAGTTTTGCTTCCAAGCCGTGCGAAAGTCACAGAGGTCACACGCATACGGCTTTTCTCCCGTGTGTGTTTTCATGTGCTGTGAGAGATGAGACTTTTTGGATGACCTATAGTCGCACTGTCCAC
Organism: Branchiostoma lanceolatum; assembly: GCA_035149815.1. Classification (NCBI taxonomy): domain Eukaryota; kingdom Metazoa; phylum Chordata; class Leptocardii; order Amphioxiformes; family Branchiostomatidae; genus Branchiostoma; species Branchiostoma lanceolatum. The sequence goes on along the minus strand of CM068879.1, from coordinate 751,841 downwards.
ACTTGAAGTGTTTCCCGCGGCCGCCTGTATGTATTTTTACATGTTGGAAGAAGTAGGATCTATTAGCTGTCCTGTACCCACAATCACCACACACGTAGGGCTTCTCACCGGTGTGGTTAGAAATATGCACATCCAGGTATCGTTTCCACGCAGTGCGGAAGTCACACTGGTCACACTTGTACGGCTTCTCTCCCGTGTGTTTCTTTACATGTCTGTTCAGGTGGTATCTGTTCCCTGTCTTGTAGTCACACTCCCCACACATGTAGAGATTCTCTCCGGTGTGTCTAGCCATGTGTATGTTCAAGCTTTTCTTCCAAGCTGTGCTGAAGTTGCACTGGTCACATTTGAATGGCTTTTCTGATGCGTGTTTATCTGTGTGAGTCTGCTGATATTCAATAGCTCCATACCGGTTATTGTGCTGCATCCTTCCTTCTGTCTCGATCTTCACATCTCTGTAGAGCATAGTCATGTATCCATCCTCCCCACACATGTAGGGTCTCTCACTACTGTGTCCACCCTCCCCACACATGTAGGGTCTCTCACCTGCGTATCCAGCCTCCCCACACATGTAGGGTTCCCTGGATGTATGTTCATCCTTCGCACACATGTAGGGTTCCTCTTCACTCATATAGTGTTCTCCTTGAGTATTTCCACCTTCCCCACACATGTAGGGTTCCTCGCTAGTGTGTTCTCTCTCCCAAAACATGTAGGGTCTCTCACCTGTGTTTCCACCCTCCTCACACATGTAGGGTCTCTCACCTGTGTTTTCATCCTCCACACACATGTAGGGTTCCTTGCTACCATGTTCATCCTTCCCACAAGGCTGATCACTATTGTGTTTACTCTTCCCAGACATGAAGGGTTTCTCACCAGTATGTCTGCCCTGCCCACACATGTAGGGTTTCTCGCTAGTGTATTCATCCACATCACACTTGTAGGATTTCTCGCCACACTTGTAGGGTTCCTCTCTATTGTCTTCAACCACACCATACGTGTAGGGTTGCTCGCTTGCGTGTCCATCCTCCATATATGGTTCCTCCCTATCTACGTATGGTTTCTCACTACTGTGTCCAACATCTCCACACCTGTAGGGTTCTTCTCCAGACTGTTCAGTAATATCCTCCATGTTGGACACTTCTTGACAGCTCGCCATGCCAGCGCTTTGCTTTCCTGTGACGTCAACTGCCAACGCGGGGCCATTTTCTTGGGGAACTTCAGTAGGAGACCCACAACTCGCCAGTGCCATATCTTATCCTATTTGAGGACAAAAAAAACATCACAAACTTACTGATTGTCTTGGATGTTGAGAGTTGCTTTAAAAGGACAAAAGTGCAAATTAAATATGATAGTCATTTTTTTTTAAACCCACTTTTTTTTATAATCGTATCAGGCAAATATAACATAAATATATCGACCGAGAAGCAGAGGGATGAAAAGTCTTTCTGACCTGTTTGATAAAAATATATTTAAAAAAAGTATAAAGATGAAATCAAGTTATAGAAAGAACAAAGTACAACGTCAACAAAACAGAGCCACTTATACTAATTATAATACATGTATTCAAATATCAGAAAATATTATAACTTTGCTGAACACAAGGGGTGCTAGTGTCACCAAGATGAAAACAGTGGATGTCATTTGAAGAGAAAATAAAAAATTCCAGACTATGCCAATTAAACTCCTACCGCGGAGAAAAAAATTATACCACCGGGTGCCAAAGATCATCCCGGCGGCGGAAAGCTCCTTCTGCCCCGAAGAGAGCCCGGCCGACCCACGCTGGACCGGATGCCGGGTAAGTACGTACATAGCCCCAAACAAATATCTAGATGCTTCGGTGTAATAGCATTGGTGTATGTATCCACAGTAAAAAACAACAACATGGGTACACGGCTGCTGCAATTTGGCTGCACAGAAATTCATATGCATAGTAAAGACTCTGCCCCCCTCCCCTCTTATTAGAGGCTACTGAAATACAAGCGAGTCTTTCAACTTTAGTCTTTCAATACCAGGAAACCTAACCTCATATAGAGAAACGTCTTATATTCCTACTGCTGTCGCTCGTCTTCTTCTGTGGTACCAGCTAAAACGATCAACCGGCCCCAATTCTAAGAATTTTTAGTCAGTTTCGACGACCAAGAAGCAAAATGGCGGATACAAATAGTTGAGGGTTAAAGGTGAAAGTTGAAACTTGGATTACTACTCATTGTCTAAATACGTCAGCTAAACCGTTAAGGCATTAATATCGCACATTGGACGAGGACATCGGTGATGTTATCTTGTGCTTCCGTTGTCTCTTTACGTTTCAGTGATATCTATTTCTGTTTTGATTGTGAATGCATTGGAAATGTAAAAAAAAATATGTTTTTTTTTCTCCAAATAAAGGCATCTTGTAGTTACTGAGTTGGCAGGCACTGCCACTGTGATACAACATGTGGTATGCCATTTTGTGATACAATGTAGGTTATATAACAAAGAGAGAAATGAGCTGTACAGGCTTGTACAAAACCTATTTCCCTATTTCATACACTTAAATTCTGTAGAAAATTTCATTTTCCTAATAAAACTAGACAGACCTTCCATCGAGAAACATGTCTGTTCTTTTATCTCTACAAGAACTGACAAGCGAGAAGTTGAATTTCTCTTATGATGGTAAGTTTTATTTAGTATCTGTCAACTGTATCTGTTCAACATGTTTTGTCCTGTTGTCACCTGTATTTAGCCCAGTGCGGCATTCATTCATTCATTCATTCATTCATTCATTCATTCACTCATTCCTTCATTCATTCATTATTACTTAGTATGTCATTCAGATCAGTCAAGTGGTCTTTGTTAAAATCTGTACTTTATTCCAAACAAGCAACAGAATCCAATGCCACCAATACTTAAACTACTAGTATCATATCATATATGTATGCATTATTGCAGACAACTACACCAAATAATAACATTCATAAACGTATATCTGACACTAACGAAAAACAAAATACATATTCAAGCTGTGATTTCCAGTTAAAATAGCCTAATGTGGTTCACGTGGTCTTAGTTAAACCTGTATTTTATTCCAAAACAAGCAACAGAATCCAATGCCACCAATACTTATACTACTAGTATCATATCATATATGTATGAATTATTGCAGACAAGTAGTACACCAAATTAAAACTAATAACATTCATAAACGTATATCTGACACTAACGAAAAACAAAATACATATTCAAGCTGTGCTTTCCAGTTAAAATAGCCTAATGTAGTTCACAAATAAGGGTCAAGTCGTGTACTGTACGGTATGGCAGTTAACACTTAACGTTAACAAAAAGGCACCAAAATGTGGGCTATGGTTTAGACAAACGCATAGTATATTTGGACCGTAAAACTATACTAAACATAATGATTTTAAGCAGTAATACACATTTGATAAGAAAAAAAGCAACTAAAGATTCCTGTAATAATTCAAAGTCTCACCATGTATAAAGACACATTGTACGTTATTAACATGATAAGAAAACACTATGAAATTACACGTTTTTATCTTATGGTAAAACTTTACCAGAGATATGTAACTCCTAAGATGAAACCATTCCTTTTCGTCGGAAAATACACCAAGTTTTACTAATCTTACAAATACAACTGGAAAAAATATTGTCATTAGAATATCAAGGCAAGTAACTTTAACTGTAAATGTTCCATAGTTTCATTGTGGCAAAAAATTGCATCTTCTGCATTGAAATTACAAACCTTTGATGCATTCAGACTAACTAACGATGACTTGACAAGTAGAATTACATGCTTGTGTACTAGGCAACTCCAATGTTTTGTGAGAACAACAGGATTGCAGAGAGAAACAGATCTAGAGGGTACACCAAGATGATTTCTGCTACTATAATCTCCTAAACATGTAATTGAATAACCACACAATCTTTTGCCTAATGCCTAACGCCGTAAACAATATGAAATTTTCCCCAAATGGCTGTTTCAGTTTTCGATGGGTTATTAAATCAAAGGGAAACGACCCACTCATAATAGTACCAATATATATATATATATATAGGCTGGTCAGTTCTTACATAATCTACATGTATGATAGCTTCAAGATTACAAGCGTCAGAACATCGTTCTTGAAAGGAAGGTTGGTCACAGAAACTATCTATGTATGTGAATTTTAACTTCTACACAGGAAAGTAGTCCCCGGTATGACCATGGCAGCCTATCCTGACCCTGTGCAGCACGTACCTACTTGAAAACTTCTTGAGATTTGTCCAATATGTCTCACTAACAATGCTTGTGAACCGACACCTCAATCTGCTTAGGTAATTTCGTGGCTGATCAAGGAGGTTAAAATCCTCCTTGGGCTGATAAACGAATATGCCAAATGATTGTAATCCAGTCCAAAAGCCATTGACGCTGTTAATAAAAAGGAAAAATTAGATGTGAGGACTGCTAAAAATGGGTGCAGCAAGATTCCACAGAAAATGTTCTACAATATGATGCTCTGGTTATGGCCTGATTTTCATAGACACAGACTTCAGGGAGTAACTCCAGCCTTTCCAGTAGTACCACAGCACACCTTGATAACGTGAACAAGAACTCCCACAGTTGCCCAGGTAGCGGCCGTTGAGGTAGGAGTGGCTGCAGCTCCCAAACCACCAGCCGCCCTGTCCGCGCCGCTGAGAACAATGGTAGCCGCCCCAGGCATCATTGTCCCTGTCCATGGTGGAGAACATCTTCCCGTTGTTATGAGCCATGGAGTCTCCCGCGTTACCGGAGTAACCTGAGACGTGCAGGCGGTAACCGTCTGCTTCACCAGACACCCTGGACGGGAACGGTATGTTTGAGCATTAGCATTAGCACAAGATGGCACAAGAAAATGGATACTATCTGCATTAATTAGTTTTTTTATTCCCATTGTTGTTCTGATAGAGAACAAGGACTAGTGGTGATCGTACTTTCCCGCGTTGACGTCCGGTGATGTTCTCAACGACGACAAATGCATATGAAACGTCTGATTTTCACCGACTCTCCAAATTTACCACGTAAGCTAATTGTTCCGTCATGCACTATAGTCCCCTTGTAGGTTATCTGTAGCACTAGGGATTGATTGATCGATCAATCGATCGATGGATTGATGGATTGATAAATGGATTGATCCGAAAGAATAACCGATTCTGCCAGATGGCAATCTCTACCCTGAGAAATGAATGAATGTATGTGTTTATGAGTGTCTATGCGTGCCTTGATTTTGGCGAAGCTTCAGGAGCGATCCTAATCAACTCGTCCAATGAAGATGCACTGACCTGAAGGTGCTGTACGAGGCAAAACGCCAGGTTCCTCCCCAATCTTCCATGTCAATCCTTAACTGGTGGTTTCTAAAGTTGGTCAGCAGATGGATGAGCTCGTTCCCAAGCCAAAATTCCCCCTTTTTGTCGCCAAAGCCCTGTTTGTACTCCTCCCAGTTCCGATTGAAGGGAACCGACCCGTCCTGCCGCCGCTGGATCACAGTCCAGCCGCCTCCTGTGGTCAAAGAATCTCATAGAGTGAATGTGAAAAAATCAATGTTTGCAATCAATCAATCAATCAATAATTTGACAAGCCATTACACTATCACCATGGGCAAGGAATCTTATAGAATGAATGTGCAAAAATCAATGTTTGCAATCTATCAATCAATCAATCATTCATTCATCAGCGGGCATCAGCTGCTGATGCATGGCGGCGGTGCACAACTCTCTCCAAGATGTTCTACTTTAAACATAGGACATCTGGTTCGTTCTGGTGACCCCCATCTCGCCAACGTGTTAAAGATGTACACAGATGTAAAGAATATCATTCATCGACAGAATCGAACAATATTTTGGATATTGCAGATAATCATATGAATCCACAAGTATAGTACTCCTTCCCAATAAGGTAACTTTTAGCACCGAACAGTAAATTTTGAATCGTCTTAAATGGCTACGATAGAAAGAGAATTCTGACTTGCAGAAGAAGTGTAATAAAGCCGAGAGGAATGTTTCGCAGCTCCACAGTACCTGCAGTGTCCATGTCACAGTAGATTCCTATCCGGGTCGGGTAGAAAAACACGGTGTACACGCCGCTTGCTTTCCGCCCTGACGCAAGGTACTCGTCGCAGCCTGTGAAATCTGTGGACACAAACGATACGCATTGCTAACGTATCATAGTATCATGTACTAATTTATGGCGTCAACTAGATGATCACAACTTAAAGTGTGATACTGATCATTAGCATTTCTCACAAACTACACATTGCTTATCTATTTATTTATGAGAGTAAGTTCTTTCTTTTATTCAATCATTATGACATCTTTAAACATAATTTATCATTCACCACTTATCTAACCTTCACAAACGTACCATTCACTATTTTGTTCGACGAACTGATCGCCAATTGTGTTGGATGTGGCCCTTCACGTATTTGTACTATTTATCCCATAAGGCGAATAAAGGTATTAAAAAAAAGCAATCTTGCCATAACAAGAGACGCTGGCGTCCTCGTCGTGTGCGCAGTCGTGATCGCCCCAGCCGTTGTGAGGACACTCGGTCAGTCTGGACTCGTTCCCAGCACATGCCACCTGGTCCATCCAAATATGCCCGCCTCCCCGCCCGAAGGACCGCTGGGATGATACCGGCCTGGCGTAGCGGTAGCCCAGCTGACGGCACACTACCTGAGCGTCCTCGTCTCCCCACCTAAAAAATGAATGGTTTATCGTTGCAAGACATTTAACATGCCGTAGCAGCCTTCGCTGGCTGAGATCATCGTCATCAGGTGTACCCCCATATAGCCCCATCGGGGGCAAAGTAGGGGGTTGGGCGAGGTCCTGGATCTATAGGCGGGCAGGCCTCCAGCCAGGCACGGTAAGACTCAACGGTAGGAGCCGTCACTACCGTGTCAGGTAGGGCATTTCACTGGGGGGATGGTACGGGGGAAATATGAATATTTGTGTGTGTCTGCAGTTGACAATTGAAAGTAATCTAAAATCAATAAAGATACATACATATTAAGCCAAACATTCCCACCCCTACAATACTAACTTTTAATCAACATGTAAAAATATTCATATCAATATAGACTACCTGTCGTTGCAAATGGTTCCCCATTCCCCGTAGTGAAGTACTTCAACCCTTCCTTCGGCCGAGGTGTTTCCACCAACAAGGCGTACTGTTGAGATAAAAGGTCAACAGTAAATGATTTCATACGTGCGACAAGTGCCTGTGGGTCTTTTGTGTTACACCGAATGGCCACAATGCGTCCACATCTATCTTTTACAGAATATCATTTTGATTCAGAAAGACGTAGATATACTCACTGCACGAATCTGTTATCATTCCGACGTCATCAATAGCGATGTCGCCGTAAGCGCCGCTGCCACGAATAGTCTCGAAAACAATCTGTGATAACGTAATAAATCGGCATGGTGATGTGACGTAGGAAATCACTGGAAAAACAAAAGTTTAAAAATCTACTCCACCGATGGACCATGATGAGGGGGATACAAACTCAGTCACGTTTAGGACGGTCACCGCATTCTTCACACTGTAGCAGCGACACCTAGTTGCAGTACTAAGAGTAAGAACCAGCTAGAAATGCCCTGAGGAAGGTGACAAACGACAAATGACGACGGGTGATGTTTAGAAAGTAAAATCTAAATCTTTTTTTTGTTGTTGCAGAAGTCAGCTTTGATGCAAAGCAGTGCCCTCACATGAATAGTGATAAAACTGCTATCAAAATAATTGATATTGATTGCGATAAAATGTGACTCCTAACCTGTACAAATCCTCCCCGTTCTGGTAGCGCCAACTCGCTGAACTGCCAGCGGTTTCCCTGGAAGTCTGACCTGCTGAAAATGGCCTCTCCGAGCGTGCTGTTGCCGCGCTGCTTCGCGTACACGTTGAGGGTGCCGACTTGGGCGCCATACATGTGGAAGTTGAAGTTCAGACAGTAGATGGTGTTACCCAGGTTCAACGGTGTGCTAATGAGCCGGGCTGAGTCACCCGGTGTGCCGCCACTGGCCTCGACGTACATGTACTTCCCTAGGGAGTAACAGGAATTACATTGTAGAGATCAACTGCTTACCTATTGATATGGTTTTGATAAAATTTAAATCGGGGCAATTTAATATGTCTTTAATCTACTGATTAATTTGATTTGACATTAAAGTGTACCCTATGCAAGCCTGAGCAATGATACACTACTGATTAATGATGTATATTGCATGTGGGCTGGGCTAAATGTACCGAGGTAACAGATGCAACGATGGCAGTTGTACGATATGACACGGGCAATCAATAGTACAGTGGAATACATTGAATGTCAATACGATACCTGTGTTATTTCGAAAGGTGTTGTCATGAGGCGGTCCTGTGTTACTGGTGGGAGTTTCATGACTCCCCCAAACCCAGTCGGTGTCGTCGTTCGTGTCTTGCACAAACCCACAGCCGCCAGCTCCCTTCTGGAAATCACATAGTGACCATGGCCCTGTAAAAACGACAATGGACAAGGTATATGATTGTTTTGCCATTTTTGTATGTTTCCATGTATGTATAGAACATCCCGTTTGGGATGAGGAAGACCTTGTTTTGGTAGTCAAAAGATTTCATGGAACTAGAAAGAAACGAAGAAAAGGGTAATATGCAGAAATGTACTATTTCGATGAATTGTTATGCGTTATGCTCAATACAAATTTCTATGATATTGTGACCATAAATAATAATGATGGTCTACTCTCATCACTTGAGGGAGACACGCCATAGAATGCAGGAAACACATAATGGAAATGGCAATGGCAGTCAATTAAAACACCTCGACAAGGAATGGTAGGCGCGTGGCCTACCTTGCAGGACCTTAACTATCATGAAATGGTTGTAACGGTAACGACTGAGATAATTACCGACAGAGGTGGTGGGGTCGATGGGGGCGATGTCTGGGACAGTTCTTCCCGCTGTGGGCCTCTCTGCTCTGGTGAAATGAGTCAGTCCTGGTGGTGAAGTAGCCTGTGGTGTCTGAGGAAAAGCACAGAAGCAAAGTTCAACTAGATAGAGAAAAGCAAAACGACATATTTTCTGATGGCCAGAACGTTGTCCTATCTTTTTCGACATTATTTCCAATGGGAACAACGAAGAGGCCGCATACGCTGTGAGGAACCGAACTTTGACGTGTTCTTTTTGGAAGGTGGACTTCCTCTCAAAATGGAGCATCACTCCTGGAATTGTTTACCTTACTACTATAAATACCTTTATAGGTAGATACACAGAAAGTAATACTAGTAATCGATGCTTTTGAAAAGCCCTGTCCCGATTTAACTCCAAACAACGGTGGCCATCTGTAGTTCAAAAGCAAAATTATACGTCTTTGTGAAGTATTGTTACAATTCTTTGAACCATATGCAAATTGATACTTTTTACCTTCTTCAATTGCTAATACCTCTAAATACAGCTTCTTGCTATTAAATACCTGCAGAGCAGATCCAGGTGGACCGGGCGGGCCTTGTGGGCCGGGCGGGCCCTGTGCGCCTGGCTGACCGTCCGTTCCAGGAGGACCGGGCGGGCCCTGTGGTCCTGCTGGGCCCTGCGGACCGCTTAGTCCAGCAGATCCAGCAAGGCATCCTGCTCATTGGATGGCAAAAGAATGTAACATGTAAATGTAGAATTTCATTGTCACCCGAAAAGTCTAATATACTTGGTAGTTCCGATTGTTATTTATTGCTTGTTTGTTTGTCTTATGCTCGACAACTGATACTTGCAATGCACATACACATCTAATAGCAGACATAGTGTCACAAACAAGCAATAAATAACAATTGGACCTACCAAGTATATCAGCCTTTTCGGGTGACAATGAAATTCTCATAACATGCAATAGCATAATCAATAGCATGCACAGTGAGTTACATACTTCAACTCAAAAAGAACCATATCCAAGTTCCACCGATCCTAAAATCTAGCTTAAAAACTCCTTCTTTTACAAACTGGTGAACGAGTCTAGGAAAATATGCAAGTCATGTTGTATAGCCTCACCGGAAAAAAAATTGAAAAAAAGATTATTATTACCCCCAAGAGTCATCGGCAATGTTATCTTATTTGCAAATCCTCCGGCGTTGTGCACAGATCTCTTGGCTCGGTGATGCACTTCAGCTCCGTACAGGAAGGTGGCGCTCTTGTCACGTCCCGCTCCATCCTGCGGCTCACGGGAACTCGGGCCCTGAGGATCGACCTGTCGGGTGACATCAGATGCGCTCAATTAACTCCGTATTGTTGGGAGGGCCCAGTGTGTGGTAAGTTGGAAAATCATCCGGACGGTTAAGCTGTAGCCTCGCTCGTCAGGGCGACAGGTTGTCGACGGTCCAACTCGGCCAACCGTGTATTTTGGACCCGTTTATCAGGCCTGCTAGTCCAGGCTAGAGGCCACAGGGGACACCTTTTCTCCTCATTGCACACTTGCGCACACATACGGCGAACTTTGTCCTGATACGACTGAAGGCCCCACTATCCAATTTCTAAAGACTGATATCGTTTGTGAAGCATAACAAAATATTTATGATATCGACGTACAATGTAGATACACAAGTTAACACCGAGTTTTTCATAATAATGTTCCATTTCTTTTAATAATTTTGTTTTCTAGTCAATAATTCAGAACATTACACGTATTTCAAATTTAGATACATGTAAAGCTTCAATAATGCATAGATTTAAGACCAGATCAACATACCTTTTCACCAGAGCCACATTTTTTCCCACTTGGTCTGTTTAAATGGTGGGGTGGTGATAATGTGGGAGTTGAACAGGAAACTGTGTACAGTTCATTACCTACATAGGTACTGCGTTAGCTCTCATGATCTGGGACAACTTTAGCGAAGATCAGAGAAATGATTGTTAGCAGTGGAAATGCCTAATAAAACCATCTGCACAGTATCAGATTCATCTTAATTTTTTTAACGTTCTTACCCACCACCCTGAACCATCGGTCCGAAAATGTAAATCGTGAGAGTTCGCCGTGAACCAGTGGGAGAAACACAGTAGTTCGCCATGCGTTGGAGAAGTAGAAATAATAAGTAAAAAATAATCTAAACACAATTGTATCAATTCCGATTTGTTGTTAAGCGTCATAATACATGTCCACCACCCTGAACCATCGGTCCGAAAATGTAAATCGTGGGTTATTCGTGAACTAATGAGAGCAGGAAATAAACTATATCGTCATGTGTTAAGTATCTGTTGTACCTGCATGTCCATCTGTTCTCTCCACTGTCGCATCTCCTGCATCTGAGCTTCCATTCCCTTCAGGTGCAACAGCTGGGCTTCCATGTCCTTCAGGTGCGACAGCTGAAACTTGATTTCGCTGAGTTCCGCCCCCTGTCTCACCATGACAAACATGGTGAGAAAACTGACAAACACCACCACTGCGGCTACTATCAGCGCTGCGATTATTCCCAGCCGATCCCGCCCAGTCTCGGACCTCTCTGAGCCCATTGTTAGAGATTTCTACCCGAAAAAGGAAGTGTACGTCGATCTACAGGCAAGCCCAACCTACCCGAAAGAACTGTCCGCGACTGATATGGTAGCACTTTGAACCCAACAGTGCTACTGTGCATTGGTTAGAGATATCGTTTCCTCATACGTCAGTCATACTTCGGTCATGCCTGGGGGTTCGGAGCATATCGGCGATTGTCGAGCCAACCCGGCAAACAACGAGTCCAAACCGAAGTTTGGCGAATTAGGCCGATTCGTGCCCGATGATTCCCGATTGCCAATTTCAAGTCGCTCGGCACAAGGAAGAAATACCGATCTAATAGGTGCGCCAAATGCCTGAGGGTCGGTTTGTTTTCGGATTAAAGATATCATTTTGGATAACTCAAGTCACTTAGTTTATGGATTAGGCTTTACAGATGTGATATAGGCGCGACCTTCTCAGACAAAGAATAGAAAATTGTGATTTCTAGTAACTGATTCTGTTGTTTGGTTTCTGCTTTTATTCTGTAAACAGTCACTGGGGTCACTGGAGGCAGCGAGAGGTCGTGTTGTGTCTGTTTATGTTACAGGCGCTGTAGGGATATTTCGAGACCGTCGTCCCATCCCTGAAAGAAAACGAGTACAAACCGAAGTTGGCTGAATGCTTCCGATGATTCCCGACTGCCTTGCTAGGAATGGTCATTGGAGAAAGTTTAGCCATACATTGTCAAGTAGAATTAGTGCAGCACTAGTACTTGCCTATCATTGTTACAACCCGAATCACTTCATTTGTAATTAAAACTTGCGTATGAATTAACAATCGTCATTTGAAATCTTGACATGGTTACTTCAGATCATATCAACATCAGTAGCACTCTGACCTGTGACCTCACCCATGTTCAGGGAGAACCGGTTTTAGAGACGTAGTGTGTAGCGAATGTTTACAGCCGCAAACGTAGTCGTGTTTATACAGAAATCACTGATGTATGAAATGCCTCAAAATACTCAGCATGTCTTTACATTTAGAATGCCTTATTAGACTATAAGAGATCAGCAATACGGTAATTTGGAGAACATCGGAAACTGTCGGTACATGCTGGACAGACGACAAGTATACAATGAAGTTAGGCGAACCGTCCCGATGATTCCCAACCGCCAACCTTGGAAGATTCATTTGACAGAGAGTAGCAGCACATCTGCCTAACTACACAATTGCCTTAACAGGCACGTAGTACACTAGTTCACTGCAACCTCCAACCTGTGAGCTCATCATCTGGGTTCAGGGCAGACCGGTTTTAGGGAGGCAGTGTGCGGCTGATTGGTACAGCCTGAGGGGTGCTTCGCTACCAAGTTTGAGTGGGATTGAGTGTTTATACAGAAATCAATTAAGCATAAAATGTACGAGAATGCCCTTTTGGGCAGAAATGATGTCACAACTCACCATATAGAAGCATGGGAATAGTTCTAAGACAGTAGTCCCTGTTCTGTGAATACGTCTCTGGGAGTCAGGGACGGCCGGGTTCAGAGACGCAGCGAGCGGCTGATTGTTACCGCCCAGGCGAGATAGTGTTCTGTTTATACTCTAGTCAATCTAATCAATGAAGCACTAAGTGCCTCTTCGACCTCCCTTTAGTAATAAATATAGTCATAATACACTAAAGAATCACAATAATAGTTCTAAAACAGCATCTCCGCTCACCTCTGACCCGTGGGTTCAGGGCAGACCGGTTTTAGAGACGCAGTGCGGGGCGGATTGTTACCACTGCCATGGGGGGAGCGAGTGTTTATACACAGATCAATGAAGCATAAGATTCCTGAGAATGCCCCTTCTATGTCCCCACCCCCCACCCCCCCAAAAATAAAACATTCACAATACACCTCAGAATCACGAGAACAATTCTTATACAGCATCCCTGATTACCTCTGACTTGTACGGTCACCTCCTGGGTTATGGACGCTGATGCGTAAAGTGTCTGTGCAAATCAACATCTGTTGGTTTTAAAACTCACAATCCGATCACAGTCATAGCAAGTACTTTAGTGGTGTTGGGGTCTTAAAATGGAGATGCCTTTCTTATGCCCTGCACTTGATTTTTTTGATGAGATCGATGCTTTGGATAGATTTAATCAAGATTAATAATTTGCCACGCAGCATTGATATTAACACCTTAATTCATGGCGTGTTTTTCGTCCGCTTGGACGTTTGCTATACTCAACTACATGTACGTCTTAGATTTCATTTTGAAAAGGTTATGAAATTGTTATAAATGTCAGTCAGAGATATCCTCGTGTGGCAATGGTGCATCCCGGCGTAATTTTTGCACCATCCTGATATAATTGCTGTTAAGTACTGTTTGTAGTCGCTAAGGTAGAGCATTTGAGTTAATATTAACTATTTGGCTTGTCCTTGATGGAAGAGCAGTGTAGCGATCGGTGCTCTTCTCGCACATGCACTTCCTGATTACTGCCTCAAACAGTGCAACAGCAACTATGTCTTAATGTCTTAGCAGAGCACTACATGCCTTTGAGGGTACAGGCAAACTCTGAGACAGACTGCCCACCAGTTACCAATTAAACGCGGCTTAAACTAAACAAGAGCTGGTGGGTCTACTAAGTACGCTACTCAGATTCAGACACTTGAGATCTTTTTTTGGAAACCTGCACTTTATTCCAAAAGAGCAACAGAGTTCAACGACACCGATGTGTATAATGCATAATATGGATGTACGTGTACTAGTATAATGAAGAGGGTAACATAAACGAACGTTTGAAACTATACCACAAAATGATATATAGGTTCAGACTAATTAAGCAAAATACAACAGGAAAGACATGATGGCATGCTGTTCTAGGCGTAAGGACCAAGAAGCTCGTCAGTCAAACAAGTACCTTTGTAAATTTGAGTGGACATGCAAAGAGAAGCTATTCATTAAAGAAACGAAAAGATTTGAGTAGCCACCCCCCCCCATCCTACCAGTCTTGTAGTACCTGCCCACATATTTATGTTTTTTGATTTCAATTTTCTTACATTTCAAGATTTCTGTCATATAGTTTATTTGAGATAATTTGTTGCTCTTATGCTTTGCATGTCCGCAACTGTTTTTTTTTCATTTTCAGTATTTGTAATATTTGTTTTGTACTTCTGTAATGTATTCTGTCGATGACGACACGAAAATAAGCTGTAAGCTTTAGTCTGTCGTCATCATGTCATGTATTTAAATGTTGCAATAAAAAAAAGAGAAGCTATATACGACAAGGTACAAGTACAGCTCAAAAAGATACTTGTAGAGTATTTTAGGTACACCATGATAATACCAATTAGGCCAGTGTAAATCAGATATTACATGCTATATAATGAAGCATCTTGACTTCAGACGATTGGAGAAAACTATAGCTTGTTTTTACAATGCAAAAATGCATGTGGTTTTTCCTGACATGCCAAACATACCTGTCTATCTACCTATCTAATAAAGTGTATCATTTATCTAATCAAACTATCTTTATTGGTCTCTATTTTACCTATCTATATCTAGATGAAATTTTTAAAAACAGAGCACACCTTAAGGATATTCGTTACAATGATAATGTTGCTACTACACTCATATACTAAATCAAAGCTTTATGTGATGTATAGATAGCTCTTGCATGATTTAGTAAGAGTACTAGCAGTCTGCCACTGCTGTAACTAACTAGATCGCCACTCAGTGAGCTGTGGGGTCACACTATTTGCAATCATAGCATTTTAAACTTACCATCTAAAAGTGATGATGCCTCACTATGGTCGCATATCAACATATACAGCTGAATATAAACATACCATGAAAAAACAACGTGATCTTCTTAAACATCACGTTCCAAGTATGATCGTCCGTCTTTTTAGAACCTAGATATTATCAGATTCAGTAAGGATATGCGATGATGCCGTGATCATGGCCTGATTTTCATGGTCACAGACTTCAGGGAGTAATTATAACGCCAGCCTCTCCAGTTGTACCACATCACACCTTGCTTGCCCGGACAGGAGCTCCCACAGTTGCCCAGGTAGCGGCCGTTGAGGTAGGGATCGCACCAACGAAACCACCAGCCACCCTGTCCGTACCGCTTTGAGCAACTGTTGTGGTCGTCATAGTCGTCGTCATCGTAGTTGTAGTCTTCTTCATCATTGTCCCTGTCCAGAGTGGAGAACCGTTGCCCATTGCTGTCATACATGGAGTTCCCGGCATCCCCGGTATAGCCGGAGTTGGGCAGGTGAAGTCTGTAACCAAGCGCCTCATTGGACACCCTGCAAAACCATGTATTTGTAAGTCTTGAATGATATGAATTCCACATTTACACCAGGGCACATTACTGACACATGGTCAGTAATAATAATGATAATAGTATTCTTCTTAATATTCATAAGTTATGATGCATAATTTGCATGTTCTTACCGGAAGGTACTGTACTCTGCGTATTTAGTGTTGCCACTAAAATCTTCAAGATCGATTCTTAATTTGTAGTTCTTTTTCATTGTCAGGAGGTGGATGTTCTCGTTCCCAAGCCAGTACTCCCCGTTCTTGTTCCCAAAGCCCTGTTTGTACTCCTCCCAGGTCCGGTTGAAGGGAACTGACCCGTCCTGCCGCCGCTGGATCACAGTCCAGCCGCCTCCTGCACAGGGATACCACGAGGAGAAATATAGTGATGTGTCGTGCTCAGATACATACTAACCATATAAAGAAATTAGTGTTGATATATAAACATAAACATAAACTTCAACTCAACAATATTGTAGTTCATAAGTTTACATTAAGTGCACTTGATTCACCCATCCACAGTCATGGATGCGAAATCGAGCCGATAAAAGCAACTCAAACTGAGGGATTCGGCACAGAACTGTGTCCCTTGATAAACATAATTACGTTTGCAATCACAAAACACACAAAATGTGTGTGTGTGTGTGTGTGTGTGTGTGTGTGTGTGTGTGTGTGTGTGTGCGTATGTATGTGTGTGTTTATGTGTGTGTGTGTGCGTATGTATGTGTGTGTTTATGTGTGTGTGTGTGCGTATGTGTGTGTGTGTGTGTGTGTGTGTGTGCGTGTGTGTGTGTGTGTGTGCGTGTGTGTGTGTATGTGTGTGTGTGCGTGTGTGTGTGTGTGTGTGTGTGTGTGTGTGTGTGTGTGTGTGTGTGTGTGTGTTTTTGTATTTTATATTTAACGTCTCATTTCAACGTTACCTTCGCTGTCCATGTCACAGTATGCCTCTACACTGGAGGAGGACAAGTCCAGGGTGTAAACTCCACTGGTGGTCTGTCCTGATGCGTGGTATGCTGCGCAATCTAATGGGTCGGGAGGACATTGGTGCATATGGTAAACTTACCATATCTAGGTTTGCACTTAGGGAACGTGCTTTCATTTAATTACTAGTATTCCCTGTATCGATATCTCCTAGCTGCGTACACCCACAGAAAAGTTGTCTTAGGCAAAATCATGTACGAAGTAAACTAGTCTTTTCAGTGTGCGTATATGTGGGATATTAATTCCAATGCCGTAAAGGTAAGAGCGTTTGGCTGAGAACCAATAGGATGCAGTTCTCTGACATGCCCCTTTGTGCCTTTGTACTCACATCGATTAGAGCACACATGGCTTTGGTACGGTAGAGGCGAAGATTTGCCCATTCACCACCAAGTTTTGAACAAAAGTCACTCACCAGGAAGCCCAATTTTGACATTAGTCTTCTCAAGACCTACTCACATACCAAATAGCATCAAAATCCATCCAGCCGTTTTAAAGCCATGCAAAACGGCTAACACACACACAACCACGCCGAAAACTGTATCTCATTTTTCATGGACGTTGAAACGTGTCTGAAGAACTTACCATCATCCCCGGGCAATATGGGCTCCTCTTGGAATGTCCATGGTACCTGTACATGTGTAGTTGCGGCTGAAGCAACAATATTCTGATGTTATCACTTTAAATTGTAACTTTGCGACATGCGAGTGATGTGCAGATTTTTTAAAAACATGGAAATCAATACTTATCTTAGCGGCACATGTACAGAAATACTATCTATGCTATAGACAAGCAATGGCAACAAAAAATTATACTCAAACACATTCTATATCCTTCCCTGTAGGATATCAATAATGCCATGTTGCGCAGCACAACCGACTGAAAACCGTCAGTTGCCTTTGTTAGCAAACAGTATTTGCTTAAGTATTTGCATGCAAAATACTGCTTGATAAGACGGGACAAATCTGATGTTTATCTATTTCTTTACTTTAACGTCTAGACAATGTCATGTTAAAGAAATGCAGGTGGACAATAAGAACTAGTTTGCATGTTTCCAAAACCTGCTCCAATTGGACGATTGCTAGCATTTGCAGGAAGCTAGAAGTTTTAGTAAACCTGGAGGGCACTCAACTTTAGAAATATGATAGGCTAACGGTACAATCTAGGACATCCTAAGTGTAAATTGACATGGCTACATGTCAGACCTCTGATACCATATCACATTATAGAACATTTATAAAACCACACTATCACACCATGTTGCCCAAAATCTTTTTTCGTTTCTTTTTTCTATTTGTAATTGAAGTGGTGAATTCGTCATTCCATGACATTGTTTTTAACGTAGGATCGGCTTTATCATAAAATTAGCCGACGAACATGAACTTTTAAGCTGTTCAAAAACATATATAAAAAGATTGTAAAGGACAAGAAAGCAGAACCCAGGGTTCTCCTCCTATAAAAACTTTCTTCTGTCAGGGAGTTAGTAGCTAAATTGACTCCAACCCTCATCCCAACATCATAAATGGATTATCCTCTGTAGGGGAACTCTACCCGCCTGGCTCCAAGAACAATAGAATGGGATCAGAGCAGACGACAGGAAATCATTTGCATATTAACTGACATCTCAATGTTTGAAAAATCCTGTATTTCTCTCACTAGTTTTTGAAGAAAACATTGTCAGACCAACAAAATAATCCAGATACATGTAGATGTAACAAAACTACGTAATCAATATGTACAATACGTAACTTTTCCAGGCAACTTTCCGAAAATCATAACATTGTGTTTTCAACTGTCAAAGCAACCCCTTCAAAGTTGGAATTGTGTCTATATTTTCCTCAGACCTGAATTAGCTTTGATAGCTGTGTGTCTAGAAGTATGACTTATATACAATTGTGGTGACTACTTGGTAGTCTGAGAAACCAGTATAGACTCAGGGGCTCTGTAGAAATGTAATTTGTATACTGACAGCCAATGTCTGAGACATTCTACCAGTGAGCATGGCAGGCCAGTGTTGTAATTGCTTCATATTCTTGGTTAGGTATTACAAAGCTGACTTGTTTATGTGCAACTATACTTTGATTCCTTTTATACACTATATGATTTCAAACATGTGCTGAAGTAACTTCAATACTTGGTAAATTGTCTTAGCCAGCGAGCCCCTTCACTGATGTGAACACCACGGCATTCAGAAGCAGACTGAGGTCTGGGAGTTTACGTTAGCTGAATTTATTGGGTGGTTTTATAGTCCATCCTTGCTCTTGAAGATAAGAACGTCAGTGTGTCTGAAGTAGTGACGTAGTTACAGAATCTGTCTAATACATTAACTTACCAGTCGTTACCACAGTTGTTCGCGCTGTCGTCCCGATCAGTATTGAATCTGAATCTGTAGAATCATCTGTAAATACAGGTTTGGTGGATTTTTTACATGTATGAGTTGATTTAAGGATATTTGTGATGTTGAATTGTGTCTTAAAAATGTAAACAGTCACGTTTTAGTGAGATAAACTCATTGATGGTGTTCTCCTCCCTTGTTATGTCGCATGATTCTTTATTAAACAGTTTCTCTTTTACAAGTTTACGGTGAGGTAGCATTTCACAATAGAGCTATCAGGTCCACGACTCTTGGAGCCTACAGTTGCGACTCTACCAAGTTTCATTGTAACAAAAAGTACTTCAAGCGGTTAACAGAAAGCCAGAAGGCTGAAGCAGTTGTATAGTTATAGTAACGTATCACATATTCCAACTTACCGATACAGACAACTCCAGCATCGTATTCATGTCCACACACTTGCCGCTTCGATGTCCACTCTCCGCACCCTTGCAGACTTGACCCAGTTCTACTGCAGTCAGACACCTCCCAAATCGGTCCAGTGCCTTCGCCGAAGGAGGCATGGTAGGTTGCCCGTTGCGCACCGGGGAACCCAAGCTGGCGGCAAACCACATTCGCCTGGCTACGACCCCAATCCCAGCAGCTGCAAACCGTCCCCCACTGCCCGTAGTAGTAAACCTCCACCCTTCCCTCGTGTTCACCGGACCCACCGGCCAGCCGAACAGGTGGAACAGGTGCTGAATTGTTAGGCAGAAGAAGGACATGCATGGTAGTTAGTAATATTGTTATAAATTTTATGTATATTGTTTAGAATATTTCAATGCAGTTCTTTTGTAATTGTTTACAAAATGCCTGTGAACAGAAAAAAAACTTGACAAATAATGCAACTGATGACGTTTAGAATTTATCATATTACAATATCATGACATGCATAGATAAAGGGGGGATTGGTCACTTTCACGATCCCTTAGGGCAAATGTGCTTCAGCTAGATTTTCGATAACCATAGATATAACGTGCCTTTGGCTCTATGTCGAAGAAAATTCACTGACAAATTATATGTATGGCATTTTTTTTTTTACTTTGCTAGTCATTTGTTGCCTCATCTGGTCACTTTGTTCATTCACGTGGCAGAAAAGGCTAGGAACTAGTGAGAGGAAGTTAACAATATAATCAGACTCACTGCGACTGCAGACAACACCAGCATCTTCTCCGTGTTTGCAGTTATGAGTGCCCCATCCTTTATGAATGCAGTTCTGCAGACTTGTCTCATCTCCACTGCAGTCGACGTCATCCAGCCAGATCGGTCCGGTCCCCTCCCCGAAGGAGGCGCTAGATGGCGCTGCTTCAGCTCCAGGGAACCCCAGCTGACGGCACGCCACCTCGGCGTTGTTTAGACCGAATCCATCGTCACAAACAGAGCCCCACTTTCTGTCGTGGTAAACTTCCACCCTCCCCTCGTGCTGTCCGGAACCGCCAACCAGTTGGATATCTTGTGAAAGTACAGAATACGATGGCTGTTTAATAACAAAAATCCCTGACCCACTTTCTGGAGGATTTAGTAGAAATCGTTATTGGATAGCCATTTAAATACTTCGCTAATATGTAGGTGTGGACCACATGGAAGTAA
This sequence comes from Branchiostoma lanceolatum, assembly GCA_035149815.1. NCBI lineage: Eukaryota > Metazoa > Chordata > Leptocardii > Amphioxiformes > Branchiostomatidae > Branchiostoma > Branchiostoma lanceolatum. The sequence continues at coordinate 731,147 of CM068879.1, read as the reverse complement.
AAAAGTCAAAGTAACTTTCATTGATGACAAAGCAAATAATTTACAATCATCCGGCATGTAACTCTTTGTAAATCGGACAAACTCTAACCACCAACTATGTTTGAAAAACAACAACGTACTACTGCAAACAACTCCAGCATCTTCATAATGGCTGCAGTGATGATGACCCCATCCACCATGGCTGCAGCTGTGCAGACTTGACTCATTTCCGCTGCAGTCTACATTGCCCAGCCAGATCCGTCCGAAGACATGGCCGAAGAAGGCCTGATTCATTACATGCTTGGCACCAGCGAACCCCAGCTGACGGCATGCCACCTCAGCGTCGGCTTGTTCCCATGTATCATGTGACTCTCCGCAAACCGTCCCCCACTCTCCGTCGTGGTAAACCTCCACTCTTCCCTCGTGGTCCGCTGATCCATCCACCAGTCGGACACGGGCTGGATAGAATAACGGAGTAAAGGAGATGATATATTAGAAATATATGTTTCCTCTACAAGTCTCCAGGATTTTTCAATGATGAGAGGAATAAATAAATAGATAGATGTCTTCCACGAGGCTCGTTTTTTTTAACAGGCAACTTGTGGGTGTTTTTGTAAGATGCACGTGGACTGACCTTGCCATTATGGCATGATCTAATTCAAAACCTTCTTGCGTGCTATTCTGCTCTGTTGCTTATTTTCAAAATTCAATAGGGATAGTCCCAGTAATTCTACGCAATCGGTGATGAATTAAACAAAATATATTTTCTAATCAACACGGATGTTGTAGCAAGCAATACCGATGACTTTCTAATGTTAAATTTCAAATATGCATGAATGAGAAGCATACATTGCATAATGTGAGATAATCAAAATATTCTGATGAAATATGTATGATATATACTTGTTGGCTGCGAGACGGTATATGTTCATGGTGTCAGGTTTGAATTGAATGATAAACCTAATCATCAAAGACAGTTTTTCCTAGCTTTGCCAGTCATGAACGTATTTAGTACCGGACCCGCTTTGTTCCCTGTCAATTGGTCTGACTATTACCGTCTAGCATCAGAGCAAGCCAAGTGAAACGCTAGAAGGGCAAGGAACATATGCATGTTGCTGTTAGTGACTTGATCCTACTCACCATTGCACACGACCCCAGCATCTTCAGAATGCGCGCAGTCGTGGCTGCCCCATCCCCTGTGGCTGCAGGTGTGCAGACTTGACTCACTTCCACTACAGCCTACATCGTCCAGCCAGATCGGTCCGGTTCCCCGCCCGAAAGAGGCCTCAGATGTTGCCCGCTCAGCACCTGGGAAGTCCAGCTGACGGCACGCCACCTCGGCGTCGCTGAAGGTCCACTCATCGTCACATATCGCCCCCCACTGCCCGTTGTAATAGACTTCTACCCTGCCATCGTAGTCCTCTGATCCACCGATCAGACGGACACTTCCTGCACATGCGACGGCGTACAGGATACGGCTTAAATGAGTTAAGTCACCCCAAAAGTGCCATCATTTTCCTACCAATGTCAAGCACTAGGTATAGCAATTCGGCAATTTTGGTTTGCGACTAACTTACATAAGAAAATATGATACTCGACCATAAATGTATGATCAAAGCAAATGACAGTTAAGGTACAGAAGACATTTTCTATTGATACATACATGTAATACCATGCAATTGATAAAATGTTCAGTTGGCAGATCAATCGATTGATATAAATTTTCCTAACGTTTCGGAAAATACCCTGGCAAATGAACTTGTTTCAATCCCTGTCAAAAGCCTGACGCGTGACCACATCAACCTCTGAAGAAAAGAGAAACAAGGGAAGACCAGAGAATAGATCTATTTGTGATGAATTCGAACTTACTATTACAGACGACTCCAGCATCTTCATGATGTCCGCAGTCGTGGCTGCCCCATCCGCTGTGGCTGCAGTTTTGCAGACGTAATTCGCTTCCACTGCAGCCTACTTCGTCCAGCCAGATCCGCCCGGAACCCTGGCCGAAAGACGCCTCAGTTGTTGCCTTCTCAGCACCAGGGAACCCCAGCTGGCGGCACGCCACCTCAGCGTCGGCTTGCCCCCATCTATCGTCGCAGATCGCCCCCCATTCTCCGTCGTGGTAAATCTCCACCCTTCCCTCGTGGTCCACGGATCCACCAACCAGTCGGATATCTGATGATATGGATCCAAATATTATTCATTTGACATAAAAAAATGCCTGATTTCGAGCAAGACAATATTCTGACAGAAAACAGTGACAGCTAAATAAAATAAATCGCGGAAAGACATTGTGACTGACTTATATCAAGGAAGCACAAATCTCACCAACGGATGATTCTGGGGTAACTTGTCCGTGGTCTGCAAGGGAAAATTGAAAATTAGCTGTGAATGATAACTACTCTAAATGCTAACATATTGCTAGAGAACTTTGCTACTTGACACTTAGGCAACCAGAACAGTTCTGAGTCATGGCTGGTCCTAGCCGTGGCGACTCTTTAATCGGGTATATTTTGCTGTATGTCTAAAGACTCTTTTACATTACCCTCACAAGGAGGGTAATGTAAAAGAGTCTTTAGACATACAGCAAAATATACCCGATTAAAGAGTCGCCACGGCTAGGCTGGTCCCAATCTTCTCACTTACCATGGGTACAGATGGCTCGCACAATCTTGTTAATGTTGGTAAAATAACCCGTCGGATTATTGTAGAAATATGAGTGGGCCAGCTCAAACACACGGCCTGGATTGTTGTTAGTAATCTGCAATAGTTGGTCTGATCTCACACTGCTGCCCACACCGATGGCGAACACGGCCACTTGGTCCGCGGCCAGAGCCCGGGCTGCCGCGACGACGCTGTCAATGGATGCGTAGTATGTCATGACTATCATCACCTGCAAAGCAAAATGGCCATTTAATGTTATCTTCGTTGGTATCGCATGACAGTGCTATTTAACATCTGCAAAAACAGATCATCCTCAAGAACACGCCCTTATTATGCAGTATTATATGTACGAACTTGGTTACCTCAAATATTACTACAAACGCTTTCAAATGAAAATCCACTTACTTGTCTATGGCTTTGTTATACGGATTGTCCAGTTATCATGTGTATGTATACAAATATTGTCCAAAAATTTGACACCCACCCTAGGAACGGGTGCAGGTCTCCAATTAGCATTCTGACGTGCAAAATCCATCGCAGCTCCGAGGCGCCTGTTGCTGCCCCAGTGATACCCGATAGCGTTAATTGCCTGAACTGTAGATTCCTGATCATCATTATCTCCCAATTTGAACTCCAGTCTGCATTAGGAATTACAAATGGTCAGATTTGCCATAGATGGGAATTGTGTAGCAAAACCTGAGCCATGGGGATAGTTATCTTTACCTGTTTGCAGGGGCGATATCTCACACACTCACTCACTCACGCACGTACGCACGCACGCACGCACGCACGCACTCACTCACTCACTCACTCACTCACTCACTCACTCTCACACTCTCTCACTCACCCACTCACTCACACTCACTTACTCTCACACTCACTCAATCACACTCACTCTCACAATCAATCACTGACTCAATCACTCTCACTCACTCACTCACTCTCTCACTAAATCACTCACTCACTCGTTGATGTTATGTCAGGGTGTCTTCGCTCCTTATAAAAAAGGAGGAACCCCTTCTTTGACTGACTTCGTTTTGCCAGTCTTGGCCATGTAGATATTCTACCATGCTGTCCCTCCATCTTATATACGCCCGCCCTTTCTGTTACCTCCACTCTCTTTGTGTCCACTCTATAGCTATAGTTGTCATTTAGCCTTGCTACATGTTCTGCCCAGCGGTTCTTGGCTGTATTGTTAACAGTTAGTGTAATGATGTCTGTGACGCCTATTTGGAGTCGAATCGACGAGGGTTTTTTTCTGTCAAGATTCCTTGCATGGTCCTTTCCATCTGCCACTAAGCAATGCTGATCATTTACGTTTGGTTAGTTCCCATGTCTCACTGCAATAGGTGAGAACTTGGAGAATGTACTCAATCTGGTTAAAAACGTTCCTCTTGAGTGTGATGCTAGCCTTCCTACTTCTCATGATGTTGTACACTATACCGAAAGCTGTGTGATTTTGGGCAGTAGACGTAAGCAGGCCAGCAAGGATGTTACACTGACTTCCAGTTCTAATGTGGGGATGAAGGTTGGATGCCATCTTACCCCTATAACCTTTGACTCCATACATCAGGCCACAAACGTGGCTATAAAGGCCTGGTCGGGTCAAGTCAAATCCTTTATCTATTCTCGATAGCTTATTCAATTGTTTTGGATTTACATCAACCTTTGGTTGTCAACTTCACTTCTACTAGGCTACTCACGTGTTTGAGTGTTTCCACTGCATCGCGCCAACCCTGGTGTCAGTCAGACTAATGGTAAAAGCGTTGACCACTGAGACGGCAACACGTTTGAGGTAAGAAAAACTAGTTTCCAGAACGAGGAATATATCCGGCCTCAAGCCACAATGTCCGGGCCCTGGAGGCCTTTCTGAAGTGAAAAAGAATGCTATGAAGGATTAAAGGAAGGATTGAGTATGCACTAAAATGAACAGCGTTTGGAAGTACTAATTGTGAACTTTAAGGTTTAACAAATGGCCTAAAGGTGCCCGTTGGCCATCAGTTTATGTATTACCGAACTACTCCGAACTACAGTACTGATTTAGTGTCTAAAACGATGTTTTGAGATATCAGTTAACAACGATATTTAGAGGCAACGTTGTTCAAAGGCATTTTATATTCTTTCCCCTTTTTGTTGTGCCATATGATGATAGAAACTTGTTCGAGCTTTCAATTTGCATGTGCAGTTCATGAACTGTAACTTAACGATGAAAAAAAAGGTTGACAACCGATTCTGCGATGAGGAACAGGGTTCACAAACACAGGTTTCTCACCAGGCCTTGGGCTTGGCGTCAGAGGGGGCGTTGGGCTGGTTGTAAGAGGCGGGTCGGTGGTCGGTGTTGACGGTGGGCTGGGACTAGGTGTTGGTGGTGAAGAACAGCAGCACTGTAAATGGATCATATATGGTTGTAAGGGGATGCAGATGAGGCTGTGTCATTTCAATTTTAACTGCAGGACATGTTCTCCCAAATGGTTTTAGCCTTCTTCTCTCCTTTGGATCCATGAGAATGTGCCAATTCATATGCAATTCAAAAGAATAATGAAGAGTCGCAGGGCCCTGAGAGTTGTAGAGGAGAAAAATGAAAAGTTCAGGGAAACACCTGGAAAATGAATATTGCTTTCAATAATCAATTTTAAAATGTCAAAGTCTTGGGTATATAGAATCTGTGTGGAAAGTGGCAGAGGAACATGCCATATCCCTTTCACGACGGATCACTACGTCCGTATTCACCCTGCATTTCGCAAGCGAGAATCATTGTCATTCTAGTCTAGTAAATTTGTGATGCGCACATGAAGCTGATAGGATACCATAGGATACAGGCCTAGTTCTGCAGAACATGTATAGCACAGTGCGGTTGTGTCGAGTCAACAATTAGCTTTCAATTCATTGTTGAGATCACGTATTGTTGAGATTACATGGTTAGTATAATAAAGAAGTGACTGTAGACATAACTTACCGACCCAGGAGGCCCAGGCGGACCGGAAAGACCATCTCTTCCGTCTCTTCCCGGTTCTCCTCTTTGGCCGGCCAAACATCCTTGGAGGACACAGACATTCAATTCCACAATAATGTCTAGTTACAGAAACATCCAAGATGTCATTGAGAATGAGGTTTCAGTAGACCTCAAGATTCCTACGAAGCCAACGCGTAGGGATGGAAGAAGCGCAAAGCAACAGATATTTGTGAGAAGCAATAGTTGCTTGTAGAGCTAGTAGTATATTGATTCAAAGATAGTCGAACTACAATGTATCTGGTGTTTAGATTGCAGAGTTGCAAATATTCACAGCTAAGAGGATTTTCTTCAGTATATCAATGCAAATTGAGCAGACCGGGTCTAGAGAGTAGCCTATAGCTACATCGGTTGCCACGGGCCTGATAGAATCAAAAGTGTGACTGCAGTCGAGCCAATCTCCTGGACCCGCAGCTCATGACACGGTTTTATCCATCAACTATGGTCGACCTGATTACAAAATTTAGCAGATCGTGTAAAGAAAGGAGCCTACAAGGTCCGAGGAATTTCGTTCCCAACGACTCTTGCAGGCTCCAAGCTGCCCAACAGAACCTACTGCAGAGGTTTACAATGACGTCATGTCCGGTCAGGCTGATATCAGAGTGCAGAGGCTCAGGTACCCGGAGCTGTGGGGACTCCAGGTGGCCTTCTGACGCATGGCTAACAACTCCTCCATTCACAAACATGTGAACAAGTCTTGGAGAAGATGAAGCCATGCTTTACAGTTTGACCGTAACATGGACCAGAGCAGAAGGGACCGTGGGCAGCAATATTATATATTTCCGTTGCAGACTATTTTAGAATAATTTCCCTAAAGCCGGCGTCACAATTCATGCGACCGTCGGCCGACTCTGTAGATCCCCCAAAGCTCGCCGAATTTCAAAATTACCCGAGCGTCGGCGGTATCTTCCAGTGAAAATCTCTGGTGACGTCCGTCGAACACTAAAAGCTAAAAATACACCATGAGATTGTACTATCTCTTGGACATGGACGAAGTCAGAATCGACTAACCAGTAAAAGGCCAATATTTGGATCAACTTTGATTTCTAAAAATCGTCCGAAGCCCGCGTAATCGACAGGACGTCGGCCGTACTTCGGCCGAAAATACCCATTTGGAGCTCGCCGACACGTCGGCCGAGCTGAATTCTTGATTTGTGACGGGGGCTTTAGGGAGTGAAGTGTTGTTTTGGGCCTGTTTCTGATCTACTTGCAACGTGGTATGGATAAATGAGTGAAGTCATCCGAATTGCTGTGGTTATAAAGGATTCAAATAGATTATATGTTTCATGCTGATGTAAAAAGGGTAAAAGTAAATGAGTGCCATCCCTACCCCCTAGAGTGGTCGGCAGTGTAATCTTGTTCGCAAAATTTCCGGCGTTGTGCACAGATCTTTTGGCACGGTGATGCACTTCAGCTCCGTACAGGAAGGTGGCGCTTTTGTCACGCCCAGCTCCATGGGTGTTCGGGCCCTGAGGACTGACCTGTTGGGTGACATTAGTTTCATGTAATTACCACGACATAGTTAGGCTGACATGATAAGTATGTCTATTGAAGAACAGCCTATGAGTGAAAATGAAGTCTTCTTTATCAAATGACAAGTTGGCGACGGCCCAACGCATCCAACCGTGCATTGTTAACTCGTTTATCGGGCCTGCTAGTCTAGACTAGAGACCACAGAGGGCAAATCTTCTCCTCATTGCACACGCACATACACACCCGGTTACTTAACATTGTAACTACTGTGTTTTGAGACGCTATCATTAATTTCTAAAAGTTTGGTATAACTTGCTAAACATTTTTTTTAAATGCTTAAACGTTATATCCCTAGGCCTCCACATAACGCTGTCCTATTTGTCGACAACTGGTTGCATTAAAAAAATCTCCACACAATTTGATTCCTCACAATTTACGGCGCAGTCCCACCAGCCGGAGCTGTCGGTCCGAAATAGTAGCTCATAGGAGTTCGTCGTGAAGTAGTTAAATCATGCATATGGAATTTACTATATATATCATGTTTTTAATGGTCGTACCTGCATATCCAGGTGCTCTCTCCACTGTCGCATCTCCTTTAGTTGGGTTTCTACTTCATTCAGCTGGGTTTCCATGTCCTTCAAATGTGACAGCTGGGGTTCCATGTCCTTCATATGCGACAGCTGGGCTTCCATGTCCTTGTGGTGCGACAGCTGTGCTTCCATGTCCTTTAAATGTGACAGCTGTGCTTCCATGTCCTTCTGGTGCAACAGCTGGGCTTCCATGTCCTTTAGATGCGACAGCTGGGCTTCCATGTCCTTCAGGTGCGACAGCTTGGCTTCCATGTCCTTCAGGTGCGACAGCTGGGTTTCCATGTCCTTCAGGTGCGACAGCTGGGGTTCCATGTCCTTCAGGTGCGACAGCTGGGCCTCCATGTCCTTCAGGTGCGACAGCTGGGCTTCCATGTCCTTTAGATGTGACAGCTGGGCTTCCATGTCCTTCAGGTGCGACAGCTGGGCTTCCATTTCCTTCAGGTGCGACAGCGTGGACTTTGTTTCGCCCAGTTCGGTCCCCTGCCTTACCATGACAAACATGGTGACGAAACTGACAAATACGGCCACTAAGGCAACCAGCAGCGCTGCGATAATTCCCAGTCTATCCCGCCCAGCCCCGTATGCCGAGTAAGTCGTTTCGTGTAGCTTTTCGAAGCCCATGGTTAGATACTCCCGACCAAAACAAGTAAATGCACGTTGATCTGCAGGCAAGCCCAACCTGCACAAAGGCTTGTCCGCGACTGAATTACTCTAAAGATATGATAGCACTTTGAACCCAACAGTTCTGTTCCATCATTGGTTGGAAACATTGTAACACGCCCATTTCCTCATGCGTGAGTCATATTTCAGTCATATCTGGAGATTCGGAGCACATCGTAGATTGTCGGGTCCGAACCGAAGTTTGACGAATGAGGTCGATTCGTACCCGATTATTCCCGATTGCCAATGTCATCGGGCGATGTAAAGTCGCTCGGTGCGAGGAAGAAACGCCAATCTAATTGGCATGCCAAGTGCCTGAGGGTAGACTTGTCATCTGATAAAAATGTTGTTTTAGCTTACTCAAATCTCTTAATTTGTGGAATTGGTTTTAAAGATACGATCAAGGGTTATCCTTCTCGGCAATGAAAATAGTATATGTGATTTCTGGAAACAGATTTTGTAGTTTGGTTTTAGTTGTTATTCTGTCAACACTTACTGGGGTCACTGGAGCCAGCGAGATGTCGTGTTTTATGAGAATACGGAGATTTGGTGAAAGTTCATCAGCGACAGAAAACTCAGGTAATATCAATGGTGAGAAACCCATGAAGTTAAAGTTTCATTCATTTCTTGATTGCACGCTAAAACGACTAACGACATAATGCGAGCATGTATAGTTCGTCCTTGGAAAGGCTGTTGACCTAACACATGTCTGCCCCAGTCCCTGGGCGGAAGTGACGTATATATTCTCCTTGCGAACTGGTCTCACTGCCATCAACTTGGCATAGTCTGCGGGGGATTTTTACAGCCCTACTTCTATATAGTTGTATTCTCTTTTGCACGTCTTGGACTTTACGTTCTTGAAACTTATAATAAGCAGCAGCCAAGCAGCCGTAATCCGGAGAACTTCGGAGACCGCCGGCTCATGCCCGACAGACGACGAGTACAAACCGAAGTTGGCCGAATGGGCCCGATAATTCCTCACCGCCTTTTTGAGTCACTGGACTGCCAGTAGCTATACAGGTGTAATAAGTGTGAAACTTGCCTGGGGCTCAGTTTGTCTTCATGTCTTTATCAACTTAGAAATATCGACCTGTCAATTCTAATCTCTTCCTTTGTGGTTAAAATTTGCATAACCGTGATGTTGGTTTCTTCCTTGCAGAAATAACAATACAAAATATGAAATGAGAGAATAGATAGTGTAGTTTGATCTTGGCTTGTATCATGTCAACACCAGTAGCACATTGACCTTTGACCCATGTACAGGGAGGACCGGTTTTAGAGACGCAGTGTGTAGCGACTTGTTACAGTCGCAAATCTAGTCGTGTTAGATTGAAGTATTTATAGAGAAATCACTCATGCATGACATGCCCAAAATACAAATGGATCGTCTTAATGGCAACTTAACGGTCAAACTACATCAACAACGACAAGAGTTAAGATGGTAACAAACCAGTACGGAACGTTGGTCGTAAGACAATGTTGCAATTTTTTCAATCATTTCTATTGTCTGCGATCAGATTAATCGACATGCCATTCTTTAAGACAGAAAAAAAAGTTTGTTTCGCTATAACCTAGCTCTTACTCTGTTAGAATCATTGTTGACCGGAGGTAAACAAGGGTATGACAAAATGTGTGATAAAGGAAAGTTGAGTGACATTTTTATAGGAAAAGTTGAACAGAGGGCATCCCGGCCACACGCAACGCTGCAGTCGATGTTGTGCATTTCCTTGAAGTATACACAAAACAATACCTTGTTAGACTACCAGATATCCAGCATAGGGTAATTCGGAAAACATCGGAGACCGTCGTGTCATGCCCGACAGACGACGAGTACATATCGAAGTTGGCCGAGCGGGCCCGATGATTCCCGACCGCCTTTTTTAGTCACTGGGCAGAATACATGTGAAATCAATGTGACACTTGTTTTTAACGTTAACAACATAGAATATCCTTTTAACTCTTAATACCTGCTTTTTTTCCTGGGAAGTTGACATCTTTTTCCTGAATACAGAAACAAGAGCCAGTTTCTGTAAACCTTTCATTCTGCCACAATCCTAACAACGGTGTGGAAAATGTGTGCTGACACAATCGTAGAAATTCGAAAGGTGATTTCAGAATTAAAAATGAACAGAGGGGATTCACAAGTCAGGCCAGCCGCTGTTGTAATTACCGTGAAAACTGCACTGGGCTCAGTTTGTCTCCCAATCTTTAACAACGCAAAACTATCGTTTTGGCACCCAAAATCTCTTCCTTTGGGGTAAAACTGGTATTAATGTGATGAGGGTTTGTTTCTTGCAAGGATGAAAATAGAAAATTTGAGATTTGAGAACGGACAGTCATTATGTCAACAACAGCGGCTGGCCTGACTTGTAAACCCCGGGGTCAGGGACGACTAGTTTTAGAGACGAAGTGTGTAGCTACTTGTAACAGGGTCAAACCTAGTCACGTTAGGTTGTTGTGTTGTGTTGTGTTGAGAAATTTAAAAACACGCCTTCATCGTCTTTCTGGCCACCAAACAGTCAAAATATATCTTAGACACAAGATATGAGTTAAGATGATAACAGACTAATACGGCTGTGGGCAAGACAATGTCAGCATTGTCTTATTTTTCTTTTGAGATATGCCTTTCTTCAAGACGGAATGAAGAGCCAGTTTAACCTCTCATTCTCTGAAAAACAGCTGTGGTCACCGAAATCAGCAAGTGCGTGGAAGAGAGGGGTGCCGGTATGCTGATAGCAAAGCGCTGTTTCCTCTAGTTCTTCGGCATACAAGTATTTCAACATAAGAGACTGAAAAAGACAGTAAGTGAAATACATCCCAAGTCCTTATACAGTACCTCTTGAGACAAATAATGTCTTTTTAGTCTACCTGATCTCAAGCACGTAGTAATTCGGAGAACATCGGAGACCGTCGGCTCATGCCGAAAGACGACGAGTACAACCCGAAGTTAGGCGAATGGGACCGATGGTTCCCGACCACCACGATTGAAAGATTCATTTGCCAGAGAGTATTAGCACTTCTGCCTGACTACACCTTAGCAGACACCTTTCTCTAGGGCCTATTTCTACCGCTATGTTAAATGTAAATTAAGTTGCGTTGTTTACACTTTCTGTCAGAAGCACGAGATGAAATATAAGATCACAGACCAGATCACAAAACAGATATCATTCACTGTAATATGACAGTAGTCTAACTGATCTGTGGGGTCAGGGCCGACCGGTTTTACAGACGCAGTGAGGCGCTGATTGTTACAGCCTGGAGGTCTGACTACTCGTTTTCAACTTTGGGTGGGATAGAGTTCTGTGTTTACCTAAAAATCACCGATGCGTAAAAATTGCAAAAATAATCAATACTTACATTTTTAATGGCCCACGATACAGTAGACTACATAGTAGGATTGCGATACTGTCATCAGCTTGTAAAGAACAGTATCACTAGAGAATTTTTGTGTTTGTATCGCAGTTCAGAGGGGACTGGTAAACTCCTGGCTTATATCCTTTTTGACATAATCAGAGCCAAAATCAAACTACAGTGTTAGTTTCTAAAACTTCGCATCTTTATTTCTTTCGTCGTCATTCCAACGCCACAAGAAAAGAACTTGTATAGATAATTCTCTGCAAACTTAGATCCAAATGACCGATAATCGTTACACAGCATCATAAATAAATCAAATCTAATAACTTTTGAATTTTCTATCAACGTATAATTCACCGAGATCATCCTACAGTGCCGAGACTCCGCCAGTAACAAAAACAGACAAAACACGACCCCTTGCTGGCTCCGGTGACCCCAGTGGTTGTTGATAGAATAAGACCTAAAATCAAACTACAAAATAAGTTTCCGAAAATCACTCATTCTATTTTCATTGTCTAGAGGGACAACCCTAGATGGCATATCCAAAACTTATTCCACAATTAAAGTGATTTGAGCTTCTAAAACGATATCTTTTTTCCCTTGACAAACCGACCCTCGGGCACTTGGCGCACCAATTAGATCGGTATTTCTTCCTTGTGCCGAGCGACTTGACATCGGCAGTCGGGAATCATCGGGGGCGAATCAACCCTATTCGTCAAACTTCGGTTCGGACCCGACGGTCTACGATGTGCGCCGACACCACAGATTTGACTGAAATATGACTGACGCTTGAGGAAATGGACGTCGCACGATACTCTAACCAATGACTGAACAGGACTGTTGGGTCGAAAGTAATTTTATTACTTTTTCAGTCTCGGCTCGATCTTTGTGCAGACCGGGCTTGCATTTGATTCACCGTGCGTTTCCTTTATTCGGGGGCGGAAAGTCTAAACGATGGGCTCCGAAAAGCTGTACGACATGAGTTACCCCGAAGCTGCGCGGAGTAAACGGGTACCTGACGGGCTGGGCACGCTGATCGTGGCTGCCACGGCCGTGATTGTGAGCTTCGTCACCGTGGTCGTCACCATGTTCGTAATGGTGAGGCAGGGGGCGGAACTGGGCGAAACAAAGTCCGCGCTGTCGCACTTGAAGGACATGGAAGCCCAGCTGTCGCACCTGAAGGGCATGGAAGCTCAGCTGTCGGACCTGAAGGACATGAAAGCCCAGCTGTCGCACTTGAAGGAGATTGAAGCCCAGCTGTCGTACCTGAAGGGCATGGAAGCTCAGCTGTCGCACCTGAAGGAAATAGATGCCCAGGTACAGGAGATACAACAGTGGAGAGAACTCCTGGACATGAAGGTACGACCATTCAGCACATTTTTATTAGTCGGTGACCGATTCCTTGTATTTTGGTTCTGATTGTTCTCGGATGTAAGTTAAGACGCTGACAGTAAAAGTAAAATGACTTTGATTTTCTGCAGATTATTTGAAAACTTCCCAAAATCCTTTTTTTTTCGTATCATCACCAAATAGCCTTGATCTTCAGAGCTGCCAGATTTTCAGGGGATAACGTGTGCATGGTTCAATCGTACATGCGAAATATAAAAAGGTTCGTTATGCTTAATAGACGATACCATACTTAACGAATTGATAATCGATTATGGCGCCTTGGCATGCAGCAGTTACGAAGTTAAATAACCGAGTGCGCGCGTGTGTGAAAACATGTCCCCTGCGGCAGTTAGTCTAGACCAGCAGGCCCGATAAACGAGTGCGCAATGCACGCTTGGCCGAGTTGGACCGTCGCCAACCTGTCGCCCTGACGAGCGAGGCTACAACTTAACCGACAGGCTGGTTTTCTAAACACACACCAACACCGTCATCCCAACAATACTTAGTTAATTGAGTGAATCTAATGTCACCCGACAGGTCGGTCCTCAGGGCCCGACCGCCCGTGAGCAGGAGGATGGAGCGGGACGTGACAAAAGCGCCACCTTTCTGTACGGCGCTGAAGTGCATCACCGAGCCAAGCGATCTGTGTCCAACCCCGGAAAGTTTGCGAACAAGATTACACTGCCAACGACTCTAGGGGGTATGGATATGACACTTTGATATTTCCAAAAGTCCCACTATCATGAATATCAATTTGAATCAATTAGAAACAAGACCATCAAAGATGGCAGATTCAGTCCTTCCCATAATGCTTTGCGAAAAAATACTTCTCGCCCTTGTGATGAAATGAAAACCTGAGTATTATATCGGAAGAAGATTGCAAAACGCTGTTGGGTTGCCTTGTTATTTTCGTGCTTTTCTCCTGCGCAGAACGGCTTTATGAATGTATGCTTCTTTTGAAATACTTGCAGTCTTGCGTGGATTAAATATTTCGTGTCTGCAGTCAGTCAAAATTATCTTCATTGAAGTATTTTCTTACTGACTCTGTGCCAAATAACTCATATTGAATGTTGTGTCTGCTAAGGATGTCTTGCTGGAAACCAAGGAGAACCCGGAAGAGACGGGAGAGACGGTCCTACTGGACCAACCGGTCCCGCTGGCCCCGCCGGTCCACAAGGGAACTCCGGACCTCCCGGCGCAAGTGGTCCACCAGGACCTGCTGCCTCCGTAAGAACAATTTGCTGCCTTTAAAGTGTTAAAATTCTTAAAGGTGACTTGTGATTGTTGAATTTTGTCTATTGGCTATGAGGGGGTGTCCCTGTGGTGTAGTGGTCTGCACTTCTGTCTCTCACCACATCTGGTTCAAAAATACTTGGACCAGAAGGACTGGGGTTCAAGCCCCAGGTAGGATACCTATGGACAAGAGGCGCATTGAGTCATACCAAAGACTTTATAAAAATGGTACATACTTCTGAAACAGTATGGAAGTTAAACACACTTCACTGCCAGTGGACTAGCCCCCTGCTGCAGTGATTGCACCACAGTGTGGCCCAGGGCTATGAAACGGAGATGGGCACCGCCCTATACATCAATAATGGTGTGGGAGGATTTTAACTTTTAACTATTGGCTATGAGCGAAGACTAATTTATTTGTGATCTGCATATGTATGCTATCTCCGGCCAAGGATACAGATCGATAGTCTCTACCAGACTAGTTACGCCGATCGATTATAGGGAAACATTTGCCCGGGGAGTTCGGCCACCATAGGGTTTCATTTGCAGATGCAGTAAGGAGAGAGGAATGCTAACCTTCTCGCGGACTGACTATTCTGGCTTATTATTCCCTTTTGTTGCCAAATTTTTCGACCCATATATAATAGGAAGGCCGGCTGGTGGAGGCTAACAAATCAAAGAAAATCTAATGTTGTATCTCACTATACTGTGGAAAGATCTCATCAAACTTATTCTCTTTACTGGATTCTTAAAGAGAGAGAGTTGTGTTTCGCTATATCGAAACTCAAGATGGAATATGTTTTCGGAAATTCTATCCCGGTAGAAACGATTTTTATCAAAACAAATTTATATCCACGCATACCTATACGACGAAAATGGAACCTATGAAAAACAAAGTAAATAACCTCTCTTCCGTTTCAGTGCTGTTGTTCGTCGACATCAACGGACAAACCGCCGTCATCAACAATCACCGACCAGCCACTGGCCACAAGCGCTAGGGCAGCGATGACGTCTAGTCAGTCACCAACAGAAAGCACGGTGACTGGTATGTCATTTCCCCTCCTCAACTTCAAGATGAAAATGGAGATATTGTGTGTGTGTGTGTGTGTGTGTGTGTGTGTGTGTGTGTGTGTGTGTGTGTGTGTGTGTGTGTGTGTGTGTGTGTGTGTGTGTGTGTGTGTGTGTGCGTGTGTGTGCGTGCGTGTGTGTGTGTTAGTGTGTGGGTGTGGGTGTGCTTCCGGATTTTTGTAGTAGAACCTCTGAGCGGATTACGATGATATTTGGTATGTGGGTAGGCTTTGGAAAGACAAAGGTCAAGGTTGATTTTGAACCCCTGGTGACCTTGGCTCTGCAGCAGAACCTTTGACCTGGACGTGCTATGGTCTCGGTTTTGATAGACGATAGCTTGTGATGCAAAGAAGAAGTGGCGCAGTTTTGGACCCCTAGTGGCTTGCGCTGGAACTGCAGGGGCGTTTTGCAAAATATGTTAAATGGAATTACTGAACTAAGGATTGACGGATTACCATGATATTTAGTAATTGTGGTAAATGATCGGACTGTCAACATCGTGAACTTTGTAACTTGATTAAAGATGTGCGTCACCAAGCATAGATTATGCAAATGTGAAAGTCATCTGCATAAGCAGTATATTCCATGGAGATATGAGGTCTCCTAACTCTTGTTATTGTTGTTTTACTACTTGGTGAATACCATTGAAGAGCCAATAACTGAAAGGCAGTTGTACACCGGGTAGCTAGGGCCTTATACACGTGCACCACGATCGATTGGAATTCCAATTGGTGTATATTGTAACAAATTCTTAGTAAAAAGGTTTGCAAATAAAGTTTGTAATCTCATAGCCAGAACCATTGAATACGTATTTGTGAATTTCTCTCACCTGACACATGGTATTTTACATCCCACCAGCGTTCGTTACACGTAAGCCTTGTGACCTGAAGCCGGATCTGTTCTTTGTTCTGGATGGGTCTGGCAGTGTGAACGAGGCACATTTCGATATGGTCAGGCGGTTTGTTAAGGATGTCGTCAGCGCTTTCACCATCGGGTTGAATTCCACCAGAGTTGGGGTCATGCAGTATTCAAGCGGCAACACGTGAGTGTTTCTGTAAACAAGAAGTCTAAGATGCACACATTTCACATTGATTCACAGGTCCATATTGTAACTGTTAACAGTGACCAAAAATATAAATGAAAGCATTTGGAACATCATGAAGGGAAGCATCTTGTTAACCTTCTTTTAATCACAGATAATAATGCACTAGAAGTAATAAACTGTATTTTCCCATCTTTCTATGTTTTGTGGAATAGTCCATCCTGATCCTTATTTTACAAATAATTGTATCTATTAGGCTCATGTCAAACACTAGTCAAGCTACCAAAAAGTGGCCGCATACAGGCCAGCTGTTAACTGTAAGGTGAGATTAAATCTGATATTAGATTCTCACAAATCTGACATCAATATTCCAGACTGGAGTGTAACCTAGGAGATCATATCGATCGGTCATCTTTCGTCAGCGCCATTACCACCCTCACATACCAAAGTGGGGGTTCCACAAACACTGGGGCAGCGCTGGAGTTCGCACGTCAAAACGCCGCGTGGAGACCCGCACCAGTTCCAAAGGTAGGCACAAGATCTCTTCACTTCATAGTTGACGTAAAATGCATTAAAAAAACTGTATCTTTTGATCATTGACCTGAATAGATAAAGGCTCAAAAAGTATGTCATTTATGTGTACATTGTAATTTACTACATGTGTTATTCTACAAGTGCTTAAACATGATATTCTGTCTGAGCCAAATACACTTGCTATTTAGAAAATCAAAGAGACTGCCGAAATGGAAATTGTCTTTTCCAGATCATGATAGTTCTGACCGACGGAAAGTCATCGGACAGTGTGGTCGCGCCTGCCCAGGCTCTGGCCGCGGACAAAGTGACCGTGTTCGCCATCGGTGTGGGCAGTTTTGACCACTCAGAACTGCTACAGATTACCAACAACAACGCAGGCCGTGTGTTTGAGCTCGCCGACTATAACGTCCTGGCTCACAGTATCAACCGGATTGTTCGCGCCCTCTGCAACGGTTAGTGCAAAGTCACACACATGGACGCTCAGTGTGGGGTATCTAGCCAAGTATTGTTAATAAAGTTTTACCACCACTTACGAAGTAACTATGTGTAACCTAAACGTCTTCGGCAGTACATATGAAAAAAAATTAGATCACCTGTATTTTCCTGACTTTTCTATGCATTTGGTGCTTTAGATTTTGATTGATATTACCATCTGAGTTACTAAATCGCGATTTCAGTATTTTTAGTTTTGTTATTAGTATATTCAACACGACTATCTAATCTTCCGCATTGTTCAGTGTTTGCTTTCGTGTAAGACATTTGATCTCTCTTGCAGATACATGGCCTGTGACGACAAGACCTTACGCTGGTGGTAAGTGTTCTATTCTAAAAGTTAAAATCACATGTTCCCCTTTCACTTCATACATAACCCACATGAAATCAAAATGACCTCGGAAATGAGCAAAATAATTTTTGACAACACCTGGGCTAAGGGTTGTTTGACGAAGCATTATATTGGGTCTAAATATTTGGTTCTCTCTTTGCCCCCAAGATATCCGACTGGTCGGCGGATCTGGTGACCACGAGGGCAGGGTGGAAGTTTTCCACGACGGACAGTGGGGGACGATATGTGACGACGGATGGGGTCAGGACGATGCCGATGTGGTCTGCCGCCAGCTGGGGTTCCCTGGGGCTGAGCGGGCAACATATAGTGCATCTTTCGGCCAGGGGTCTGGGCAGATCTGGCTGGACGATGTAGGCTGCAGCGGAAGTGAGCCACGTCTGCAAAACTGCAGCCACCGCGGATGGGGCGTCCTAGGGTATTGCGGACATTATGAGGATGCTGGAGTTATCTGCTATCGTAAGTTTTAGTGTTTCGTTGTTGTTTTCTAGGGATTAATATGTACATGTTATTGATGCTAACTGATGAAGAAGGGCGTAGATTGGCTGATCAGTTTTGCCGTTTGGCAAGGTCCTGGAAGGTGTCAATGGTGTCAACAGAATGAGATTGTTTCTCTGAAAGCGTGCAGTGGATTTAAAAAAATGCATTCCATAGACTCCCCTCAAAGTGAAAATGCCCACTACGTTTATTTTTTTCATTTTCATGTCGATATCTCTGCGTAGTTTGAATCTGCGCGCTGTAATGATAGAATAAACATGATAATCTTAGCTTGGAATAGACATAAAATAGTTGTTATAAAAAAATTCCATACTTCACAGTACAAGCACCAGGTCCCCGTCTCGTTGGTGGAACCGGCGACCATGAGGGAAGGGTGGAAGTTCACCACAACGGACAATGGGGTACGATATGTGACGACAACTGGAGCCTAAGGGACGCCGAGGTAATGTGCCGTCAGCTGGGGTTCCCTGGTGCCGAAGTAGCGCCATGTTGCTCTTCCTTTGGGCGTGGTTCCGGGCCGATCTGGCTGGATGATGTAACCTGTACCGGAAGTGAAGCAAATCTGCAAAGCTGCCGTCACAGCGGATGGGGCAGCCATAATTGCGACCATGATGAAGATGCCGGAGTTGTCTGTACCAGTGAGTTGGATTGTATTTTTGCTGCTTGCTTTTCACTGTTTTCATATTGTATGTAAATGAATGACCAGTGTAAAACGGCGACCTGAACAGCGAGGAAGCTGTATCTGTCAGCGGATGATTAGCATGGAATCAATTGTCATATTACATCACGTGTCGATTTGAATCATATTATATGATTTTGATAATCTCTATGACCAGCTCTTCTTTTACCTTCTGTCTGTAAATGTTCTGTCAACTAATATTGAACAAGAAGACCGTCAACTGGAAATTTTGATTGTCACGGTACTTCTTTAGATCCCCCTCTCCCAATTTGGGATACTGAAGTTTCATTTTTACCCTAGCAACAATAGCGTGATTGGTAAGCGATAGCCAGTCCAAAGATATTTAGAAATGTCCCTGAGTAGGCTTGGCCTGGTTCCCAGTGTACAGCAGCTAAATTTTAATTGATAAAAAGGTACTAAAGTGACTGATTGATCTGACGGTTGATTGTCATACCACACTGTTAATAGTCGACGACTACTTGACGTAGATGCAATATGTATTTGGTTTTAGAAAAAATGAAGGAAATTTGTAGTCCCTTGCAATTTTTACCTGCAACTGCTATAATTGTTTCATGGTTACTTCTCTTCTAAAATGGGTGGCCCAAAATACGTAATTTGAGGTATCTATGTCTGTATGCCTGTTGTAAGTTGGTCTCAGGAGGTTGAGATAAGATTGTGGGTCTCGTAATTTTATCTATCTTTCTTGCCAGCTATTTTCCGTTGTCTAAGATTGTTTGAATGTTGTCTTAGATTTTTCATGTTCTAAAGTGAACGTATGGCCTACATTCAGTGGCATTATAACGTTATATCTCTTTATAGCACATTAACGGAGGTATACGTTCTAACGTGCTAATATTTTGTTAAATTTGCTCTTCCAGGAGATCAATCAACACAACATCCATTAACAACATTTACTACTAGTTCTCCTTGGTATCCCTGGTCTTCAGCGGCCAACGTGGAGTTAACAACACCTGTTGATAGCGGTGAGTTTTGTGTCTTCATCATGTAGCCTCAGCGTTGTATATATTTTATATTCATCAGCGTCAACATGGCATGATAAAATGTACGACGATCAAAATTAGGAAAAGCCGGGTTAGCTGTAAATCATTGTCTTCTAAGTGGTATGTACTCAGCAGCAAAACAGAAGTTTGGATTGGAATCACGGCATGGCAACCATAAGCTCCAAATATGGAACTAGAATTCCACAGCTCAATACCGTCGCTATGATATGCAAAGAAGTCCCTTATCACACGATGCCATAATTCTTATAAATTCATTAGCTCCTCTTTTCAAATGGTATATGTTTTTTCGGAAGCTATTGCAGCATTTACGTCAAAAAAGGTAAGCAAAGGAACTGGATAAAATTTTGAAACAGTAAGACGTTTCAGACAGCATCCGCTATCTTTCGTCAGTGACTGTTGATAGCGATAGTTGACTCAGTCACAGACGAAAGATAGCGGATGCTGTCTGAAACGTCTGACTGTTTTAAAATGTTGGAGTTGCCTGAGTAACTATATTTGGCGGATCTTAATGCCTGGATGTCTAACATTCATCAACGTCCTGTAGCATTTATTCGTTAGTTATGCAAATGATGTCAAAATGTACAAAATTTATGTCAAATGATATTCACCTTTATCTGTCACTAGTATGAATATGCCTTGATTTGCTATTAAGGTATTACAAGTTAGGTCATGATATCTATTAATGTTTCTCTTGAATCAAGTTACATATGTACTGCGTATAAAGTTGTTGTAATGCATGATAATCGAAGTAAGAATTGTTCTCATTAATTATGCAAATCATGTCCTAATTTGCATAAGTAAAACACCCCGTCTCGAGTTATCATGTTTCAAAGTCTCCAACTGAAACGCCCCGTGCAGGTCCAATGAAAGCTGCTATAAAAGAGCTATACACCAACTAAAGATCGCGATCACAGCTTGTCCAGAACACTTGATATCAAAACAGGAAGTGCCGCTGCACTACCATAGAAAGCCGCTAGAGGGGGCCCAACATCCATTTTTTTCTCTTCATTTTACCAAAAATACCGACATACCATTCTCGAGTTACGCTGCCCAGAGACAGATAAACGCAACCGAAAACATAAACTTCTAGGCAAAGGAAGTAATTCAATATCAGTTAGTTACTACAGGGGAGGGATCCGTGAACAAAGTTCTTTGGCACACATGGCAAAGTCATGAAAAACATTCACTTTAAAAAAATCGAATATTTCAAAAGCCAAGTCTTTATCACCGCTGCAAAGCTCGATCTATCGGGTTAATTTGAGTACAAAACGTGGGAAGTCACCATTTCAAAGAGCTACAGCCAAAAAATTGAAATGACACCAGTATTTCTCCCCTGTCCTAAAGGGCCCGTCCAGCCTCATTTTAGGGTAAAGTAAAGAGCTAACCTTGGTATTTATAAATACACTCTTTTGTCCTATCAGGAGACGAAAGTGGACCTTTCTAATCAAAATTTGCCCTGGAAAAAAATACTAAAGTCAAACATTCAGCCCAGAGTATACATGGTGAGCTTTACTGCGCAAGTCAATTACCAGTCACTCCAAGTAATATATCAATTAGCCATATTAGGAGCGTCCGGTTCCCCCAGCTTACATGCAGTGGCAAATAAGCGTGTAGAGGACCGATCATTCGGAGGGCCCCTCGGAGCCCTATCTAATCAGGCTGGGATATGCAGTGCACTGGATGTATATTTTTCCAGTCAATAATTAAGGGTTAATGACCCGCCCCGAGGTGTATATGGTGTCGTAACGCCTGGCCATGTGCTATAACCACCGAATAAAACCACCGCGTGAGCGAAGCGAACAAGGTGGTTTTATGAGGTGGTTATAGCACATGACCAGGCGTTACGACACCATATACACTGAGGGAGAGGCGGGTCATTAACGTTATTATCATATAGCTTATCCAAACTGACGCATATAAGAGTAGACAATTTCTGTTTGACGCATAGATCCCTTATACTATTAAGAATTCATTTCAGAATTCACATTTGTCCTTTATTAACAGTAGATGATGAAGAATATGTACAACTGTTGCCTGATTTATCTATTACAACCACACAGGATAGGAGGGTCGGTTTCAGGTCAGTCAGAAAATGTTATCATTGAAGAATCTCCCTGCAACATGACCTTAGGTAACCTGAATAGAACACAGATTCTTTGGCCAGCAGGAAATGGAACGCGCGGAACCTTAGATAGAACGTGGTTTCTTTGGCCAACAGCAAATGGAACACGCGGAACATTTTGGGGGAATTTTAAATTTGTTTTCCCTTTTTCATGTATTCTAAGGATTTTTTTAGGAATTCTAAGACAATAAAGATTTTATAAACAAGGTTAAGAAAAAGATTCATCAAATAGATACCCCCTCTACAAAATGCAACGGTTATAAAGATTTTTTAAACAAGGTTAAGAAAAAGATTCATCAAAAAGATACCCCCTCTACAAAATGGAACGGTTGTGTTCTGACATGACGTCAATAAGTGGTGTGTTATGGCGTGATAACAGACCACTTATTGTGGGCAATGGAGGCTTCTGATTGGTCAACGCCATCTACCTATGTGATAATGATCATTAAAGACTTGTGAGGGTGTTAAGTGCATGATTCATGATTGTGTTTAAGATCCTTGCAGTCCTGGTAACTACCGTGTGCTGAATGAACCATGGCGAAACCATGGACGTCGTACCGGTGGCAGTAATTGTGACCGGAACTTCAACGGCGAGTGGTACCGCTTCATGGGTGCGACCGGAACCCAGCTGCTGGCGCGCAGCCCCGGGAGGACCGGCCGCTGTGATACTGCTGTTCCGATGTGGATGAACGGAACCCACCCGACAGCTGCTGACGGAGAGGTGTCCCGTCAGGTGTGTGGTTACTCCAGCTGGGATCCCTGCAGGTACCCATTAACCATCCAGGTGAAGGCGTGCCCTGCCGGATACTACGTCTACAAGCTGCCCAGGGCCCCTGCGTGCAACTATGGCTATTGTGGGGACACAGGTACGTTATTTCCTGGACGCTTTACACGCGTTTTTTATCGTTTAAAATGTGTAGATAATAACGTTAGATTCTTGCAACTGACTATTTAAAATGTATACGGTACATGCAGCTCTTTGCCTTAGTGCTTTGTGTTTAGGATAGGAAAATACTTCAATTCGCTGTCGTGTACTTCAGATGGCTGGCGCAAGTGTACTTAGATAGCGTTGAGCTTTATTGCTAAATATTCCTATGTTGAACGCGTTCATATCCCCTTATGTTTAACGTTAACAAGAAGCCATAAGATACGGGAAAATTCTAACGTAATGTAAAATCTCAATCTAAATCTTATCGCGTTGTTAACTTTTAGACAAATGTTCTTCCCAATTATCAAGCTAACGGAAGCACAATGTGCCCGCGGTCCAGAACAAGGGCAAGTACTAACTGTTGTGATGTTTGCCTAGCTGTTCGGCTGGCTGGTGGAACCGGAGACCACGAGGGTAGGGTGGAAGTTTACTACAACGGTGAATGGGGGACCGTCTGTGACACTAATTGGGACCTGAAGGACGCAGATGTGGTGTGCCGCCAACTGGGATTCCCCGGAGCTCAGCAGGCAACGACTGGAGCCTCCTTCGGCAACGGGACCGGACCGATCTGGCTGGATGATGTAGCCTGCAGTGGGAGTGAGTCAAGTCTGCAATTCTGCAGCAGCAGCGGGTGGGGCACACATACCTGCAGACATCATGAAAATGCCGGGGTTGTCTGTATTGGTGAGCTGGATTTGGTTTTCTTTCAAAGTCATTTGTTTCATTGTTATGACTTTATAACACCGTCTGGTGTTAGAGGGATCGTGGCAAGTTATGTTGTGGTCATTTAAAGCCTCAGCCTCAGCCTAAGTATAGTATCCAACAGAATATAGCGTATATGGCTCCCTATCATGTTATCATCTACCTCAAACCACTTCTTACATTCTACTGTTTGCTTTTTTTATACAGACATTATAGACTGCTATCAATATTATGCATCAGGACAGAGAGCAAATGGAGTCTACACCGTTGGTTTGGCATCCTCCGGTGTACAGGCATTCTGCGACATGTCAGGTACAGTTTGAAAAAAAAAAAGACCCACTCTATCACCAGGGACTCTCTAGTTAAACAGCAGTGTGATGTCAAACAATTAATGCACATATTGTATGGTATGGGGTGTTGAAATTTGTCTTCCGATTTACCCGTTTCGCCGTTACGTTGTGCTGTTACGATTGCCAATATCCTGAGGTCACACGAAATAAAGACCGCCAAAGCCAACCTTATCATATCCTATATCTATAAACCAAGCTATACCGTAGTCAGGTTAACGGTGATAAAAGCCGCTTTGTAGTCGAATCAGCATATTTCTATATTATTAACTGTGCATGGAACTACGGATTCTGGTACGGATACGTTTTCCCACTAAACTTGTAACTCTCCCTATATTAAGTTTGGAATTATGGTGTATTGTTTTTGGATAGTCTAAGATCTGAAGAAAGAAGACGGTGTCTTTTAAGTGGCTTTTATTTTGTGGTGCCCCCACACAGATCGTGGCTGGACTGTGATCCAGCGGCGGCAGGACGGGTCGGTTCCCTTCAACCGGACCTGGGAGGAGTACAAGCAGGGCTTTGGGAACGTGAACGGGGAGTACTGGCTTGGGAACGAGAACATCCACATCCTGACCCAGCAGAAGAATTACTACCTGAGAATAGATATTAAGGACTTGGAGGGAAATAGGTTCTACCATACCTACAATAACGTTATGTGAGTACATTTAAGTCGATATAAGATATCGAGCATAGATTGGAATTTAGTCCAAACGAAAGAGGAGAGACTAATACTGATTAATGGAACTAAGTTGTAATTGTAAATTGAGAACTAAGAAATGTTTAATGTATTACGACCTTTTTCAATCTTCCTTGACATAGTACACTACATGCACATTTGTTCTAGCATATTCACATAAAAAACTTCATATACCCTCTCTTCCCAATCTATAATGTTGAATTCAACAGTTATAATGGTTACCATAACATTTTGGTACAACGGCTGTCTGGAGCTAAAATGTTATCATGTCCCGACACTATTGCACGTGTCACCACGTTAAGGGTTCTGTTAGCGTATAAAGTTACTATTGGAGATACGAATATGGCTTGCGTCCTACAGCCTACAGTCCTGGCCCATCACATTTTACTGTATGCTCCATAAATTTGAGAAAAATAGACAAAAGCTAATAATCTTTCCTGACAGTCTTTGTACTGTGCTGTCAAAAAGGCCCGGCGATATCTTAGACTTAGGCGAGAAAGAAAACGTTTACAACTGCCTGGATATATTGGCCGCAATGATAAGTAACTACGGTTTTTTTCCTGTTCAATGTTCCCATCCAGAGTGTACGGGGAGGCGGATAACTACCGGCTTTGGTTTCGCTCAGGTTACGGTACTCCAGGAAACTGGCCTTTCCATCGCGGTCAGAACTTCTCCACTGTGGACAGGGACAACGACTACTGGAGCGGCGGACACTGTTCTCATGTAGAGGGGGGACAGGGTGGATGGTGGTTCAGGGAGTGCGGATTCCCCAACTTCAACGGGTGCTACCGGGGCAAGTGCGCGAACACTTGTGCAGCTAGAGATGGTCTGAGTTGGCAATCCGATGAAGGTAAATGGCACTTCTTGAAGTCTGTTACTATGAAAATCAAGCCACAATATTAACACAAGGACCGAAAAGTGATTGAATCCATGTTCAACAGAATGGTAATAGAACATGGTCTACACAATGATCCATGTTTACGTATGAGGAAAAACCAAATTCCATTCAATTGACTTAGACATTGCTGTCATATATATCAATATTGTTCTACGCACTATTATCAAAAGAGCAAATATCAGGCATATGCTAAGCTTGTAAGTGCTGATAACGATGTTGTTTATCATATCAGAATAATCTACATATTATAGATCTTTCCGTACTATATGCTAGTATGGTAGGGTGTTATCATCTATCGATCTGTTTATGTAATATCTATCTCTATCTATATGCTATAGTATCTGCTAGTATCTATCAATCTATCTACTAAAAAAATAATGATAATAATCCATCTTATAACAGAAGTATCTCTCTCACTCTTTATCTCTTTCTCTCTCTCTCTCAATTATTATGAGGATATATATGTATATATATTTATATATATATCCTCATAATAATATATAGTATAATATGATATATGATATGATATAATATAATATGATATGATATAATATGATATAAATATTCAATTATTATGAGGAGAGAGAATATGCGACCATGGCATTATCGCTATTATGAGACACATTTAAAAGGCGGGGATAGAACTAACTTAAAAGATAAGTATAGATGCCATTACTAAACTAGTTTCATGTAATGTAGTTACTTACTTACAGAGATTCAGGTGTGTGCTCTTTCAATGAATAGGCTGGCGATATAAGAATGTTATAAAGCTTTGATTCATTTACCGATATAGTTAGGATTCAGAAATACATTAGATCATATAATAATATATATATTTACAAATATGGTAAAGGAGCTTTTTCAGCGTCACTGAATAGACTAGCGTTATGAAAATGTTTTAAAGCTTTAATTTAGTATACAATTATCATGAGGATCCATAGATTAATAAGATTGTATGATTGTACAAAATATGGTAAAGGTGTAAATTGATATACATAACTTTTTTGCGCAACAATTGTACAAGGTACAAAGTATGGCTGGTACATAACTGCAGTTCTATATATATCTAAAGGTCAATCTACCTAATACAAGAGTGTATATATAGTATTGGTAAAAATGGGTTCATATGTTATTATATGTGAGCCATTAGTTCAGATTATCTACTTTTGACATATACAGGAAAATGCCATAGATATAACCATTTGCACATGTAGGCAAGTCAGGCAAAAACTATTTACATTTCTGTTAAAGCAAGTGATGATTTTATCAAAATATCAGAAGTTTTCTTATCAAAAAACATTATATAGCATCTGATTTACATTTGGACGATTGGTGTCATAGTCGTGGATCTTTGCCGAAATTTTTACTCAAATTTACTTAATGTTAAACGAGTACGTTCTTTCTTTCTTTCGTCGATGACAGTATGTCTTCTTCCCTGAAGTAATTTTCTGTTTGTAAGTTTCCTGCATATAACTGGTGTACGGCATTAGCCTTTACATATTGTTGATGTTGATGTTGCTTGCAATAATTAGTTCTTGTTACTCGCATCATTATAAATCCATAAACAATTATACAGATTGGTGTCGTTGAACTCTGTTGCTCCTTTGGAATAAAGTGCAGGTTTCAGAAAGTTCTGAGTGTCTGAATCTGAGTAACGTACCTCGGCTAGTATACCTACCAGCTCTTGTTGAGATAAAGCCGCGTTTACCTGCAATTGGTAACTGGTGGGCAGTCTGTCATAGACTATGTCTGTAGCCTATGTCTTGTATCAAATCCGAACTACTTCTAAAAATATTTCTGGTCCTCGTTAATAATAATTTCTTTCGTTTAATCTGTATTACATTATCAGTATTCAATTTTTCATTATATACTTGTTGTTCGTGATGTTTATTTCATCATTTGTTATTGCCTTTGTTCGATATTCATCTTATCATTCTTGTAATCGACATTTGTTAAGTTAAAAGGAGGAGGGCTTCTATAGGCCTTGCAGGCTTCATCCCCCTCCTGCACGTTTTTATTGTACTTCTAATTATTTCATTATTGCTTTCTGCTTTTATGTGCGAATACAAGATACAAGATACAAGATGTAAAAAATAAAACAAAACAAAACAAACCTCAAAGATATCAGGGCACGCATGCATGCAGTGCTATACTAAGAGAAGTCGTGCGACCCTTGTTCTCTTGCACTGTTTGAGGCAGGAAGCCGGAAATGTATGTGCGAGAAGAGCACTGATCGCTAGACTACTCATCCATCGGGGATAATCCCAACAATTACTATCAACTCAAAAGGCTCATCCCTAGCGACTACAAACATGAATGAACAGCAAATATATCAGGGTGGTGCAGAAATTACGACGGGAGGCACCATTGCCACACGCACGAAGCTATCCTTGACTGACATATCCTTTTCAAAAAGGAAGCTAGGACATACATGTAGTTCGGTACAACAAAAGTCAAAGCTGACGCCATGAAGTAAGGTGTTAATATCAATGCTGAGAGACAATTGATTGAGCTTGAATAAATCTCTTCAAAGCATCTCATCAACAAAATCAAGTGCAGGTCATTATAAGACCCCACCACCACTACTTTTTACTTGCTATGGCAGTGATCGGATTGAGAGTTTAAAACCAACAGATGTAGTTACACACTTCACGCACCAGCGCTCCTAACCCAGGTGGTGACCGTGCATGTCAGAAGTGATCAGGGATGCTGTCTAAAGACTGTTCTCGTGATTCTTTGGTGAATTGTAACTATTTGGGGGGTAAAAGGAACATGAAAGCCACATTCTCAGGAAGTTTATGCTTTTATTGATTTGTGTATTTGCATAACACTCCATCTCGCTTACCTCCGGCTGTAACAATAAACCCCGCACTGCGTCACTAAAACCGGTCTGCCCTGAACCCACGGGTCAGAGGTGATCGGGGATGCTGTTTTAGAACTATTATAGTGATTCTTACGTGTATCATGACTGTATTTGTTACCAAAAGGACGTCGAAGAGGCACATTATGCTTAATGGATTAGGGTATGAACAGAAGATTCTATCCCGCTCAAAGTTGGTAGCGAAGCACCCCTCAGGCTGTACCAATCAGCCGCACACCGCCTCCCTAAAACCGGTCTGCCCTGAACCCAGGCGGTGTGCTCACAGGTCGGAGGTTGCAGTGAACTAGTGTATTACGTGCCTGTTAAGGCAACTGTGTAGTTAGGCAGAAGTGTTGCTATTCTCTGCCAAATGAATCTTCCAAGGTTGGTGGTCGGAAATCGTCGGGCCCGTTCGCCTAACTTGGTTCTATACATGTCTATCGGTCTACGATGTTCTCCAAATTACCAAATGGTTGGTTTCTGGTAGTCAAATAAGGCATTTTTTGCGGCTAAATTCAAAGACATGAGGATTATTTTGAGCTATTTCATACATCAGTAAATTTCTGTATAAACACAGCTTTGTTTGCGGCTGTAAATATTCGCTAAACACTGCGTGTCTGAAACCGGTTCTCCCTGAAAATGGGTGAGGTCACAGGTCAGGGTGCTACTGATGTTGATATGAATTTAAGCCTAAATAAATCAAACTTAAACAACCATGTCAAGATTTCGCATAATGATTGTTAATTCGTACAAAGATTTTAACTACAAAGGAAGCGATTTGCACTGCACGAAACGGCCACGTATCCTGACGGATCCGACGTATCCGGAATCGGGCCTCATGGCGTTTCCGAGCGAATCCGGAAAAATCCCAGTTCACTGCTCGGATACTGAGGTGCCCGCAGATCCGACCAATTCCGACGCCGTATTCTTCTGGATTCGTGATGCGCCTCGGATACCCGAAGATATTTGCGCGGATCCCTCGTTTTTTTGATATTTGGAATGTTCGGATTGTTTGTATGTCGGTAGTTGCTTCGGATCCTGACGAATAAATACACACGGCATGGCATGATCTCATTTCCTGACGAATCCAGCAGATCCGGAATTGCGCATCATAGCAGATACGGAACGTTTCCGATTGGGTCCGATGCACCTCAGATCAGACAATTCCGGCGCCGTATACGTCTGGATCCTTCATACGTTTCGGGTACAGATACGGAACGTTTCCGAGCAAATTCAGACAATTACCAGGTACACCTCAGATCCGGCAATTCCGACGCCGTATACGTCTGGATCCGTGATGCGCGTCGGATACCTGAGGATATTTGCGCGGATCCTTCGTTTCTAGATATTTGTCAATATGGCAGAGATGTTCGGATTGTTTGTCGGTAGTTGCTTCGGATCCTGACCAACAAATACACACTGCACGGCACGCGGCATGATATCAGATCCTGACGAATCCAACAGATCCGGAATTGCGCATCATAGCAGATACGGAACGTTTCCGATTGGATCCGATGCACCTCAGATCCGACAATTCCCGCGCCGTATACGTCTGGATCCTTCATATGTTTCGGGTACAGATACGGAACGTTTCCGAGCAAATTCGGACAAATACCAGGAACACCTCAGATCCAGCAATTCTGATGCCGTATACGTCTGGATACGTTTCGGGTACAGATACAATATCTACTCGGATCTTTCATTTTTTTTAATGTATTTGCCAATATGTTAGAAGTTCAGATTTGCCAATATGTTAGAAGTCATGAGCTGTCTCGGATCCTGACGTGTACGGAACACGGATTCGTGTCGGATATCCAAATTACCCACAAGACACTTCTGGGCGCGACAAACGTTAACGGTTTTCTTTCGGTTAACAGCACAGACAAGAACGGCGTTTCATCACCTTCTGTGCTTAACATGGCATCGCCAGAGTCTACCATGGTCGACCAGTGATTATTGAGTGGCTTGAGAGTCGAAGGGAATTCGGTGTAAACTCAAACGCACGGAATTGCGACGTTGTCTTCTTCGTGCATGCAATATTCGTCGCCCCCCTCCCCCCTTGTAAACGCTGGTAGGGAGTTGATTCATCATTTTGAGGGACTGCCCTTTGGTAAGTACAAATTGAAAAATTCCCGTTTCTAACTAGTTTTGACGTCAGTTATCCTCCTATTGTGGCTTGACATATCATCGCATTCGCATGACCATAAGAATTCTCCAGCCGACCTGCCCTTTTACGGCGTTAGGATCTAGGAAATTTAAAATTTCAATTTGTTCATTCTTGCCAATGGTCAGCAGACATGTGTGTCTGGTTAACGTTTCAGATACAAAATAGCAAGCAGTGGAGGGAAAGATAATTAAAGATATGGAAGGGAAGAAAATGTCATAAGTATTTGTCCCACAAAGATCCCACAGTTTGTGGATAGTGAACTAGAACTTATAAGGAGGCAGTAGTGTGCCTCAGTGATTATTTCATTCAGTTATAGCTGTGCATGTTTGATCAATATCATATTCAAGTTATAGATGTAAGTTTTACGTAGTCAATTCAACGATGCCCAGATTCATTTTTTTACACATGCGAGTATGTGATATGTTTAATATTTGTCATTGTTTCCATTTATATATATATATCCAGTACAGCATCGGCAGATACTTCCTTCACAAATGCAGCACATATTGTGAGGACCTTGGCTGGGAACAAAGCAATCAACTGTCAGATGCTCAGCTGCTGAGTACCTCAGGCTCCTTTGGTAAGTCCATCATCGGTACACTTCAATGTTAGCTGAGAGAGGCATGATGGATATTCATTGTCCCGTGTTTTTTGTAGCTGCTGTGATGAAACGAAGCCAATGTCAAAATCATGTGACATGTTCCTTAAATACGTGAATTGATATTTATTCATCATTTGGTTTTATCATATAGGAACTGGTTCATCACAAGATGGACTCCAAGCTGAGTCCAACATGCAGATACAGAAGAAATCAGCCTTGCCTGTCCCTTACCAAGAGTGCATGGAAGAAGTGAACTCAGATGTAGTCAGAGAATGGGGAGAGGACGATTATACACATGCAGTTCCACGGCATATGCTACTTACGTTTAAAATGTGGCGTGTCATCATGGGAGTTCTTCAGACAGTATAATGTTACTTTCTATTTTCAACCTCTGTATTTGAAATAATTGTATCTGATGGCTTTTAGACGAAGAGCTGGCCACAAATAAGGCTTTAATTACTTTAGTGGAATATTTAGAACATGTAGATAATTTTGGTCCAAGGGCACTATACAGTAGTAAATATTACCACAATGTTGTGATGGTGTTAATTGTAATACATTTCATAATTTTTCAGAACATTGTGCTTGCACAACCCCAATTTACCGACATTAACCTGCATATGCAGTGGGGCTTTGAGTATGTGGATGTCCCTCAGCCTGTCTCAAATGAAATGGATCATTTAGCCACATAGTACTTCCGTATTGTATTGTATTTGATAGTTTTTGAACTTAGAAATACATTATGTTGAGATATGAAATGATACATATGTTACATACAGGCTTTCCCAAACTTCCTGTCATTCAAAATGATGTTTTGGGTATAGTTAAATTAGGAATGCAAGCACTTAGTCGGATCTGTTACGGATTCGTTGTTGGGTCCACCTGTATCCGTCAGTATTCACCATTTTC
The DNA here is from genome assembly GCA_035149815.1 of Branchiostoma lanceolatum. NCBI lineage: Eukaryota > Metazoa > Chordata > Leptocardii > Amphioxiformes > Branchiostomatidae > Branchiostoma > Branchiostoma lanceolatum. Next base: position 698,880 of record CM068879.1, on the reverse strand, counting down.
TTCAAAATACAGAAAAATCCCTGTACGCATCCGTCAGGATCTGTGGCATTTCCGTACAGTGTACGGCTCCGTATTCGTCGAAAATCCCTTACTTTCAGATTCTTCAGGAAATATTCCATATACCGGTGCGGAAATAGTCGGATACGTTACACGAATCCGCATGTATCCGTCAGTATCCGCCAAAAATACAGAAAAATTCCTGTTCGTATCCGTCAGGATCGGTGGCATTTCCGTACAGTGTACGGCTCCGTATTCGTCGAAAATCCCTTACTTTCGGATTCTTCAGGAAATATTCCATATACCGGTGCGGAAATAGTCGGATACCTTACACGAATCCGCATGTATCCGTCAGTATCCGTCAGTATCCGACAAAAATACAGAAAAATCCCGGTACGTATACGCCGGGAAACGAGGCCATTTCGTGCAGTGTTGGTTGTATCAATGATAGGCAAGTACTAGTGTTGGACTAATTTTACTTGACAATGTATAGTTACTTTCTCCCCAATGACCATTCCTAGCAAGACAATCTTTAATCGGGAGCATTCGGCCAACCTCGGTTTGTACTCGTTGTCTTTAGGGAATGAGCCGACGGTCTCGGGATATTTCTACAGCACTGATACTCCGCCTGTAACATGAACAGACAAAACGCGACCTCTTGGTAGCTCCAGTGACCCCAGTAATTATTGGCAGAATAAAGGCAAAAACCAGATTACAAAATCAGTTACTAGAAATCACAATTTCCTTTTCTATATCTGAGAAAGCCACACCTACATTGCATCTGTAAAATCTAATTCACAAAATAAGAGATTGTAGTTATCTAAACGATACCTTTCTTCCAAAAACAAGCCATCCCTCGGGCACTTGGCGCACCAATTACATCGGTATTTCTCCCTTGCGCCGAGTGACTTGAAATTAGCAATCGGTAATAATCGGGCACGAATCGGCCTACTTCGTCAAACTTCGGTTCGGACTCGTCGTTTGTCGGGTTGGCCCGACGATCTCCGATTGCTCCGAATCCCCAGGCATAAGAGTATAAATGACGTATGAGGAAACGATATCTCTAACCAAAGGGGGAATAGCACTGTCGGGCTCAAAGTGTTATCATATCAGTTCTTTCGGGCAGGTTAGGCTTGCCTGTGGATCGACGTACACTTCCTTTTTCGGGTAGAAATATCTAACAATGGGTTCAGAGAAGTTCGAGACCGGGCGGGATCGTCTGGGAATGATCGCAGCGCTGATGGTCGCCGCGGTGGTGGTGTTTGTCAGTGTCCTCACCATGTTTGTGACCATGTTTGTCATGGTGAGGCAGGGGGCGGAACTCAGCGAAGTCAAGTCTCAGCTGAAAGGAGTGGAGGCCCAGCTGCAGGAGATGCAACAGTGGAGAAAACATCTGGATATGCAGGTAGGAAAATTAAACACCGGACAATCTCATGCTCTCACTAGTTCATGACGAACTCCTACGAGTTGCATTTTCGGGACGATAGTTTCGGGTGGTTGGTCAGGACGCTTTACGACACAGTTTAATTGTGTGCAGTACTTGGCATGTCTATCGTGCTTTATCGTGTCTAAATGCAGCCTAAAAAGTCTGGATCATAAGAACTAATAACGCATTGAATGAGGAGGTAAAGAACTGATTCCTACGTCTTTACTAACAAGCTAAAAACGTACCAACCCTCCCAACAATACCGAGGTAACTGAGTGCATCTAATGTATAATGTCACCCGAAGGTCGGTCCTCAGGGCCCGAACAACCGTGAGCAGCAGAATGGAGCGGTACGTGACAAAAGCGCCACCTTCCTGTACGGAGCTGAAGTGCACCACCGAGCCAAGAGATCTGTGCACAACGCCGGACATTTTGCGAACAAGATTACACTGCCGACCACTCTAGGGGGTAGGGATGACACTAATTTATCTCTCGTTTGATCCCTTTATATCAGAATGTATTCTATAACTTTTTTTAAAAAGCGATCATGGACAAGGCAATCACAGATAACGGACTTCACTCCTTAGTCCATATACTACTATAGGCCTACAGCATTTCGTAATGATATGCATTGATCGATGTTTTTGTACTGAATCTCTTCCAAACTACTTCTTAGATGTCACATTTTTGTCAAATTAATGGCAACCAAAGCAAAATGTATGTTTTTGACATTTACTAACAGTTTAGATCATTTGCGTAATAGCTTCATACTTTGAGAATCTTAAAATCGTGCAAAAATGTGCAGTGCTATGATCTTCGTAATTTCGCGAGCCTAAAAAAACTCAAGCGACGATTTTCAGTAAGTTCTCATATCAAACCGACGTCTTGTTTTTGCATGATGGACGTCGCTATACATTGTGTTAGTATTGTTTTAACTTATCATGTCTAGAAATGACTAAATGAATCGACTTTCAAGTCCCTATTTTCGGGCCTTAATATTGATTGTATTTCATTTAAATGTTGTTTTCTGTTAAGGATATTTAGCTGGGAACCAAGGAGAGCCCGGAAGGGACGGGAGAGACGGCCTTCCCGGCCCAGCTGGTCCTTCCGGTGCGACTGGGCCACCCGGGCCACCCGGGCCCCCAGGGTCGGTAAGTACAAGTCGATGCCCGTATGGCAATGTGCACGTATTGGGATGATGATAGGTGCTTGTTAGATACTACCAAAAGCAATCCAGTTGAATTAGATGAATTGTGCCTTGGTATATAAGCTAAATTATTCTCCGGACCTGAAGAGTCGACTCATCTATATTTCGAACAGATTTTTTGGTTTTCTTATCCACCAATCTACAATAAAACCTTTGGCCCATCAGTCGTCACGCGTCAACATGGTCACGTGTCAGGAGTAACCGGAACAAGAAGACTTACAAAGACAACATAATGGCTATTCCTTACCTTAGACCTTAGGTCCTCCTGTGCCGCAGGCACATTGGGCAGCATGCTTCCAATGGCTATTCGCATACATAAAATATCAAATGACCACCACATGTGTTTTTAAAGTGCTGCTGTTCATCAACATCAAACCCACCCACTACAGCAAGCCCCAGTCCGCAACCAACCACTAGCCCGGGTAAGACAACTGTTGATGTATAACAATATTCAATAACAATACTGAAAATACATTTAAGTTCGCATAGTTTTAATATCGCGGTAGGTAGAAAATGGAGTGTTCTCGGCGGTTTTAACTGGGGTTTCAAAACATCACTTATGTATAGAGGTCCCTGTCTAGTGACATTAGGTCGATGGTACGGATTCGGACGGTACAGGAGATCACTTAAGTTTACAGATTATTGAAGATTGCTGAATGTTCAGCTGAGTTCTATTCCAGTTTTTCCTTCTTTGGTACCTTTTTGAATCTGTATCTTTATAGCCAGTAAAACCGGCTTTCGGCGTAACACACCAGATAATTTGTATATCTATTCTCAATATATTCTTATCTGTCACAAATTCTTCATTAACCATTACTTCCACGCAAAGCGCACATAGTAATACGTATTTACAAGTAAAAAAGTTACTTCTAGCATCTTCCAACCTGATTCCAACGGAGCAAACAACGCTACAGACAACTTGGTTGACAACATTGGACCAGACAACCACAGAGCAGATGACTCCTGATGGTAGGTTTTAGTATAACTTAAATGATAAGACTCCGCTTTATTTCGACTTCTTAACATTTGTCAGAACTCTTATGACACATACTTTGTTCGGGTAACAGCAGTCGAGCTAAGCATTCATTTTAGACAACGATGGCCTGGTGTCAGCAACCGAAGATCCGATAACTGAGGGTGGCTGTTGGTTACTCGTTTCTCTGTAACCCACAACCTCACCATCAACAAACAACTGTCTGGGGTACTGCACACTTACACTGCAACAACAAAAAGATTTACCACCTGTAGCTTCCAACCGAGACACGAGGCACCTAGATTGCGCACTCAAAATCTAAAGCTTTGTTTTATATTGTATCATGCATTGTTTTATATTGTATCATGATATGAATTGCCTAAGTGTCTTATTGTCGTAATCAGGGTAATTGTAATGTTGAGTGGTCCGATCCGCAACATCAGCTTATCTGCTTGGCGTTCCACTGCGTATTGTATTGTTGCAATTTTTAATAAAGATAAAGATACTCATTACTTTCATGCTGATGTCATTGCCTTTTATCACTTCCTCCTTTACTTCAATGTATTTACCAATACCCCGATAGCATCGTTTTTATGCGGACGTCAGCAAATTCGAATTCCCAGCATTCATTTGTTACTGGTGGTCTAGGGGTGAGCAACTATGGACCTCAAGGTGGAGAGTTTTTATCCCAGTCTCTGTCAGTCACCCGACATGCACACTGCATGAATGGTTAACACCCCGCGCACGTTTCGTCCTTTTTGATTATATTCAGTGCCTTTTATAATTAAAAAAATCTTCACGTGTGTTCCAGGCCCCTGTAGCCAAAGTGTGTACCACGTGCTGAATGAGACATGGAGGAATGTCAACGGCAGTGGTGGCAATAATTGTGACAGGGGCTTCAACGGCGAGTGGTACCGCTTCATGGGTCCGGCTGGATTCCACCTGCTGGCGCGCAGCCCCGGAAGGAGCTCCGTCTGTGGTACTGCTGCTCCGATGTGGATGAACGGAGCACATCCGGCAGCTTCTGACGGAGAGGTGTCCCGTCAGGTGTGCGATTACTGGGGCAGCAGTGAACCCTGCAGGTACCCAACAACCATCCATGTGAGGGCGTGCCGTGCCGGGTACTACGTCTACAAGCTGCCCAGTGCCCCTTCGTGCAACATGGCGTATTGTGGGGACAGAGGTGAGTCATTTCCTCCGTTATATAATGTTGGTTTGGTTTGGTTTATTTGCACATATTAAAATCAATTTTACATAATAGAACAAACAAAAAGCATGTGCTGGGGGAAGAAAAAAGCCATAGTGGCTTATACAAGGTCTTCCCCCATCTAAATTAACAAAAATAACATACATCTAACAATTCATAATATCATTATAGTAGTAAATAATAACAATAACATATCAGACAATAATAATACTAACAAAATACTAACAGAATAGTAATTGGTTGTATATAAAAAAATTATATGTCAAATCATAGCATAATTCGATAACGAAATGATAGAGATTACAGAGTCCATCGCAGTTAGCAAAATAACAATAATGTAACAATCTATAACATAACTGTAGTAACAAATAATAACAATATCACATCAAATCATACGATGATAATAGTAACAAATGATGACAATATAATAATTGATTGCATACAAAAATAAGAATTAAATATCAAATCATAGCATAAATCAATACTGAAATAATTTAGCTTATTAATAACACAAAGTCTATCGCAATTTACAAAACATAGCAAATAAGTGTAAGGTGAAAAAGAAAAATGAAATTCAACTTAGAGGGCTGGGGCATGAAAGTAGGTGGTTTTTGAGATTTTGTTTGAAGCAATTCAAGGATGTAATAATTTTCAGGTGTAGAGGGAGGTTGTTCCAATTAATCACACATTTGTATTGTACACTATTTTGGGCTTGGCTTGTTCGAACTAGGGGGATATGCAGTTGGTCTCTCTGTCGAGTTTGGTAAGCGTGATATTGGGAATTCATAACTAGGAAGCTATCAAACGTATCTGGTAGAGAATTACTGAGAAATTTGAATGTAAAAATATTGAGTTGAAGTCTATTTATATCGATAATGTTTAAAATCTTAAGCTTCATAAATAAAGGAAGAGAATGGGCATAAAAGCTGGAACCGGCGGCCATACGTACAAATCGGTTTTGAAGTAGTATTAGGGGCTGCAGTGTTGTTTTGTATGTGCATTCCCAGACAATATTTCCATAGATCGGATTTGGGTATATTAGGCTATTATATATGGTAATAATGGTTTGTTGATGAAGAAGATGTTTGATTTTCCCTGTAATTCCAACAGTTTTAGATATTTTTTTACTTAACATGTCTATATGGGGTTTCCAAGTCAATTTGTCATCTATTATTATACCTAAGAATTTAGCTTGGCTATCTTGGGAAAGTGGCAGATTTTTTAGAAATATGTTTGCGTCATTTCTATTGTAGGTTTTATTCTTATTGCAGAAGATTAAGAAATAGTTTTTTTTAGCATTGACTGATAACTTGTTGGCCTCGAACCAGGTAACAACTTTTTTCTAATTCTTGATTGGCTAGTTTAACTAAAGTCTTAAAGTTCGAGTGCGATAGGAAAAGATTTTACATTAAATGAGCTAGTGCCATAGAGGTCGAATGGCCTTTTCTGAAGCCATATTGGTGTTTGTACAAGATATTATGTTGATCTGAGTGTTTCAGAAGACGGTTATAGACTAGTCTTTCGAGGACTTTAGATATACAGGGCAGGACAGATATGGGTCGATAGTTGTTAACATTGAGCGGGTCACTACTTTTAAAGATAGGGGTTACTTTTGCGACTTTAAGTGATCGAGGAACAACTCCATTTTGCAAGGAGAGCGAAAGAATATGTGTGAGAGGGTCAATAATATAGGGCAAAGATAACTTCAGGACTTTCGTACTTATTTCATCATGGCCAGCGGCTGAATCCTTTAAGCTTTTGACAGTGTCTGAAATTTCGGCATTGGTTGGTGGTACAAAGTTCGATAAGGTAGAGTCTACTTGTAATGTGATATAGCTCAAAGAGTCTTTTGGAGCTTTTGGAATCTTACTTTCTAGAGAAGGCCCAATATCAACAAAGAAATCATTAAATTTATCACAGATTTCATTTTTATTTTCGGTAGTTTCATTACCAATTTGAATTTTTTGGGGACCAGGTGTTCTACTTTTGTCACGATTCAATACTTCATTAATCAATTTCCATGTTTTTTTATTATATTACTGGTAGCATCAGTGAACTTTCTGTGGTAGTATTCTTTTCTCGTAGTTCTCAGAAGATGATTAAGCTTATTTCGGTACTTTTTGTACACACTGTGGTTTAAAGGTGTGGGGTTCTTGACGTATTTCGAATAGAGCTTGTTTTTTTTGCGTATTGACTTCAGTAGTCCGCTGGTTAACCAATTTTTTTTCCGGCAGTGCTGGGAGATTTTTGTGATTTTCTTTGGAAAGCATTTATCGTATATAGATCCATATTTTTCAAGAAAACGATTGTAAACTTTCTCTGTGTCAGTTTCGTTTAGTATGTCGTTCCAAACTGCTCCTGATAGGGATTCTGTGAACTTCTGGGTATTCTTTGTGTTAATTTGTCGGTAATATATTTTTTTCAGTTTCCTTAGTTGGCGCCTCCACATCAGATATAAGGAAATATCGGAAAATGGCCGGATATATCAGTAATAAGGATGCCTACTTTATAGTTTGTACTTAGAGAGTTGGTATAAATGTTGTCTATCAGGGTGGCGGAGTAGGGCGTTATTCTCGTGGGTTTACATATAAGTGTTTAGTGCGAGTCCAGTCGGCTGCTTTAATTTCCGTCGGGAGACCATAATCGTTTCAGCAACAGGCGTTCCATAGTGAAAGATCTTCATCTTAGGACGAATGATGTTCGACATTTATGGCTTATAGCGTTTAGAAAGATCCAATGTGTGAAATTATTGTTATGTGCTACGTAATGAAGGCGCCACTTCAATTGTTAGCTGCATATATAATAACTTATGATTACAGGCTTTAGATATCCACTTATCTGTAAGCATGTATTTCACATTAGCAGCGGTGAGCTTGGATCTATGGCTGAGTTAGCGGAACTAGAGCTTCCTGTATATGTCCTCTTCTCATTCGCTTCCTAAACATCTTCGATAAAAGTTCTCTATAGTAAGAAAATTTTAAAGCTGATACCCTACTGATTACCACATTACATATTATATGATATCATTACAATAATAACCCATGATATTGTTTTGATACGGGGCTTACTGGCCAGCACGACAATGTAAAAAAAGAAACATAACTTGAATGGTTAGCACCCCATGCAATTTTCTATCTACTTGATGATATCAATAGCTAGGGCCTTTCAAAACTAACTGTAAGTGTGTTCCAGACCCCTGCGATCCGCAGTACGGGCACCGTGTGCTGAATGAAACATGGAGGAACGTCAACCAAGGTGGTGGCAATAATTGTGACTCGGACTTCAACGGTAAGTGGTACCGCTTCATGGGTCCGGCCGGAACCCACCTGCTGACATACAGCCCCCAGAGGTTTGGCGTCTGTGGCACTTCTGTTCCGATTTGGATGATGAACGAAGCACATCCGACAGCTGCCGACGGAGAGGTGTCCCGTCAGGTGTGCGATGACTCCGGAGTTATCGCACAACTGTCCGGCGGATACACTTGCAAGTACGCAGTAACCATCCAGATGAAGGCGTGCCCTGCCGGGTACTACGTGTACAAACTGCCTAGGCCTCCTTTTTGCAACATGGCGTATTGTGGGGAACCAGGTGAGTCACTTCTCTCTTAAGTAACGTTTAGCACGGGTTCAGTCGACGTCTTTAATTCCCGTCGATAGTCTAGATTAGTCGATAGTCAGACAGGATGCTATGCTTGACCTCATCATTACCAACATCGGTCGTTTCTACAAGCCATGCATCACCATCGCACCCCTGGGAATGAGCGACCATAGGTCAGTACTTCTCCAGCCAAAACAACATGTAAAGTCAAACAAGACGATAAAAAAGACAGTACGCCCGATGCCGGATTCAAGAATCCGTTCATTCGGTAAGTGGATTTCATCACACAACTGGGAAGAAATCACCAATGAGAGAGATAGTCAAGCTAAAACCACAGCGCCGTATGACACCCTACATCAGAAGATCGATGAGTTCTTCCACAGTCGTTGCATCACGCTCCATGTTAAGGACAAACCTTGGATGACTCCAGCAATAAAATACCTGATATCTCGGCGCCAGAAGGCATTTATGCACGGCAAAACCCTCAAATGGAAAGCACTAAGAAACAAGATCCAGACAAGTATTAGAAAAAGGAGAAAGTCTTTCTGTGCCGACAAAGTGGAAAACCTTCGAAAAGAAGATCCAGCAAACTGGCACAAAAACATCAAAACTATGGCCAACATGGGCAAAGTGAAGTCATCCATCCATATCGACGGCATCCCGCCAGAGAATGCCAAAGCTATCGCAGACGCCATTAACACTTCCCTGAGTAGAATAACTCAGTCACTACCCCCACTAGACACGAAACGCCTACCTGCATTCCTACCTTCACTCCGACCACCGCAGGTGAATGTATGGGAAACATACCACAAACTACGAAATGTAAGCACCCGGAAAGCAGCCGGCCCTGACAAAATCACCGGTCGTCTCATAAAAGAATTCGCGTATGAACTAAGCCAACCGCTCACGGACATCCTCAACACATATTTGAACGATGGTTATGTACCACACGAATGGCGCGAAGCGTCCGTCATGCCAGTGCCAAAAACTAAACCTCCATCGGTGGAAGAATTAAGACCTGTCTCTCTAACATCCATCCTGGCAAAAGTATGCGAAAGCTTCATCTCTAAGTGGGCTTTGTCGGATATCATCGATAACATTGACCCAAACCAGTTCGGCGGCCTTCCAGGGAGGTCAACGACCCGCTTAGTCAGTATCCTACAACAACTCAGTAAGACTTCCGATCGGCGTGGTACAGTGAGCAGTATGGTCCTGACTGATTTCTCGAAAGCCTTCGATCGCGTACACCACACAACCGCGATCGCGAGACTCCTCGACCTGGGCTGCCGACCGTCGTTGGTATCATGGATACGCGCCTTCTTATCTGGCAGGAAACAGCGCGTCCTTTACCAGAACGCCTTCTCAGAATGGGAAGAGCTCACATGCGGCCTACCACAAGGCACAATCCTAGCTCCAATCATTTTTATCGCTTTGATTAATAACGTCACAAAGGACTCAATAGCAAATTACTGGAAATTCGTAGACGATCTCACCCTCATTGAGAGCAGACTGGCACTCCAACCCTCTCTATTACAAGAAGACCTAGACTCACTAGACCGATGGACCTTAGATAGTTTCATGAAGTTACATCCTGCTAAGTGCAAGACAATGCACATCTACTTCACATCCCCACTTCCAAAACCCCACCACCACTTCACATCAACGGCTATGGCCTCCAGGAAGTCCGTGTTGCCAAATTGCTGGGAGTATGGATACAAGCCGAC